>CM060629.1:12663249-13263249 GCA_030578275.1 Meda fulgida
ATGTCTACTCGCTAATAAATGTGATGTGTCTGTCGAGTTTCATGTAATTTCAAGTATGCTAAGAGTCTCAAAAGCATCAAAAAAGAATCTTAAAGTTTGATGCGTTACCACGGCAACAGTATCTAAGATATCAATAATCCTTTCACCGGTCTACATCTGGCGAGTGTCTACATTATACACATCAAGTTTGAAGCAAATCGGGTAAAAATAAGAGGGTGATTTCAAAGCATTTTGAAAGTGACACACTTCCTACTGCCAGTTGGTGGCGCTATAACTTTGACTCACAATAGTCACATCCATGTGATCGGCCTCTTACAGCGAACACACTGCTGAAGTTTCATCAAGATCAGTCAATGTACGCAGAAGTTATAACACACTTCCTGTTTCCATTATTCGCCATAAATTCGTTTCCTCGCCACGGCCAAACCGTTCGAGATATCAAAAATCCCCTGGCAATTTTTCATCCTCAATGTCTTGACTTCATTCACACCGAGTTTGGTGACGATCGGGTGAATTCCCTAGGAGAAGTGTTTCAAATTCCTGAGCATGAGTTTCCAAACAACCAATAATAGCCGACTTCCTGTTGGGCTGGCGTAAAAAGTAAGAGTGCGAAGGATATATGAAACGATGGCCCTGATGGCCGCGGGTTCTGACCCGTGTGCAAAGTTTCAAGAGTTTTTAAGCACGTTAAGGGCCTCAAAAGTGCCCAAAAGGTAGTAAAATAATAATAAATCGGAAGAATAATAAATAATCCTAAGGAAAACAATAGGACCTTCGCCTTTTCAAGGCTTGGGCCCTAATAAAAATAATAAACGGAGCAATTCCAAGAGGGTCCTCACACCATCGGTGCTCGGGCCCTAATTATATTGTTGAGAAGGTCGATGAAAAGTTTCAACTCCAGGCAAAAATGTACAGGTCACAGTGTAAACGTAGTAAACCGCATCTCGTTGCCATCACCGTTTGGTGCTACAGTATTTACATGAATCATTGAGCACAACATTGCTAACATTTGTTAACTCGGATATTTACAGATACGTTAATGAAGCTAAGTGACATGATGTGCAACGCAGCTAGCAGCTAACGTCAACGTTTTCTAATGTTAGGCTAACGTTATGTTAGAGATGTTAAAGATAATGTTCAAATACGTTGTTGACTTAACTTAGAACAGATGTAGACATCCTTGTTTAATTTATCCACGTTTAGTGTTGTGGTCTACCGCATAACTTAATCGTATAACTTAATCCACAGCAGACAGTTATCTCGGTTGAGATGTGGCTTGGGAAAGGGTAAAAAAAACAGCCTCTCGGGATACCTAGTGTCGGAGTTGCATGTACCCCATGCACACCGTTTGACCATTTTAAACTTAAAATGACAAGAAAAAAACATAAAAACGAATGAAAACTGATTAACTGCACTGGCGGCCTTACGCCGCAATTCCACGAGCGTTTCCCAAAAGTGCACTTAACATGAACGCGCGAGAACGCGTTCTACTTGCTTAAGAGTCGCTGTCCATTCGCGAAGTGCTGAAATATAACCTTATATGGAATCGTATTCTGAACGTTTAACCTAATAATCGTCATATGTTGTGGATTAACAATCAAGACAAGTCTATATGGATATAAAACACCTATACAGGCTGACAAAATGGCTGAACAAAAACAAAAAAACAAGAGAAGAGACCTTTCAAAAAGATAAAATTAATGTCCTTTTAGAGGAGATAGAGGGAAACGAATATTTTATTTTTAACAGATTTAAAGGACACCATACAAATAAGGAAAAACAAAACATCTGGAAGGACATTGTCACATTGCAAAATAACTGCAACCGTGTTCAAAGATCAGGGAAGGAGGTCCGCAAGAAATGCCCAATACATGGCTGGTTTTCGTGCATGTCAGCAAGTCATTGACAGATTTTTTTTGAATTCATCCCTATTTTGCCCGGTCTTTAAAGCATATTTCCCAGATAACTTATTTTATGATTTTTTGTTCATTCGTTTAATTTAGATGTGTATTTCTATTTTTTTCTTCCTTTTTAATTAATTCATTTATTCATTTAAACGAGTACAACAAAGTGTACAATAAAGTACAATCAAAACCTGTATATTATATTTACGGTTGCAGTGTAATCTGTTATATCTAGATAAAAGTGTAATCTGCCGGTTGTCCTGCAGGTGACCTCACAAATCTTTCTTCTTACATGCACTTGGGGATTTACGATTACTCCAGAGCACTCGTAGTTCTACGAAGATTTTCAAGTGCTACTTAAGTTACGATGCTTTTGGGAAACAGACCATAATATTAAGATCAGTCGTACGATCATTTTTACGATCAATTTAGGCTTATGATGCTTTTGGGAAACGCAGCCCTAGTCATTTTAGAACGTTAAGTTCTACTTCTGTATAGATATTTTGGTGAAAGTAACTCAAAAATGATGCAGGAGTAATGTAACGCATTACAATTCTGAGACAGTAATATTGTAAGGTAATGAATTACTTTTAAATAACAGTAACAAGTAATATATAATGTATTACAGTTTGGAAGTAACTTGCACAACACTGGTTACTACCCTCCTCTTATTTGTTTAAAGTTAGACATCAACCTTCTCAGTATTCCTCAATCAATTAATTATAAACAATATAACAATATTTTATAAATATATAAATAATGCCTGTTTTCCCCTTTTTTGTAAAAATTGTATATGTAAATTAAATAATAAAATATATTGAATGCAATCAAATATTAGTGTCACTGTCACTTGATGGTGGATCTGGTGAAGAAGCTGTCAGCTATCAAAATATTGATGTTGAAAATTATAGTTTTGAGAATATGTTTCAGATGGCGAATATGCGCCAGATGCTGAATGTACAAGGAAATGAGCTCTGACAAGGACAGTGATGATGGTATGAAACATCTGCTCAAACTCAACTCTTCCCAGCTCAAAAAGGAAACATTACATGCTTTATTTTATTCTTAATTGTCAATCTAATATCAGGAGAGTTTTATATTGACGCGACAGGTAGAGATCCATCTGTGTTAGATATCCGGGTCGCTAAAGACCCGAATATTTAATGATTGACGAAACATTCATGCATTTAGTAGTAATATAACTATTTCTTAGAAAAAATGAACTGCTTCACTCCTTATGTTAAAAAACATTTGTCTTCAGTCAATTGGTATAATCAACAACAAAGAGCCAAACAGGAAAGTGTCATATAGGACCCCTGTAGTGTAGATGGTGTGTCAAGGTAACTAAGTCTTTTAAAATATCAGATCATTTTTATGACAAAACAAGGTTAGTTCAGGTTGTTAAATGTCATGTGGTGCAACTAGAAAACAGTGTCTCTTGATGAATCACAGTACTGTATTGCCACAATGCAAAGTATGAAAGAGACTGATTTGTATACAGTTACATTTTAAATGAGCTCTCACATCCAGCTAGAGTGTTTAAGACCTATTGCTCCTCTCTTGATGATATAATCCATTTCTGAATTAATGGTACATATGCAGTGGAGAGAAGAGACATGGATGCTATAAGATGTTGTTGTAATTTCAGACTGGCAAAAAAATATGATTCATCTGCCAACTTTCACATTAAGAGACAGTAAAAGGACAGTTGGGTCCTATATAGACTGACGCCTACAGAGAGTGCATTTCACTCTCGAAGAGAATGATGATTTCATTATGAGGAAGTTTAGAGAGTACCTAAAGCAGAGTGAAAATGATCCCACAGTCTTCCGGCAGTGTGATGGAAACATCGCACCATATGTTAACTCTTCACCCCAGCTGAACATCTACTGAGATTCTCTGCCACTTCACATTTGGTGCCCACAGAGCATCTGTATCTCTCTGCCACAGCAGGTAATGTGCATTAGCAGGTGCATATGCTACTATGCCTCTGTAACTCTTTGAAACATATGGCACTGGCATCACTCCTCTGCAGCTACGTGTTACTGGAGATAAAGTTTTCACACATTTCATATGTATTTTTCAGCGCAAGGATGCCAATGTCAACTGCCAATGAGTCTCATCACCCCTCACCATGCTGCATGGTAAGGCTGTCAAAGGATTAACAAACATGACAAGTACTGAGACTTGTGCAAAGTTATATTTATATGTTACCCTAATTTTTGCTAATGATTAACTGCTCAGTATTAAGTTTTAAGCTGTTACAGTATGTGATAGAAGATGTTGATAGCAAGTGAGTCTGAGAAACTTCCTTAGCACATGAAACAGCATTCGCAATATTTAACATTCATGTTGTGATATATTTTTTGAGTGAAACAATAATAATGCAGGGCAGGACTTGATTGTAGCAAACCCAAGCTCATTGGAAAAACATTTTCTCCAACAACAAAAAAAATTCTGAACAAAGATATTACGTTCCTTCTTGCACATTTCAATTGATCAAAACGCATCTTACCTGGTGTGAACAGGGCCTATGACTCTTGTTTCACGGGACTCGTAGCTGCCGCTACTCATCACAAGTGCAATGTTGTAGCAGGTGAGCTACTGAGCAAGAAACGTCAGAAAAGTTGTGATAAAAACGTCAAAATGTATTAGTTTACATCATACTCTATAGTAAAAGTGTTATTAGGTCATAACAGTAAGCAGTGTAAGGAATTGTGTTTATTAAATCGATAATCTGTTCCTGTAATCATAATTTGTGTAAAAAAAGAAAACATATTGTTGGTGATTTAGCTGGAAACTGCATTGAATTGTATGTATAGGTATTGTAGAAGCAAATTTTTCCAATGGGCCTAGACTGAATTTAAAATGTCTTCATTTAATTGAATATTGAAATGTTTTTTACCTCGACCACATGGCCTTGATTACATCAGCAGAAAAGAAAAGTTGTTTTTGAGTCGGAGAGAGTTATTATGAAAGCCTTTCTATTTTTAATAGATATTTAAGTTTGTTTCATCATCTAGGCCAGAGAAACATCAGTTTGCAAAAATCTGACTAGATTACAGGGCTTGCCAAATCTGAGCATAGTTTTGTGACGTTAAGCTATCTTCTTTAACTCAAGTAAAGGCAAATGTGCATTTGCTCCATTAGCCCTCCATTTAATCTCATTACTGTCTTGGAATTATTAGAAAGATCTCATTTGTGATTTTTATTTACACTTGAGACATCTATTAAGAAGCTTAGCAGGGTGAATCTTTGATTTCAAGCTGTCTTTAAGGTCGGCTGTATAGGGATGTCAGGAATGGCCTTAGCTTCATTTGACTTTTTAAGTTAAAGCTAATTCCCACTGACTCTGGGTGAGAGAGTGTTTAAATTGGTCTAATATGGAGCGAACGCTCTCCAGAGTCAAGTCTTAGGCTCTGAGCTACTAGATGTAAACACTGTTGTTCACACTGAACCGTCAAATGCTTATACTGACAAACTCTTTCTCCAGCTAATTAAGCTTCAACAAGCCATGGTACAAGGCTTGGTCTTTAATTACAACAGATACAAAATTATTATGTACAACAAGAACAGTTATATTGTGACAAAAGTGGAGGAGATACAATAATGGACTAACGTGCTTTCTGATATGAATAAATAATTCCAAAGAAATGAAACCCTCAAGCACTCATGGAGAATGACACAAAAACTCAGAGATGATGCACCTGACATCAATGAATGTGCAAATGTTATGTTGAGAAAATCAAATCATTTTTATAACCGTCAAAATGAGAGTTCTGTGTGCCATGACCTTGAACTGAAGCTCAATAAAATAGTTTACTAAACTGAAGTGTGATTTAGAAAATGAAGCATCATACCATAATAATGACTGAAGAATAGTTGTGTACAGCGTGTTAGCGAGCACAGCTAGACAGTCTGTTAATCATGACATGGCGGGAAGAGGTGGCAGCGTTTTCCTGACTCGAGCAGATGTTGTAAATCCAGCAGCATCTCGGCGAGAGAGGTGCCCTCCAGCCGGTTTCCGTCTACTGCACTGGTAATGGTTTGTTTCCATTCCTGGAACATTGGACAATAAGCCTGCATGCAGCTCCTCAGACCTTTATCATTGCCGCAAAATGATGTATGTGACATTTCCATTGAACCCAAGATTAGGCTCAAATGCCTATTTCTTGAAAAGCATTATGACCCCATGCCCAAAAACCTATGAGTGAAACCGAAGGGAGCTATATAGGGTTAAAAATATTTAGTGTGTTATATATGTGCCCCTGGAGCTCTCTGAATTCATGATGCTTTTAGATATCGGATTTGCCTCAACATCCGAGCAATTGAGATAAGAACTCTCCAAGGATAGTTTTTTCTCCACATTCATGGACACATTGATTTAGTCATTTTTTGAAGTGAAAAAAATAAATAATAATAATAATAATTTGTTACATTTATATAGTGCTTTTCTGGGTACTCAAAGCGCTTTACATGGAAGGGGGAATCTCCTCAACAACCACCAATGTGCAGCAGCACCTGGATGATGCGACGGCAGCCATATTGCACCAGAACGCCCACCATACACCAGCTTACCGGTGGAGAGGAGACAGTGATGAAGCCAATCAGGATATGGGGGTGATTAGGAGGCCATGATGGACATAGGCCAAGTTGCAAAAAATAATGCTTTGTATAACAACTTCTAGTTAAAGCAGTATTTCACCCTGCTTAACAACGGGCTGAAAAATAGCAACGGACTGAATGAACATGCAAATTCACTCTCTTACAGCCGCTTCATCTTCTGTAGTTTGCAGTATCTAGTGTTGCTTGCAATGTATTGAAGTTACATTATTACTAGTGTCAATGCCCTTTAAGAACAATTTCTGTCTCCTCACTCTTCAAACACAGGGGTGTTTTCTGCTATTGCTGTTCAGTCAATGCCAACACCATCTTCCTTTTCCCTTGCAACTGCATTCGCCTTTACATGTGTTCAATTATTGATTTTCAAAGCACTAAACTGAGAGGTAGCCATTCAAAACATTCTACAGTTTTCTTTTACCCGAGGACAAATGTATTTTAAAAGGTTTGTGTTACCTGTTAAACTCTACATGCACCACACAGGTTTCAGATTCCCAGATTCCTACACAATCTTTAATTAGGCCACAATTATCTCCAAGCTAAGATTCTGTTGAATGAACATGTAGACACACAATTCATAAATGTTGTTCATTGACCTTTCATGTGCCTGTCTTGTTTAAAGAAAACAAACTATTGCCAACTAGATCCACCCTAGATGTAACGTGTGGCTATATGCTATACTACGTTGTTCCCTATCAGTCTGACATGTTTAACGTTACGTCAGAAGTGGGATCTCACCTGACAGCCCAATTCGTCAATTCACTTCTGAGGTAACGTCTCCATTCCCTCCTTCAGGGAGCAGTGTTACATCAGTAACCTATATTCCGCTGTATGGAAAACAGCAATGTGTACATTCCTCAGACCTTTTGTATTAAAGTACTGTCACATTAGCAAAAAATAAAAAAAAATGTCTGTTATCAATACTGATCTATGAAGCAATACTCACAGAAGTCACTTTCAAATCAAGAAGTTTTTTTGTTGGTCAACGTGCGAATCGTCTCGGTTACGTATGTAACCCTCGTTCCCTGAGTAGGGAACGGAGACGTTACGTCGGATGACGACGAATGGGGTTTCGCTTAGAAAGCCTATCAGCTTCGAGTATTACAAAACGAGCCAATGGCAAAGAAATGCCATGGGTCTGCGGAATTTGCATAACGTAACTCCGCCCCACCTCGTGGGTATAAAAGGAGGACGCTGGCAACATGCAGTTATGTTTTATCGCTGAGGAGCCAAGACTGAACTCGGGCGATCCCCGCGAACAGCGGAAGTGGCAGGAAGACTTAACGTCTCCGTTCCCTACTCAGGGAACGAGGGTTACATACGTAACCGAGACGTTCCCTTTCGTTGTCACTCCGAGTTACGTCGGATGACGACGAATGGGGTTACCAGTCAAATCACGCCACCTTCACAGCTGTCTTCCAGCGCCCTGCGAAAAATCTGAGCCCTCTTAGGACGAAGGACTCCTATTTAACACAGGAATACCAAGGTACACTGGGAAGCATATCCCAAGCTTTTAAGGGGAAATATGCAATTATCACCAACCCAGTGGGGGGGGGGCATTTGAAAATACACATATGACCTGATAGTAACATATGGAGAAACTCTGAGGTGTCCAGCCGCAGGTGGAATATTTCAACCTCAGGGGTGGCAAGGTGGCTTGCCGAGGGAAAGACACATGCTCAAAGAGGCTTACAGTGGAAATACACGTGTGGGGGTAGCTCATGGGAGGTACCATGCACACGGAGGCACCTAGCCGACGCCCAGGCAATAGACACTGGCGCTAGCATCAGGGGTGCTGGAGGAACTCAGGGCTTTCGGCGAAGCTCACCTGAGCAGAATATCGCACGTATCCAGTCCGCGGAGTGGAATGGCGAGCAAGCGAAGACACCTGAGCGGGTCCGGAACTAGCTGTTTGAAGCGAGAACACGAGAGGACACTGGCTCCACTCGGAGATTATAGAATCTGGCGAATGTGTTCGGTGTCGCCCAGCCTGCAGCTCTGCAGATGTCTGCCAGCGAGGCGCCATGCGCCAGCGCCCAAGAGGATGCCACACTCCGGGTGGAGTGGGCAGTCACACCAAGGGGGCACGGTCGACCTTGCTGCTGGTATGCCAAAGCAATGGTGTCCACTATCCAGTGAGACAACCTCTGCTTTGAGAGAGCCTTTCCCTTCAGCTTCCCACCATAACAGACAAAGAGCTGGTCTGAGGTCCTGAAACACTGCGTCCTGTCTACATAAGCGCGGAGAGCGCGTACTGGACAGAGCAGTGCCAAGGCTGGGTCTGCCTCCTCCGAGGGCAGCGCTTGCAGGTTCACCACCTGGTCCCGGAAGGGAGTGGTAGGAACCTTGGGCACATATCCAGGCCGGGGTCTCAGGATCACGTGAGAACCGGCCGGCCCGAACTCTAGGCACGCTTCGTCAACGGAGAAAGCGTGCAGGTCCCCGACCCTCTTGAGAGAAGCCAATGCAATCAGGAGCGCTGTCTTCATTGACAGGAACTTAAGCTCCACTGATTGCAAAGGCTCAAAGGGAGCACTCCGCAGGGCACTTAGAACCACTGAGAGGTCCCAAGAGGGAACGAGAGGAGAGCGAGGAGGATTCAGTCTCCTCGCCCCCCTCAGGAACCTGACGATCAGGTCGTGCTTCCCTATGGACTTACCTTCCACTAAGTCGTGGTGAGCGGCGATAGCGGCAACATAAACTTTGAGGGTGGAGGGAGACAGCCTTCGCTCCAACCCATCTTGAAGGAAGGAAAGCACGAGACCGATCGAACAACTCCGGGGATCTTCTCGGCGAGAAGAGCACCAATTGACGAATAGGTTCCACTTCAACGCGTAGGCATGTCTCGTGGACGATGCTCTAGCGGAAGTGATGGTAGCCACCACCGCAGGTGGTAGGGTACTCAAACCTGTCTCGTCCCGTCGAGGAGCCACACGTGGAGGTTCCACAGATCGGGACGAGGGTGCCATAGAATGCCCCGTCCCTGAGAAAGGAGGTCCTTCCTCAGAGGAATTGGCCAAGGAGGGGCTGTCGCGAGGAGCACTAGTTCGGAGAACCAAGTCCGGGTGGGCCAGTACGGCGCAACCAGAAGGACTTGCTCCTCGTCCTCCCTGACCTTGCGCAGGAGCTGCGCAAGAAGGCTCACTGGGGGAAACGCATACTTGCGGCCCCGCGGCCAGCTGTGCGCCAGTGCATCCGTGCCGAGCGTGCCCTCGGTCAGAGAATAAAACTGGGCGCAATGGGATGAGTCGCGGGAGGCAAACAGATCTATCTGTGCGTCGCCAAACTGGTCCCAAATCAGCTGGACCGACTGGGGATGGAGTCGCCATTCTCCAGGGAGGGGCTGAAGCCGTGACAGCTCGTCGGCAGCACGGTTCAGGGCTCCGGGAATGTGAATAGCACGAAGGGACCTCAGATGCTTCTGACTCCATAGGAGGAGGTGGCGAGCGAGTTGCGACATACGGCGGGAGCGTAGACCACCTTGATGGTTGATGTACGCTACTGTGGCGGTATTGTCTGATCGGACTAGTACGTGTTGACCCATGAGCAGCGCTCGGAAGCGGTGCAGAGCAAGGCGTACTGCCAGCAACTCGAGGCAATTCACATGCCATAGGCGGCGGGGTCCTGTCCAGGAGCCTGCGGCAGCATGACCATTGCACATGGCGCCCCAGCCCGTGGTGGAGGCATCTGTTGACACAACAACATGCCTCGACGCTCGTTCCAGGGGGACACCAGCCATGAGAAAACTGAGGTTCAACCACGGGGTGAAGGTCTGACGGCAGCTCGAAGTCACTGGAACTCGGAGCTTGCCTTGTTGCCATGCCCACCTCGGGACTCGGTCGCGAAGCCAAAGCTGAAGCGGTCTCATATGAAGCAATCCGAGCGGCGTGACCGCGGCTGCAGATGCCATATGCCCCAGGAGCCTCTGAAAATGTTTCAGTGGAACCGCTTTCTTGCCCTGTATTTGTCTCAGACAAGTCAGCAGTGACTGCGCGCGCTCGCTCGTAAGCTGCGCGGACATGGCGACCGAGTCGATGTCCATACCGAGAAAAGAGATCCTCTGCACGGGGCAAAGTTTGCTCTTCTCCCAGTTGACCCGAAGGCCCAGACGGGCTAAGTGCCGGAGCACAAGGTCCCTGTGTTCGCAAACCTGGTCTCGAGAGTGAGCTATAATCAGCCAGTCGTCGAGATAGTTCAGGATGCGAACCCCGTGAACCCGAAGGGGAACAAGGGCTGCCTCGACGACCTTCGTGAAGACGCGAGGGGACAGGGCCAGCCCGAACGGGAGAACCGCGTACTGATATGCCTGTCCCTCGAAAGCAAACCGGAGGAACGGTCTGTGACGAGGGAGAATGGAGACATGAAAGTAGGCGTCCTTCAGGTCGATCGCTGCAAACCAATCCTGGGGCCGCACACACTCGAAAATGCGTTTGGCGGTGAGCATTTTGAACGGCATCCTGTAAAGGGAGCGATTCAATACTCGCAGGTCCAGGATCGGTCGTAACCCACCGGTTTTCTTGGGGACAATGAAGTAAGGGCTGTAGAAGCCGGACCTCATCTCGGCTGGAGGGACAGTCTCGATTGCACCCTTCGCCAGCAGAGTGGCAATCTCTGCTCGCATGATCGGGGCGTTGCCACCGACCAAAGTGGAGCGGACTCCCCTGTATCGGGGAGGAGACCGTGCGAACTGAATCGCATAGCCGAACCGGATGGTGCGGGCGACCCAGCGGGACAGTTGGGGAAGCTCTAACCAGGCTTCCAGGAACTGTACCAGCGGGGTCATGCGGACCACCGGCGTCCCCCCGGAGGGGCAGCGAAGCGGAGTAACTGGCCCGGACGTGGACGGCATAGCGATCCGGTGTGGGGGCGCAGTTAAGCTCCGCGCCCTGACAGAGGAGGCCAGGGAAGGACCAGCGTTCCACGGGGGCCTGCTCTGCCAGGGGTCTGGCGACAGAGTGGGACAGGGACGAAACGGCCCGTGGGCGGCACGCCGTGTCAACCGACTCTGGGACAGAGGGGGACGAGGAGAGCACGGCTGGTGGGCGGCGCTCTGGGTCGTCCGAGAACTCTGTGTGCTCAGGGATGAGAGGTTTGTTTCTGTCTTTAACCACATTAGGGTGCTGCCCACCCGTGGGTGAGCAGCGGGGAGTGGAGAACAAAGGATTCTCCCCCGGCCCTCCACCGGGGGAAGGAGTGGCCCTGCTACCATCTCCTGCGAAACAGACATCATCCCTGAGCAGCCCGTCTCAGGAGCGCCGCTTGACCCGGCGCTTGGCGGGGGGCGGGGCTGGAGAGGGCTGGGGCGCCTTCCTGCGGCTTCCTCCGCGCGTCGGCCCGGGTGGAGGCTGCTGCTTGGGCTTAGCGGGAGGGGCGGGAGCTTTAGGAGGGCGCCCTCGGCGGGAAGCAGGCTGAGGCGTCTGCCCGACCGACGACGAGGCAGCAGCGGGTCGGCGGGGCAGAATGTGTCTAATGGCCTCAGTCTGCTTCTGTGCAGTTGAAAACTGTTGGGCAAAATCTTCAACTGCGCCGCCGAAGAGGCCGGCCTAGGACAGGGGCGCATCGAGCAGACGAGTCCGCTCGGAATCCCGCATGTCAGCCAGGTTCAGCCACAGGTGTCTCTCCTGGACCACCGCGGTGGACATCACCAGACCCAGGGAGCGTGAGGCTACCTTCGTCGCCCGGAGAGCGAGGTCGGTTGCGGCACGCAGCTCATTGAAGAGCCCTGGGTCTGCCCTGCCCTCGTGCATGTTTCTGAGCATCTGGGCCTGGTAGACCTGCAGAGTGGCCATAGCATGCAGAGAGGTAGCCGCCTGTCCCGCCGCTCTGTAAGACTTCGCCACCAGGGTAGACGAAAATCTACAGGCCTTGGATGGGTGCTTAGGCTCGCCCCGAGAAGAAGCACTCTGAGGACACAGTTGCATCGCAACAGAGCGTTCAACCGGGGGAAGCCCAGTGTACCCACGGGCGGCCGCCTCATCGAGGGGAGGAAAGGCGGATGGGATCAGCGAGCGGTCCCGGGAAGACAGGGGGGTCTTCCAGGACTTCGAGATCTCATCATGCACGTCCGGGAAGAAAGGTATTGGGGTTTGCCGTGGACCACGGGGGTCGGCAGCCTTACCCAAAAACCAATCGTCCAGCCGCGAGCGCTCGGGACAGGGTGGAGGCCTCCACTCTAAACCAATGCTCGCGGCTGCCCGGGAAAGCATGGCCGTCATTTCCGGATCCGAATCAGGCACAGCCGTATGCACACCGGAAGGTGGCAGCTGCGCTGAATCTTCACTTCCGGAAGAATCAAGCCCACCTTGTGATGCTGCTACAGACATGGCATCTTCCTCTGTAGCTTCAACCGAAACCCGCGGGGCACCCGAAGGTCCCGCGAGAATCGGAGGCTCACTAGCGGGCACCGTCACTGAAGAGGGGGGCTGGGGTCGCGGACACATAGTCGGCGCCTGGTTCCAGACCGTTACCCTCAGGTCACCCTGGCCACCAGCCGAAGTAGTACTCCTCGGGGGAGCACTAGATCGGGGTGTGGATGAGGGGACTCTCACTCTTGCGAGTTCACTGAGTCTCGACCTTAGTGACGCGATGGTCATGTTCCCGCAGAGAGAACATGACTCATCCACGAGCGCTGCTCTAGCGTGATCCATGCCCAAACACACCAAGCAGCGCTCGTGCCCATCAGAGTCAGACACATATCTGCCGCAACCAGAAGTGCACGGGCGAGGCATCTTTAAAAAGACGTGCCGCGTGCAAGCTCTTTTAGTGAGAGAGAAACACTCTGATGTCGAGGCGGCCGGGGAGACACGCACTCTCTGGCAAAATCACTGCACAGATCAGCAGGAAGCGCGCGCTCGCTGGAATCGCCCACAAACACCAACACCAGAGGAACTCGTTTGTAAAAAGCTGACGAACTCAGAGATGGCTTAGGAGTGAAGAGGACTTCTTGGCTCCGAAGCGAAAACATAACTGCATGTTGCCAGCGTCCTCCTTTTATACCCACGAGGTGGGGCGGAGTTACGTTATGCAAATTCCGCAGACCCATGGCATTTCTTTGCCATTGGCTCGTTTTGTAATACTCGAAGCTGATAGGCTTTCTAAGCGAAACCCCATTCGTCGTCATCCGACGTAACTCGGAGTGACAACGAAAGGGAACTGCAAATTACACATGACTAATTTGAACCCATTGCGAAATCTGAATGCAGAAATCTGCCTTCACAAGAAATTCCCTATCCTATAAAAAAATGACAAAACATTTTGAACAGTGGTTAAACATGACTACATCTTTAACTGAGGTGAAGTGTCTTGCTCAAGTGCACACTGGTGATAGACTCACCTCTTGTTGTGTTTGAACCTACAGCACAAGCCTCCAGTTAGCAGATCATTAACAACTGTCCCGCACCACTGCAGATTGATTACTTCATTAAATTTCCAATTTAAAATTGGCCAATTTAAAACTAAAATCTTCATATGACATTATAAACTATATCAAGTGGTATAGCCCAGCTGTGCAGTAGAATTGCACACTGTATTGTACCTGCATTTTCAGATAAGCTACTGTTTTGTAATTTACATCTCCTCATATATGGGTAAACATCTGAGTGGCCTGTTATTAATTAAATGCCATAGGTATTTGGGAACCTGAATTTATGCTTATGAAAGTAAGTGATTAAAAGGAAAATAATTCATTCATAGTGTGTGAGTACTGTATAAGAGCTGTTCAGCACAAGGAGCTCATTCATTCTGGCTGTCATAAACGCTGTGTTACGACTACAATGAGATCAGACAACCGCATCCATCACTGTTCTACCACTGACGTCCTCATAGTTCCTTACCCTGCTATCCAGCTCTCTCTCTCTCTCTCTCTCTCTCTCTCTCTCTCTCTCTCTCTCTCTCTCTCTCTCTCTCTCTCTCTCTCTCTCTCTCTCTCTCTCTCTCTCTCTCTCTCTCTCTCTCTCTCTCTCTCTCTCTCTCTCTCTCTCTCTCTCTCTCTCTCTCGAATGTGTGTTGCATGCCGGGAGTGTGGGGTGCGTGAGCGTTTCACGGTTGAAAAGAGCTGATTTTTCCCTTTTTTGGGGAAACTGTTTTAATTTTTTATTTTTTTTGCTTTCCGCTTTGACCTCGTGGTGGGGTGTGAGAATGGAGGCTCACCCGAGTGGGCGTGACTCCTCTCTGTCACTCCGTCATGGAGTCAGGTGCGTGTCTGTGGCCGATGTACTTGTGGTGGTGGGAGAACAAATTAGACTTGAACATAGTTTCTGCCTCGCGAATGAATAAGACCGTTGTGATCTTCTTGAAGGAGCACAGTTTGGTTGGTCGGTTGATTGACTTTTTTTTAGTTATTTCACCACTGGTTTCGCTTTCAACGAAAGTTACAATTTCTAATGTACCACCGTTCATACCTAGCAGTGAAATTGAACGAGAATTACTCAGGTTTGGAAAACTTGCTAGCGTAATAAAAATGGTTCCGCTAGGTTGTAAAAATCAAGCATTAAAGCACATGCTTTCACTCCAAGTGTTTATGTTTTTGGAATCGCCTTCTTTGGACATCTCTTTTCGTGTTCAGCATGAAGGAAATCCTATATGATTTATGCGAATACTGGCAGCCTCAAATGTTTTGAGTAAGTAGATATTGGACTTAAGAAAAAAACGCTTGTCCAAACAAAAAGCAGACTAAAAGAAATTAAAACACAAATGGAACTGAAATAGTTTTACCAACATCAGAGGAGCAGAGTATTGAAGTAAGGAAAGATCAACTTAATAGGCCTACGGGAAAAAGTGAGTGAAGTAGTTAAACATAGTGGGATAAGTGTTGAAGTTGAAAGATCTGAAGTCATTTGTACTCTTGTAAAAAATAGGCCTAGAATTGGTGATAAAAGTGAAGATCACCTTTTTGTTTCACAGAGGAAGAAGGAATTGATCATGAAATGGAGGAAGGTGATGATGATGATGATAATTTGTCTGAAATGTCGGATATCCCATGTCAGTGTGGGGGGATACACAGTTGTACACTGTAAAATAAATCAATGACTTTCTGGATGAAATTTTTGGCAGAAAGTTTGAAGAAAGAGAGTTTTTTTCTAAATGTCAATGAATTCTTGATTTCAGTAATGAAAATACAGAACTCAGTAGGATTTGAGGAACTTAGCACAAGGAAAAGGTTTAGACTAAAGAAAATCGTTACAAAATTAAGGAGAGACAAATGTTCGACTAAAAGACTAACTAAACTTGTTTAATGTCACAAAGGGTGAATCTTCTTTTCTATCTTAAATTGTTTTTCCTTTCTGTCCTATTTATTTCCTTTATTTCCCCTCTTTATATGGAGAGCTTAAAAATAGAAACCATTAAAATAAATGGAGGGAGGGAAAAAACAAAAGGGCAGTTATATCTAAATATATACAGACTAAAAACATTAATATTACATGTTTACAAGAAACCCACAGTGATATGATGAGACAGACTGGAGCATCTGGTGGGAGGGAAACATTTTCTTTAGTCATGGCTCAAATTTAAGTGGGGGTGTTGCTATTCTTTTTGGGAAAAAAAAAATACAACTGTTGTTGACTATGACTGCTGTTTCTACTTGAGAGAAGGTAGGGGTTTAGTTGTTCAGGTTGAAATAATGGGTTCATTGTATTTATTAATATATATGCCCCGAATAATGGAGCAGAGAGAGTTTTTTTTTTTAAAGAAACTGAATGATGGCTTAAAAGCTTTTGATAAGTGATTGGATTAGATTTTACCTTGGATAAAAATGGAGAAGAACCTTGTCCTCCTTATGTGTTAAGTAATATTATTAGGGATTATGATTTATTTCATGTCTGGAGAGAACATCATCCAATGGCAAGACAGTACACATGGGTAAGTGTTTCCAGTAATCATATTAGTTCAGCCAGGCTAGATAGGTATTATATTATATTAGAATAAGTAATAATAATAAGAGTTTAAAAAAAATCAGTTATTTCCCCAAATGGTTTTACGGACCATCATTTGTGTTCATTTGAAATGTAATGAAGTTTGAAAAAAAAAATCATTGCCATTTTAATATTAAATTGTTACACGATGTAACTTTGTGTGAGAAATTTATTTTATTGTGGAATAACTGGAAAGAAAGGAGAAATGCGTATGATAATATTGTACAATGGTGGGAAGTGGGAAAACCCCAAATAAGAATGCTTTGTCAAAATTATACTGCCCACACGAACAGTTTGATTAAAAAGACAAAGAACTTGAGAGAGATATAGAACAACTTGAAATAAATGCAGTTAATAATAATTTAACAGACATAAGCATGTTGGAAAAAAGCTTTGGGAGCTCTTCATGAAAATGCAAAAGGGGCTTTAATCAACGCACGTTTTTCTTCACTAAACTATATGGACGCTCCTAGTTCTTTCTTTTTTTAATTTGAAAAGACAAGTAATGGAAAAAAAACAAATGTTACATCTAAAACGTGCAAATGGATTGTTAACCTCCGATCCAAAATAAAAGAGGATGCTTGCAATGTTTTTTTTTTTATTTGTTTTGAGCACAAAAGTGTGATGTCTAAAGTATGGTGTCACGGTTTAGAGAGAAACAGACAGGTGAGTAGAAATAGGGTTTATTGAACAGAGGCACAGAGTGGAACTGCAGAGATGATTGGTGAGTAGATATATGAGGAATCAGAACTGGATAAGGAACTTAACTGGGTGGTAAACTAGATCTTTCTCTCATAGGTGAAGACTGTAACAGCGGGCTGACGATAGAAGGGGGATGACGGTGTAACAGGAGACGACCAACAGGAACGGGATCTTTGTGGTAAGTATAAACATGTAAGGATAGGTGAGAGTCTGTGTGTTCATGTTGGGATGAGAACAGACCTGGAAGTGAAGGGGAAGTGTCTCTTTATAATGAGAAGATGATTGTGCTGGTGCTGATGTAATTAGATGATCCGGTGATGGCTGATAGTGTGCAGGTGAGAAACAAGAGGGATGCTGGGGAGTGTAGTGCCAACGGTGATTAGTAGGTGACCGTGACCAGTGGTGGACGAAGTACACATACCATGTACTTGAGTTAAAGTAAAGATACTCAGGGTAAAATATTACTCAAGTAAAAGAAGTGCTGCCTTTAAACATTCACTTGAGTAAAAGTACAAAAGTATTTGCCTTCAAATGTACTTAAGTATCCAAGTAGTATGATTTTTTTTATGGCCATAATGTCCTATTATAATTTGTCTCAAGACTCTTACTTGTCAGTCTACGTGAAGACTAATGTCACTCTTGGCACACCAATCTATTAATAAAATGACATTAATTAGTCATATATATATATACACACACACACACACACACACACACACACACACACACACACACACACACACACACACACACACACACACACACACACACACATATATTCTATGTTATGGGAGCAGCCAATTTCCTTCCAAAATTAAACACAAACGTAAAAATGCTATACAACTAATTTTAGTGTCAACGTAATAAGCAGTGTACATTCTGCATCAATATTTACCGATAATTGCTGCAATAAAAGCTGCTGTTTAGATCAAGTTGATTATTGTTATTTGTTTAATACACTCAAAGCTTTTGGAATTGGAGATTCTTTTTTATCAGGAATAAAACTTTTATATAATAGGGCATCAGTCATGTTCAAGTTGGGAGGTAGACTTAGTCAGCTAGTTTTAATAAATAGGGGTATAAGACAGGGATGTCCTTTATCAGGACAACTCTATACTGTTTAGCAATTGAACCCCTACTATGTCAATTAAGGAAAAATTTTACAAGGTTTTGCGGTTAACGGTTTTGAAAACAGGCCTATTAAAGTATCTGCTTATGCAGATATCACTGTTTTTATCAAAAACAAAAATGATGTTGAAGCATTAAAAGAAAGTCTTAACATTTATGAAAAGGCCTCATCTGTAAGGGTCAATTGGAACAAAAGTGAAGGGTTCATTATGGGGAATTGATCAGTTTTAAAAGCATGGAAATCTGTTTTTAAAGTGGAGAGAGAGTTTTCAGATAATGGAAGCCGGATACAACATGAACCTCTTTTCAGCAATCCTCTGAACTAAGTCTGAAGAGCCTAAGATCTGTAATGGCAAAAGCTTATTGTACAAAATATCCGATTTGAGAACTGGCAACAACTGGAAAAGTCCTGAGATGTGCTGTCTGACTGGCATCAAGAATCTTTTCGTTTTTACCTTCAGCATTGAGACAGTTTCAAGAAGCTAATGAGATGACTCTATAGAACAATTAAGAACATTATGAATTTCCAGACATAAAGATTTCAGCAGCAAACAACCAGAGGAGGATTCAATTCTCAATTTCAGAACTCCTCAGTTAATACCGCTACGTTTGAAGAAACATCTAAGAAAGCAATCTACATAACATGTGTAGAAACAAGACTCACTACTCCTCCCAAACGAAAGAAAATGAATCAAAATGGACAGTTCTTTTTGGGGTAGATTCTTCTCCTAAGGGATGTTGGAGGACTTTATATAAACCTCCCATAGAGAAAAGGACTGCAGATCTCCAGTGGAGAGTTGTTCACTGGGCGATAGCCACAAACAAACATGTGGCACATTTTGATCCCACTGTGGTAAAGGGATGTGCTTTTTGCCATGCTGAGGAGTCAATAGATCATGTTTTTTTGCTCTATTTTAGATTAAGAAGATTATTTCAGACCTTAGAAGATTGGTTCATAAAATTGGGAGAAATGCTTAGCACAGTGAATTTTATTTTTGGTCTTAAATATGTTGCTGCAAAGAGGAATATTTCATTGATAAACTAGTGGGTGAGGTAAAGTTGGCAATATGGTTGACAAGGAAGCGGAAACTAAATAGTGAATGTTCAGTGGATCCCGATCTGGGCAAGAATTAGAGCAGAATTTTTATAAAATGTTTTTTAATACAATTTGGGGAATTGGAAAAAAAAACTTTGTGTACAGTTGATGAAGAGGAACATTTAATTTTTCTTTTGTAATTTTCTGTTTTATTAAATTATTATTTTATTTTTTTATTGATTAAAGGTTTTTAATTTGGAGGAAAATTTGTAAATGGTTTATATTTTTAAAAAGGAGATGGAATTGTAAAAGAAAAATAATGTGTTGATAAAATTCTCTTCAAAATTCTCTCTCTCTCGCAAATGGAAGTGAAAATGAAAAGAGAGGAATATTGTGATTTTATGAATAAGAGTATAAATAATATCAGATATTTTAATAATTTAATATTAATTGGAGTTTGTATGTATGTATTATTGGTGTTATAATTAATTGTAATATTTTTATAAATTGCATTTGTTTGTTTTTTATAAAAAAATGTATGTGTTATTTGAAAATCTCTTTAATAAATGTTGAAATCAGAGTAAAAATAACAACACTTGCCTAGCAGCAAATGCTAGTAAAATAGGCACTGGTGAGTAAATAACAAATCACATGATTCAAATCAGTCATATTTTAAAATGATTAATTTTAAAATAATTATACAAACATCAGACTGAATTATAAATCTTGCCCTTGCTGATGTAAGTGACATATGAGATTATAATCAAAGGCATACAAATAACCTACACCTACTACTAAAATTAACTGCCACCAAGTTTATCTAGTGCTTAAAAAACTCCAGAACACCATGTACCATGTTGAATATTCCTTACATTAATTCACCAAGGGAAAAAAAATTAGGAAAAAATGTAAATGTATCAGACATTCACAATGCAAACCAAAAACAGATTTGTGTGGCATGCAAGCAAATGGATCCTCTGTGGCTCATGCTGAGCAGTTCAGCTGAGAAGCACAGTCCAACTCAGCGGTGAAACACTATGTTTTTTGCTCTCAAAACAAAATGACTGGGTATAAATGATTGGGTGTTTTTCTCTATTATAAATAAAGGGCCTGTCCTACAGAGATTCCATTTAAATGGTTTCATGTTAAAAACGTTGTCAGAGTGTGTTATAGAAAAATTTGAATGTGCTGAAGATTTTGTTAAGAGTCTATGCAGGAGACGGTCTCCATGGAGGCTCAGAAGACAACAGCTCTTCATGAGAAAAACTAAAAGGCGAGAATCAGACAATGGATTTAACCCGCTGTAACAAACACACACACCAAACAGAGAAAGGAAGAAAAAAAAAAACATGTAGAAAAGACCTTCGGACTCTGAGGCCCCCTTACCGAAATATTGACTGGCTCTTGTTGAGAAAATGACCTGACATCTAATTCAAGAGATTATTTCCCTCAGGATCCAGCCAAAGACAGACACTTCCTGGTCGATGGCTGACAAAAGAAGACCTTTCTTTGGATGATGCCGACCTTGAGGAGGGACTCGCAGTAAGTTTAATTGCAGGTAAAAATAATTAAAAAAAAGATCAAAACAATCACATATTTTTCCAAGTCTAAAGATCCCACCACTGTGGCCATCCATTCAAAAAAAGAAAAAAAAAAAAACATACTTCGTAGCAGCAGTTGGAACCAGGCATAATCCCAAAGATCCTGCTGAGACTCTTGAGAAAATACATAAGCCCCCTGGTGTTTACCGTACTATAAAGCTTCAGCACAGACTCCGGCTACGGTTTGTTCGTCTTAAACTGGCACTTACACTGTCAAACAGCAAAAGCCCTCTATTTGAAGTTACAGAGAAGCCGGCTACGTTTACATGCAGTGCAATATTCAGACTGCTGGCCTTTTCTAACTGAGCTGTTTGTGTATTACAGTTAAAGTTCCTATTTCATTCCATTCATATTTGCATTTACATGGAACAGATCGCATCTGGCACTATTACAGACACCAAAGATGCTCTACCAAATACTCTGATTCCTGTATGTACCATAAAATGCTAGACAAACTAGGAAGAAAATCGAGATGGGCCAGGATGGTCGATTAATCAAATGAGTGAGATTACAACAAGCTCAGTAACATGCACTTAGAAAACAGATAAGGTGAATTTTCATATCATCCTGACTTTAAAGCATGTTTGCACACTGGTAATGGGTTGTACTAATAGTCAGCATGGTAAAACACTCTCAAGAAACTTTGTCTGTTAATTCATCTAATTTAAAGCACTACCACCATGATCATCAAAGCAGTGCCTTTGTACAAATTCATCTCCTTTAAATAGAAAGACACTGACAGGCATCAAATCACCCGCTGTGATCAATGTTCCCGTTATTATGCACAATCCACAGGTTTATGACTTGCTGTTTACTGCTCGCTCCCAGGCGTCTGTCAGAACATAGCAGTCAGAAGAATGCTTCAATAAATAGTTGCAGCACAAAAAATCTAAACAGTTGGATGTCGTGAACTAGACGTTTCACACTAACAACATTTTTGATCTAATTATAAACTTTTGAACATGGGAGCAGAGAAAGTCTTGTGGGTCTAAGTGCTCAGGTTACACTGAGGCACATCATACTAGTTTTGAGCTGATATTTATTGGAGCCTACGAGATTGATAGTTTTGTGCAATAAAAGGTTATAGATATTTCATTTATTTATGTTTAATTTAGGTGCCATTATTATAGGCCTCTGCATCCATATCTTCTGTACTCACTTTATCCTCTGTAGGGCCAACAACTGAATGGAACACTATACTGGAGTCTTGAGATGCATTGAGATGGAGGAGGGTACTTAGCTCCTGCAATGTGATGAAGCTGCTGATAAGACCTTATGCTGAGATAGGCGCCGGTTTCCTATAGTCAGCTAACGTGAGCTTGACTGATGTGACCTTCCAGAACTAACGCTATGCTTGATTTCATGCTTTTAGACCAACTCTATCTCATGAGAAAACGTAACTATTTTACAAAGTTGTGATTTCATAGTAATTTGTATGTGATTTATATGACAACACATGATTTTTACAAAAAAAAGTAGGCTTGAAGCTCCAGTAAGAGGTGTTCCTGGGTCAACATATTTGATTTATCCTGGAACAACATTCCTGTCTGAAAATTTATTCCTAACCCAATCCTTACCCCTAAACCTAACCCTTCCCATAATTTATCCCTAAAATCAGAGGGAAATGATAGGTGAATAACACTGATGTAGAAGCACCTTGCCTAAACTTGACATAAACAAAACTTGTCCCTCAAATCTGATTGGTAGATTGAAATGTTGTTCCAGCATTAACAAAAATTGATCCTCCCTAACCCTAAGTCAGTGGGCCATAAGAAGACCGTACGAAAACGTATTAATGAAATCGTACACATTCATGTGAATGTCACCAATGGACTCTTTTCATATTTACGAGGTTCTCAGAGTGGAAATCTGAACATTTCTGGTGAATGGAAACTACAAACAATATATTTTGCTTTCCCATTTGGTCCAATACCAAAAGAAAAAATCCATGACAGCATTTCTATGACTGTACAAAGGAGGAAAAAATATGATATATTAATAAAGACTACGTTGGTTAAAAGTGTGAAAGATGTCAAATTTGTCATCTCTCTCTTAGCCGCTATATTAGAAACACAAACAGACAGTGTAAAGTTGCCATTTTCCCTATTGTGATGTATTTACTGCAAAATTCCATACAAAAAACAAACAAAAAATGTCAATTTTGAGCTAACTTATCTGGACTAGTCAAAATGAAACAAAATGCCTACCGCCATTAGAAAGTCAGTTACATTTAGTGCCGTCTTAATTCATTAGATGTTTACTACTCTTTCATGTCCAATTGCATGTCTACATGTCAATTTTGTCTTGTGAAAATTGTTTAAATGGCCCAAATTATGGCAGTCTATGCAAACGTAGTCATCGTATATGTCCGCCAGGAGAGCACTCTATCCGTCAGTCTCTCTATGCCAGGGAACCTGTCAACAATCACTCAACTAATGAGCCTCTCTTTGGCCCTCAGAGGACACCGTAGTCATCTAACCCTGGAGCCATCTCCTGAATTTCTTAACAGGACTGGTGGGGAAAGTGATCTAACCTTTTATTCCAAGAAAATATCCCACAACACACAGTGTTTCAGGCTGCGGGCTAATTTCCATTCCACTGCTCAGCAACCATTTTAAATGACCTGCCACTAAGATTAATCCTAACCAGGGAACCTTATATTTCTCGACTGTGCCTCCATCTGACTCCTTATATTATGTACTGTTTGGAGCTATTACAGTTTAATATTGTAGGTAGATGATAATGTGAAGAATTGAACAATGTCAGCATGAAAGGTCAAAACCATCAAACTGACTGACGTTAGATGAATGGCAGAGAGGCCGCTTAACTGCGGGGTCTAGAGCATCTATAATTAAACATAGAACCGTTTTAAAGGTTTGAGTATAAGAGCGGAATAGAGGTGGCAGTATAGGTAGCCCATGTTACAACCCATTCTGACTTTTAAAACCCCTGTCTGCCAGAGCAAATGATACGCTGGCACTCTGTTAAATCTGAAAGCCACCCCTGCTGCTTAAAGACTAAAAATGTTTTTCAGAAAGTGAAAAGACAATTTTGAAAATGAATGATCCATTCGGATCAAGTCCACTAATTACGACATTCAATCGGCTATTGGGCCATCACAGTGAATGAGGAAAGCCTTGATCGATTATCATGAGATGAGATATATAACAGCAGCAAATAATGCTGTTTATTGTATGGATGCAAAATTAATAAAGGTCATTGTACATATACACTTATTAGCAGGGCTGTGCACAGTACCGTGCTTCCTACATGCAGAGTACGCAGAGAGTACGCGACTTTAGTGTCCTGGTTAGTGCACCGGTTCGCCGGAGAAGGACCGGTTATACATAAATAAAAATGCATTTTATGGTGATAGCAGTAAGTACAAGTGACACGCCATACACGCATCTGCCCCGCCCCCACCTCATGTTTGCACCCCAGCTATGCCAGGGAAAACACAACGGCAGTCTGGCGCTGAGAAGTGAAGAAGAAATAAAGCCCAAGATGAATCACGTGAATCACTTTCAGATATGTTCACAAACTTTATATTTTTGGCTATTGAAGTTAATTAAACGTGTTTACTGTCGTTAATAATTTGACCACCACCAATGCATCTGATTGATACTAATGCAATTTATATCATATAATTTCAATTATTTTAATGTGCTAAGCATTGCATTTTGAACCATGGTAAAAAGTTGTACCGTGTGTGCTACTTCTTTCATAAAACTATCCCTTTTGTTAGGAGTTAGTTTTGTCAGGAATGAATAAAGCCTTTCTTTCTGAAAACTATCCCTATTGTTAGGGGTTAGTTCTGTCAGGCAGGAAAATAGCCTTTCTCACTCTTTTTCTCTTTCTCTACAACGAAAAGAATAGAGTTAAAAAAGAGAGAATCATGAAAGCACTGTGAGTTGTTCAACATTAAAGTACTTCAGGTTGGTCTCGCATATCCTTGCGACCTCGTTGGTCTCGCGTCTCCTCTGCCAGTCGATCTGGCAGAGGAGCAGGAGATGTGCCCCTCCCTTTTTCTCATTCTCTCTCCGGAATGCGTCGTCCTCCCGTCCGCTGCTCGGCGCTTCTTCAGAGAGGGCTGAGGACGCAGGTTCTCTTGTCAATAAAGAATTTAGTGGCTCAGATCTTGCATCTCCCGAGGCAACACGCAGATTACAGGTCTGCTACAGTATATACAGTATATGTATATAATGCGAGGAAACTGAGGCGCTTCACTCAGTGGGCCATGCTGGTGCTGCTCTGCACACTATGGCAGGCGTACCAGGCTTACCTGCTGAAAAAAGAAAGAAGAACAAAAAAGCCCCGGGGCACGTAAAATATATTAAGTAGCTCTTTCCCGACACCCTCATGAAACCGCTGTTCCATCCCCGCCACCTTTGGTGTTTTGGGGAACAGCTATTTCCAGCTAAACGTTTAATATTCAGTAGCTTCCTGGCATTCCCCAGGACAAAGGATATTTATTATTCCCCCATTAAGACGCTGTGTCACAAGACATTGCGTCACAAGATGTTGGATCAAAAGACATTGCATCAAAATTAGTGCCCCTTTTGTAGAATTTTGCAACGTGGAAACTACTGCCAAACATATTTCCTTGAGCTTTGAGAACCGTGGGAAAATGCTACAGAATACAGTTTGCACACCGTCCTCTGCGTTTCAACAGCGTGGTAAGCCTGACAAGTCAGACCCACATCAATATGTTGGGTCTGGGAAGACACCATTGGCAGGGCTCAATCTGAGGGGCTGGATAAACAGTTGTCTTTCAAATTCCCTCTGCACGCAATAGGATAGCGCTACAACCAACCAGAGCAACGAAGAAGGTGACGTAGTGCGACGGACTTCAGTGCCGTTCTTTGTTCTTTTCTTAAAGAAAAGCTTAACTCCAAGTCTTCCAGAGTCGCGGCTAAAGCCGATTTGAAAGACCGCTGTTCGCCAGCAGCAGCAGCCATCTTCTTTGTTTTCAAGTAGCAGGGAATTCACATGGAACCGTCGCAACTCTGCCGTCATTATGTTAAGCTCACCCACTGACTCTATACAAGATGTGATTGGCCTGACTCGAGTTTGTTTTTTCCAGCTCGCAAGCCAATGGATAGTTGCTAGATGACACTGGCTGCAAAATAAAATTTGCTGTCGCTATAGGGTGCGTCTAGATTTATTGGCTGCAGTGTGGTCTCAACTACCGTGAAACTTGAACTGACGCACTTGCTATTACAAAAACTGGAAACTCTGCTGGACAAAGGGGCCATAGAACATGTTCCCCTCCCAGACAGACAGTCAGGTTATTACCGCCACTATTTTATGGCTCCCAAAAAAAGAAAAAAAGTAGAGGGATTGCGTCCAATTCTAGATCTTCGCAGTCTGAAATGTTCTCTCAGAACATTCAAGTTCAAAACTGAGAAATTGTTCAAAAAGCGACAACAAAGGAAGTTCCTGTGGGTTTGCTTTCGGCGGCGAAACTTACCAATATCGGATTCTTCTTTTCGGCCTATCCTTGTTACCCAACACATACACAAAATCCATGGAGGTAGCTCTTGCTCTGTTTCGATTCCAGGGCATTCTGGGCTCCGTTGGCCCAGTCTTAAGAGCTTGTCTTACGGAAGATACGGATGTCGTCCTGGCTCATCCAGTATCTCTGGGGTTGAGACTCAATACCAAGAAAAGCGCTCTCTCTCCTGCCCAGAGGGGTTGTATGGGACTCTGTCAACATGCGGACACAGCTGTCCCCTGCACGTGTTAAGTCCATCTTAAACACCCTGAGCGATATAAGACTGGGTCAGGAAATTACTTTTCATCACTTCTTCTAGGTCTTATGGCAGCTGTGTCCACGGTGTACCTTTTGGCCTTCTGCACATGAGATAGTTTCAGCTGTGGCTCAGAACCAGGGGATTTAGTCCAAGGACTAATCCCCAGAGGCAAATGAGGGTTAAATAACTAGCTTCCGGCAGACGGCCCACGCAAGTCGACTTACGCCAAAAGAGTAACACTTGATGTATGACGTAGTGTATGATTGTAGGGTGAGTAAATCATGGGCTAATTTTCTTTTTTGGGTGAACTATCCCTTTAAAGGCTATTGTTCACTTAGGTCTATTTTTATTACCACAAAAAAAAAATTGGATTACTCGTTTGATTGTCAAAATAATCGATTGGTTACTTGATTAACAAAAGTTTGTTTTTATTTAAAGTTGCAGTCCGTAACTTTTTTGTGTTCAGAATTTACAAAATTATATAATGAGCAAATACATTATGAATCCATTTTCCAAATTGTGATTTTGTCTTATCCTGAATCACTATGGTACACCTATAATAAGTGTTCATATTCTGACTATATTAGACTAGTTCTGGGTGTCCAAACACTGCAGAGTAGCAATACTATGATTTTGACCAAAAATGTATGTACTGTACCTGAAAATACATTACAAAATGTATTTCCATCAAGAGGTGCATCAATTTTTGGTTAAGATTTGTATCCCAAAGACTTTCAATGAATTTAAGATCTGGACTCAGATGGCGCTTTTCCACTGCATGGTACGGCTCGGTACGGCTCAGTACGGTTCA
This sequence comes from Meda fulgida, assembly GCA_030578275.1. NCBI lineage: Eukaryota > Metazoa > Chordata > Actinopteri > Cypriniformes > Leuciscidae > Meda > Meda fulgida. The sequence continues at coordinate 12,690,716 of CM060629.1, forward strand.
GTACGGTTCGGCTCGGCACGGTTCGGCTCGCTTCGCTTTCCACTGTGTGGTACGACTCGGCTCGGCGCGGCTCAGTTCGCTTTAGCTCGGTTGCTTTTCTACTGCAGTTAGTACCGCTTCAAAGTGGGTGGAATTATGACTGATCGTTATAGTTTATCCGTTCCTCGTCAACCAACAAGAGGAACGTCTCCGCTTCTCGTCCACTGACCACGATTCAGCCATTTCTTTTTTGGAAGTTTTTTTTCATCAAGCAAGTCAAGCAAGTAATTTTAAAACAGGTGCTACAGCAGTGGCTGTTACTAGCTATTTAAATCTAGCAGGTTTGATGTCTCGCAAATACAATGACGCTGGTAGTGACGATTCTGTCTGGAAAAGCGCCACAAGTGAGCCGTACCGAGCCGAGCCGTACCGTACCATGCAGTGTAAAAGCGCCAAAGCGTGCCGTACCGAACCGAACCGTGCCGTACCGTACCATGCAGTGGAAAAGCACCAAGAGGTGCGAATTCATGTGTGAAAATGATTCCACATGCTCCCTCCCAACCATTCTTTCACAACTTGAGCCTGAAGAACTGTTGCCAAACATATAACATGCTAGAAACATAATAATCACTGCAATAATGCGTGCCATGTGTGTGTGCATGTGTGTGTGCATCGATAAATCCCAAAGCAATCAATAGAATTTCTGCAGACAGTGTGACAAAGGCTACGTCTAAATTAATCTGCATACATTTTGCTCTCCGTCCACACTAGCGTTTTCAGGCCTTTTCTGACATTTCAGTGTAGATGAGAAACTTTTGGAAAACGCCTGAAATCACTAAAAAAAATTCCCCTTACAAAAAACTCAATACAAAAGCTCACTGAGATGATACGGAAAAATAAATAATAAAGTTATCGCACAATTCTTCTGACAGGATAATCTTATTTAGCAAAATATCTCACCATTCACTGATATATCCAGGTCGTACTCAGTCACCATATGTTTGGTCTAAAACGCAACTGCTCTCATGTATTGCTGCAGGACAGCAAATGTGAGTACATTTTCTGTCATCTTTGCAGGACTGTGATATGAAGAGTGGGCAAAGTAAAATATTTTAGCAACGGTGTGAAAGTAAATAGCACATAACACCATATAAACACGAATATATATTGGTACAATATGCGTCACTGTCAGGGATCAATCAAACTCGTTTCAGTCCACCACTCAAAGATCACTCTCTCCAGAATATTAAACAGACACACATGTTCATCATCAATTACCTCATCAACCAGTTCATAAGAACTCTCACTGTGATTTCAGTCTTTGTCAAGCCTCCAACAGGAACTGACCGTTCTTCTCGTATCCTGAAAACCCTGTTAGCTCTGAACTGCCTGAGAATTCTGTATCCTTACCTGACTCAAACTAACCCTTTGTGATATTGTTCTACCATCTCCAGATCTCCCATCTGATTCCTGAGAGCTAGTGATGGAAAAATGAGGCTCCCTGAACAACTGAGACCTCGCAGCCCATTGCTTCACCCAAAGGTTCATTACTCAAAGCTTCATTCAGCATTGCTCACTAGTGACACCTAGCTACTGTGCAAAGAAGTAGCAGATAAATTAATTAATTCTGAACCAATGACCTGAGCAGACTTATGATGTCTGTATATCCCCCCCCCCCCACCACCACCACCACACACACACACACACACACGTTCTGTTTAATTTATTTATTTATTTATTGTATTATCACTATTAATATCTGTAACCGTTCATTTGCAATAATAAAAAGACCTGAGCAGACATTTGTCCATTGCCTGGGTATAAAATAAAATATGTATCTTTCTCTATCTGAATTTACTTGTGCGGAGACAACTGTCACACACACAGTTAATTAATTATTCAGAAAATGTTTGGATAGTGACAGTATGAACAACAAAAGTAACAGTGTTGTACTGTGTTGAGTGCAGTGCTTATGGTGGAGGGAGGGTAATAAAGTAAACTGCAACAGAATAATCTGAATAGTCTGGGGTGGGAAAATTTAAGAATTTTTTTTTTGGGGGGGGGGGGGTTGTGCAGTGAACTGTTACTAGTTTTAGTGCAGTGTTGTGCTTATGGGACTGGGGATATCGAGGGGTAAACTGCAACACTTCAGTTTGGGGTGGGTGAAGGAAGGATTACAATAGATTTTTATTGAGAAACAAAACAATTTTCAAGTGTGTGTTGGGGTTTCGACAATTCATCTTCTTGGACAAAACCTCTCCAGCCTTGGAAAATATAATTTCACAAGGAACAGAGGATGCAGGGGAACATAAAAATGCCAGTGCCAGCTGGTATAAATGAGGATACTGATGCTTCTGTTGAGGCCAGACGGGGGAGGATCTCCTCTTTCTTACTGGCTCCATTACCAGGAAAAAGGAATAGTCACAAAAAGCAAACAAATCCAAAAGGGCAAACCAAAACAAAAAGCAGTCCAGTCCAAATCCAAAAATCCAAACCAATCCAAATAATCTTATCTAATTAATATAACAAGATTATAATATAGCTACTATGATTAATAATAACAATATACTATAAGTATTCTAACTTGATATACTGTAATAATATACAGCCCTAACAAAACATATGACACAATAACAACAACGACAATGAGAGTTCTCTAACTCTCTGACACTGCTATACTGCTTCTACTACTCCTGACAACAGCCACAAGGTGGCACGAGTATCGAACCCGCTTTATCCGGAATCGACACTCAAACCGAACCCATGACGTTTCCACACAAACCGAGGCCTCGTTTGTCATTAGTCACGTGATTTTCACGTTAACAACACAAGCCTCGAATCGCGGCTTCATCTGGCACGCCCATTTTTTCTCGACACAAGCTCCGACGCCTCGCTTCAAATGTCACATCACTACTGAGAGCCCATGTTCGAGATTTGATCAAGGTACTCCGATCATTCCTAGAAGAGAGAAAGGATTAACGAACTGAGACTGAGTGATTATACTACTATTGAAGTTATCTGGATTACCTGTTGTTCTCCGTGCAGCAAGCGATCTTCACTATATCTGCACCTGAAAATTCACCGTATACTCACCTTACACGATTGTCACCTGAATTAAGCTGTATTTTAATCACTTACCTCCGATCTCCTGGTCTCTATCCTGACAGAAGGCTTGACCTGAAAAAGAAGAAACAGCGCGATGGAATCTGCCAGTAATGTTGATAATCCTGCACAACCTACAGCCGCCACTGTGTCAGCCAGCCAGCCAGTCAGCCAGCGCCCAGTACTTCCGTAAATCCCGCTTCCTCTCTGGTTTGCTTTGCAAATCCAACTTCCCTTCCAGCGCCATTTTCTCCGGCCGGGCAGAGGATTGCAACGGGTTCCTATTACAGTGTTCACTCGCTTTAGAACAACAAGTCCAGTTATATCCCACTGAAAAGTCGAGGGTTGCTTTTATTATTACACAGTTATCAGGAGCTGCATTAAGATGGGCTGAAACATTGTGGCTGCAGGAATCTATTGTTACTTCTTCTGTACAGGAGTTTGTAAACCATTTCAAGGAAGTTTTTGGGCGTCCAGTAGATGATTCATCCATCAGTGATAAACTGTTACAATTACATCAAGGCAAGAAGTCAGTTTCTGATTATTCACTGGAATTCCGCACTCTAGCCTCCACCAGTGGGTGGAACGAAAAGGCGCTCATCTCCGTCAACTGACGTGGTTTAAATCCTTTGCTTCGCCTTCAACTCGCGATTTATGATGATAGCCTGGGAGTTGAGAAATTCATACAGCAAGCTCTCCGTGTGCACCAAAGATCTCAAGGCTGCTATCGCGAAGCTCAGCTACCCAGTTTTTTACCACCTCAGTATCCCGCTGAATGTCCCTCCGAAGTGGCAGTAGAGAAGATGCAGGTGGATACCTATCGACTGTCTCAAGCTGAATGTTCTCGATGTCGAGAGTTAAAATTGTGCCTGTTTTGTGGAATGGGAGGACATTTTCTTCGTTCATGCCCTACACGACCTCCTAGTTCTGTCTTTACGTCCGTCTCTGTATCAGCTCCGTTAACGATATCAGTGATTCTAAAATCTACGAATTTCCATGTCTCTGCTACAGCCATGGTGGACTCCGGGTCGGCTGGAGATTTCATCACCGGACAGCTCTGTCAGAAGCTCCAACTCCAGAAATCCACCACCACCAAACCATACTCCATCCATGCAGTGACTGGTGAAACCATCAATCAGGGGTAAGTCACGTCTCAGATTAAACCTATTCTACTCTGTATTGAAGACACACACCATGAACTGTTTGAACCTTTCGTACTTGAGAATAGCCAGACTGATATTATCCTTGCCCGTCCATGGCTTATACGACATCAACCTAACATCAACTGGAAATCTGGTAAGGTATTGAAATGGGGTTGCATGTGCTCTTCCACGAATGTTGAACTCTCAGTCTCGTCCATCGCTAACTTACCCGACGCCATCCCAGTGAACTCAACTTCCATTGAAAGCCCCATAGAAAACCTGTCGGTGTCCATCCCTTCATGCTACTCTCAATATTCTGATGTATTCAATCCTGTCGAGGCTGCCAAATTACCACCTCATCGATCCTGGGATTGTGCCATCAATCTGATTCCCGGAGAATCCATCCCCAAGGAGCGAATCTACTCTCTGTCTATCCCCGAACAAGAAGCCATGCAACAGTACATTGGAGAGGCTTTGAAACAGGGTTATATTCAGACCTCTACTTCACTTCTACTTACGAATATCTCGTCATGCCATATGGTCTGGTAAATGCCCCTTCAGTCTTTCAAAGTTTCATGGAAGTTTTCCGAGACTACCTGAATCAGTTTGTAATAATCTACATCGACGATATCTTAATCTACTCCAGAAACTCAGTGGAACATCAGCGGCATGTCTCTCAGGTACTCCAACGGCTACGTGAATTCTCCCTGTCACATGACTAAACTTACGTCATCGTTTTTAAATACCTCAGTTTTGACAGTCCACACAAAGCGAAAACGGCGTTTTCAAATGTATCCACTTTGGAGAGTGTTTTCAAAAAGCTTTGTTTTCATTATTAAAAATACCGTCTCAGTGTGGACTGAAGGCCAAAACGGAGAGAAAAAGATGCGTTTTCAAACGAAAACATATTAGTGTGGACAAGGACGAATTCTTTCCCATGCAAAGGCTAAGGTGTTTGGGGTGTTGGTTGGGTGCTTGGCTAAGTCATGAGCCTAACCTCATGATACTCTGGTCTCATGATTGACTCTGGGTCTGGTCCCTCTTCTTCAATGTAAATCTGGGATTTTTTTGCAACCCAAGCTCATTGGAAAAACATCCCTGAGGCGACATTTCTGCAAAATTATATTACTTTGCTTCAAGTACGACACTTTCGAAGTGAAATGTTTCAGTTTTGCTAAAAGTTCAGTTTTATAACAGATGAAAATTAATCTGGTAAGGTTTTTTTTTTTAATACATTGGTAGTTGTATGTACCACGGCAGTCTGGAAATTAAATGTCCGGTGAGTGGCGCTAAAAGGTTATTGTTCTATTGTGTTTGAAAGTAATATACTGCAGCACCTACACTAAACCCAAACTTAAACCAAACCAATAGTGTTGTTGACAAAAGCAATTGTGAGATAAAAACAAATTTTTCTGAAGCATCCATGTCATTTTAGCTGCTTCTACAAGTCTTTGAGCTATTTCATAGGGACTCGTGTTTCACGGGACTCGTACTCGGCGCTTAGCATCACAATTGCAATGGTGTACCAGGTGAACTACCGAGCAAGTTTACTACGTCAGAAAAGTCATACATATGGAGCTGGTTATGGGATGGAAATGTCAAAAAGTATTTCTTTACATAATGGACAATAGTAAGAGTTTTTTGGTGTCATAATATAGTATTGTGCAAGGAACCATGCAAAAATAAGTCTTTATAAATCAATAATATGGCCCTTTAATCATAATTTGCGTGAAAAGGAATAAAAGTGTTCGTCTCTAGTGTTCATTTCAACTGGTAACTGCATTGAATTGTATGTATATGTATGTTTTTGGAATTTTGCAGAAATGTAGGTAGAAGCACGTTTTTCAAATGAGCATATGTTGATTTTTCCACCAGTTTTATCATCCATCAGGCATAATTCTCATTACTCTCAGAAAAGTAATAGCATTCGTCTTCCTCAACAAGCCACACAATTCATTCATATCTGCAGCACAAATGGGACAGGGTGCTACGTGGGTTAAGGGTTTGTTCAAAGCCAACTTTAAATAATTACTCATTTTCAGAGAAATTGCATGTCAGGGCTATCTATTCACCAGAGAAAATCAACCATTAATATTCAGAGCCATTTCTTGAAAGTTCAATTTGGAACAGCTTCTTCACCACCAATGAGAATGAAGTCATGAATGTTTTCCCTGTGAAATATTGTTAAATAAATTAAAACTGAGAGACGTACACTGTGCAAGTTCTATGCAGTTTGCAGCATTAGTCTGTCACATTGAATGGCCTACACATTTGTCATATAGATAAAATCAATGCATACCTTGCTCTACCATCACTGATATGCAACTTTGTTATCACACAGCTGTATTACCATATTCCATTAGACTTCACACTATAACACTGCAACCAACCAGGGATTCAAGTCAGATTTCTGAAATCCAGCTGTTCTGCATTATTCTAATCAGCAAGGAAATGTTCAGGCACATAGTTTAATAGTTTAGACTGACAACATCAGTGATGTCACATAACTAATCTCAGACTAAACTTGGTTAGCTAAGTGATGGGATGTGCTTTTAGAAACCACTAATCAATATGGTTTAAACTTAAAAATAAATAAAAATAATAACCTTTATTGATTGCACATTGATTGGATGATATATGTGTAATATTTTGGCTCTTAAAAATAAAGGTTATTTATTGGCATCTGTGGTTCCATGAAGAACTTTCAAAATCCATAGAACCTTTCCAATGCACAAAAGGTCTTTATAATTATTAAAAGGATCTTTACACTAAGAGAAATTGATATTTTAAGAACTGTTAACTGGTTCTTTAGGGACCCTAAAAAGTTTCCTCTAAGGCATTGCTTAAGCCTAAAAGTTTATGCAAGCCACTTTATTAAGAATCTTATTGCTGTGGGAGTGCAGATTATACATGTGGTGTCAGACAGTGAGAGAGGCACTGTCGAGCGTAACAGTGAGAAACAGTCGGATGGTGGAGAAAGGCTGAACTTTAAGCTGTCGGCTACAATTCTACAGTTTGATTATGGCTTTAAACTGTATATTTCAGTAAGCCTGAGCTATGAAGCAATGAAAACCTGAACCATAAATGATCAATTGCAGGTCTAGGTCCATGTCAATGCTGATAATGGCATTATTCTGTTAACAACAAGGTCAGAATTAGCATATGTCAGTCATGGCCTGAGCTAATGGACATTGATAGAGTTCCTAATTTACAAGCTCTCTGAGCATGAATCGATCTTCACCTTGGCTAATCGCTGACAAACTGCCCGCCTTTCACTTCCCTTGAGTGACAGTGGAATTACCTACGGAACTGGAGCAAAGTCCTCTATTCACAAGTTCACATAATGTATATGTAGGATTTGAAAAAGGTAGACAGGTCTTGATTGATGTTCAAAATTGTTACGAACTGCTCTGAGACAAGAAGGTTGAGGATCCAAACACAGTGTTTTTTTGAACAGGGTAATCCAAAGACATAATCCAAATCCAGGAAAGGGTCATACACAAATAAGCAATCCAAACAGTAACAGAAAAGGGCTGAGGCAAGGAGAGAAATCCAAAGGAACAGGCAGAGAATCAAGGTAACCAGGACACAGGAGAAACAGGACACAAACACACTCAGAATTGCAGTACAAACACTAAACAAGACTTCGCAGGAAACGAATGTGAAAACCAGGCTTATATGGGGTGAGCTAAACAAGGTAAAGACATACAGGTTAATGTGATCATGGCTGATTAGTCTGGTCAAAGGATTATGGGAAATGTAGTTTGTGGATATGTGGTGATTGGAGGTTGGAGTTGGAGTGCCCTCTGATGGTTATCTCGGGCACTCTCACTGGTGATCGTTACAAAATAGGGAATCAGATTTGGGACTTGACTCAAGCTCAGTGGAACTATGGAAAATAAAAAAAAAGAACTTTGGACGGAGGACTCAGGGAACAGTTGGCTTAGGGAAGTAAAAAACTCCCGCTTTTTAACGATAAATCCAGGAAAATTTAATTGAATCGTATTGCATTTGGCATTTCACATTACAGTAAAGTAAAATGGTTTGTGATCACCATTTCATCATGATATGAATCATTTTTGGATTATTATATAATAGAAAAATTATATATCTATCCCATATCTATTTGTCTATAACAATCTATCTATCTATCTATCTATCTATCTATATGGGATTTTTTCGCAATATTTTTAAAAATAATAGTGAATAATTAATTACTATTAGTTGAATAAGTTTTATCATTCATAATGATGAGCAGTAAAATATGTAACATTATTGTCTTTTTTCCTGATATTTAAATACTTTTAGGTTTCAAATCAAATGTGATTCAGAGCTGGTCGGTTTGGCTCAAGGTTTAGAATTCGTTACTGAACAATTACCTTAAATGCAGTGAATAGGAATACTTCCAGAACCAAGGCTGCATATAAAAGTATCATTCTTCAAAGAAAAAGTTATATTTAGAAACTTAAAGGTTTAACATCCGACCCTTCATATAGAACCTTTTATGGATTCCCATCATGGGATCATTTTATGAATTTATTTATAATTAATTAATTTTGTTTTAATTCATTTAGTTTAATTCAATTTTACAAATGAAACAATTTGGAAACATACTTTACGTTTAAAAATGGAAATAAACTTGAAAGTCGTAAATGGTTCTTTAAAATTGAGTCAAGTGCGTTAAAAAAATGTTCTGCTTCTAAACATAAGTAGATTTTTGTTTTTAAGTGGTGGGATGATTTCAACAAACTACTTCTTAATATTTATTAGGAACTTGTCAAGGGAACTTGTTAAGTGATCAGTCACTTAACTGCTTGATGTTTCAAGGAATTTAACAACAGCTTGGCATGTTTTACTGTAGATAGACTTTGGAATGACAGAGGGATATTGAATAATTGATAATAGAGAAACCAGAAGGTGCAGTTAAAATAGATGCTAAAAAATAAAATAGCTAATAGAAAAAAATATTTTAAAAATAATAATTAAATTAAATGCTTTGAACTCTTAAATCAGTGTTCAAATAATATAATCAACCAATGATCAGCAATCCAGTCCAATCCCCTATTTTTGAGTGTTTTCACACTGGAATATTAATGGACAATAAAATTGTTTCAAAGCTATGGTCATGTTTCATGTGGTTTCATCTGTGAATTCATTTTTTAAAGCTTTCATCTGTGAATCAATTTTTCAAAACATGCAAATGCACTTGTTATAATGCCACACATCCTCTCATTCATTTCACACACACGTACAGACACACATATACGCAAAAGACAGTCTACCTGAAAATCTAATTATATTAACAGCAACACAGGGACATTCTTTGCACAAATCCAATCTGCTAAAACACACAGGCTATTCTATCAACTGAGGCTACAAATCTGAGGTCACTGACAACACATTGCTTCCTTTACAAAATAACAGAATTTACATGTCAGTGTTCTTTTGGATGTAAGAGAGTGACTGCACTCTCTTAAGTGTGACATGTTCATGTATGCATTCATTATCATTTTATGATAACACAATAATGTATTTGTTCTCATCCATTTAACTTCACACAACCACTTATTTCCTTAAATTCAAAGTGGTCTAAAAAGTGCAATGAACTTATTAGTAGCCTACAGGTTGTGACTTTGTCACCACTTTGATTTACTATGGCAGAATTTAAAAGTTATAGCTTTAGTGGGTTGAAATTAGAACAGCCCACATATTAATCATATAATGTTTGACTGTTAGAACAAATGCCAAGAAGCAGTAACCTTTCACACCCGAGCAAACACTTCATTAGCTGACTAATAAGGCATAATATATTCATAAATCCAAATGAGAAGAGAGCAGGTTATCGTGCTCATATTAAATCAGGTCAATTCATTCTCATTAATCAATCGAAAGTATACTGATATAAAGCCGGTGCTAAACGATAGTACACATCAATGAATAGCCAACAAAAATAAAAAATAAAAATAATAAACTCAGCATTGTATCAGCTCTTCTGTGGCGGAACTTTGATGTTGGTAAGTATACAGAATATAAAACGGGCATGCAGCACATCACCTACCGGCAAAGCTGAGATGAAGCAGGTAGATTCCCATAAGATCCATTTCTGCGCGTATATGAAGAGAACTGGCTCGAAATATCGCGAAACTGTCTCTTTTATATTCTGAGGTTGCCGACAGGGGAAAGCCGTCCTGTTTTCATATCAATTCAACACGTAAAAGACACTTAAAACAGTAAAAAATGAGAGTAACGTCTGTAAATGCGAGCGTGCGCAACACCGCCAAGTGCCAAACTGTCAATCAGGACGTCAGATAAAGCTTGAAATGAAATTAAAGCGCTAATGAAAGTTCTCCATATGCTCCATTATCTCGTATTGACATTTGTTCCCTCCGAGGGTTAGAACACGAGTGAATGAAGAGTCAGATTTCATTGACTGAAGATCAAACTCTGAGCAGAGAGAGAGAGAGAGAGAGAGAGAGAGAGAGAGAGAGAGAGAGAGAGAGAGAGAGAGAGAGAGAGAGAGAGAGAGAGAGAGAGAGAGAGAGAGAGAGAGAGAGAGAGAGAGAGAGAGAGAGAGAGAGTTTTTAGCTGAGCTGTGTCTCAAAACCTAGAGAGAGAGTTTTTAGCTGAGCTGTGTCTCAAAACCTATAGAGGCACCAAACGAGTGTATATGTTAGATGAGTGCCCAACAATTAGGCAGTCCAGATGTTCTGAGCAACAGCCATTATATCAGAGAGGCTATCAAACAATCCTGCTCTTTGATTTCAGCTTTGAACTATGAATTTCAGTGCTGAAATAAAAGCAAAAAAAAAAGGTTCTTTTTTATTTTTCCCTCCTTGATTTCTAGAACTACAGATGCATTACACAGCGCATGAGCGGAATAAGAGTCCCACACACTGACTGAAAGCCAAATGTTAAAGAAAACATAGCATCATTCACTGCAGACTTTTAAGGGGACCAAGTTAAATGTATTTAGGGGACCAAGATCAGTCGACCAAAAACCTGTAGTGATCGACCGTAAATGTAAATGTATTGGGTGGGGGGATGCGTCTATGGTGGTTACTTACGGCCCTGGTTTATATTGGAAATCAAAGTATGCCTTGGAGAACTGATAACCTTCTTACCAAGGCTGTGGTGCTACAACTTAAGCCATGGCCTTCAGTCTTAATGAATGCATACTAGTGCAAGCGTAAGCACTGTAGATCTCATCAAAATTGGGCATTATGACTCATAATCACAATCATGTATTGCATTTTTTCCAGGCTATTTTCACATTTTTTACACAAACAAACAAACAGACAGAATAACATACATGCTTGTTAGGGGGGACCATGATATAGAAGGTGAAGAAAGACATGACTGAGCACTGGTCAGAAGCGGGTCACATAATCAATCCATCTCATTCATTGCAGTCCGTTGGTTCACACGCGCTGACGACAGGACTGACTGCAGCTGTGAGCTCTCTGGAATGAGAGTGTGCTCTATTGTTTAAATTGAAGCTCTTTCAGGATCGGACTGGATGTATGTGTCTTAACATTGGTGATGGTAGACTTCGGGGTAGACTTTTTTTGAAAGGAGGGAGAGCGTTGTGGTAAGAAAGCACTGGATTTCAAGGTAATAAACATAAAAAAGCAAAACTACCTGTGTGTTTCTGCTGGAGGGAAGAAAAGCAATAAAATCAGTAGAAAATGTTTTAATATAGGCCGCAGTGGCATGTAATACCATAAGCATTGTTGGACTGAAAACACGACTTGACAAGTTGGCAGTTTCAAAATTTTTATACTGTGTGTGTGATAGAAAAGCAGGTTATATGTAGACCACTGGGCTGCAGCTGCAAAATAAATGCAAAACATTTTAATATATTCAAAGCAAACAGGGCAGGGTAACCATGCAAACCCACATAGATCAAACATAAAACTTTGGTTTTAGATATACCAACCTTTTAAGTTCTGTTGGTTTAAAAGCAAATCCTAATTTAAAAATGCATTTATAATGCACACAAAAAGAGAGTATATTTTTATGCCTTTTATAAGCAGAGTCGCAAACCGCAGACCACTTTTGTTTTTCGACCAATACAAAAGTCTTCACTTCATGGCAACATCCGAAATCGCATACTTCCCTACTATATAGTAGGTGAAATACAGTATGTGACAAAAGAAGTATGTCCGAATTCATTGTACTCATAAAAGAGTAGGCAAAAAGCATCCGGATGACCTACTACTTCAGGCAAGATTCTGAAGTGTGCATATGATGGACACTTTACTATCCCATGAGGCCACGGGACAGGATTTGTGAATCCTACTGAAGGGACGCAATTGACTCTGGTATATCACATGACAATGACAACATGGTAAATTCAAACGTCACACATTCATACTATATAGAACATACTTTTTAAGCGGCTGTGAATTAATCCTTTTCAAAATAAGCACCTACTCAAGAGTGTATACGATTTCAGACGCAGCCCATAACTCATTATTGATTCTTCACAAATGGAATGGAATTTTTTCAAAAACTTGCACTTGGAATCACGTTTTCAAAAGTTTGTGTATTCAGACACCCCAAAACGCTGCCGTCGTGTAGATGAACGGCCAAAACGCATACATTTTTCAATTGAGAACCTTTTCTATCAAGAGTTTAAAAATGAAATAGTTTTACAACCTTCAAATAACTTGCAGCAAAACTATGGAATGAGATAGAGAATTATTAATTATTTTTGTATAAAAAGCGACACAGCTTACCTCACTCTTCTCTAATTGGTTTAAATGCTCTGAAAGCATAAATCTGTGAGTAAAGCAGACGGCTCTTTTGGGGGGTCTGTTTTTTTTTAGTGCAGTGAGGATCATGTACCTCTGTGTGGTCTTTGTCTCTTTCTTCCCTGAGCTCTGACTTCCCTGACCCGTGCCACGACCACATAGGGTGACGCAAAATAAAGAATAAACAGATGAGCGCTGCACTGAGCATCACAAGGCCAGAGACACTCCGTCTGCTCAGAGCTTTGTGATAGATAATTAATCCTCTGCATCTCTGTGAATGTGGCACAAACCTCCTGTTCTACATAGGCAGGTGTGAAAGAAGACTGAGTCCGGACTGATGTGAGAATTACATAATGCTAACTACTCTCATTCTGTCTACTCTGCTTTACAGTACAATGTGTCAGCTGTTGTAATACAATGTGTTATACCATAACTGGCAATGGCATTGGAGTCAATTCCAAATGTCATTTTGAACCTTTTTTGGGGGGAAAGGTATAATTGAAGTCTCTAATTGAGCATTAGAAATAACATTGGGACTGTTATTGTAATATTTCATTGGTGATTTCAAATATAATATTTTAATCGTAAGCTTGGTGAACAGCTTTGGAGAAATGTGTGTTCCCCCATTTAAATAAATAGGAGCTGTTTTTGCATGACTGAAATAGCGATTTTAAAGATGGCCGCAGAGTAAAATGACTTGCCTTAAAGAGACTCTGGCATTAGGCAGCAGAGCGGCTCACTGGGTTTTGGAATAGATAGCCTACTGTCTTCAAGTGCACCTGGGAAACTTGTCAGGAGTTCATTATTACGATATGTCACACATTCAAGTCGGAAACATATAACGGAAGTAGCCTAAACAACAACAAATTTTTTTTTTTAATTGTGATTAAAGTAAATATATCTGTACTAAAGTCCACTGAAGGCGAGCTTAACGAACTCAAGTACAGTTTATTAATCCATAAAAGTGAACAAAACACAAAGCTACAAGAGAGAATGGGAACAAGAGGGCTATTTATACACAATGACTAATGAGTAACAAGAAATACCTGAGCATGATCAAGACAATGAACCAATGACAAAACAGGACACATGACCAGAACAACCAATGAGAACATAACGCATGAGACTAGGGAAGCACATGACATGATCACATGAGGACAAGGGAATCACATGACAAAACCAGGAACCTAGGCTGCACTGCGTTCAGCCCAGACAAAGTTGCAAAACGTTTTTTTTAAACGGAAACAGTGGTGCATTGAACATCCTGTTCTGATGACGCAAGAGATGCAACTATGGCAGCTGAAGGCCACTCTTTGTGCTCTTTTTGAAGAATTTTCAGAGCCTGATGAAATCGGTATAAATACGTTTTTAATACTGCAAAATACGCTAAATTTTACAGTGACTGCCCTTGCCATCCAGAATAAAAGAGAACATCCCAATCGAGTGAGGAATTTGTGGAAACTGTGGTTCCTAATTATTGTGATCCAACATTTGCCTTGCAATTCAGGATGAAAAGACAAACATGTCTTCTAATATCTTCAATTGTTGCGTATATCGAGCTGCAGCGGACACATTGAGCGAGCTGTCTCTTTAATACCGCATGGTTTATATACATGTTGCTGCTGATTGGGATGACATTTTTGACACACCCACCAAACAAGAGAAAGCATACCTCAAACCCTGTTGCACACCGTTTCCAGGAAACATATGTCTTCAACCTGGAAACCGTAGCAAAACGTTGCGCACCAGTTTTAGCTTGAATGTGCCCCTAGACTACACCAATTTACAAAATAAAAGGCATGAAACGTGTCATAGAACATGAAAGTGATAACATAACCCAAAACCAACGGTGACAATATATGAATTAAAAATTGTGAAAATATTCATTTCTATCACATATTTATGGTATCACAACTATTTTTTTTACAAAAAGCAAACCATGAAAGTTGAGTGATTAGCTTTACACCATTAACTGATCTCTCAATATACAGATACATTACATGTATATTATATTATTACCTTAGCTGTTCTAAAAACACTGTAAACAATGGCAATACAGGCTTATTGCTTTTATAAAACAGTTACTATATTTAACGAGTATACTACATGGCAAGGTCCCATAAAAAAAAAGACTGCAACAAAAATGTACAAATAATAATCCTTCTGCCAAGCAATGTAGATTTTCAGCAAATGATATTTAGCAGAATGGTTGGCAATTAATACTGATGTAGTGAGGTCACCAGTGTGTTTATACAGTATTTTACAACGGCTTTGAACGCAGCTCAGCTAATCAAAATCAAGTAACAGATCTATCTGTTTCATAATATATTAAATTAAAGATTAGTGTTTTCACCACGTTTCAAATCGACTCATGTATCATCTAGAATTCTAATCTTCCCACTTGTAAATACAACTTTGTTCAGTCATTCATGTGCTCAGAACTTGTAATTACGATATTTCCGACGCTTTTCTCCCTGCCCCATGACAGTGATGTCATTTCACTGGATCATTTACAGGCACACAGGGGCTGCTCCCTCACAGTCTGAGGAAATATAAAGCACATTTTCGTCAAAACTCAATGGAGCCACCGATCGTCTGAGACGTATATTGAGCATAATCAGTATGCACTTCTTGAATCCTTTGCTGTCTATTTTATTATTTTTCAAACAAATGTTTTCACCCTCATTTATTTGTTATTCTTATCACGTGCTAAACATGAATTTCATTTATTTTTAACACGTAGCATGCAGCACCATCACTGAGCTTGTTAAAGTGCCTTTAAGGTAAAAAATGGAGCAATTGTTTCCCTTCAGCCTCTACTTTAGCTATAAAGCCATGAGATTTATTTCTGAATTTTAACAGTGTAAAGCTGGCTGAGATGTGCTAGAAGGAGGGCATTAAACACCTGCCACAAGCAAGGATTGTTTCAATTCCAAGAGATTCCAAGCTGGGATTGCCGTATACGTAATCGACCTCTCACTTTCCACCACAACAGATGGCTCAAGTCATACTCACAGTGGGCAGAATAGGTTATTATGCATTGGTCATGTGTGTCCTTAAATATAGTCTCCCTTTCAAACCCACATACTCACAAACATGCTTTCACAAACAAACACACACACTCACACACACAGGTCATAGTACTTACTGTGCTGCACATTTTCACATGACATTTCATATGTATTAATTTTAAATGGGTGGTTGGTTATGATTTCACTTTTTTAACTTTAGTTAGTGTAATGTTGCTGCTTGAGCATAAACAACATCTGCAAAGTTACAAAGCTCAAAGTTCAAAGCAAATGAAGATATTTGCTTTTAAAGAAATTGCTTTTTATGGACTACAACCCCAACCCTAAAATGTACATAAACCCCGCCCCCGGGAAAACGATTTATAGATTATGAAGATAGAATATGCTAATCAATTACTAGACAAATTCATCAACTAACTGTTGAGAATGACCTGTTGCATTCTACACTGTCACTTCTTCTTGAGTCTCTCCATCACTGTCCGACTCTGGTTTGAACATTAAGGCTGAAAGTTTTTGAAATGTTCATTACATGTCTGTGTGAGGTAAAAAAAGACACCAGCTGTTGAAGCTCCGCCCCCTGTGTCGGGAGCAGCAGCTCATTTGCATTTAAAGGGACAGACAAAAATGGTACGTTTTTGCTCACCCTCATAAAGTGACAATTTATAAAGTGACGAGCTTACTGCGTTTTGAATTATGGGTGACACTTCCGTTTGGGGAACTTCCATTCAAAAAGACTGAAAGAATAATTTCAAATCATAAGGTTGCCCTACAAATAAAGCTTATCTGTCAGTTTGACTGGATGAGCTATAATTTCATGTTTTATTTAAGAATAACATGAGAATAACGTAACACTTGGTATTTAAACGTGACATGTTATAACAAGAATATCTATGGCAAGAGCTCTTTTCAGTCACTGCATTCTTTTCCTCATGATTTTCTTTCTTCCTTTTGCATTCCGCTGTAATAGTATGAAAAAGATCAACATATACTACACATTTGTGGTCTGTTCTCCCGATTTAATTTACGATATATGCCATTCATAATTAACTGGAATGCACGAAGAATCTCTCTTTTTTTCTCCCCAAATCATCACGTCTCTTTCCAGGTTTGTTTTCACAGGTAATTTACTATTTGTCAAAATGACTGAAATCACTGTAAAATAATATGACGCAAGGCTAAAGTAAAATTAAAAAAAAAAAAATTATTATTAAGGCAACGTAGCTTATGTTAGGCTACATAATACAGCTTACCACAGTGATATTTAACGTCCGATTTTGCTGTGGAAAGATTCACACTTTTGGGGTTATTCATGGTCTGTTGGAAGTTCCTTGTTGATGCTTTTACACTTTTAAATGTAATTTTAATGTTAAATGGTTGAAGGGTGAGTAGAATAATGTAATGTGATTGTTTAAAATATATATATATATTATTGTTTCCATAGAGCTAGTCTTTCACTGCTTGTTTACAGCTTAACGGAAGTTACACCCATAATTCTAGCAAAGCGTCATGGGGCGTAGGAATAATGTATAAAAATATCTGTGGGGTATTTTGATCTAAGACTTCGCATTAACACTATGGGGACAACAGAGACTTATTTTACATATTGTGAAAAGGGCATTATACCACCCCTTTAATATATTGGATATAATATTAAACTCAAATTTTATATTATTTTTTAATTTATTCAGCGACCATAGAGGTGATTTTTTTATATAATTTTCACCACTTTGGTTTGAGTCGATGTTGTGATTTTTGTCATGTCTCCGGATGCTGCAATAACAACTAGCATTAAAAACTGGCAATTTACAAAGAAAGTGTTTCATCCATTTGATGTGTTACTTTTTAGATTTCTGCTGTTTTGTTCATTTGTTTACTGTTTAAAATTAGCTGGAAATCCTATAATAGATGGAAACCAATCGCATAGTGTGACAATATGCCCCATTCAATGTGCTCAACAAACTGCATCTATTCTCCCAGTGCTGTAACAGTGAAAATGTTCAAAGCTTTTTCACAGCCAAGACTTCAAGGCATGTGTCTATAAAGAAAGTAAGTGACTATATAAAAATAAGCCTACCCTGATAAATATTTCACTGAAGTAAAAAGTGTGACAATTAGCCCCGGTGTCTCCTATCTATAGATGCCTCAAGGAGGCATGTTGTTCCTCTAAAGCTGCCCTCTTTCCTCTGATGGCTGCTAAAGTTTCACCCATTATCACCCCTTTAATGAAAGATTAGTCACGTCCCAGTGAAATACTAGTTGGATCGGATTCCCATCCCTGTGTCGGGTGCTAGATTCATAAAATAGTTTGGTTTTATATAGCAGGGCTCTCACTGTCTCTTTGGCTCTTTACAGGGGGTGAAAAGGTTGCTTTCTAACATTTATCACTGATCTCACCAACACCCCTGGTGGCCAAAAATAATCAGATGGCACCTGAGTCAACAGCCAAGGATTTTAAAGTCCATAAGTTATCAGATGTGTTTCAGCAGCGTGTGGGAAAACAGCAGGGAAGGACCTGCTAGAGCCAGTCTCATGTGGCGCTGTTTCCTGAAACATACTGACCGCAGGACATCTCCTTGGATACTGTGGCGGCCATTGTGGAACGACTGACCTGACCTGACATGGTTCACAGCTGTGACGGGTAGTTGCAGGGTTTCTAACAGTGCACTTAATTACACAAATTAGGGGAAACCAGTTTGCAGGGCAAAAGGTCCAGGAGGTTGGGAAAGGAGAGGTTGAGAATAAAGCCGGTGTTAAATAAACACTGGAACAATAATACAGAAACAGTCTGTTTTCTTTGTGAGTTCATTGAAATAGCAAAATCCGCTAGTATTCAAAACACAACAAATATTGGCATGACCGCTGTGTGCTCAGTTGGGCTTTGTAGTCTTATTCTAATGCTTGAAGACACTTCAGAGTGATTTTTTTTATTTAATTTTTTTACGTTTCCGCTCACCATTTTTAATAGACTTGAAAACTGACAAAATACTTTCCACAGATGTTGGTTTAAGAAAGAAGATAACATTTGCATTTTATAATGAGTCTGCCGTCCTGGAGTGTGAGCAAACGGTCATTTTGTCAGCTCCTCGAACCCTCTGTGTGCAAAACATTCACTATATGAGAGGTTGGCTACTTGCTTTTTGGCAGTGTATCGTCAAGAATTCAACAAAACTTGCATGGACATCTTCATGGATACAGACCACAGGGGTTTTACTTTACCTTGAAGCCAGTGAGGGCATCATGGCTGAATAATGCATTATTCTCAACATTTTACATGCTGCTTTTACACTCCAATATGTGTTTTATCATTCCAAATGCGTATATTTAGTCTTCCGTGACCGGACCCATTAAATATCAAGGCAGCCATTAAAATGTCTGTGTGTCTACGGAGATAGATGGGCAGCCATGAACGGATGTGAGTTTAAGTGAAACCTCTTAAGCACAGGAGGAATAAGCACTGTCCACAAAATTTGTTAATGGTTTGCAAGAGCAAGTAGATTTTAAAAAAAAAATAAAAAAAAGAACGGCAGTGTGTGCAGGTGAGTCAATATCTAAAAAGACAGAGGCCGGACGGCAGCTGGATGGAGGGAGTTGGTGTGTGCGTGTTGAGTTTGTACCGCCGTGCCCTCCAGAAACCTCATTGTTAAACTATTCACACTGTTGGCTATGAGACATTATAAATAATAATGAGCATTTGCTTGTGGTGTCTGCCCTGCACCTCGTAGTAGCCTTACTGTTAAAAGTATCTGTCTCTAGAACTGCACCACTTCTTTGGAATTGACAACTGTGACTCTCGAATTGTCCTGAGAACCTTGGATACTGTCTCTATGAATGAAACCCTGTTCCAGTCTCCTGTTAGCCCTGAATTCCAGCGACAGTGACTAAAATAAAAATGAAGGATGATGAAAGTTAAATGAAATCAAAGGTGTGAGTCCATCCATCAAAACTTAATTAACCAACACCGGCTTCAAATGCTTTTTTTTTTTTTTGGTTGGAAATTGAGTGCAAAGCATGGCTTTTGGGTCACATCACAAAACTAGAGGAAGAAAATGGATCCGATGACAATGAGTTCTCGGTTACCAGAAACCTTTCACCTTTAATATCTTTCATAATCGAATTATTCGCTCTCAATGGAATAATGAAAGTGAATTATCCTGAAAAGGAAGCATAATGGACAGAATAATGTCCAGTTCACACCTATAGACTAATAAAATTATCTAAATATAAAAAAATCCTCAAGCCATACAGTTTGTGAATGCTTAAATGCATTAAATTGCCATTTCTGAGGTGCAATTACTTCGATTGTTAAAAAAGTTTATAATTACATGTTTCATCCAATCTCTGATTATAAACTACAGTTCAAAAGTTTGGGGTTGATAAGATTTTTGATGGTTTGAAAGAAGTCTCTTATGCTCACCTAGGCTGCATTTATCTGATCAAAAATGCAGTAAAAGTGTTGTACAATATTATTATTGTAACATGGAGTCTGCTGGAGGCAAGTTGCAAAACCCAAGTGCAGTTTATTTAATATCCACAAATGGCATGGGCATGGGCGTGGGCGTGGGCGTGGGCATGGGCGTGGGCATGGGCGTGGGCATGGGCATGGGCATGGGCATGGGCATGGGCACTTACCACAGTGGTTACAGGGAAACAATACTTGACAAAGTAACAAGGCAAACACGAGGGCTTAAATATTCAAGGACTAATGACAAGACAAGCGACACCTGTACACAATGATACAATAAAACAATAAGAACATGACACATAAGACAAGGGAACACATGGCAGGATCACATGACTAGAACAGGGGATCACATCACAGAAATGAAACAAGAACAATAAACAAAACCAAAACAAGACATGACAATTATATTGATTTCTATTTTAATGTATTTTAAAATGTAATGTATTCCTGTAATGCAAAGTGGAATTTTCAGCATCATTTCTCCAGTGCTCTTCAGTGTCACATGATCCTTCAGAAATCATTCTAATATGATGATTTGCTATATTGTGATTTAATCCATCTTTGCCAAAAAAAAAAAAAAATTATTAATTTCTTTACAAAATTACTTGAAGTCTGTTTTGTTTGAACTTGAGCCTTACATCTTTTAAATTTGATGGACTTATTGGCTCATATTTCATAAAAAAAATTTACCCCCCCCCCCCACATGCCATGTATTATTCTCTTTTCATGAGATCAACTTATGTGTCAATGACATGAGGTCAAGTGTCTGATGTAGTAAGAGTTGCTTTGATCTATTATGCTAAGTATTATAGTAAAGACAATGGGCTCAGACTCAGAAACCTTCCAAAAGATGGAAAACCAGTTCCTCCATTCTACTGTTAAACATTTCAGGGGTGGATACCTTTAAACCACAGAGGGCCATTTGATTCAGCTGAGTCATTTGAGAACTGTTTGTCCTGCTTTTCAAAGCAGCATTGCAGTACGAGGCTTACAAAATCATATTATTTCCCTGTAAAACATGACCGCCAGAACTCCCGCAGATGGGAATGGATTGGAAAGATTCACATCTGGTCCCTGAATTCGGCAGGTTTTGACCCCATACATAAAGAGATAGAGAAAATGTTACATTAAAGGGCTGATTCTTTTATGTAAGGGATAGTTTACAGAGTGACCATCTTTTATTCACCCTCATGTTGTTCTAAACCAGCATAACTTTATTTATTTTCAAGCTTCTAAAATGATTCACTCTTGGGATCTTTTCAATATACTTGTTTGATCCAGTTCACAAAAATCAGATTCACTGACAAATTGGACTGACCGCAAGTTCAATTCACTGGAGGGAAATATTTTTTAAGGGAATAATAAACTGTAAAAAAAAAAAAAAAAAAAACTTTTACAGAAAAATACTGTACAAATGCTACAGTTAATTGGCTAACTGTAAGTTACCTTACCATACTATTCTGTAAAATGGTAACACAGTCACTATGAATTACCATATAATTTACAGTAAAAAACACAGTAAAAGGACATCCCCTGAAGTCTCTGCATTACACATCACATATGATTATTTTTTTTATAAATTATTTAGTTTCTTCTTAGTTTTGTTATCAGTAATGTATACATTAGTGTGTTCTGTGTTAGCTTTTATGTTATTTAGTTGATGTTTATTGCTTTACTTTAGTGTCATGTTGTAAACAGTGCTATAAATATGAATATTGACCATGGTTTATGAACATAGTCAATACTCGTATATAGCATGAATGAACTCTGATTCAACATGAGGCTTTCTATTGTTCCACCTGTACAATTGTGGTGGTTATTGGTGCATTTTAAGGTAAAAAAAGAGCAGATTTTGGTAGTTAAATTAAATATACTAACATTTTTGTCACTTTATGAAATATATGGTTATAAGTTTTAAAATATACATGTATCCTGTAAAACTGGAAACATTGTTACTGTATTTTTTATACAAGATATTTATCAGTACGACTTCACTAAGACTTGTGAAAATATAGTGCACATGTTGTATGGACTAGGTTTATGATACTTTTATGGTGTTTTGCATCCTTTTTAAGCTTGAAATCTCCAGTCATTGTAATTCCACTCATTGTAATTGCATGGAAAAACGCAAGCAGTACAATTCTTCAAAATTCCCCATTTTGTGTTTCACAGAAGGCAAAGTCATTCCGGGTTTGGAACAAAACAAGTAAATGATGACAGAATTTAAATTAGCTGGACTGTAGAACGACAGGCTTCGCTTTTTAGTGGCACAAAAACAAATCAGATAGAAAATTCAGAGCTTATTGATTCTTCCAGCCTTTCTATTAAATGCCTTTTAAAGAAAGTTGTGCATCTACATTTGTAAATGCACTCTGTAGATCTCAGGGAATTACATTAATTGTTAATTTATTAATATAGCTCTGCTCGTGAAATGCTCAATTAAAAACACAAGCATGCAATGTTCAACATCTACGTTGAAGAAATTTCAGCGATTCAGATCTAACACATCCATTTGGGGTTCAAGCAATTTAAATTAGCAAGTATTTTGTTTTTCACTTTACTAAATGTGACCTGTCGTTTCTCCAAAATGATGTTTGTGCTGCAGAGGAACCCTGCTTTTAGCCTGGCTAATTGATTAGGTCAAAGGTCTGAGTGACAATGGTTTGGGACGAATGAATTTCCTGTTTCCGCATCTATAATTCAGTAGTTTCCTGAGTGTGTGCATTGCAGTGAGCTTGAGATGGGGTACAAGCTGTGCAAAACACAACTCTGCCAACACTAACCACAGAGCCGTGGCTTTGAAGCCTGCGGCTCACAAAACCCCGAGACCCAGACGTTCAAACAGACAGACGCCCCACATGTTCAGGCTTTGTGTGTTTGCTTTGGGATGAGTCAAAGCCAGTGGTCAGGTTGAAAGGAAAATAAAAACTTATGAAACATTTTCTTAGACTCAGCTGGTGAGGATGTAATTATTTACCAATAACGCCAATATAGTTTGTTTCTGGCATCCAAAGAATGATGAATGAACCCGCAATCTTTAAATGAACAGTTCCCCTAAAATGAAAACGCTCAGTCATCATTTAGTCCCCTTCAGGTTGTTGAAACACATATTTTGTGGAATGCTTGTGCCGCATTTTTCTGTTTGGTGGAAGTAAGTTTGGACTGGGACTGTCAAGTTCCAAAATGGCAAAAACTGTGCAATATACTTCAAGTCTCCTGAAGCCATACAATAGCTTAGTGTGAGAAACACCAAATTTTATAATACAAAAGTCTTTATTGACGTAACCCTAAGCCTACTATATTATATGGATACTCACATTTCTAAGGCATCTAAACTTTGCTGAAAAGCTATTGTACACAATTTTCTACATGCCTTCTTTCATCTGAGTCTGGTTTCTGAGTCCTTAGTATACTTTTTTAGCAAGTAAAATGCCTTTTAGTATAATTGTATAAAATGTCCATCTTCAGGTTGGTACACATGTCTATTTGCTATGAAATCTTATTCTGATTTTTTCAAGTAAATAAGTATAACTTTTATATCGCTTGCAATATTTAAAGATGAACATTTTAATGGACTGAGGCAACTTATGCTTACTTGACTATCTATCCATTAATTTTTGGAAAAATCGTGTTAAAATGTGATTATTAAATATGATCCATCAGGCTTTTGAGTAAATGTATTTGTTCATTTCTCAGTCTCAATCATCACTGTATTGGATTGCATTGTATGTTTTGCCCCCCAGAATTAAAACTGCAGAGGTTTGATCATAAAACTGAGCATTTAAATATCTAACTAAGACATATTATTGGTAGATATAGAGTGGCAACTGATATTTATTTGTATTTTATGTAAGTAGTGTTATGAAGATCTCGTTGATTTACATTACAGGCGATCAAAACTTAATTTTACTTTTTTGCCATATAAATATCAGCAACTGCACCAAATTGCATATTTTCAGTTTGGGCCATAAAAGCCTGATGTAGGGTTGAACCCGAAAACGTTTTGCACTTTTGTACTTTATGTGTGGGCTCTGGACAATAAAATCCTTTGGGCTTTTTGGCCTATATTCGTGTGTGGATCTCTTTTTTCTTATTTTTGATTTCCTTTTGGATCTACGCACCGCAAGAAGATATCACTCATCAGTTTGGGACTAATGTTTGTAATAATCATACGCAATTACATAAATTCAAATGTTGTGAAATTCAAAAGATGTGCCACACCAAGTTTTAAATCAATAAAGCCAAATTATACTATTTTTTGAGTGCCTTGAAACTGAACTTGTGTAAATGAGACTCGAAATGAACAACGTAAGAATTTTCAGCAAGTAATGGCTTAAATTTCAGAGTGTTCCTCACACAAAACTGTTGTATTGCTTCAGAAGATTTGAACTATAGTGGGCTTAAGCGTCTTAAGGGTCATGTTTCATTTTTTTTTTTGTTGGAGTTTGAATTTGACAAGCCTCAGTTCACTTGCACCTTTAGAGCAGCATGAACATTTGGACAAACATCTCCTTTTGAGTTCCACAGAAAAAAAAAGTCATGGAACAACATGACGGTGTAATAACAATCACAAGTGACAGGAGTACCTGGAGCAGTGTTGACCCCCAATGTCAGCACTACATGAAGTCCACACATGGGCAATTTAAGGTTCTCAATCTAAAACGTCCATATGGCCCACAAGTTGAACAGTTGGTTGGGGAAAAGTGACCTACACAAGACCCATTTGTCCCTGAGGGGTTGTTCAACCAGCAGAAAGCAACCAGTCACTATTGCCTCAGTCAGTAGAGCGTGCAGCTGCTTATGAGCCACAGCCTGCTCAGTAAGGGGGTTTATTTTATATCTTTTCTCTGGGGAGAGAAGAAACCTTTCACAAAGTGAAGGAAATGTCAGTGTCATTGGGGTCGCAGAAAAAAAGCAGCATTTCCAACAGCCCTGACCAACAAAACCCACAAAAGTGTCCAAGAACTTCGGCTGAGAATGATCTGTCACTTTATCCAGTGTCACACTAAATGGGTTTATGTGAAATAAACGCTCGATGTTTCCTGAGGTATTTGCCTGTTCAGTCTGTGTGGCTCTGAGTGTGACCACAGCCGCTTTAATCATGTCTCCAGCTCATGTCCCTGCCAACTTCCTGTAAGATCTGAGAATCCCTATAGATTGTCCAGTTGATTTTCAGAGATGTTTTGAATGAGCGTGCAGGGAGAAAAGTGTACATCTAAACTAAATCTAAAATGTAAGGTCTGAACACAGATGTCCCGCTGTGCCAGAAGGAGTCAGTGTTGGCAGATCTGTAGTGTCTAGGAACTCATCAAAGAAGATATTTTGTTTTAGTATGAGAATCAAAGGGTTGTGGCCCTTACATTTGTAGGATTTCCCTTATTTTCAGCTTATTTGAGCTTTTCACTGTCCTTATGTCTTCAAGTATGTAGATCCCACTTTTTATTAGGTGTCTTTACTCTTTTTATTAGGTGTCTTTTTCTCTTACTGATCATATTCATACCTGTTGAGTTAACATTGTTAAATTAATTTGACTAGTATAAAGGATTGCTTGTGTGTGCGGGTGCTCTTATTCCAGTCTTTTAAAATATTTGAATGAATGAATGCACGGGTACGTGCCATAAACACATTTTAAATATTTAATTAATCTTAAACACTAACGCACACAGTGTAGATGAGAATGACAGTCAACTACTTTACATATTAATTAAACATTTTTGGAAATAAACATTCAAATTAGGCAACATACAGCAAAATGATTGAGAATGAAGAATAGTGATTAAATATTTAATACAAATAAATAAAGGTTTGTAGTCTCACACTCAGCACTAGTTTAGATGAGCACTGACACCCTGTGGTGAAACAGTCATGTTTAACAGCCTCTGCTTTCTCATATCGGCTTGGGTTGGATTAAAATTTCATGTTTGGTTGAGTTTGGAAAAATCTATAATCATCAGAACATCTCTTTTCCTGTCTCTGAAAATGTACAGATCTTAAAATCTTCTTGCGGACACTCATTTTAAGTGGTGTTTAGTCAACCAGGTGACTACAGCACGTTGAAAATATAGAACGAAATTCAGTGCAAGTAGTCCATTGAGCGAGCGAAAGAGAAGTTCTGTTTCCATCTGGTATTAAGATGCATTTTTGGTAATCCGATCACAAGTAGTCATCCAAAACACATTACTGTTTACAGCTGTTATTATCATGCGTTTCAAATGCATCTCCAGTCATCATTTGCAATCGGATTTCGTCGAGACCCTCCAGTCAAACTCTACATAGCCTAACTTTAGGCACAGAAATACTATAGTGAACAAGCCCGTGTTATGCTGCTCATGAGAATTAATATAATATAAAATAGCATAGTATATTATTATTTTGTAATGCGATGTCTTCCTGCTACCTCCCTGAAATGAGTTTTTGAAGGGTGGATTGTCTGTAACGTAAAAATATGATTTTATTAAATTGGCTCCAATGTGTATATAAACAGCGGAATTCAAAAGTCTGCGACTCAAAAGGAGTCTAAAATCTATACTGAACTTCAAAGTAAACAAAGTTTGACTTTTTGGGGAAAAATAAACTATAAAATAAACCACAAATAATGTAGTTAGTGTAACAGGTAGTTGAAACTTTGATGCTGGTTGGGATAAAAATATATATATTTCGAACAATTTAAACAAAATAAACAAATGTACAAAACTTAAACTGTTACTACACACCTGCCTACTGTTACAACCCATCTGTAATGGTATAAGTTGCATCAACAGCAGTCTTTGTACTTATTACTACACTGCAATTTAAAGCAGAATAAGCGGGAAAAATGTAAAAAGCTACAACCATCCCCATTCTCCTTTTCTATTAATCATGCAAAGGAAATTTAATTTGAACATCAATCTTGCTCATACTGATCATATTTTTATGAATGTGAACATAAACCTATGTTGGTTTATTAGAATTGCTGTGTAGAATGTATAGACTCCTTATAAACAATGGAAACACTGGACATCTTTTAGCAATCTTCTATAATCTAGAGGATGTTAGCAGGCATTAGATGCACACAGAATGTAATTTTCCATAAAATAAACCTTATTTATGTCCCATTTAATTCAATCAACATGGCCCATTGGGATGTGATCTTGATTATTAAAACATGAATATATGAATACAATATCAAACTGTCATTCCACTTTCCCAAAGGTCATTCTGCATAATTGTCGGTTTGATTGCATGTGATTGTTTTTAAGTAAAGAAAAGAAGACAATAGAAATGTCACGTGTATATGAGAATGAAAGGGTTTGACGTGTGAGCTGACAGCTCTCTCATGTGTGTGTTTAATGTTTAATGTGTGACATGCCTTTATTGGAATCCAAATCAAAGCCTCAGTAGGAATTGAATGCACACATCTATAAGTTTGTGGCGTGTGCTGTACTGTTAGGAATGGGAAGACGCTTCCAGAAACACAGCGCAAACATCAATCCTCTCATTTGTTCAGCAATCCTGAAGGATTCACAGCTCAAACTGTAGAAAGAGAAAACTTCCTTACAGATTTTTCTGCAAATATTTCAGCAGAACAGACGGCATGTGAAAGCTGATCTGGTGTGTGGTGTTTTGATGTGTAATCAATTGAAATTGAAGGGGAAGAGCAGTTCAAAGTGGAAAATGTAATGATGTGGTGAGTTTCACTGCAGGGCAGAGCCAATCTGTAGCAGAAACACACCAGTCCCCCCTGAAAACATGCTAATGAGATATCTGTTTCTTCTCTTAACACATACAAGTGGAGTCTCACCATTGATCTTAAGAACACCTCAAGGGGATCTCAAGTCTCCCCAAGCTATGTCCATTAGTGAGACAGGAAAGAGAAACTCCCATAAGGATGACAAAACGGTTGTTCTAGTGGAGCTGGGACAAGAGAAGTCGTGTGGGTCATTCTCTGAATGGAAAGAAGCCATGAATAATCTTCAGTGAAATCAAACAGTGAAATCTGACTGATTCCAACATGATTTTTTTTTATTCATGAAGTAAGAATGCCTTTTAAATTCCACTTCAATTCCTGCATTAGCAGAAAGATGTATATTCGTAATTCAAATTTGAATATCAGGAATTAAAAATGGATTGAAATAGAAAAAAAATCATATCTGTGTAATTTGTAAGTGTAGCCTACACTGTAAAAAAAACACTGCCTTAAATTTAAGTACAATCAAGTAATTTCAACTTAAAGTACTTTAAACTAACTAAAAAAATTAGTTGAATCTTGTACTTGCAAAAATAGTAGAAAATTGCTTGACCTATTTTGTTGAGTTAGAGTAGTGAACTTTTATGTTGTTTTAACTTATTGGTCATATTTTTTTTTTACAGATTACTTTTTAATAATATTTTACCTCACTACAATTTCATATCATTATTGAACATTCGGTCAAACTTCAATATATGCCTAAATCCACAGTAAATTAATAACACTTTACAATAAGGTTGATAGATAAAATGAATTAACAATGAACAATGCTTTTACAGCATTTATTCATTTGGGTTAATGTTCATTTCTACATTTAATAATAATAATTTTTAACACTTCAAGTAGTAGGAATTAACATTAATGTATAACATGGATTAGTAAACAATACATGTTAAAACATTAACATGATTATTGTTGATTATAATGTCATAAACTAATGCATTATCTAATGTTAACAAAATATTATTAATTGCAAACCAAGAGATCACATACTTTTTTTTCAAATACCCACAATTGTATTACATCTAACAAATTAACATTCATTTCATGGGCCAGGGTGAAAGACACTTCATTTCCCAGAATGCACTACCTGAGTTGAATTTCTTTGAAAAGCAATTCAGTAAATTCCCATTCAAACTACAGTTCAAAACTCAGTAGACTATTCAATTCAAATGTACACTCATGAATTGAAAAGAAGTTCATATTTACTGAATTTTGCCTGACCCAAAGTCGACATGGTCAAAGTTTACAAATCACACAAGTCCTTAACTTAACCCTGTAAATCGGTATCAGGTCCAAACAGTATTAACATTATTGACTGCAGCAACTACTCTTAAGAACAGCAATGGCTTTGACCATAAACGGCTTCGACATCAATCAATAACCCAACATTAACCAGAGCAACACATGTTTTACAGAGGAAGGCAGCTAATGAATGTGCCTTAGAGTGATGAATAATAAAAACCCAAAGCTTCTAAAAATATCTAACACCTTTCAGTCATTTTTTTTATGTATAGTCCTTTATCGGGTGCGCTCTGCGGTTAGCAGGACGTCACTGAGCACAAAGCATCCTTAATTAAGGTGACTTTATAGAAAAGTCTCAGCGCATTTCGTTGAAGTGAGCTCACATCAGATAATAGTAATTAATTAGTGGAAACTAAGCACGGAATACAAAGATATCCATTTAAAAGAGAAACGGCTGCTTTTGTGGCATTATCAGGCTGGGCTTTAATCGCTTGCCTTTTTTCAAAGAGCCCATTTGCCTTAATGAGACCAAAACAGGTTCAGATGCACATTCTGTACATACTGAGCTTATAAAAAAAATTAAAAAAAAAACATGACTCTATATTTGCCATATAAACCAACAAAGTCAAGTAATATTAATGATGGAGAACAACTACTGAAGACTTGCAGTAAACAACCATCTAGCAACATACTGCTAACATGCTATTATACATTCAAAACACAGAATCATTTTCCAACTACCAGTTAAGTTTTACCGTTTTTGAATCCATTCAGCCGATCTCCAGGTCTGGCGGTTGCACTTTTAGCATAGCTTAGCATAGATCATTGAATCTAATTAGACCGTTAGCATCTTTCTCAAAAAATGTTCCTATATAAAACTTGCCTCTTCTGTAGTTACATCGTGAACTAAGACCGACGGAAAATGTTGCAGGCCGATTTAAATTTTCTAGGCCGATATGGCTAGGAACTATACTCTCATTCCTGCGCAATAATCAAGGAACTTTGCTGCATACCATGGGTGCAGCAGGGGCAATGATATTACACAGCG
Organism: Meda fulgida; assembly: GCA_030578275.1. Classification (NCBI taxonomy): domain Eukaryota; kingdom Metazoa; phylum Chordata; class Actinopteri; order Cypriniformes; family Leuciscidae; genus Meda; species Meda fulgida. The sequence continues at coordinate 12,721,202 of CM060629.1, forward strand.
CCTGAAAATAGTCCGGGCTATATAACTTCCAACGTGGCCAGCACTAAGTTTGAGGCGCTGCGTAATATCATTGCCCCTGCTGCACCCATGGTACGGCAGCAAAGTTCCTTGATTATTGCGTAGGAATGAGAGTATAGTTCCTAGCCATATTGTCCCAGAAAATCGCAACTTTTCATAATCTGTCGGTCTTAGTACACGATGTAGCCACAGAAGAGGCCAGTTTTAAAAAGGAAAAATATCAAAACTCCTTGGTCATTTTTTGAGAGAGATGCTAACGGTCTAATCAGATTCACTGATCTATGCTAAGCTATGCTAAAAGTGCAACCGCCAGACCCGGAGAACGGCTGAATGGATCCGAAAGCGGTAAAACTCAATTGTTTAACTCTAGGGGAGTTGGAAAATGAGCCTATTTCCAAAAAAAGTTGAGTGTTCCTTTAAGTTGCTAACATCAGCTTATTGTCCGTCAGTCAAGAGTGACATCTATTGAACAGGTCATGCCGTTTCCATTGGATCATTCATGTCCTCTGAACAGGAAGTCAAAAACGTAGAATCAAAGGATTGTCGCTTCGGAGCTCCATGTTAATTTTGCGGTGGGCCAAACATTTCTGAAATTATTGCTTCATGAATGACCTTTTGTGCAACATAAAACCCAGTAAAAGGATTGCCCGAGGACCAGAAGGGAGTTATATCTTATCTTTGTGGAATATCTTGCCGACCTACTAAATAGACTCCCAGAATCAGTTAAACGTAATTGTTCAGTGTTCCTCCTTTTACATCGCCCAACTTCAAAATGCCAAGCAGGAAGAAAAGATTAGCTTCATTTAACAAGGAACCTGTTGTATTGAATTAGAAAGCCAGATAAGTTCACTGAATGACCAGCCGCCTTTTCACACTTCATGAGTCTCATTGGGACAGCTATGGCCCGGCCCGTGCGAATGAAATCATCTGTGTGGGCACACTGCAGTTCTTTTGGAAAAACACAGCTTTATTTTGATTGTCTGGGATTCAAAACTGGATAGGGTTGGACAACTTCCGCAAATGTCAACATATTCCAAAGGTCTCCAGCCACTGTTGAGAGAACAGAATAATGAATGAGAGGGAGGGCAGCAATCCATTTACTGTGCTAAAAAAAAACCAAACCCTTGCTGTGTCCCAAAATACTGCAAATGGAATACAATCGCCTCCTAACCTCCATGGGTCTCAATTCAAACGTAAATAAGAAAACAGAACAGTGTGATGCCTATATCCATTAGTTAGAGTCTGAATTGGCTTGAATTAATAAAACATTTCGCACTAAAAAAAAAGCTGTGTACCTTCTGTGAACCGTGAAAAAGCTTGTGATCTCCCAGCTGGGACTTTTATGACGAATGTCCACCATTGTAAGAACATTTCAGGAATGGTTTGTTGAACTTTCGAGAAAAATTAAGCCATTCAGAAGGAACGTGAAACAGTGTCTCAATCGCAAGACATTCATGGCCCAATTCTGTGGCACTAGTCTTGGTGTTTATGTCAGCGGAGTCTGGGTAGTTGTGCAAATGAGCTTTCCATCAGCTCCACGGGACAGGAGCAGTCAGTCACTCTGGTTTACAATCTCCCTCCTGGGCGCTCATGGCTTTCACAGCGCTAACAGATTTGGACAGCTCACTGCTGATGGTTTCCATGTGCTTCATACTTCAATTTGAGAAACGGTTCCAAGCAAAGAAGCTCGCTAATTAGTTTTTCATTGTGCAGCGTCTGCATAAACATGTACGTATGTAAACCCAACTACAAGAATGCCAAGTAAGCTTAGCTCACCGCGTAGCAAGATACATAGAGGTTAAAGACACAGACTTCTCATCTTAAAGCAGAACTCAGGTCAATTTTAACATTGAGCTCATTTTTTTGTACATTTGGAGTGCAGTCAGTACAGACAAAAACGACAAAAATCGGTGTTGCCTACACTGTGTTATCCTCTTTTTAAAATTCGCACCCTATTGACTTCAATGGGGCAAGTTCTAAACCTGCTTTTAGCCTCTTAACATCCTTGATGTGTCATTACAAGTGCACAGCCATGTGAGTGGTGTTATTAAGAGTGACCACGGTCAATCTGACTGCAGTAGATGTGAAAGATATTAATTGAAAATTATGTTAATTCAGCCAGCTCACATACCTGTATTTACTTCCTGTTTTCGGTCGAAGTCCACAGTAGTCGATTGTCGAGTTCGCCCGTGCGATCATTGGTAACTGAGCAACATCATATCATAATGTCATAGAATATCATAATATCAGAACACCACACAACACCGTCATCGGCTGACAGTCTGAGTCTTCACTGTTGCTTAGTTACCATTGATCGCACGGGCGAACTCGACAATCGACTACTGTGGACTTCGACCTAAAACAGGAAGTAAATACAGGTATGTGAGCTGGCTGAATTAACATCATTTTTATTAATATCTTTCACATCTACAGCAGTCAGATTGACCGTGGTCACTCTTAATAACACCACTCACATGGCTGTGCAATTGTAATGACAAATCAAGGATGTTAAGAGGCTAAAAGCAGGTTTAGAACTTGCCCCATTGAAGTCAACAGGGTGCGAATTTTAAAAAGAAGATAACACAGTGTAGGCAACACCGATTTTTGTCGTTTTTGTCTGTACTGACAGTACTCCAAATATACAAAAAAATGAGCTCAATGTTAAAATTGACCGGAGTTCTCCTTTAAACCTATGGGTACATTTACACGACAACGATGTACTAAAACGATGTTTTTCGACGATGTCGTATGATTTTCTCATACGGGCGACAGCATTGTCAAAACGATCCCATTCACACGGATCAACAAAAACGACTAAAGACATTGTATTATTCAGGCCAGGCCAGTAGTTGGCGATATCACTTTGTATAGAAACACTACGCACCTACAGACTGAACACATAATCCACATGCGCATGACGTCACCGTTTTCACAAAATCACGTTTTGTAGTTTACAGGGAGACAATAATGCTATATTTTTCAAAAACATGGACTTTGAAACCAGTTTTCAAAAAATGAACGGCCAAAGCCATTTTAAAAAGTTTTTCGATTTTATTTAAAAATGGTGTCATGCAAACAGCCCCTAAAACTATTAATGCTACTCTCTCTATATAAGGAACATATGTAAGACTTAAGCTGAGTCTTCGTTTCTTTACGAAGCCTAAAGCCATATGATAGCTTTGTGTGTGGAACATAAATTTCATGTTTAACTAAATTTCCACCTCGAGATTAAACAAAAACAATGACTTAAATTTAGGTTTGTTCCTCACACACAGCTATTATTAACTTTATATTTCAGACAAAAAAAAAAAAAAAATATATATATATATATATATACACGTCAACTAAACATTTTTTGCGCATTTTCATCATTCACATAAAAAGAAATCACTGGATGAAAATGCCAAAATGTGCATAATTTATAAAAATGAGCATTAAAAAAAACCGTTAAATTACTATGGAAACACATTTACCGAATAAATTCCTCGATGTACATCATGTCTTTGCGCGATGAGACGACATAACTGGACTAACCAGCAGACCGATCTCATTGAACAGCATCTGAAATGCTGTTTTGGTTGTTCTGAAATGTCTGTGCCGAGTTCTATCATCAAAGTGGTTCAAAATAATTCCCTGGCAGAACTCTCTTCCACGACTGCATTCCCAAACAGCAGCATCTGCCCTTTAAAAGCAAGATAACTTTACTGTGTTACGTCTGCCCTCTCTGAGACCCAATTACATACAAAATTATTCTACACAGTGGCTTCTTCTACTGAAGTAACTTCCATTTTTCTTAGTGATATTAAGCACCAGTTTATCAAGTGACGATTGTGTTCCCTTCGGCTCACTGGATGATAACGGTGCTTTATTCGATATTCCAAGTTGGCACATAGGCCCAAGTTAAATTCACAACTTTGAATGGAAACAGCCATAGATAAAATGCTCAGCAAAAAAATAAAAAGAATTGCTGCAAAAACCCTACAAAAAATACATTTGTATATTGTATTCTGCATTGTGATTGCTTATCTTCCTTGAATATATTTTAAATACCTGGAATATATTAATAAAATTTTTAAAAGAGCCTATTTGAAATACCATTTCCATTCAATATCCTTTGTATTCTTGCGTCAGTTTGAGAACAAGGCACATTCTCTGCATTGCTTACTCAAGTTCTGCAAACACTATTAGAACTGCAAGATTTTCTAAATCAAAAGAAACAAACTGCTTTCGAAATGGCACTAGACTTAAGAGATGCAAAAACTCATGGCCTCCACACAATTTTTACTCCTTTACAAGTTTCCCATGATGAGCAACAGACGCTATTTATGACACTGCTGATAAAGGACAAAGCTCTGCATATTTTTCCGTTGTTGTTGTTGTTGTTCCAGGAAATATGAGCACACTGATTTGTGTTAATGCACTGAAGTGTGACAAATGTGTGCAAATAAGAGCATGCCGCATGCAAGTTAATTACGCACTAAAAAGGGAGCACTCATTAGCATTATCTTGAAGTGTAAACGATGTATATTCATTAGTTACGGGCTTTGCAGTCCCTGGCCTGGGTCTGTCGTAAATACCCGAAACATTCGATCCGTTCGTTTTAAACACACAACTGCTTTTTTAGTCACTCTCCTTTAGTTTGAAATGCATCACTTCTTTCAAATCACTTTTCAAAATGTAAATTCGGTCCTTCTGGCCTGGGGTTCGTCTGAATAAAGACTTCTTTCTCTCTGTGGTCATAATTGTCTTTCATTTGAGTGTTGCCCTCCTCCTCGCCATCGACATAAGCCCTTTCCCTCCAGGGGTACGCTCTCTGACCCGTCCTACTCTGTGAAGAAGGAACTCGGCTTGTTGTGTGGCATTTCTCACAGTGGGCCATTCTGCACTAATATTTCAAAGTAGACTCGGTCCTGCGGGGCTATTGCTGGCCTGAGCTGTCAGGACCCAGCTGGCTTTGTGCTGCCAGCTGCATCCAGTGGTTATTCCACACAGGCACAACCCCAGGTGTCCATCCCTTCTGCCCTGTAATTCCCCTCTCTTTCATCCTCACAGGATGTCCAACTTGTATTACAGCCTCATTCAATAAAACAACATCCAGAGGAGCAGAAGCAGATACGGGTTCAGACACAACAGACACAAACAGATTGTTTGCAGATGCAACGGGTTTTCAAGAGCTTCGAAAACAAACTTTTTGTCATATTAGCTCGATCCGGCTCACATCTTCCCAAATAGGGATTAATTGCTAATTAAAAGGAAACATAAAATAAACCTATTAATGCAAAAAGGGTGTGAGAAATGTAGTGTGTACAAAAATAATCACTGGCCTGGTAAGAGAGATGTATTTGATATCACAAGTAATGTAAACTAACAGCAACACAAAACACACCATCACCATTTGCTAACGTGTTCAGAGTGTTTTTAGTACATTATTAAATAAGTGCTATGATTGTTTCGCATGTTGTTAGATGTTTGCTAATCTGTGATGTGTTGCAATGGAAGTATAGAGTTACGATGCTAAGAAATCCTGCATTTTTTTTCCATTTCAATTACACAAAAAATTAAATACAAAAGTTTTAGTCAACAGTCTCTATTGAAGTAAAAGTAGTAAATTGATCAAAAACAGATTAAATCACATGACAATACAATCGGAATGTAGGACGAATGGTTCAATAGAATGGTTAGATACAAGTCAATCAATTGTGACCTGAATAACCACAAAGTCATGTTTTATGTTGATATAAAAAGAATCATATGCAAGTCAGTAAAATGTATTCATCAAACCATTAAATGCATAGCAAAAATGGATCAACTAATAACTACTAAACAAGATTCATCACCTCTCTGTTCTTTTTGCCAGATGCTTCTCTTGCAGCCGGATCATTTTTAATGTGCTTCATGTCGTTCTCAGTCCCACTTTATATTAAGTGTCTTTAACTACCATTTAAACATTTAAATGAATCATTTTATACAATGCTCTTATTGTGACATGCACCTCATGCGCAGCACAAGTGTTTTTCGAAACAACATGAAGTGCATTATTTACCTAACAATTTTTTATGTGAGAACATAGTTAATAGAGCTGCACGATTAATCGCTAAAATATCGCGATCTCGATTAAAATATACACGCAATCTCATTCCAAAATGACAACGATTGAAAGTAACGTAATGCTTCAAATAATTATTGTATCCGTTTACATCGTTACATGTTACTGTTAAAGTATTATTCATTCAAGAGATTTGGTCAAAAAGGCAGATTCATCCAGTAATGAAACAAGTGAAGTATTTATGAGAGAGTAATTGAATCATTTATTCAATCCAAGTTTTTTTTTATTTTTATAATTCAGATGAATTAAACATTTTAAATAGACTGCAGCAATTACCATTTTGCCAGAACTTCTAATTACATGTTATTTTGTTTAGTTGTCTGTTCAGATTGTGGGAGAATCATGATCTCTGAAACAAACAAAAAAAAATCGTGATTCTCAGTATATATCTAGAATCATGCTTTACTTATGATGGTGGCATCTAAAATTATTTGAAAATTATTTTGAAAATAACTTAAATTGAAAATCATATTTAACTTTAAAAACTAAAATTTTAAAACAATAATTTAAAAATAGAATAATAATAATAGACAATCTTAGCTTAAATGTATTATTTATCTGAAGTAATGTTTATATATATAAATACTGTAGGGACATTCATTGTAGTTGCACCACTTCCTGGAAGCACCACATGACTTTTGCAACTAATTTTACATTGAATAGACTTCTACTTGGATGCCTGTATTAGCTTTTGCCTATGCTAGCTTCTTTACATTTTTAAATACAATAAAGAATTTATAGCTATTTTTATCAGTATATGAGAGAAATCTACAAACCTTTTCACTGCCACAAGGATCAGTTGGGCTCCTCTGGATGATCCATTATTATCTTTACTGTTACTACCTTATCAGTTCATAATTAAAAACTCATGTTTGCAGTTGTGCCACCCTGATATTTGAGAATATACAAATTCCTGGACAACAGTTTTTCAACTGTCTCTAGAGCTTTAAAATTTATTTAAAAATATTACATAAAATTATGCCACAGAATTTTATTTTGAATTTCTTATAATTAAAACTGTTTTATATAGTTTTCTTAGTCTTTTAATTTGTTCAGACAGTTTATTATTTAAATGTGGTGAACATTAACTAAAGTTTTATTGAATAAACTGATACATGTCATTCATTTATCAAATTATTTTAAAAGAAAATAATGCACTTGGACACAAAAATATGCACGTCATGTCATTCACCCATATACAATCAAATTTAAACCAAAAAGAGGAAATTGTTACTAAGCAAATGCTACGGTGTTCAAATTGTAGACAGGTTACTTTATGATTGCATAATGTGTTCATTCTTTAGCATGTTACTATATTCAGCACTATGCTATGTAGATGATTTATTTTTTTAGTTTTCTATTATGTAGTTTCTTTTTTCTTTCAGCCATTTTATTGTCCATCAGATTTAGGCCTACATTATAATTCAGAATGCATAATTCATACATGTAATAGCACTCGTCTCCTCAAAAAGCTGCCTGATTTGTATAATTCATGTGTGAAACAAATGCATCACGTTACCTGCTGAAGTGCAATACTTAAAAGACAGAGACCTGTTCAAATCCCTAACACCAGATATGAGCAACAGTAATAGAAATGCTTTCCTGATAGCAAGCACCATTAAAACACAGCAATAGTGTCCCAATCCCTATCTGTCATTATGTTTAGTTTTGCTTTGAGAACATTCGCGTTTATGCTTTATTTAGTGTCTGCACCACTAAGTGTTTAATTATTTTGGCAGATGTGTCGGATGAGGAAAACACATAGAAATTGTCAATAACATCATCCGTGAAAAGAAGAGAGCAAGTGCGAGAGCTTCAAGATGAATTTCATAAACAGAGGATGAGAGCATTCAAATCTGGAGGATTATGAAAAGAGGTATAAAATGGGATTGCCAGGATTTTCGTACTTTCTGCAACATGGCAGATCGTCCTCACTCAACATCAAAAAGAGAATTGTGGGGCAAAATTCATCAGCTTGGCAACTGGGACGGCAGCGCTTACTCACTATAGATCTGCCATCAGTGAGATTAGCAAAGAACTCAAGACTGCTGCAGAACTGATGCAATTGTAATGACAGACAACAGGTGTATTGCCCACAGGAAATGATTGGGTGATGGCAATGCTAATACTACCTGATTTCACCTAATCACACACTTTAGCAGACAACTTAAACCGGCTACTTTAAAGTCAACATGAAGCGGCATTCACAACCCTTTTGACTTTCATAATGTGCTGTTTCCAAGCGAAACAGAATATTCAACAAGAGACTTGATTTTATCCATCAAGAATTGATTGGATCGTGAACAGTGGGCGTTAGATAACAGATCGGAGCCAGACGTGAATGTGAGTTTGATTCGGTCCAGCTTCGTATCCCACTCCCACCTCATCTGTTGCTGAGCGACAACTGCAAACTACAGCCTACACAAGCCATGCAGCGATGAACACTTCACTGGCCGCTGCCTGCATCATCCCAGACATTTAAGAAGGATCTCAAAGGCTACAAACTACAGCCAACTAGACCCTATATAAGCCAGACACGTCACTGACCACTGCCGCCTTTGTTCCAGTCGTTTAGGATGGATTTCAAAAGACTATGCATCAGCTCAGGACTGCCAACTACAGCCTATATCAGCCAGACTGTGAAGGAACACGCTTCACCATTTAACTACTGTTATATCTTTAGTGTGCAATGTTGCTGTTTGAGAATGAAAAAGGTCTCCAAAGGGAGTTATCCTCTATATCAGTAAGTGCGGTTTCTGAAAGCCTCAAATGCCTCGATTGAGTTTTCTTCTGTGAACAAACACATCACACTATTGCTCATTCAATTCCTGTGCGAGGCATTTGCAAAATAGAGTAAAACAGTAATATGGTGAAATATTATTACAATTTACAAAGCTGAATTATCTGAATCTTTACTCCAGTCTTCGATGTTACATGATCCTTCAGAAATCATTCTAATATGTTGATTTGCTGCTCAATTATTATTGGTCATCTATTATTAATAATGGTTCTTAAGTTTTTGCTGCCGAATATTATAATGGAAACGATGGTTCTGTACTTTTTTCAGGATTCTTTGATGAATAGAAATTTCAAAATAACAGTATTTGAAATATAAATCTTTTGTAACATTACTTACCCCAAACCTTTGAATGGAAGAGTATCATGGTTTCCACATTGATAATAATAAATGTTTATTGAGCATTAAATCATCATATTAGAATGATTTCTGAAGAATATTGTGACACTGAAGACTGGAGTTATGATGATGAAAATTCAGCTTTGATCATAGGAATAAATTACATTTAAAAATATATTCAAATAGAAAAGTTATTTTAAATATTAATGTTTTACAGTATATATATGATCAAATAAATGCTGCATTGGTGAGCATAAGAGAAAATGTTCCAAGCTTTTAACCGGTAGTTCACTCAATGATAAATCCATACAATATTAAATGAGTGGCTCCTCTCAAGGTTTTTCCCTTCACTACCTAAACATCTTTTTATTTAATTTTTTTACAACAATCACTTCAGGCTTGCTCACTAGGGGATTAAGAACATTTATGTAAAGCTGTTTTGAAACATTATGGATAGTGTCTTTATACAAATAAAGATTGTAGAGGACACCACTGACACCCACTTTGTGAGAGCTTCTTATTGCATATAACTACTGTAATTATTGCCATAGCCTCATTTACATATACTACTGGCAAGATTTCAGAAAGTCTACTTTAGCTACAATAATTGGCTAAAACAATGGTTAAACAGTTATTTGGCCATAAATCGTTTAATATTTTCTCCACCAGTGCAACCTAGCTATTGTCAGCTGAAAAGAAAAGCCATTTCAAGGTGTTGAGCTAATCTTTACATACATATTATAAAGAAAAAGAAAATTCCAAGTAATGAGTATGTTCATTTTGGCTGACTTAGTCACTTTAAAGTATAACATGAAGCTGGTCACTTCTTCCTCTTTATCTGATTACTGTAGTTTCTCTCAGATGTGATTAAATGGAAAATCCACGTTCTTTTGGATGGTCATCATTTAATATAACCCATAAGTGCACAGACTGATCATATTTCATGCGTGGTCACAGTTTTGTGTGTGGCTACTTGTGTCCTAAACATTTTAAAATTAAAAATCTAATCAGTTTAACCAATCAAATTTAAATCCTGCATATGAAACCAGTGTCTTGAGTGACTTGTTAAACATAATAAATCGTGCATTATATGAGACATTGCATGGTAGAAATCATGACAAAAAAAGCACATGATAAAAATACTGCACTTATATTTTGCATAGGCTTTGATTCAGGTTATGACAGCTGAACTGCTACTGTGAGTGAGTGTGCTGTTGGTTTCTGAACTGCTGTAGATATTATACCCTGTGGAGGGTTTCAGGATCACATGGAATAGGTCCACAAACAAACGAGTGAAGTGGTTCGGGAGGGCCGAGAAACCTGAGTGAAATCACACATCTGTCATTTCATCCTCCACATCGTCTCCCTCCGTTTCGCCTTCTCCTTCCACTTCCTCGTCATCCTCTGATGTCATATCCGCATCATCCATCTGGGACGTGCATTTCTGACAGGAACAGATGAATAAATAATTCTCCCTGAAAATGAGAAGGAAAAAATGGTGTAATTTATCATTTAAAAAAGGCTAAATTTAGACACAATTTACAATTCTGTCACTATTTACTCACACTCGTGTCCTTTCAAACCTGAATAAAGTGCAACCGGCCCTTTTTCATTGGCACTGGTTTCAGAAGTATTTTTTCCATTCATTTTTCCCATTGGTATTTTATAAAAGTCTTCATTAAAGAGTTTTAAGCCGTGAAGCAATCCAATCAGCTACGAGGCGAACACCCAACACTATTAACTTTGATTTGAAGCAAAAAAGCTTTTTAAAATTAAAACAAAAGACAAAGGTAAATTAAAGGCTTTTGTGAGGAACTAAAATCCTATGAAGCATTGCGAACACTAACAGCATGATTGAATTAAAAACAGAACAGAAATATTAAACTATTCATATACATTTACAAATGTTGATTTTATATATACTGTATATAATATCCATGTATAGAGAGTCTCGTTCCCCTTCTAAGGGAACCATGACAACATTCGTAACCATTCGAGACGTTTTTCACCAGGAATTCCATTTTTAAACATGATTATTTTAAAAAATACCCTGAAAAAATGCGGGCAACCGGCTTCAATAGAAGCAAATACCATGGATTAACAACCTCGTAGCTCACAGTAAGGTTGTCTTTAAAGGCTTAAGTTACCAGTTTAAAAAAACTATTTCCCTATGGAGAAAATTAATAGAGTTTTTATTTCTGGAACCCAACTGTTGCAGTTATATTAGCTTAACTTTCTTTTATTTTGGTTTGGCTGAAAATATAAGAATCGTTATTCAGCTTTTGTATTCCAAGTCTTGTAAAGTCATACAACACTTTTGTGTCAGGACAACTAGGTAAGTAGTAATGGCCCCGATATACTTCAAGCGCAATCGAAGAAAGAACTGGTGTGACACTTCAAACAAAATCAGGCCAAACTGAAGTTTGTTTGCTACTGAAACAGTTTGCCAAAGGAACCTTATGGAAAAGTTTGCTCCGGCTCGTCAATTTGGCTAAACGCCACTATTAGCGTGGACGGCGTTGGGATGTTTGCTAGATGCTGCTAAAAAGGTATTTTGAACTTCGTTTTTTTAACCCCTAAGCGAAAAATGAAAAAGAAAAGTCTAGATGATGCTTTTTTTTTTTAGTTTGGGCACCCCTTTGAGGATGCATGTTAATTTGCTTTGTCTTTTTAAATAAAGATCGTAGTGATATGCCATTCAGTTTCTAGAGAAAGAAGGATAATGTGATTTTTTTCAGACAAAACTTCTTAGTGTAGCAGTATTGGTTGTATAAAATAAAAACAAATGTGAAAAATAGGCTGTGCAAAAGTTTGGCCACCCTTTCAATTGTGTTGATTTAAATACCTGTAGTCACTAAATGCTGATTGATTGCAACACAATTTAATTGGCTCAATAAACAGTAGACTGAAAACACAGGTGCAACCAATCATGAAAAAGGACATTCAAGGTAGCGAATTGCTAGTTGTGTTTCTCTTTGATTCTCTACTGGAATGTAGCAACATGGGAACCTGAAAAGAACCCTAATGACTTAAAACCTAGGATAATACATCAATATGAATTCGGAGAAGGGTACAAAAAGTTATAACAAAGGTTTAAGGTCTCTGTCTCCAGAGTCAGAAATATAGTTAGAAAATGGAGGGCCACATGAACAGTCCGTGTGAAGGAAAGATGCTGATGGTGTCATTGAACACCGTTCCACTGTCCAGCCCACTTTGCACAAGGAACAGCTCAATGGAAGGGTGATGTGGAAAAAGCCTTCGTTTGAGATATGCAAAGGCTCATCTGGACAAGCCAGAAATATTTTGGAATAATGTGCTGTGGACAGATGGAGCTAGGATAGAGTTATTTGGTCACAACCAGAAACGCTTTGTTTGGCGGAAAAAGGTCACAGCGTTCCAGGGGAAGAAGCTGCTCCCTACTGTAAAATTTGGCAGAGGGTCCATCATGCTATGGGGCTCTGTGGCAAGCGCGAGTACTGGAGACCTTGCCAAAGTTGAGGGTTGCATGGATTCCACCCAGTATCAGCAGATTCTTAAGAACAATGTTCAAGAATCAGTCAAGAAGTTGAAGTTAAGCCGTGGTTGGTTGTTTCAGCAGAACAATGATCCAAAGCATTGTTCCAAATCTACCAAGGAATTCATGCCCAGACACAGATACAATGTACAAGAATGGCCATCACAGTCCCCAGACTTGAACATCATCGAAAATGTATGGAACGCTTTGAAGCGGGCTGTCCACACTCGGAAACCATCAAACCTGACTGAACTAGAGACACTGTGCAAGGAAGAATGGTCCAAAACTCTTGCAGCCAGTATTCAGGGACTTATCAGTGGCTATAAGAAGTGACTACAGGCTGTTATTTCAGCAAAAGGAGGCTCTACTAAATATTGATGTGGTAATTCCATTGGGGTGCCCACATTTTTGGACCTGTCTGTTTTTGTTAAGACTCAAATTGTGTTGTTTCTGTTGATTCAATAAATGTTATTTCAGAACTGAAATCTTACTATTTCCATAAGGTATAAATTATATCCAAATGAAGTTGCTGCTGAAATTATGATAATTATCAGGGATGCACAAACTTGCATGTATATAAATATATGTACGTACGTGTATGTATATATATATATATATTGAAAGATATATACAGTGTGTGTATGTATATATATACATACACACACTGTATATATCTTTCAAACTCAAGTGTTTAGACCATATATATTTCTTAATTCCAATGCACCAGAAAACATTGAAGATCTACCCCATTAGGGCTTTCATTCTACCCTTATTCCATAATAAATGAGGATAAATAATATCCATCAGATCCAAGGGGGTCCGTCTCTAATCTTGACTTGACTTTCTAATCTTGAAAAGCAGTTCTTTTCAAGGTGAAGTCAGGCTTTTTTCACAGGAATAGAGTGAATATAGATTAAGTGGGATTTCCAAACAAACCCTCATTGGTCATCCAGGAGTTATAGCTGTTGCGATTGACAGGTAAATGATCAATAGGAGAGCAGGGGCCCAGCAGCAAGTCAACAGCCCCTGTGGTTATCCAGGCCAAGAGCTGATGCCAGAGACCAAGGCCATTGATCCTCTCTGGAGGTAGACTCAGCTGGGCAGTTTCACAGAGAATGCTTAAACAAGGGATTGCATTCGTTTACCTCAAGATCTTGTGCCGGCTATGACGACTCCTGTCTCTCTGGCAGCAGTCCAGGTAGCTGATACAGATTTCCTACAGAAAAAACGAGAGAAATTCATGAAATGATCAACAACTCAGCAACTCTTATTCATTTTATTTATTTGTTTTTTTCTGCAGTTATGTTATGATTCAGAATTAAATTATACAGAAGAATTTGTTTCATAAATTGGCCAAAGCCATGAAATTACTCTGTAGGTGTAATCACTCTAATAAATGTTTCAAAGTGGTGTTACTTATTTACAATAGAAAATATAACAGTTTTTTTGAAAGTTCAAAAGCTTAAAATAACTGTTTTCTATTTTAATATATAATGTAAATTATTCCTGTGATGTCAAAGCTGAATTTCCAGCATCATTACTCCAGTCTTCAGTGTAACATGATCCTACAGAAATCATTCTGATATGCTGCTCAAGAAACATAGTTTGAAATAGAAATCATTTGTAACATTATAAAATGTCTTTAATGTCAATATTGATCAATTTAATGCATCCTGGATGAATAAAACTATTAACTACTCTTAACTTCTGAACGGTAGTAAATCTTCATTTTTGTTCCCCAGAAGAAGTAATTCTACTTCCTAGCAAATCCACATCCTGTTTACTACCTCACTTCAATAAAATTCAGGAAATTAATGAGCAATCTCAATATAATTCTGACTGGTGCACAAATCCGCTTGGCTATAAGGCAAAACATGATGAGAAAAAACTGACTGTGTCACAAAACAAAGGTAAAACAAATGTGGCTTTAGGTAACCCTAAAAATTCATAAAGCTCTACGATGTGAAGTCAACACTAAAAGCTTATAAAAATTCATGATGAGCTGTCATCCACTAGCTAATATGATTCAGATAAACAAACCTATGAAAATAAATCTGTGAAATGTTCTACCTGTCCAGCACGAAGGCAGGCAGATGTAGGCCTTTTCAATCTAACTGACAAGCTGCCAAAACTGCTCCAATCTTCAGAGTCTAGACTGTAATTCCTACCGACAATGAAACACTCAAGGCTTTAGAATATTACGACCCTCCCTCCGAGCATCAGCTTAGCATCTATTATCCAACATCTTCCTCTGACCTCTCCAGGGCTGATGTCACTGAGGGCGCTGAGGTGAAGGAGGAAGTTGTTGTCGGGGAAAGACGCCTCCGCATTGGGAACGCAGCTGTGATTACCTGTACAACAACGGAAACGGTAATAAATCTTCACTTCCTTTAGTAGAGCAAGAAGACAGGCCTCATTTGTTAAGCTGACCTGATTTTTGCTACTCATTCAACTTCTACTGTATGTGAAATTATCACAGCTGTGCAAACTGAAAGACATGCCAATATGAATAAAGACAATTCTCACAAGAGCTTTGCAGCAGGAAAAGTCCAGAGCCTTCGCAGTTGAGGAAATCACCGGTTTCTGTAACAGAAAAAAAAAAAAAAGATCTATGAAAGCCATTCATCTTTTGGATTTATTTCACACTTTTGCCCAAAACAATAATATTTTACACAGATCGATGGCCGTCTAAGTGGTAAAATGTGTGTCTGTCTCAGCTGCGCTTGAGGAAGTAGATGTCAAACGCAGAGATGGGTTCAATCTTTGCAGGTATACAGATCAATGTGTGAGCAAGTATGTGAGGATCTAAGCACTAGAAACAGGTGGGAGACTAAGAGAAAAATGACCTTTGTCGATGTCCTTATACAACTGGTCGATAAAAGCATCCAGTTGCTCCCTCTGCTGGCTGGGAAGCTCCAGTGCATCGCACGCATGAACCCACTGACTCAGAGAACTACAGACACACATCAGATCAGAATCGCTTGAGGAACATTATTCTTCTGGATACATCTCTCTAGGGTAAAATATTGATTGTTTGTATTGAGTGAATTACCTGGTGCCGATACCCTGACCGTTTGTCCCAACGAGCGAAAACAGAGAGCGAAATCCTTCTGGAGAGAACCACTACATACACAAACGAAGTTAATTTTACAAACATCTATCCTTAATTCAGTGGGTCTCGTATACTCTTAACAGGAATTAAGTAGTGACACACAGATACTCGCATATGCTTGGCGACTACATAATGTCTACCATTAGACATTTGAGATTTGAGATTTCACTCGCCAGTGTTTGAGATGCGCAGTACCGATATACTGTGTCCAACCCTAGTGTTTATTGTTAGTAGTTATTAGTAGTATTAATTATCTTAACAGATTTACAGAAACACTGAATGACCAACGTCTCAAGCACCACCAGCCCTAAGTTCTGTTAAAATGACAAATATGCATTCCTAAATTTTCATTCATACATGGTCTAGTTCTAATTCAGTTTGACGGATGTTAAAAGTGTAGTTGTTTTGCTTTCAGATCATATCACAAATGAATAAAGAAAAACTGTGCCATATGAAGATAAGCTGATTTGATGGATATATATCCATGTCTGGTAGTGTTGTAGTACTCAAGACCGGTCTTGGTCTCGAGATTGGTCTTAAGACCATTTTTGAAGGTCTTGGTCTTGTCTCGACCGCATTTGTACTCGATCTTGTCTTGGTCTCAGACTAAAAAGACTCAGGATTTTATGTCAAGATCGGTCAATCCCACAACCGCGAGGACATCACTAAATTGCAAATGCATTGTCTGATTCATTTGTTAACATCATTAATGTGATTTGATGTAAAACTTACTGCTTAAATGCAATCTATAACTTCTTTCTAATTTGATTTTCCTTTTGATACTATACTGCCGGGTTCAAAATCAATGCAGAATTGTCTTAAAAATTATACAGGATATACAGTAAGCAAGCAATATCACAAGAGGAATTGAGCTTTTTTCATGAATATGAGCACGATTGCAAATGTGATATTGATTTTATACAAACGTTCAATAAAAAATAAGTTAATATTAAGTGACTAATTTTAGACAAGTTTTTGCTAATTCGGCAACGCGTTTCATTATTAAATTAATCAGCTGCTTTGAACAAATCAGTTGAATAAATGATTCCGTAAAATAATGTTAATGTTTTAATGTTAAATTAATCTCAACATTATTTATGCAGGTGTAATTGTACCAATTCAGATGAAATTTCTGTGCAACCTCTGCAACACAAAGATTAATTTTATTGTTAGTGATTTCATTGGAAACAGCTATATCGTGTCTTATTATTCTTATTGTATTTATTGATTAAATATAAGATATTTCTCAGACAGTAGATACGGATTTTTTAGATGAATTTGAGGAGTGCTGGTCTGGTCTTGGTCTCAACCCCACAAAGTCTTGGTCTCGGTTTAGGTGGTCTTGACTACAACACTAATGTCTGGCGCATAAACTAAAAAATGCATTAGTCAATGGTGATTCTATTGCCAAGGTATGCATAGAGTTTGATTTTTGTATGACCCTTTTGCTTTTTATTAAAATACAGATAGACAGACAGAGAGAGGCGATGGCTGACCTGACTGAGACGATCTTCGTACAGTGCTGTGGAAAACAAATTACGCAGCAAGACCAGCTGTCCCTAATAAAAGAAACAACACTGTAATTTGGGACATTTTTACTGGTAACACTTTATTTTAAGGTGATTTTACATGTTACTACATGTACTTACTATAGTAATAATAGTAAATGGTGCAAAATTACAAGTAACCAACCCTAAACCAAATCCTAACCCAAACCGTAAGTCTATATTAAGTACATGTAGTTCATTAATATTACGCAGCACTTATTTGAGTAAGTACAATGTAACTACATCACCTTAAAATAAAGTGCAACTAAAAACTTCTGAATAGTCAAACTTGATAATGCAGAGTGAAGCATGAGATGCTTTAATAATGTACAAAAGATTATGGACTTTTTGTTTACCTGAAACTTCTCACCCAACAATTTATGAACTATTTCCTCCTCTTCATTTGCTGTACGGCTACAAAAATGATTGAACAACCTCTGCCAGCGTCCCTTATCTTGAGCCTGAAACAGCAGCAAAAGCAGTTTTTGCGTGTTATTTCAGTTATTTCATACTTATAACATTACATAACATTTTATTTAGGCAAACAATCCTCTTAGACACTTTATTCAGACCAATAAATAGAAAATAATAACCTGCTTGATGGTGGCCACCATCCTTGCCATGATCATGATACTGGAGGTTTCAGGAGGGTAGTGCACACTCCTGGATAATATGGGAAAAACAATTTAATGCAAGAGCAGAGTCATATATTTCAAGGTTAGCATGCTAAAGAATGCCTATGCACCAACAGCCTTCAAACCAAAAGCAATCAATTACTGACAAAGCAAGGACTCTAATGTTCTGCATAATACTTTCAGTATAGACCTCACGCGCCAGAGAAACAAGCGTGCAGCCATCTTTTGAATCTTGTGTTTGAACTTCCATTTTGCGGTCGCTCTGTATATTTCTATGGCATCACTATCGAAGAGTAATTAGCTGGGGAAGTGGATTTACTTATTGTAGAGCTAAGTTATCATGAGCATTGTAATGTTTAAAGAGGATGTCATAACAAATGTCAGTAGATTTAAGGAAGATTTAAAAAAAAAAAAAAAAAATCTGTAAGATCTTCATGTTGTGGAAATACAAACCGGAAGACAGAACACAATGAGTGCAGCACTGAAAATAGACAGGGCTACATAAGGTTTATATGAGTGAGTATTTACTTCCATGCGTCCTGCAGCTTGTTGACTGGGTGATCCGGATCATCATGTGAAGGGCCAAGACACAGGACCTTGTGGTATTGCTCCCATGCAGCCTGTCGGCACCCAGTACCGCAGTACATCACCTGTAGGGAACGCATATGAAGACCATTCAGGGATGAGTCACAAACAAACTCTGCTTTATAAAAACACATTGGAAGGATCCGTTTAAAGTACTAAAGTACTTGTGTTTCATTGCTAAATTATTTTTTGAGGGATCTGTACTTGAAAATGAAAACTTGTTCTCTAAAATTTCCAATGGGGAACAAAACAACAACATACTTTGCACAATGTACATATTTTGCAGGTCATCATGACTAAAAAATGTCCTTGTGCTCCCTAATGTTTAAAAGAAAACAGCCAATAAAATCTTTATCAATAATTGCTCAGTTATGGTCAGCCTGCCTTGAGAAGAGAAATCTCATCAGCCATCAAAGTCTTTCATCTAAAGGTTTTAACCCTATAAAGCCAACAGCATCATATTTGATGCATAACATTCTTAGGCCTCTAAATTATCATTGTGATCAAAACCTGTTGTACACAATCTATAAGACTAATAGTTTATATTTTTTAGTGTAATTGTAAAAATGTCCATATTCAGGTCGTGGTGCACGTGTCTTTTTACTGTGAAATCTTTACTGATTTTTACTGCATAAACCTAAGAATAACTTTTATACTGTTAGTGATATTTCAAGATTAACATTTACCGGAATGAAGTAACATAGGTCTACTTGATTATCCATACAAACACACTTAAAAAAAATAAAGAAAAAAGAATCATGTTAAATTGTGAGTATCAAATATGATAACTCAGGCGTTTGAGCAGTGTTGGCTAAGATACTCTAAAACGTAATTAATTCTTAGGTACTAATTACATCTTCAACAGTGTAATTAGATGACTGTACTAATTACTCTCTCTAAAAAGTATTGGATTACTTATACTAATCACTTTCTGAATCCCATATCAACCTCGACCAGTTGTACAATGCCAGGACATGAAACTGCTCTTTTAATTCGTTCAAATAAATAATATAAATGTACTGTTCTCCTTGCATGTACAGATGCAATTTAACAGCCAGCCAAACTCCATCCATAAAGTACAGATGAGTCAGGATTCATCTTAGTCTTTGCCGTTTAATAAGATGCCAGGTACATTATGAATTAGGAGTAAAACTGTAAATAATAGCAAATAAACAATAATCAGAACAATAATACAATGACTAAAGACCATTCATGTAGTTCTGAAACTCTTTTCTGAAAATACCCCAAATGAAATCTGTAACATCAATTTACTTAAATGGAATTATCAGGTAACAAAGAAAATAGCAACTAAAACAAATATTGATTCATATAGTGAAGTTATCACACCAAAGTGGAATGGAATCAACACATTAAATGCTATATTGAAGAAAAGTTAGGCTAATAGCTAAAGGCTATCACAAAAATAACATTAAGTAAAAGCTTCAAATAAACCTATCACAAATATATGCAAGTATATATCATCAAGTATTATGTAATGAAGAATTAACTTACAGATGATGCTTTTACAAACGCAAAACAAAGGATGGCTTCCGAAGATCGAGGAGAAGCTGACTGCATGAAATGCGATCACTTATATTTCTAGAGAACTACCACAGGGGGGGCGCCAGAACTAAACAACTATACAAAACAATACAAGTGACAAGTAAACTTGAAGCAGAACACTCCCTAAGGATGCTAAGGATGTCTCATTTAAGTCTTAATTTCCCTTAGGCAACAGCAGAACAACCTCTGTAATTGGTCTGAGATACTTTACTTCCTTTCCAGATCCATTTTTAGTAACTTTCAACTGAACCTTGCGTACTCTCCCATCAGTGCTTGGAAATACTTTGGACACATGAGCCATAGGCCACTTGTTACGAGGGCTCTGATTGTCTTTTAGAAGTACAAGATCTCCTTCTTGAATGTCAGGTTGAATACTATTCCATTTGCGACGGATTTGTAGTGTTGGGAGATATTCACGTCTCCAGCGATACCAAAAATTGTCAGCAAGACTCTGCACCTGCTTCCACTGTTGTCTGAACATGTCACTACCTGAGAAGTCCCCAGGAGATGGAGGAGCACCAACCTTCTGAGTCAGAAGCATAGCAGGGGTCAGTATAAGAAGTGAGTCAGGGTCTGAGGAGATTGGAACTAAGGGCCTTGCATTAATTATTGCAGAAATTTCAGCCATGAATGTGCATAGGACCTCATGTGAGAGGGGACGAGACCCATACTGCATCAACATTGAATCCAGAATCCTCCTCACTACACCTATCAAACGTTCCCAAGCTCCCCCCATGTGTGAAGCATGGGGCGGATTGAATTCCCATGAGCATGAGCAATTGGTGAGGTATTCTTGCATCTCTGGGTCCTTCACCATTTTGGGGAATCCCAGTTCTTTGCTTGCAGCTACAAAGTTAGTTCCACAATCTGACCGGAATTGTTTCACGGGCCCTCTAATGGCAAAGAATCTCCGTAGTGCATTTATACAGCTGGATGTGTCAAGGGATTCAATCACCTCGATGTGAACAGCTCGCGTGGACATACAAGTGAAGAGAATAGCCCAACGCTTGCTCTCTGCATGACCTCCTCTTGTGCGACGAGCTGAGACTGAGAAAGGACCAAACACATCCAAGCCAACATAAGTGAAAGGTGGGAATGGACTGAGACGCTCTTCTGGAAGATCTGCCATTTTTTGACTCTCTGTATTCCCACGCAACTTCCTACATGCAACACATTTATGTATGACACTATTAATAGATCTCTTTCCATTAATCAGCCAGAATCCTGCAGTGCGCAGAGCTCCTTCGGTGAAAAGACGGCCCTGATGCTTTACTTGATCATGGAAGTGACGAATTAGTAAGGTGGAGATATGATGTCGTCCAGGTAAAACAATGGGATATCTCTCATCACTGACCACAGGTGCATGTGTTAAACGACCACCGACTCTGATTAGCCCATCTTCACCCAGAACAGGACTCAACTTAATTAGAGGACTATTCTGAGAGATTTCAACATGTCTCATAAGAGCACTGTACTCTTCAGGAAAGACAGACCGTTGGACTGAAAGAAGGATGGCCTTTTTGGCTTGGGCCAACTCACTCAGGCAATAAGGTTGATGACATTTATGCCAGCTTATACGTTTGCAGGTCTGTCCTTTAGACATCGAATGAAAGGATCGGGCAACATGAATCAAGCATGCCACTGCTTTTAATAGAGAATTCCATGTGGAAAAACGCTCATAACGCTCTGGGTTAAGTGGTTTCTCAGTTATACTTGTGGCAGCAGTGCTCACTTGAGGTAAAGGACGAACCTCGGAATCTTTCTCTGGACTCACCAGCTCAAAGGTGTCTTGCAAAGTTAGATCACTTTCTAAAGGTCCATAAGGAAAGTCTGGCAGAAGATAGTGAAGTTATCACATCAAAGTGGAATGGAATCAACACATTAAATGCTATATTGAAGAAAAGCTAGGCTAATAGCTAAAGGCTATCACAAAAATAACATTAAGTAAAAGCTTCAAATAAACCTATCACAAATATATGCAAGTATATATCATCAAGTATTATGTAATGAAGAATTAACTTACAGATGATGCTTTTACAAACGCAAAACAAAGGATGGCTTCCGAAGATCGAGGAGAAGCTGACTGCATGAAATGCGATCACTTATATTTCTAGAGAACTACCACAGGGGGGGGCGCCAGAACTAAACAACTATACAAAACAATAAAAGTAACAAGTAAACTTGAAGCAGAACAATATATTTGCATAAATTATTCTTATAGGGGTCAAAGTATTCAAAGGGAGACGGTTAGCTT
This sequence comes from Meda fulgida, assembly GCA_030578275.1. Classification (NCBI taxonomy): domain Eukaryota; kingdom Metazoa; phylum Chordata; class Actinopteri; order Cypriniformes; family Leuciscidae; genus Meda; species Meda fulgida. The sequence goes on from CM060629.1 coordinate 12,743,672, forward strand.
TAACATTCATTTTAACATTAGACGTTAAATGTTGATGTTAAATCCACTATTGTTTTATATAGAATTGTTCAATAATCAAGTATTTAATGTAATACCATGCGAAGTAACTTTAATTACGGTAAATTATAGAAAAATTAAGAGTAATCCCTTACTTTAAGGGAAGAGTAATTAAATTACAGAAATGCATCGCACCCAACACTGCTTTTGAGGAACATTTATTTGTTGATCTCTCAATGATCATTGTACTCATTTATTATATGTTTTGCCCCCACATTAAAACTACAGAGCTTTGATATAAAACAAAGCATTTAAATACCATTTTACGAAGACATATCATTGGAAGTTGTAGCGTGACAACTGATTTTTATATGCATTTTTTGTAAGTAGTCTACTCTAGTGTTATAAAGACCTCATCTCATTGATTTACATTACAAGCTTTCAAAACGCATATTTTCTTGCCATATGAATATCAGCAACGGCACCAAATTGCATATATTTTACTCAGTATGGGCCTCTGAATAAAAGCATTTCTCCTCACATACGCTCAATATTCTCCTATATCATACTTAGGGATGGGCAACGTAATCTCATCCAAAATAAAAGTTTGTGTTTACATAATATATGTGTGTGTAGTGTGTATAATTATTTTGTATATATAAATACACACATATGCATGCATATATTTAAGAAATATTTGCGTGTATATACTGTATATATATTTTATACATAATTTATATTATATATTAATATATAAAATATTTAGATTTATAACACATTGTTCTTAAATATATACATGCATATGTGTGTATTTATATATACTAAATAATTATATACACTACACACACACATATGTTATGTAAACACAAACTTTTATTTTGGATGCGATTAATTGTTGCCCATCCCTAAGAGCCATAAAAGCCTGATGTATAAAATCCAATACAAAACGTAAAACACATATGCAGACTTTTTGTGCTAAAGATTCAATTAAATGTTTTTTTTTCTGACAATTATTTCTCATGTCAGGCTTTACAGGGTTAATAATATCACATAGTCAGTTTGTTATTAAGAATAAAAAAATATTAAGCGAAATGTATTCAGCTTATTCAAGATTATTAACCAGATAATGAAGACCTGGGTCAAACACTACAGATGACATCAAGAATACATGGGAACATATTAACATCAACAAGTGTACCTGACACTGTGGGCAGGCCTGGTGTCGGTCAGGTCGCACCTTACACAGCTCAGGGTGAGGCAGACTCAGAGCTGGCAGACCACTCAACCTCCTGGCATTCTCCTCTGCTGTCTCCAGAGCACGCAGACAGTACTCACACGCTGAATACGGGAAGAAGAAAACACGCCAGGTACAGGGACACATGAACAACCAAGCAAAAAGTTACAAATACAGGGGGTTGGACAAAGAAACTGAAACATTGGTCAATATATTGCTGTAGGATTCACACCAATATATGCGCATATATGAGCAAAAGCACAGCTGTACATAAAATATTACCATTCACACAACATAATGAGAGACAGAGTTCAAAAGAGGACAAATTGTTGTTGTGTGTCTCACTGGCTCATCTGTGACCAGGACAGCAAGTCTATTTGAAGTATGTAGAGCTATGGTATTCTGGGGTAATGTCGGCTTGTCACCAAGCAGGACAAACCACATCCAAAAAGAGTAACTGCCGAAGCAAGAGGAAGCTGACTGGAAGGGATGTCCAGGTATTAACCTGATTTTATCCAAAAAAGACCAAAGTTTCCCACATCACTGATGAATTAAATGCGCATCTGAACTCCTGTTTCCACCAAAACTGTTTGTCGGGAGCTCCACAGAGTCAATATTCATAGTCTGGCTGCTATAACCAAACCTTTGGTCATTCGTACCAATGCCAAATATCGATTTGAATGGTGCCAGCAGAGGAAATCTTGGGCCGTGAAACAATGTAAAACCTGTTCTGTTCTCTGATGAGTCCATCTTCACTGTCTTTTCCATATCCGGGAGAGTTCTAGTGTGGAGAAACCCCAAAGAGGCTTTACACCTGACTGTTGCTGCTCAAAGTGAAGCACGAGGTGGATCAGTGATGGTTTAGACTGCAATACCATGACATTCCCTACTGTTCTTGATTCACTGCCAAGAACTACAGAAGCATTGTGGAAGACCATTGTGCACCTAATTATTCAAACATTGTACCCTGAAGGGGGTGCCATGTATCAGCATGATAATGCACCAATACACACAGCAAGACTAGTGACAGAGTGGTTTGATGAACATGAAAGTGAAGCTGAACATCTCCCATGGCATGCACAGTCAAAAGATATTCATATTTTTGATCCACTTTGGGGTGTTTTTGAGGAGCAAGTCAGAAAACATTTTCCTCCTCCAGCATCTTATAGTGACCTGACCACTGTTCTGGAAGAGGAACGGCACAAAATCCCTCTGGCCACTGTAAAGGATTTGTATCTGTCATTCCCAAGATGAACTGATGCTGTACTGGGGGCAAAAGCAGGACCTACACCATAGTATTACATTATTGTGGTCTAAAACTAGTGTCACTGTCCAACCCCTGTATATCCTTAGTTATTGCCACAAAGCTGAATACTAACATGATGAGGTCGTTCATCAACAATATATGATCAAGAACATCTGGATAATTATAAGGCACTCACCTCTGTATTTGTACAAGGCATTCCACAAGAACTGAGATGAAACTAGAGGCTGCTCAATGAAAATAGTGTCACCCTTTTTGAACGATCTTTTGGCGAATAATCCTTTGCCCTGTAGAAATATAATTACAAAATACACATAATATTTAACTGCTAATATCTGGAACATGAGATGGGAGAAACACGTTTAAAAGTGCATGTCCACATATATGTCCCCACTTAAGAGAACATGAATATGATTATTTGTCACAGTTTGCATATTTAGGGTTTGTTACAGGTTCTGGGATAATAAACCGGCTGACGTGGGAGGGGTGCGAGCACCATTCTCAAAGCTAAATCTCTTAAGAAACCATGACTGAACTGGATTACTAAATGAGGAGGCATCTCTATCACGGCACTACTGTTGCATACCTTGACATTATCGATAAATCGGACCTCCACGCAATTACTAGCTTTGGCAGGATCAACGCAGCGAGAAAACATGTCATCTACGGGGGCCGCCATGTTGTATATTTACATATCAACCTCTGACCCCTCGGATTGACCAATAGTGTGCATGTGATACATCTCCATTGACTGTCAACACTCGACTGCAAAGATAGATTTATTCTGGAAGACCATATCACTCCTGCCTGTTATAAACATAAATCCTACGCTTAAAGTAGGAATTATGTTCTGGTGCTTCTTGATAAAAACGTAGAAATGTGCCATTGGAAGGCGGGGCGAGTCAACTGGCAACTAGTTACGTCAAATTCGTGAATGAATCGTTCTTCTGACTCGGATCCCAGGAACATGTTTGCAGAGCCGTTGAAAAACATATTTAACGGCTCTGCATGTTTGGTTTACAACTTGAACATGATAGTTATAAACAAACATACGAGCTGGTTAATTAAGTTAAAACATAAAGCTTAATTAATTAAGTTTGATTTAACGTGCAAAACCTATTTCAGAGTAATCTAAAATTAATAATGTAAATCTAAATTATACACTATAAGGCTCAAAATCACTTGATATTTTTTATGAGCTGATCATGCCTGAAACTAATTGAACTGGAAAGTATACATTTACAGTAAACACCCTTGTTAATTCAACCTAGCCATTATTATATGCAGGGCCGGATTTATGTAGCCTAAAATAAGGATATTTTATTATTATTATTATTATCAATAAATTATTTCACTCTAATGCTAAAACTCTTAAAACCCATATTTCATTATTTTTTTCATAAATTATCACTGTTGGTTAACCTTTACCTGTCTGTGGGTTCTGCTAATTATTTAAACAATGAAAAGTGCTTGTGACTAAACGTAGTAACTCCATTAGATCCTAAAACTGTCAGTAAAACCTCATATTTCCACCCGCCTCTATTGTGAAAGCTGTTTGGACGTCTGCTTGTTTGCAATGCAAAGATAAACAAAGAATTGTTTGTTTGAATAACTACAGCGTTTTCTTTACTCAACAAACACTATAAAAGCAAATGTTTTATGAGGAGAAGAGAAGAGTTGTCTAGCATTTGTCGTCGAGTCATAGCAAATACTGTTTTAAAAAGCATGTGCAAAGCACGTCTTTTATGAGATTATGGCCAAATAACTGAAAAAACTACATAGCTATACTTGACTAAGCTGTAGTTGATTAAAACGTAACGCGACGCACTAATGACGAAAACACAACATTAGCTGATCAAAAACTGAAATAACTTAATTTGAGCTTGATTTTGGTAAATTGTTATAAGGACACGCAAATATGATCATACAAGCCAAAATATCAACTTTGACAACACAGTGTTGGGGGGGGGGGGGGGTTGGGTGTTTGAAACAACTTGTTCTAAAGAACCGATTCTCGTAAAAGTGTCAAACTGCGTCACTGCTGGTAACCAATCAACGATCAGCTCCTTGACGGTAGCCAATCAGCGCCCGGTTCACTCTCTTGAATCCTCTACAGCGGGTCGTGTCGCGTTTTGGTAGTAGGTAGGGTGAGAAAATATCCAAAAAGTTAAGAGAGTGCGGACTAACTTACCTTTATTTACTAAATAAAAAGATACTGCGTGTGTTACTTTTGTAGTTTTAATGTGGAGTTGACAGGTCTTGTTCAAAATGTTGCTGGCGGAAGTCAAAAAGCTGAAAGTGGCCGTGTTGCGGGCCATGTTATTGGAACGAGGACTCGACCCGAAGGGCCTGAAGGCCGAGCTGGTGGTGCGGCTCATTTCTGCGATTGAAGCCGGTGTTGAACCTATCAAAAGTGGAGATAAAGGGGGAAATATTTGTGAAGCTACGAGTACAGAGCCTGCAGGACAGCCGCCGAAGCCTCACTCTCTGGAGCGCGAGCCGTGTGTTAGGACGCAGTCTCCAGTATGCACTAGTTCTACTAGCAAGAGCATGAATGCTTACGCTGATCAAAGTACACAGACTGACCCACATCAGCTCTGCTCATGCACTGCCCCAAGAGCCACCGCAGAGCCGCTGTCCCTCAGGACACCAGAGGCCGTTACATCCAGAGACGATAGACAACAGAGAAATCCACAGTCTGTACATCCTGTCGCCTTGGCAACCGCTGCTACAGAAGAAGAGGATGCAGTGTCAGGATGCACATCATCAGTCATGGCCATTTCACCACAGCCAGAAACACCACAGGAGCACGACCAGTGTAAGTCACCCTTAGAGCACAATTAAAGACGTGTTTTGTTTTTAGCTGATCATATAATAAAATTATATTTTTGTGACTGTCAGGTGGAGCTGAGACAGTGGACTTCAGCCTAGAGGAAAACACGGAGCTGAGGAGAGGAAGAGATTATTATGAGTTCAAAGAGGACGTTCATTACAACAGGTATTGATATTGATAACAATAGCATTAACTGATACTCTGACGTACTTCAAAGAACATGGTGCATGTCATGTTATGCATGTATATAAAAATATTCAGTATTTCCATGAATAAAATGTACATTTCAAACATCTTTGCTTTCATTAAAGGGATAGTTCACCCCAAAAAAAAAAAAATCAGTAATTTAATGTTCACGCAGTGTAACAGCGCAGCACTTCTGTGTTATACGTCACACGTAAGCTCACTATTGGCCGACGCTGGTCATATGTGTGATGCGTGTGACGTACAACACAGAAGGCTGCGCTGATACACTACATGAACATACTCGAGGCCCACAGAGAAGAAAATGAGTTGAATAAAGTCGTTATTTTTGTTTATTTTTTGCACACAAAAAGTATTCTCGTCGCTGTAGTCACTTGTAGTCACCACTGTAGTCACTTGGATTATTTTAACGAGGTCTTTAATAACCTTTCTGGGCCGGCAAGTTTCAATCTCTTAGAAGCCTATGGAGGAGTGATCCAGCGCTCAGATTTAATCAAAAATATCTTAATTTGTGTTCTGAAGATGAACGAAAGTCTTACAGGGTTTGAACAACATGAGGGTGAGTAATAACTGGCAGAATTTACATTTTGAGGTGAACTAACCCTTTAATTATGCACGCTCATGTCCTTCCAAACCCATAAGGGTGTGTTCACACTTTTGCTTGGTTCATTTGGTCTGGACCCAAAAAAAAGCATTTAGTCCTGGTCCGCACACCGAACCTACAGACATAGGGATTTGTTCACAACCTGATTGATCGGTTTTTATGACGTATATTTTGAGACGGAATTTACCGAACATACAAAACAATGCTGTGCGCAGGGATAAATGTGCTCGTTGTATGTACTACATATGATAGTGTTTTCATCAGCTGAGAACTTGTGAAGACCTTATACGTGTGAAGGAGTCTGAACAGCGGCAGGAATCTCTCCGTCACACACATAAACGAAGATCTGCTGTGAGGAGATGCGGTTCTGATGCCTGTACTGAACTATGATGGGCAACATCTCATCACTATGATGAGAAAAAACTGGCATGCTTGAGTATTCTGTGCTTTTTAGGGTCGCATCTTGTGACGTTGTGTCCCATTTTTGGTTTGTTTGCATGTCTTTGGTTCGTGTTGCGTTCATATTTCATTCGAACTGCACTAGAGTTTGTTTGAAAGAGACCCATCTTTTCAGGTTTGGTGCGCACCAGGGTTTGGATGGCAGCGTTCACACTTATTCAAATGAACCGCAGTAACAGAGCAATCGCACCAGGGTTTGTTTTAATCGAACCAAACAGGCCAAGTGTGAACACACCCTAAATATGCATTCATAGTGTTGATATTATGACATATCTTCAATTAAAAAATGGACTTTCAGTTTCAAATTCTGCTTTGTCTGTCATCAGTTGTTCAATTATCAACTACATTTTCAAAATAACATTTTAAATAAAATAGTTTATTATTTTATCTTAATGGCACTTTAACAATATATATAAATATTATTAAAAATGATATCAGAAGTAATTTATACATTCTGTAAAACTTTATCCAGGGGGCTAAAACGGTCTGAGCATTTCTGACTTTTTCCCCCTGACTTGTTTGTCTTCAAGAGCTAAGACTCCAGAACTGCTGCCGGAGCCAGAGGAAGAAGCTAAATTAGATTCTGAGGATGTTCAACTTGATTCTGGTAAATTCATCAAGATCCGATCCATGCTCAGATATTGAATAAGTCACTTGATTCAAGATGAAAGCTTAATAAAAGTCTGTCCTCAAGAAAGTGTGTTTGTTTCACAGATAACTGTGACCTGCATTTCGAGGTGTCTTCTGATGGAAGCAGCGGTCAGCCACTCTTCTGGGAGAGATTCCCTCTTCTTTGGTCAGGGTGCAGGATGACCCATGGATTTTGTCATGGGAAGGTCGGATTCGAAGCCAAGGTGTGAACTTGTGAATCATGTAAATGTTGCGGTGTTGTTTACCAACAAAAGTAATTAGTTAAATGGCACCGTCATTTTCATATTGGTGAATAATTCCTCTTTTGGGTCTCCAGTTTGTGAAGCGACTGTCGGCACCTGAAATAGACACGCACGACGACCCTGATCCACATGTGCTCAGAGTGGGCTGGTCTGTGGACAACACAAGCCTTCAGTTAGGTGAAAATAACATTATACAATAAGTTGCATTACAGTCCTAAAAGGTTTTTGACAAATATAATGATTATGGAAATTTTGGTGGGGAAGTACAAATGTGCAGTGCCTAAGGATCCTGTTATAGATTAAAACCTAACACAGCTATAAAAATTAATATTTTTTTTATCAGATTTTTCTTGTTCTCTCAGGAGAGGTGGAGATGTCGTATGGTTTTGATGGACGGGGGAGGATAGTAACTGGAGGAAAGGAAGATGCATTTGGTGAGCCCTTCACAGAAGGAGATGTCATCGGTTGCTATGCAGTAAGTTTCAAAGTTAACTGTACTGAAGTAGGTTATAGTATAGCTGTGTCCCAATTCAGAGGCTGCATCCTTAGAATGAAGGTCGAAGCGAGCGTTGTTAAATGGGACGGTCTAGTCTACGGAGGATTGTTCTTGTCATCTAGAAACTGTGACTTCTGCTGTTGATGAACGATAGTAACGTTTTTACTAGACTTTTTTGAAAGTTATATTAAACTGTCTGAAAACAATAAAGTGTTCACAACCGGTCTAAATATGTTCACCACATCTTAGTAAGAAATCAGTCAACATTTGAATTGCTTTAAAGTGTATATATATATATATATATATGTATAAAAACGTTTGGATAATTAGATATTTGAATATTGAAACATAATACTTGCATTTAAAATAATTCCGGCATTTGAGTGCAATGAATCTTGGGATGGGCTAGGCTGCGAAGGATCCACTCGTTCACGGCCCAGGACCCATCGATATGACTAATGTAGCCTAGCTTAGCTTAGCTATGCTATGTTCTTTTGATCATTATCACATTGCTCTTGGGTAAATTCAGTTCAGGTTTATTATCGATTTGTATCTATTCCTTATCCAGTTCATCAGTGAGACGGGAGAAGCGACACTTTCATTTCACAAAAATGGGCGCTCTCTTGGAGTGGCGTTTCGCCTGACGTCTTCTGTTCTTAGAGGTCAAGCTCTCTATCCCCACGTACTTTGCAAAAACTGTTTGGTTTCGGTGAATCTTGATCCAGATACTCCCTGGCATCCTTTTCCTGCTGGTTTCTGCACACTAGTCATACTTCCTCCTGGTCAAAGGACTCGTGAGTCTTTGCCGACAGCATCTAAAAGTCAATGTGAGGTAGGAAAGTTTGTAAAAGTGCTTTAAACCCTTATAAAACTAAACAAACATCTGGATGAATATTGTTATTATGAGATGAAATTCTGTCACGTTGACCCTCTTTCTCCATCTGTCAGGTGCTGATGATGGTTGGTATGCCAGGTTCTGGTAAGACCCACTGGGCTCAGGCTCATAGGCTCCAGAACCCAAGGAAACGTTATTATATTCTGAGTACAAACTCCATTTTGAACTGCATGAGGGTAAGTAAATCTATCAAGATTATTGTGTGAAATGGAAATCATCCAGACACACAGTGTTTTGGTGCATGTCAGAAATAAGACTTGCTCACACCAAGACTGATGTTCTTCACGAAAATTGGTTCAATTCGTCTGTTCAGACCATTCTGAATGTGCTGAATAAAAATGCTAATGCACTCCCTGACACTTGGCTCTTATATAAAAGCAGAAATAACCAAAAATAAGAAAGATGAAACTCACTGTTGACTCCCATCTGATCTGTAATTCCTTGCCGCAACAACTCCCTCCTATCAAGATTTTTGTAGTGCCGTTGGCATTTATAAAAAGGCTGTTTGTACTTAGACACCAAACACAGCAACAACTTTAATCTCCAGTTTGGGATTCTTCTTCTTCTGTGTAACCACTTTCATCCAGCACAACAGTTTTGTCCGGACACACCACAAAATTGAAGTTTTATGTTACCGCAGCAGCTCTGGGCATGTTACCAAAAGTGCAAATCTTATTGGTTTGGACCCTTTTCATCACAGTGTGATTGAAAAGAGATTAGAACACCTCTCCATAAATAAATAAAAAACGCCAACTCATTTTTTTTACGTCAACTCAACACGCATGTGTCGTGGTGCTCTCGTGAACGTGCGTTAGAGATTAATATTTTGTACATTTGCGCAAACAAATCACTTGTCACTTCATAAAATTGAGGTAAACATCACATGGGTCACATGGGTTAGTTTAATCATGTCTTTACTACCTTTCCGGGGCTTGAAAGTGGTAGTTTCGTAGGCTGTCAATGAAGGAACAGAAATCACTCAGATTTAATTAAAATATATTAAAATATCTTCATTTGTTCACTAGCTGCTGCAGTAAATGTGGCATATTCAAATGATTTTGACGTAGTTCTTTTAAAATTACCCAGTTAAAGTGCATATTGCCTGCGGTACACAGTTATTTTAAAGCCACCCAGTGGTGGTGCCAGGGTTTGGGCCCGTCATAGCTGCTTGCAGCTATATATCTAAAGTGTTACCTTTTATCTAATATTTGTGTTATTTTATTTCAGCTTTATTTCAGTTAAACAATTTTGAATAGTTTTAGTTAGCAATAACAACACAGACTAGTACGAAGTTCCCATAGTCCTGGAAATGAATACGATTGTAATCCTTAACATAGCATTTCCTCTAGTGTTCATGAGTACTGTTATATTTCCATCCACATTCTCCATTCCTATAGGAGTCTCCTGGAGCCAATCACAGAGACCTGATGCTGCAACAGGCCACTCAGTGTGTCAGTCAGCTGATCAAAATAGCTGCGACTAAGCGGAGGAACTACATCCTTGATCAAGTAATCAGAAATATGTGTGTGGTATCTGTGGGCCAAAGCTTCATCTGCTTGTCCTTTCATTCATGTGTTCTCTCTTTTTCACTTTAATTTCCTAGGCCAACATTTATCCATCTGCCCAGCGACACAAGATGCTCTGTTTCCGTGGTTACCAGCGAAGAGCGGTGGTGGTTTTTCCACCTGATGAGGTGTGGAGGACACGTCTCATACAGCGCCAACAGGACGAGGGAATGGCAGTTCAGGAAATGTCTCTTCACAAAGCCAAAGGTCAGACTTTAACTTGGGTTACTTGATGACAGGTATCAAGACACATTTCCGTGTTACAGCTTGGTCTTGGACTTGCTGCACACTTGTGAAAGATTTGTTTTCATCTCTTCCAGTGAGCTTCACACTGCCAGAGCAGGGAGAGCATCTGGATGAGGTGACGTTTGTGGGGCTCGGCTCTGACGAGGCCCTGAAGCTCTTAACACATTATAAAGAGGAAGCACGCCGCCTCTTACCCACACCTCCCAAACGCAGGAAACACAAACAAGGAAGTCAAAAACGGCTCGTTCATCATTGTGGTAGGAAGAGATGATTTCACTTTTGCTGCTGCGTTGAGAAGAGTGTGTCCTTCATGGCGATAATGGAAATATTTTAATTAAAACACTGTTACGAAGAGTAATGTTGACAAGTAAAATGGCATGAAAATATGTCCTTCAAAATATGAAAATAAAATATGACTGGAAATATAACACTTTTAGATGGTCAATAATGCATTAATGTTTACGAATAAGAAGCATCTAAAAGGGCACGAGGTGAAGCTGAAGAGTGAATTAACACCAGTTAATTGAAGCCCGTTCTATATGACACATAGGAAATTATTCAGATATCCTAAATATCCGCAACATAAACGTAATATTACAAATTGTATCTGCACAAAAAAAAAAAAATTCATAATCAACACTGCATAATTTTTTTAATTAATAGTTTCACTTTATTTCACCAGTCTGGACAACGTGCTGTCCTACGCTTCCCAATCACTACGGGTACCACACAAAATAGGACAATAACCAATCAGAAAAAATAATAATAATAATTAAAGTCACGGCGATCATTGGTTTCATGATGGATCGTCACTGTCACGTCAGAGTACCTGAGTAACCGAGCACATCTTTGGTTGTCATGTATAGGTTTAAAAAGGCTTCACCAGAGCCGATCAGCCCTATACACACTACGCAAGTTGCGTAGGACCCCGTAAATTACTCAAGGCCCCGCCTCCCTCTCATGTCAAAGCTTTAGGCTACAACATTGATGAGAAAATTAAGCAGAACTATCCGTCTGGTCACGAAAAGAGAGAAAAAAAACGGCATTAGAGTGAATTGCGGGAACAGCAATCAGGTAGACGTGTGTTCTCTCTTCTCCAAGTTTGATGTCAGAAAAGAACAGTAAAGTTAAGTTGATGTGCATCTCTCTCTAGTCTGTCTGTCTAACCCAGCTGGGCAGTGCATCTTTTGGTCTGTCTTTGTCTTGCTTGCTAATGCCGGCCACTTCCAGGGCTGTGTTCTGTGACTTTGTGCCTTACCAAAAAAAGTGAGAGTGAAACACAACTATTTTATAAACAACAAAGGACAACTGTGTTTGTTTATAAACTGCAGCTCGAAAAAGATAACCGCATTGCATGTTAACATGCGTTCATATGCGCGCGCACAAAATGAAATGCGCACTTTCCAACAAAACCTCTTTGGAGACCAGTACAATATGGACGTGATGACACTCCTCATTATAGACGCACATACTTTTAAAACAAGACAATGATTAAGTCTCCAAGCCAGTTTAGTTGCAACTCTGTCATAAAGCAAGATGGAAAGCAATGTATTGACATTGACTATTGATTAGGGCTGGGTACCGAGTTCGGTACGTTTTAGGTACCGACCGAATTGCCTCGATACTACCGAGTATCGAAACATGTCTTGGTTTTCGGTACCAAATTTCGGTACCTAAGTAGTTAATCTAGTCAACGTCAGTGAAACAATAAGCATGCAGCATGATTGGCTGTGGCGGAAAAACACTAGTTTATGCGGCTGCCCAGAAACGTGTGTGTGTGTGTGTGTGTGTGTGTGTGTGTGTGTGTGTGTGTGTGTGTGTGTGTGTGTGTGTGTGTGTGTGTGTGTGTGTGTGTGTGTGTGTGTGTGTGTGTGTGTGTGTGTGTGTGTGTGTGTGTGTGTGTGTGTGTGTGTGTGTGTGAGCGAGCGTCCCAACCCAGATAGATAGAAAATATGTGGAAATGATCCAAAGTGTACCTATGTGCCAGACTCGATGCCAGAAGCACGCGACGCAATATTTTCGACAAGATAATTGCTGCCAAGACCAGTAACATGGTAAATCTGATAAGGCACTTAGAAGCGCACAGAATACACTTAAGAGTAATGGTGTGTTCACACCGAACGCGAATAGAGTGTCAAATACGCGTCTATCACATCTAGTTACACACTTGAATCTTCCGCTCGAGGTCAAATTTTTCAACTTGCGCGGAAGACGTTCGCGGCAAACGAATGATGCGAATGATTCGCGTCTTTGCATTGACTTTGTATGTAATCTACTCGCGCAAATAATTAAATTCGCGTTTGGTGTAAACACCATTAGTAAACACTTGTTCATTAATAAACAATTAAAATATCTCCTTGCTATTGTTTCACGACACATTCATAATCATTAGGCTACTTTTGCCCGTGCTTTGCGGCAAGCTTCATGTGTGCTGAGCGCGAGGCATATATCCCGCCCCCCAGTAGCCTATATTTAATTTAATTCACATTTATTTGTATAGCATTTTTCACAATACATATCGTTTCAAAGTAGCCTAACAGAAAATGCATGTGTCTAAATTACAATTTAGAGTGATCTGTTATCAGAGGTGAAAGTGTAATGCATTTCAATTAATTTTCATTCAGTTTCACTGTTAAACAATGCATTAAGTTAAGGCAGAAACAATGAGCTCATTGAAGTAAAGAATACAAGTTGTCAAATGACTAGGAAACAGCAAACTTTAGCACTGGTGCTTTTTTACATTTTCAAAATATGAGTGTAAAAAAAGTCAACAAACTGAAAAATAAAAATTAGGTAATGTTATGTTAAAACTGGTTACATAAAATTTGTATTTAAAAAAAAGTATCGTTCAGGAACCGGTATCGAAGTCAAGGTATCGGTATCTAACATTTTGTTAGGATACCCAGCCCTACTATTGATTGCATTTAAAATGTTGATTGGCTGGACATAGGCTACTGGTCAATATGGATGCACATCCCTCAGTAAATAATAACCATCAAGTATCAAGTGCTGCTTTTATAATTTAAAACAGTGACATGCTATGGCAAGCCATTTCAGCTTTTATTCATTCACTGGATGCATTTTTTATAATGTCAATTCTTGATATTAAGAATGTACATTTTTTCTAGCAACATTGTCTATTTCTGATATCAGGAATTACATTTTCATTAGTAGTAGTTTAAGGAGGGAGGATTGTAGTGGGAGCACTGGGGTGTCAGGTGTGACTGTGTGGCAATGGCAAATGGTTTACATGGCTCATGGGTCAGGTTGGAGGGTCCCTTAACAGAATTTTGCTTAGGGCCCCGGGGAGGTCAGGATCTGCTCTGGGCTTCACAAACAGTTTTCAACCACACAGTATCATTATTTCTGTATCACAATCATTCAAATTTTTATTTTCCGAGGCTGGAGAGGAGGTCCATTCGGCTGTCACAATCAACACTCCCACTGTGCATCTCAGAAAGCACATGTAAGTTTGTCAGTGTGATGATGTTGCACTATTACATATTCAAAACAACATCTGTGGGACGAATATGATGACTGATGAGGATTATTCTCTTAGAGTCGCCGTCCATCTGCCTTCGGATGTAGCAGTGACCCTCAGAGATACAGGAAGTATTACAGGCCGTGCACTGGGCAGGTAAGAAAACAACCATGTTTGACTAACGGTTTATTTTTTATAAATAACATTCAAAATGTGCATATACTTAATACATCTCTGTTTGTCTTGCAGTGGAGCTTTTCTGAGCAAAACCAGAGTTATGGTAGCATTTATTATGGATGTTCAAGTTAGTTTCTGCTAAACCCCAAACTTTTGTGTAGCAGGAAAAACACTCCAAATCAGCATGTTTTTTGATTAGCAGTGCTTCACCTTTACAACAGTAATTGGCTCTGTCTGTAATTTCATTAAGAAAGGTCATTGCTTAATGAGGAGCTAGTTTGAGGACAGGAATTCAGTTTGTTTTTAAAGGGTGGCTAATCAAAAAAATGAAAAATCCTGTCTTCATTCATGTCTTTAGAAACCTGTGTGACTTCTGTGGAACGTGATAGTAAAGTCCAAGCTGCTCAAATGTAGTCTACAAGGGATTTTAATCTACAAAATGTATTTTTAGGGCTGTTCCAACTTTTATATGGTTTTAATCTATTTTCTAACGACTGCGAAATCATGAGATGAATCATGTTTATTTTTTTCATTGATATTAACAGTAACAGCTGTAAAAAGAAAATACAATTATTTCTTGACAACCATCTTTACTTATTTGCACTGAACATCCATTCAAAAACATTTTGTAAATGTGTGTAAATCTACAGAGCTTCTCCTTCCCATTGTCACATTTAGCTCATTGTGGCTTGTCAGGGAATATTCTCTGTAAAACTGTTTAGGAAATATATTTATTGTGAAACCTGTTCTCGTCAGGCTCAAACATTTATAGTGGGACGAGTACAAAATGAATATGTTCCAGAATTGTAATAATTTGTTTATTATGGGTAATAATGTGAAATGTGCAATTTCTGTCGTATTGTAATATTTGTTCCCTTGAGCTTCTTTGAAAAGACTTTCACTGTGAATCCCAAACTGTTATAGCAAACTTGTTCCAAGTTAAAAGGTCTTAGGCATTTGTTTTTCAACTTTTTATTAATTTAATATGAAAAGTTGTTTATTCAATACAAAGAATAAATTTCATAGGTATCTCTGCAAAATATACTTTATATGTGTTCAGTACAAGAACTTTTATGTATAAATATCATCTTAACACCTTTATCATCCATCAGTATACAAAATGTATTTGTATGTTTTTGTAAATTTTCAAACAAGTCTTATATAATACACTACTGTATGCAACACAACTCAAAAAGTTCTCCCTGATATATCATTAAAGTTTAAGTGATGAATGAAGCGCCTGCTGTTTGTGCATGTGATTACATCAGTAATCTGGCATCACCGTCTGATACAGCAGCACTGCACCTTTAGCTGAAGGACACATCTCGGACCACAGGGGGGAGCGGTCGTTTAATTGGAGCATTTTCTGTAGAATAAGGAAAATTACCCATAAATGTCAAATTTCATCTTTATACACAATGTCTTTTGAGATGCCAATCATTTTGGTTTTTAATGACTGTCTTGTAGACATCTTGCCTATGTAAAGAAATAAATAAACAGCACAAAAGGGTGTAGTTAAAACTGTCTGCATACTTCTATTATATTCCCTGCTATATAGTAGGCGAAAAACAGTATGTGACAAAAGTAGTATGTACTCGGATGACACATTACTTCCGGCATATGATGGACAATTTACTATCCCATGAGGCCACGGGAGAGGATTTTTGAATGGCAGTGAACTGAAGCAACATAACTGATGCTGGTAAGTCACATGACAATGACAGCAACTACATTCATACTATTTAGAACATACTTTTTTTTAGCAGTCATGAAGTAATCATTTATTCAAAATAAGTACCTCAATGTGGACTTGTGTGCATTTATTTAAATGCTTACCGCTCGACTAAGAAACAGTATGTCAGTGGACTCGTGGGCCTCGGGACCTCCACGTCTATAGAAATCTCTCACTTCCTCCGTCGTCAAAGTGCACCTTCACAGTAAAAAACACAGCTGTGTAGTTCTGTAAGATAACAGCTCATGTACAGATTAAGATGATTTAGGATGGGGTTTACCGAACGTAAAACTCTGCACTGGGTCGGCCTGCACTCGTGTGGTTCAGTGCAATTCCCATGAACAGCGGTTTGCTTAGAGAACTGACAGGGACGTTCACCTGTAATGAGTAAGAACAACAACAGTAAAGAAAGATGATGAGACCAGCATAGTGGCATCAACGGCCACGATTTCCCAATATGTGGTTAAAGAAGTGTGTATCCGATGTGAAGTCTGCAGATACACACCTCATCACTGATCTCTGCACACACAGAGGAGAAGATCTCAGAAACAACGGCTCTCTCCTTACCCTGCAGAAGCTCGACACATATGGCCTCCTCGCTGACCTCCGGACACACCATCTGCACACACACGGACACATTTCTGATATTCTTAATAATATATACACCAAAAGTGATGTCTGGAGGGCACATTTGTTTTTAATGACCCTGCAAATTTGATTAAACCATCAAAATATTAGGATACTTTTTTTTTTTATGTATATATTTTAAATATAAGAGAAGAAGAACATCACACTAACTTTGGTTAAGGTATTTATATGAAAATTGTTTGTGGGGGAAAAAGACATTACAGCCACAGGTTTTTTACTATGCAAAAAAAAGCAGAGAAAAACAAAAGCTCACAGGGAAAAACCTACACTGACTACAACATTATTAGATATTAATATTTAATTGGTTCTCTATAATCTTTGGATTCGTTTATAACTTCTTTTGTATGACAACCTGGCAAAAAATATTATCTCCTTACAATTTGGCATGTTTCATTGCGTTATCACAAATATAACACTGGAATCACTTGCACAACTACATAATATTCTTACAAAATATATAAACATTTTTGGAGTTTTAACTTTTCCTAGGCCTGACATCACTTTTGACCATTATTTATTATAAGTCTCATATGTTGAACAAGACTGCATTTATCTGATCAAAAATGCAGTAAAAGAGTCGCATTAAAAAATGATATTACAAATAGAATAACTCTTCTCTATTGTGAAATACACTGCATGGCCAAAAAAAACATTATCATTCAGAAATCTAATATGCTTATTTTCTACTTAATTATAATCAAATATTATTGGTGCTCATTTACATATAGTGGTTCATATTATCAATGTTGAAAACAATATATAAAAAAATATTTATGCTGCTTAATATCATGGTGGATATTAAATTCGTTTATTGTCACTTTTGATAAATTTAATGCATCCCCAGCAAATCATCATATTAGAATGATTTCTGAAGGATCATGTGACACTGAAAACTGGAGTAATGATGCTGAAAATTCAGCTTAGATCGCAGGAATAAATTACACTTTAAAATATATTCTAATAGAAAACAGTGAAAGTGTTAGTGTTTATCTTTTGTCTTTCTGTCTGTATTTTTGATCAAATAAAAGCAGCCTTGGTGAGCATAAGAGACTTAATTCAAAGATGTAAATATATATATATATATTCCCAAGACAGCTGATGATATTTGTATGAACCCCTGATGATGTATCTGACCTTTGGTTCGGGGTGACCTCCAGGTATGTCTAACAGTCCTGCAGCCTCTGCCACTTTCTGACTCCTCCTCAGCAGGACCACGTCTCCATCCGCGGTTGCCATGACAGCACCCACGCCCAGCGGCTGCGCGAGGAAGGCCTGCGGATCTGCGCGTTCATTCCGTCCGTGACTCTGCAGGTTCGCCGCTTCGCGCGACCAGTTAGTACCGAGATAGTCTTTATAACAGGTCAGGCCTATCTGTAAATGTAGGACACATGACTGCTCATCTTTTGTTAATCTGTCCGAGGATGTATCGCCACTTTCTAATTGGTCTTTGTTCTGGACAGCCTGTTCTCCCATTGGTCCGTTTTCCATGACGGAGAGCAACGCTGAATGCAATCTGAATTTAGCCCCGTTGAAGAGCCACGGTTCCTGGGTCACTCTGTCACTCCACACGGCTTCAATGTGCTGCTCGATCTCAGGAAAACTCTGACGATTGAATCTAATATGAGAGTAACAAAAAAAAAAAAAACGATTTGGGCTAAAATGTATAAAGTGTGTGTTTTTAACTCTCTCATTGGTCTTTAAAAATGGCTGACATTGTATCACTTAATTTATTGATAATGTAAAACTACAATATAGAATGTTGTTTTAAATTGTTGTTTTTTTTAATGTAGTTTACATAACCTGGGAAATATGACAACCTTAAGTGTAACACACATTTAAAAAACGGATGGCTTTGCTTCCTCACACAAAACAACACTGCCAGTGTGTGTGTGTGTGTGTGTGTGTGTGTGTGTGTGTGTGTGTGTGTGTGTGTGATGTAATGATACTGTACCGGTCTGAAATTTCTATGTGTGTTTGATGTTCTCCGAGAGCCTGTAATGGATCACAGTGCAGCATGAGGGACACCTCTGGATCCATGACAAAACCTTTCAGACTGCTCCTAAATGGACTTTCAGCATGGGTGTCTTCTTAGTGAGGTGCCTACCAAGGCATGCTTTTTTTGAACATTGTACATCCAGATATCCGGATAGGCTGTATGTTTTAAGACAGAGCTGTGAATCAACTGACAGATGTCTCGTGCTGAAGTCTAACGTTATCTGTTCCACCGGTTTCCTGAACTTCTCAACAATAAAAACAGTTGGATTAGCCTTACAAACGTTTAAAGGCAGCAAATAAAGTTGACAGAAATATGCATTTACTGACTACGAAACGATACTTACTCCCTTACCTAAAAAACTTGCTTCCTTAACTATAAGGCTCTTAACTGAACAACTTCCGGAAGCGCTGTACTTCAAAATAAAAGCCTGGATCAACAATTTAACAAAACGTACTGTATGAAACCTAAATAAAGCACAGGGTACGTCGTATATTTTCTGTGATTAAATGATCAGGAAATTGCTAGTACTCGATGTTACTTAAACTAAAATGCTGGCGCTATAAAATTAGCCTATTTACATACTTTTCTAGCTATCTACACCACACTTTTATCTCAAGTGATGAGTAAAACTAAGGCCCCTTTATCTGACTTTATAAGTATTTTTTTATCAAAACAGACAACTTTTACCATTTACTTTCCCACATGGTTACTCCAAAGCTTCAATCATCATTTATAATTTTGAAAACAGAAAAATAAATCACATTTGTTAAGAGACTTTTAGTTCTGTCAAATATATAAAAACACTGTAATAAAGACATTCCTATAAACCACAAAATACTTTCAGTGACAATCCGAGGTTTGATTTAAGGGAAAAAAATCAAGTTTGTTTGCTGAATTTTTGCTTTTATTTTGGATGGGATTTTTCCCCCTCCTGTACACTTTTTTAATTATTTTTTTTTGTGAAACAAAGCCAGCCTGACCGAATTACACAGATATAAATAGGCATGTGAAACATTCTCATCTATTACTTTCTTTAAAGCGGTTAATACACATATCAAGTTGCCCACAATTAAGGCAACTTATTTTCTGGACATCAAGAAGAGAGAGGTTGCCCATGAGACAACCGTCTGCAATTCCCAGGTTTTAAAAAACAATGTAAAAGTGTTCTGATAAGACAATAGAACTACACTTTTCATATTCTGTCCAGAAGTAGAAATATTAAAATTTCACTATTCACAATTAAGGAATAGAAAGTGCAAGACAAGACCACCAAACTAAGGAAAATAACTTAAAACAACATAACTAGACATCAAAGAAGAAAATAATCCTTTAAGCAAACTAAATACCACCATATATAACTATTATACAGAAAATGTGTCTAAGAAAACACCAAAACTACTCAATTGCATAATTCATTCAAATATTCTAAGCATTATTGAATCAGATAAAAAGTAATGTTAAACAAAACAAATTATATGATACATGTGGTCAAGTCATTTCATCATCTTCATAATAAGAATGGCCAATGCAAAAAAATAGGACAGTGTTTTACAAAGCAATGTTTCAAAAAAAAAGATTCAACAGCCAATTTAATCTTATCGACAAGTGCATTTGGTAGCAATCATCTCCTCGTACTCCTTGTAGGCAATGGAGCCGTCGTTCTCAATGGTCAAAACACTTAAAGGGTTGTACTCTGACGGCACACATGAAGGTCTGGGCACAGAGGAGTCTAGCTTCTCGTAAATGATGTTCTGAACCATGGTGTGCACTGGTGACCCATAGATATATCCCACGGCCCTTGGACAAAATCCCTTACAGTACCTCGGATTGTACTTGTGAGGCGCTATGATCCAGTGGTCCAGTTTGAGCTGATTGAAGCTCACTCTGAAATCATACAAGTCACAGTCATCTGTAGGAAAGTCATACATGGGGATGAGTTTGGGTATGGTTTCCGGCAAATTGGTGCTCTTTAGGGTTCCTCGTCGCTTTCGTGAGGTTGACTCCCACATTGTGGACTTTCCATCCCAGTGGTTGGATGTCAGATCGACCATCCTTCGTTGCGTGGCTCTTCTCTGGTGTGCGACCTCACTGGTGTCATTTAGGTACAAAAGAAGGGATGGAGATCTGTGAGTTAGCTCAACCGGACTCTTATGAATCTGGCCTCCAGGTCTGAGGACCATATCTTCAACGCAGGTCAAGTTGATCAGGAGATGGATGTCCTTCTTATGGGCCTGAATGAGAGGATGGAGGAAGGAGGTCACGTCAACCTCCACCCAGCGGCGACGTACTCTTCTCTCGGTGTGGACGCGGAAGCTGAGCATTGGGACTGACTGCTGGGTGCTGAGATGGTGAGAACACATCTGATCCTTCGAGGGTTTCTGCTCCTTTACATCCAGATAACAGAGCGACGTGAACGGGGTGATGTGGTTGTGGTCGAAAGAGTACAGCAGCACTGACTTCAGTAACTGCTCCTGAGTCCTCACTCGATTCAGACTGTAGGAAATATCCTGCATGAAGAATTCTGACAAGATAACACATACCGTTGAGGAACACATCCTTTTCTTGACAACAATTATACTGTTTATTCATTTATTGTGAGTGACTTGTGATTGCTTGACTGCAGTTTCATAGACAGTGGCATAACGCAATACTAGTGTACTGTAAACTGCATTCCGTGTGGTGTTTACTATATAGCGTGTAAAGCAGTACATATTATGCAATAATTAACATATTAACATTCCAAATAGTAATGCACTCTACTGTTGTCGCAGAACCTCATTACATTCATTTTTAATAGAAGTGGGCAACATTCGGGTTCCGGAAGTAAATGCATGTTGATCCAAACCTGTAAGAGCATCTTTCTTCTGCTGAGAACAAAAGAGGATATTTTAAAGGGAGGCTGTTATGCTTTTTCACGTTTTTGACTTTAGTTTGTGTGAAATATTGCTGTTTGAGCATAAAAAAATCTGCAAGGTTACAAAACTCAAAGTCCAATCCAAAGGGAGATATTTTATTTAACAGAATCCACTTTTCAAGAATTACAACGAATGGCTCGTTTGGACTACAATGCAATTTTCAGGGGCTTTATGAAGTCATAACGTTACTCATTTCAAATGTTTTTTTTCTCCCAAAACTCATTTGTTTAACCTTCCTAAGGTTGACTTATTTTATTTTTTAGTTTAGTTTATTTTTAACAGTGTTGTTTAACATTAGAACCCCAACTTTTATCTGTGTGCTGCACATTTGACAGAGAACAGCTTCCAGAACCACAACGCAGGCTAAACGCACAAAATCTTCTCCTGAAATAGAGCCGTTCCCACTTTATTGAGACAATCTGTTGTTTGTGGATCACAACTTGTGAGTATGTCTTACTATCTCTAGTTGTGTTTTCTATTAAAAGTTCCAATTATAAGTTTTGTATACAAATCTTGCATATCTATGATGCAAACAAAGGGCAAAGCTGTTTGGCTCCACTCACCTACGAGCCAACATTCGTGTTGATATAGTGTTTACTGTAGCGTTTGTAGGCTCTCGCTTTTGTAAGACAGTTCACCGCCCCTCAGGAAAATTAAACTTGGTTTTGTGATCAATTACTGTTTGTATTACCATAGTTTTCTGACAAATATCATGATTAAATGGTGTATAACATCGTATCTAAACAAAAGTGTCTAAGAAAATTACAAAAAGAAAAACATACCACTCTGAATCTGTGCATGAAATCCACTCAGGACGATCCTCCTGTTTGTTAACATTCTTAAGTCTGAATCAGACTTTAATTGGTTTGAAATTAACGCTATCCTTAATATTTACATCTGAGCAGATGAAACTTGCAGTTATGATGGCGGGAAATTTCCTGAACATGCGCTAAGCGTTGCCAATCACAACACACTGGGCCAGCTGACCAATCACAGCACATTTCGTATTTGGGAAGGAGGAGCTTCATCGAAACAGGAACTAAACGTCGCGTTCGGGCCAGACTGTGGAAAGAGGTGCTGTAATATAATGCTGTAGTGTGAAAAATAATGTGTTTTTTGAACAATCAAGCATGAAAGCATTAACAAAATCAAGACTTCATAAAATGGCATAATAGGACCCCTTTAAAGAATGTTGGTAATCAAACAGTTGAAGGCACCCATTTCCTTACATTGTTTTTTTTTCCTACTATGGGACTCAATGGCTACCGCCAAATGTGTGGTTACCAACATTCTTAAGAATATATTTTTGTGTTCAACAGAAGAAAGAAACTTATAAGGGTTTGGAACAACTTGAGGGTGAATAAATTTTATTTTTAATATATTAATTTTTGGGTGGCCTATCCCTTTAAGACTTACGTTCATCGTCGAAAAACCAGAAGACATTTTTAATGAAACCTAAAAGATTTCTGTTCCTCCACCGAAATGTAGACACTTAAAAACATTAAGGAGATCGTAATAGAAATCTATATGAATCAAGGTAAGAACGAAAGTCTTATGGGTTTGAAATGACAAATTTATATTTTTAGGTGAAATATCACTTTTAGCAGACTGGGCTTTGGGTCCACCAATTAGAGAAGACATTGACACCATAGAAAGAAGTCAAATCAGTTTCCCATACATTTTCAATAAAGCTAAAATGTTTCACATGTTTTACTTAAATTAAATGTCTATAAATCAAGAGTCATTTCATTTTTTGTTGATCATTTGCAGTGCTTTATGGGATGCATACTGTAATTAGATTTCAGAAATTTCAGAAAAGTAGTACACAGTCCAAAGGTAATAATATCTTGTAGTTTGTTGTTTTGGTTTTTATACTTAGTTTTTTTTTTTGTTTGTTTTTTTTGTTTTGTTTTTTGCTTTTTGAATAACTTTGGCATAAAACGTAAAAATACTCATTATCAGCTTCTTGTTTTTTAGTAGTTACGCAACTCAGTTGCAACCATGCTGTAATATCATACATTGCTGCAAAAAGCTGTGCTGATTTTCAGTATAAGTGTATGTGATATTGCATGCAGTAGGCCATGTAAAACATTTTGGGAATTAGATAATCAAAGAATTCCATCATGTATAGATCTGGAAAACTGTAGGCTACAGTAGGGCAGGCAATATTTCAGAAAGGATAGCATGGCAATTTTGTACGTAAATATTTAGTTCCTGATTGATAAAGCAACTGCATCTATTCTAATAGTTTGTAAACATATCCGTTGCAAATATGAGATACACAAGTATGCTTTACCTCGGTTTTGCTCGAGACACTCCTCTCGAGGTGTGATCAGACGCGCAGTGTTGTACAGGTGAGAGGCCTCGGGACTCTTGTCGGGTTTGGATGATAGTTTATACAGTCTCTTCATGTAACGTACATATCTGGAGTCAGGCTTGGCTCGTGGTGTGAATTCCCCCCAAGGGTTCTGCTCTGACAAAGCCTTCAGCAAAGGGCTCAGGATATTGCCATGGTGAAGGGAGACGTCGGGTTCAACAGACTTGTTTTCAAAGTCGTAGCATGACGTAAATGACAGGCAGATAACCGCGAGAACCACAAAGTATCTGGATAGGGAACAACGCGTACCATATTTAAAAAGCGGCGTCGCCATAATAAATAAAGTTGGTTTATTTAAGAACAGTTCCGGAGAAGACTGCAGAGTCTTCGGACAAACCTCACTTGCCACTTCCGTCGCTTACCTGACAGACAGGTGTGCGCAATCAGGGAGAATTTGGCACAAAAAACGGTTTGTAGGACAGGTATCCACAAACTGTATCAACTGTATTGAAGAGTTTGATTTCTCAAACAACGCCATTGCATTGCTTGAAGTTCAAGTTATGGTTTATATAATGGCGAAAAGAGTGAGTTCGTATAACAGAAATATTGCTTTTTGGCACGTTAAATAGCGTCACGAGGACAAAATTCTCCCCAACATAGGCTAAATGAAAATTAAAACATACCTGGAGCATTTTCGGGAGCGTCAATGCGCTGTGATTCTGAAATCACTTTACTACATTTAATGTCCCATACCCACTCTTAGTAGGCTATATTGGATAAAATATTAAACTCAGTGCTTTAAAGATGGAACATATTACTATCTTTGGTGACACTATCACCGTTTATGAAAAAAATGGCGATTTATTAGGCATTTTTTCAAGTATTTCTTAATTTTTCGTGCATCAAACTGTTTAAAAACAAAATATGTTTTGGGAAATTATTGTTTTAATTGGAATACTGAATGACAAGGTATTATTTTTGTTTACATATCCATATTTCTCTAACGGCATCATAATGCAGTAAGTGACATCCCATTGGGAAAACAGTGTCAATATATGCAAATTAATATTTTTTTGCAACTTTGTTCAAGCAGCAGGCATGCATCACTTCAAATGGCCAAACTTATTGAAAATGAATGACTTACAGTCACTCTTTTCAAATTGCTGTCAAAAACGTTAAATAATTTCACTGCTTAAGACTTGTTTACTCTGAGTTAACAAACATGGTTGTTGTTGTGTTTTGTGTCAGTGTGTTCAACCTGAGCAATGTTACAGTAACAACACCTTTCTACACTATGAAAGGCCAAGCAAAAAAAAATGTGAATTTTAAAATGCAAGAAATTAGAAGACAATATGTTGTGAAATATTAATGCGTCCAGTGTATAAACCTCAAGCTATATGAAAAGAACAATAACTATGATGAGAACTATATTAGCGTCCACCATCAATGCATTAAAAAAATGTTGTTTATTAAGCGAGCGTCAGTTATGGCGTCTGCCACTTTAAATGCTCAAGCTCTTTAAAGAATCAATTTTATTATTCAGGAGCTGGAGAAAAATCATTCTGAAAGTGATTCCAACGATATCATTCTTCTGTCGTTATCATTTTAGCTGTTAATGTGGCATTCACTATTCTCATAGAATTAGAACAATTATTAAAACTTTAGTTATCCTCGTTGACGCTAAAATAATATTCACACAAAAATGAAAACACTGACATCATTTCCCTCTCCCTCATGTTGTTCCAAACTATGACTTACTTTCTTCTTATGAACAAAAAATTAAAAATAAAGATATTTTGAAGACTGTTGATAACCAAACAGTTTTGGTACCCATTGACAGTTTTTTGTCCATACAATGGAAGTCAATGGCATCTGGAACTTTTTAGTTTAACATTCTTCAAAATATCTTCTTTTGTGTGTTACCGAAAAGAAAGAATGCCATGCAGGTTTGGAATGACATGAGGTTGAGAAAATGATGAAATGAATTAATTAAAATTTTTGGGTGGACAATCTCTCTCAAGGCCAATTCACTCTTCACCGACAGTCTGACATTTCATAACCAGACAGTTGACAGCAACCATTGACCTCCAAAGTAGGACAAAAATATAATGGAAGTCAACTGTGCGTCCGGCGTAAGGGAGAGTAAATGATGAAACAATTTTCATTTTCATGTAAACTAACCCTTTAACAGTTTAGTTTACATTCTAAATCCAACTGCATTCAACTGAAGTTTTAGAATATCACAATTGAAGCATCACAAACATTACATCATTCTGAATTTTACCTCCAGGAAACTGACTTTCAATTGAGTCTCATTTTTTTCTTTAATTTGCCATTTTATTTGAAAGGGATGCTGTGGAACTGTACACTTCCTCAGCCAAATACGTTTTGACATTTGTATTTTTATCAACCTATTATAAGTTAACGTCCAGGGTGACTGTGGGATCCTGTTCAATGAAAAAGAAAAACACCCTGGAGGTCGAACAATGACCCTATAAATTAGGCAGCAAAACACAAAGAACTATTATTTTGCTTTCTCGAACACAGAGATACTGTCTACAACTGTGACAGACACAATTAAGAATTACATTTATTTACATAAACTTGAATTAAATATTAATATCAATAATCAAAAAGTTTTTTTTTTTCATTTATGCTTAAGATATAGTCAGAATGTGCAGTTTAAGTGCTGAAATTTGGCTCAGAGTGGCTTCATGTGGAACAGTGAACTGCTCTGAACCCAAAGGATATACTTTCTGAAATGACCTTCACCTCGCGAGAGCAGCTCTAACTGAGAGGCAAGGGCATTTGCATCATTACAGATCACTGCACACCAGTAAAAGCCTCTGAATGAAGTTATGCTAAGCTCCAGCGCCCATGAAATCATGCCTGAATCACTGCCTGACTGTGACAAAGGCCTCATTATATTTTCCAGACTGTTTCTAACATCCATAAATTCCTGGGATAAAACTGTGGTTTTATTCTCACACATTATATCAGTAATGTGGTCGTTTGCATAAAGTTTGACCTAATTTTGCCTATCCAACCTCCATCCGATCCTAGGCCTATCCAACTATTAAAGAACCAAGCTAGTTTATCTCTCTAGTATTACACAGACATCACATGAAGTATGAGTTCAAGGAGAACATGCCTTCATCCCACAGAGGCCTCTCTCCCTTCATTCAATAGCACGAGTGTTTCTTTAGGAATTATGCACAGCACAACAATCAGATAAGAAAGATGACCGAGTTACTGTTTGAGGCAAACCAGAAAATGCTCTCAAGTCACACAGTGACATTATTAGTAAGACAATTAAGCATTATTTTCTCCTAAATTTGCATTACAAAGATTATTTAGTTACAGTTTTTTGCACAGTAAAAAGTGATCAGTTGACTTGACTTAAAAAAGTGAGGAAACCCATTGCCTTAAAATTATAACGTAAATAATCTTCATATCATTGAAAAACTAAAGTTATGTGAACTTGACAATTCCACAAAACTTTTTATTTTTAATTACGCATTGTTTATTTACGTAATCATTTAAGGCAATGGGTTTCCTAATTTTTTAAAGTCAGCTGATCACTTTTTAGTGTAATAGCCAATAATGATTCACAATAGATAAAAAAAATATCGTAATAAAAATTCCCTTCTTTGCAGCATTAATGAAGGGAAGTACAATTAGTACCATGCCTACTTCACAATTTAATAATCATGTTCAAACTAGAGTAATTTTGAATTACCTTTAAAGGTTTGTTTGTTTGTGTGTTTTGTTTTGCAGTAATAGTAATGATAATTTGAGGAATTATATATTATATATATATATATATATAATATATATTATCATGAAATTATATTTTGAGTTAATATTTTTTGGTTACACTTTATTTTGATGGTCCCCTTAGACATTCTGTTGACTATAAGTAATGTTGCACATACATGTCTACTAACCCTCGGGCTATTAGTTGAGGATCAGTAGAATGGGGTTAGTGGTAGTAAAGTAAGTTGTTACTTGCGAAGATACTTATAGTCATTGTCTGTTGGAGGAGCATCACAATAAAGAGTTATCAGATATTAAGCAGACAGTACTAATACTCTAATGAGAGTTAGTTGACATGTAGTTGCAACATTACTTATAGTCACCAGAATGTCTAAAGGGAACCATCAAAATAAATGTCTTTCAAATTTGGGGTAAAAAGACCTGAACATGTTCTTCACCCTTTCAGCTTTGTTAGTATCTTAAATTAATTTTCTAACTAACCTCATTAACAAATATAATTAATTATCAGTAGTGCACAGCTGCCACTGTATAATTACCAGTTAGATTAACACGTATTAAACAAAAATAAAGTTACATAAGTCTATTTTTTGTGAGGTGTTATCTTTCAAGTATGGATATTTCATTGTAACAACTTGCGATTAAGTGCAATGTTCTTTGTCTCTAATGAAATGAAAGCTTGGCCGACGTCTGTATTTCTCTTTATGTCCAGCGACGTGGGGTTGAAATAGTTTACTCAGAGTGTTGAATCCTTTATGGAGGTCTGAAAGGTTTTGATGATCCTTGAAATAATTTCGAGCATCCTGCTGCAGACAGCGAGGGTCTCCAAGCATCTTTCTGATTTCAGTTGACACATCTTGACTTAGATAATGGTAGGATTTTTTCCCACTGTTATCCCGTAGGTTAGTGCTTGCACCATATTCACACACCAGCAGTGAACACACACTAAAATGGCTGTGAATGGCAGCAATGTGGAGAGGTGTATACCCGTCATAAGACTTGGCATTAATATCGATCCCTGCACCACTCTGTCTTGAAAGATCAATCACTTTACACACCATTTCACCGTTTCCGCTTTTAGCAGCCCAATGCAGGATTGTGAATCCAGACATGAAATTCCTCTTCCCTGCCAGCTGAGGGTCTTGCAGCAGGAGGCTGTGGATTTGACGCCAGCCTCCTGTTGCTGATTTCACAAGCCACTGATGCTTCACTGATCCCAAAGGAATTCCATCTGAGTCTTTAGCCTCATTACCACCCGGTTTGATGATTTTGCTACACCTTCGCAGTTGTGGCAAACCCTGTGCCTCAAGCTCCTTTCGTTTGACTCTCAGAGACCTGTATGGAAATCCTTCTCCAGCCACACTACAGCTCTGATACGCATTTGCCTTGACTTGAATGGTTTGCTCAGCTGTAGAAGGTGGTGGTTTGGCATCCGCTGTGTGTGTTTTGAAGCATGTTTTTCCCCTTTCGTCATTTTGCAAATCACATCGTGGATTTGGTGGAGATTTTATGGCCACAAGAGCGAAAACGGATCCTGTTTTGCCACTTCCAGCATCACTTGTCACACTGAGCACTCTTGCTGTCAAAGACTCAATTGCATTACAGTCAGGTATTTCAGCATCATTTCCATTTGTACTGCTATTGCTCAAAGTTTGGATGGAGCAATGACAATAATTGTTATTAATAATTTCCACATTGTCTATTTCACTGGAATCAAGCGCGGGGTTACTACTACATGGCGATATTATTTCAAATAAACTGTTATTCAGTGTAATTTGTTCACCTGTGAGTCCTTGGTACTTTTTCTTCACAGCCACGTACTTTACATCATCGACTTGTTTAACCACAGCGACGTTGTTGACCAGTCGTTTGAAAAGGTCTCTGTTTTGTTTTTTTTCCGCGGGGTCGCTGGAGTTTATAAGTCCTTTGAACTTGCTCACAAGGTCCGAGTTTTTCACTTTTCCCCCGTGCTCCAATAAAAATGTTAAGATCACATCTTGAGTCAAAGCCATTTCCCTGCCGCTGTATTTTTTTTAGTAGTTATTATGTGAGCTGCTTCAACAACAACAACAACCTGCTGTTTCCGGTTATCCTTCTCTTCTCCAAGACCACACGAGCGCGCGATGAGTGAAGGATGCGGCGCGTGCAAGGAGGAGGGTAGCCAAATTCACGCGCAGCTACATCCTTAAAACACAAAAGTCTAAACTAAAGTGTGCATCTCGTTCACCACTTCATAATATATAAACATCTAAACAAACGTATCTAATAACACATTAATTAAAGTAACACTAAAACTAATTCCTAAATAAAAAAAAACAATCAACACCGTCTTACATGCGCGAGGGAGAATATCGTTGTTTGCATGTCATCATCTGTTTAGTTCATTTGTATCGCTCTGGCTGTACACAAGTAGTAGGTTTCAGTGGTGATTTTTTTTTAAAAAACAACTGAAAATGTTAAATTATTCCATTTACAAAGTGTTTTCACAGCTGTGACTAATGTTGCAAATGTTTATTTTAATGTATCATGACATTTATAAGAATTGACTTCATCGACTTTAATTAAATTTACTTGAAACTCAAAACGCACGACTGCTCAAAATTATGAAACCTAAACAAAACATCAACATAATTCAGAAATATTTGTAAAAAATAAAAAAAAATCTAAAAGGTGCATTATTAGGGACACTTAAAGTTTTGTTACCAAAAAGATGTCTCCTCAAATGTGTAGCGCTGTATGAAGCACATATCACACAAAAGTCATTTTCAAACCAAGTGAACAGCAATTTAGAAATACAAAATCAAAGTAAAGCCTAATATTTACATGTGATAATCATATCAGGCAGAAATGGCATGCATCTTCTCTCCATTTTCTTTGGACAATTTTCTTGTTTCATTCCTTGAATTGTTTGTTATACTCAACACAATAATGATGCTGATATGTGAACGAGTATTTTTGTAGCTCATCGTTCTTCAATAATTTACAAAATAATGATGTTTGTTTTCCATTATACAATAGTCAGACCTAGACCAGTTGTACAAATTTTGTCTTCATGTGTTTGTAGAAAAAATGTTCACAGACCAAATAGTCTAAAAGAGGGTTTGAAACAGAAAGTCAACATTTAACTTTGCAGCAAACTATTGATGAAAAAGGAGATTCAAGTTGTTTAGCATAATTTGTTCATATGAATGTAAACGTTTATGCAAAATTAAGGTTGACAGAACACTTATCTTAATTATTTTTTAAGTTGTGGGAAAGTGCACATTTCTATCTAAATCAACAATCCTCTCACACTGGAAAAAGGACTTGGATGAACGTTAGCTAAATGAAAAGTGCCTGTTTATTTAAAGAATATGATGCAAAACTACAATAAAAATTGTCCAGGACCACATTTAATGAAACAATCAACAGCATGAATTTCAGGATGTTTATACTGTCACTCCAACTTGGACACATTTTGCAAAAACAAGCAACAGCTAATCATTACTTACTAATGAGTGCACTTGTTTCATTTGAACACAGCATCACTTAATTGACCTCAAATAATACAGTAACAAAACTTCCACTGGATAACTTTTTCTATATTTGGATAATTTTCTAAATAGCTCAAAATGTTGAAGTCAGTAATCTATTTGAGTAACCTGATTCAGGTTGCGCAGAGACATTTCATGTTTATGTATCTGTTAAGGGCTTTAATTCACAAACGGCTGTATACACACGTGCTCCGCTCATTAAATGTCAGTCTCAGTTCACACAGAGCACTGGGTTTTAAAATAAAGTGAAACCAGCTAAAAAAACAATACATTTAAAAGCTAAATTTGACAAGAGCAAAGTGCACATTTAAATATAGCAAAGGCAGCTAAAGTGATACAAACAGTTTGCTGAACATTAAAAATAATTATATGCTGAACATCTTACAGAGGCTTATAATGGTTTAGCATTTTCTCGGTTACTAATTTGTGGCCCCATCATTCCTGATAGAAACCGATCCCTCTTAGAAACAGGAATGCTGCTTTCTTTGGAATGTACTGCATCTCAAAACTCAGTCAAGGATACTATGTGCAGCCAAAACGGCCTTAGAAAAGTAGAGTTAAGTTGTTCGCTTTTTAAAGAAATCTTCACATTCCTTCATGTCCGACAAAAAAGCACATAAAATACTATAAATAAATGATGTAATAAATATCCCCTTAATCATTACCATAAAACACAATAAATCACTCTAAAATGGACATTTCCACAAAAATAAAATGGATTTAAAGTTAGTTGATTTTGCTTATATGGATTGTCGTCGTAAATTTGCCAGCAACAATATCAAACTCAATGTAAACAGAGACCGTCAGAAAGCCTCTACAATAGTGATGCAACTGGCTGGACAATCAAAGCTGCGTAGGCTGATTCATGCAGCATCACAGTGAGAGCACACCTGTGGTCATATTCTTGAGGAACCTCATGAGGACATTGAATTTGGGCTTTGACACAGATCCTGCTCGTCTACAGGCACTGAGGTAAAGCAAGGCCCCAGAGACACTCAAACCATCTCCTCCTCGCAGTGAGCGTCTCCCACCAGCAGAGAGTGCTTGTCGGGCTCGCTGAGGGCCATGCTGTTCATGGAGTGTTTGTCGGAGCGGAGCGAGTTGATGGAGGCCCGGCTGTAGTTG
Organism: Meda fulgida; assembly: GCA_030578275.1. Classification (NCBI taxonomy): domain Eukaryota; kingdom Metazoa; phylum Chordata; class Actinopteri; order Cypriniformes; family Leuciscidae; genus Meda; species Meda fulgida. The sequence continues at coordinate 12,776,060 of CM060629.1, forward strand.
ACGATGCGGTCGAGCAGGCTGAGTTTGGGTGAGGACCGACGAAGCTCTCCCATGCCGATGTGAACGCTGACATCCGATAGGCTGCCTTGCTTTCTCACCACTCCCAGTCGTCTTTCCAGCTTCTCAGCAGTGGGTTTAGTGTAACTGCAGAAACAGGAAATGAGTGTCATATTATTTTAAAGAGGCCTTTTGTTACACCTTTTTACAAAGTCTTGATTTTGTTTTTGGGCTCTACTAGAATAAGTTTTACATGCTTGAATATTTAAAACGCACATTATTTTTCATTGCTGCAGCACCTCTCTTCCCAGTCTGTCAGTAACACTGTTTAGTTTCTGTCTTTATGAAGCCCCTCCTTCAAAACAACATAATGTGCTCTGATTGGTCGGCTGGATCAGTGTGTTGTTATTGGTCAGCCGCTTCAAGCGTGTTTTAGAAATGTCACGCCTTACCATAACCACGGGTTTCAACACTACTAACTCAACTCAACCAGGCCTCACAACTATATTTTGCATGTGCCTTGGGCTGGAATTATTTAAATTAGGAATATTGTGACGTGTTCGTTCCTGGAAGAAAACTCAACACCACAATCGAGGCGTTTCAGGGAGTTCAGAAACAGTGAACACTGATATAGAGAATAACTCCCCTTGGAGAGACAGTTTTTTCCAAATTTGCAGACCCTTTCCATGCTCAAACAGCAAGATTACACACTAGAGAAAGTTGAAAATCTAAAAAAAGCATAACAGATCCTCTCTAAAATACCTAAAAAAAAAATATAAAAAAAAAAACAAAAATGCTGCTGATTAAAGCAAGACACCCCAGGTAAATTGGTTAAAAATAAAAATAAAAAAAATAAAAAACCTGACATCATACTTACCCAGTTGACTGATTACATTAAGAATCACAAACATTGTTTGTATTACAAGTTTTCTGAAAAGTTGTTTTTGAATATGCAAATGAGGCATTATCTTAATAAATATGCACTAGCATACATTTCCAGAACACAAATCTGAACATTGAGTAAAGTTAGGTAAAAACTTTGTTTTATTCTTTTTACATACTAGAGTTAAAGGTTTTTACAGAGGGAATTTTTGATATCCGTTCTTATAACTCCATATATCTGGAGTGATAAAACTGTCAACAGACAGGCAATCAGGCAAATTATATATGAACAAAACCCTCTGTAAAAGCCTTCCCTATAGACGGGAATAAAACTGTAAAGTTTGGTGCAAGCGCTACCAAAGTTGAAAATATGCATTGTCATAAAAAAGCTATATGCGCAAAAAAATAAAAAAATTGACAATGAAATAAACACTTAAGTGTATTTTGGATGTTTTCTTTCAGCTAGTCTAAAACAAGAAGTTATGAAGAGCCAAATAGCACAAAATCTTAACATTGTGTGCATGTAAAAAAAGTTTTTGCCTTAAAATTGCATTAAAATAATCAGCCCTGTTAGTAATGTTTAAAACATGTTACAAAATCAAATAAAACGAGTTTACAGTCTGGTGTTAATATCTGAGAGGTTTACCATTTTAGTAGAAGTGAGGACAGCACTACAGACACTGATGAGGCAGCCATAGCAGCAGAGCCCATCCAGGGCTGCAGCACCAGACCCACAGGCATAAACACACCTGCGAACAACAGCCATTCAATCAATAATACACACTTAGACACCTGGTATAAGATGCGTTTTGGTTGATTGGATCATAAGTGGACAACACTAAATACAGGTGTAAACGGGGTTTAAAATGTGGGAACATTATGGGAAGCGCGCTAGACAGACAAGATTTAAACTTTGTCAGCAAAAAACCCAAGTTTAGGTTTAAGACGAAAAACGCGCAATGTTCTCACCATTCCTGATTTCTAACACACAGTTACAGCGTTCGGTGGAGTCTTGCGGCTGTCACAGTAGAAACAAAAGCTGATGCTCTATGTATATTTTTCCGTTTGTCTCCGGGCGGGTTCTTATGTAAATTGTGCAAGCTTATTTTGTCCATTAGATCAAAAAAGTCCATACATAGACCTTCACCTCGAAGAAATCAGGACATTTTTAAAAGGCTTTTCCTTTTTTGTGAGACCTACTTAGTATGTTTGATTAACTATTATCTACAATGAAAACACATCAAATGTCTACAAACTAACACTTGTACAATATGGTTTACTGCAGGAAAATAAATTGCACAAATCATGATTTTAAACTTATTAATCAACTTTGCTAAGTTTGGTTGGGGGGTGGTGGGGTAAATCTCATGTATGCCACTGTTCCAAAAGTTTGTGGTCAGTAAGATTTTATTTTATTTTTAAAGAAAGGAATTAATACTTTTATTCGCAATAATATTTGACAGTACCTATAGGCATACAGTATAATGCTACAAAAGATTTCCTTTTCAAATAAATGCTGCTCCTTTGAACATTCTATTCACCAAAGAATCGTTTCCACACAAAAAAAGCAGCAGCACAAGTGTTTTCCACACTGATGATAATAATCAGAAATGTTTCTTGAGCATCAAATCATCATATTTGAACGATTTCTGAAGGATCATGTGACACTGAAGACTGGAGTAATGATGCTGAAAATTCAGCTTTGATCACAGGAATACATTACATTTAAAAACAAAATTCTAATAGAAAACAGTTATTTTAAATTATTTCATATATTACAGTTTTTACTGTATTTTTTTGATCAAATAAATACAGCCTTGGTGAGCAGAAGATAATTCTTTTAAAATCTTACCGACCCCAAACTTTTGAACAGTAGTGTAAAACATTAAGAAAAATATTGCTAATTTAATCATTTAATTTAGTTCAACACAATCAACATTTTCTGAAGAATAACAGAAAATGCTCAAATAAAATTCTCACACCATTTGCTGACTTAATTTATGAGCGTTTTAGGCCCTATCTTGTACCCTATTTGAGGAAAGCCAATAATACTGAAATACTTGTTTTAACTAGTCTTGTTTGGTTTAGCTGCTCTTACCTGCAGCAATGGGAATCCCCACAAGATTGTAGATAAGTGCAAATACAAAGTTGATTCTGATTCTTTTTACGGTCTTCTTAGAAAGGTCGATACTCGCAACGACATCAAGAAGATCATTCTGTTTGAAACAAAGATTTGGAAAAATGACTCACAAAGCCTTCAGTTGAATGCACAAAAATCCAGGGCCAACCAAGATGTTATGATCATCTGAGCAATATCAGTATCAAACAATATAATAGTAAGAGCCAAGTGCTGCTTTGTATTACGGGAATAATTCCTTTTGTCTAACACTGGGTGGCGCATGTCTGTAAACTGGCCTCAGGGATGAAGGTAGCAAATACAATATTTTGGCAGGTGTTTGTCCCAGAAGGGCAAAGGGTTTTTGACCGCTTGCGTGCGGCTCCTTGTATTGTATGTTGATGGGAACTGCTGTGGGAAAGATGCTATATGGAATTAAAATGGACCACGTTGGATTTCAGCATCAACATTTGTCTACATGCGTTTATTTAGCACAGGGCAATCAAGTGAGCGTAGCACTCAGAACATCAAGCGTGTCAACCAGGCTGTTCCCGGGTTCAGACACCTCAGTAGTTCGAACTCCTCAACAATAATGGTAACACTTTACAATAAGGTCAATTACTTAACATTAGTTAATGTATTAACTAACATGAACTAACCATGAGCAATACATTTGTTAGTGTATTTGTTAATCTTTGTTAACGTTAGTTAATAATAAAAAAAAGCTGTTCATTGTTTGTTCATATTAGTTCACAGTCCAATAACTAATGTTAACAAGATTTTAATAATGTATTAGTAAATGTTGAAATTAACATTAACAAAGATGAATAAATGCTGTATAAATGCAGTTCAATATTAGTTAATGTAACTAATGCAGTTAACTAATGTTACTAATGAACCGTATAGTAAAGTGTTACCAATATAATGTTATAAAAAAAGTAACATGTTAATGTCAACATATCTAACCAGGCCATTACAGTGTTCATACCCTGATAAGCACCACGTCTGCAGCCTCAATAGCAACATCTGTGCCCGTGCCTATTGCAATGCCAACGTCTGCCATGGCCAGTGCGGGGGAGTCATTCACTCCGTCGCCCACCATGGCCACGCGTTTTCCCGCCTGCTGGAGCTGCTTCACTTTCGCCACCTTGTGAGATGGCAAGACCTCTGCAAACACCTTCTTGATGCCCACCTGTAACGAACAAAAGGGCACAACCTCAGCTGCTAAAATTCACTGCTGCACGTGGACTATTATTATTCAAGGGAATATGAAAGTGTGCTTTACTTGGGCAGCGATAGCTCGAGCTGTTTTGCTGTTGTCCCCAGTCATCAGCACGACCTCCAGCCCCATTGCTGTAAGTGTGTGGACAGCCAGCTCAGCCTCAGGCTTCACGGTGTCCGCTATGGCCACCATGGCACAAAGCTCATCTGAGAATAAAACAGAACAGCACACATCCTCAAAATAAACATTGAGCACTATTTGACAGTTACTTTTATTTGTTTATTATGTAGTTCTATTCAGTTATTAACCTCCATTCCAATTAAAAACCACATTAAATGGCATAACAAACATTGGTATCTCTTGTGTTGACATATTTACTGTTGTAAATGGAAGGCATGAAACAACTAACAGCCTTTAAATTAGGTCACAGCCTGTGAAAACTACAGCATGTGCCTGTTCCAGGGACAAAAATAACCGTCTCACTCACTGTTCACAGCCACCAGCACTGCAGTGCGTCCTCTCTTCTCATGCTCCATCATGGCTTCATCAACATCTGCTCGCACCTGCAGCGCGTTCCTCCTCATCCACTCTCTGTTCCCGATCAGCACCGTGTACGAGGACGTCTGTACTACAGCTGAAACAGACAAAACATCCTTACCACACCATTCAAAGCCAAGCATTTAAGGCCCTTGCACACGGAGTCCGAAATTCACATATGAAATTTTCGCACGTGAAAAAATAAATACGACCTCACGTTATGTCAATCATGCTTGCACACTCCCCTCCGACTTTCGTCCGTCATTAAAAATGTGTGTTTTTCGCATCTGTAGAAAGCAGTTTGAATGGTGTTTTGACAATTCAGAGCCACCGAATCGCGAACACGAAAAAACGCATACAAAGATTTCAGACTCAGTGTGCAAGGGCCCTCAGACTCTTGTAATTAAACTCTATATATGTCAGTTTTTAAGCTTGAAAGCTTCAGTCCACATCCCATGTCATACAACATCATACAGGCTTGGGTTAGTAACATGATGGTGAGTAAATGACCATTTTAATTTTTTGGTTGATGGTTAACCAGTTAATTATGAGCATCCCTACTGTCATGTGACACTCACTGAGTGGCTGTGGGTCCATGATGAGTGGTTGTTCATCGCTGTGGGCTCTGGTATCACTGATCTGAATCAGGACAGCATTACGCTGGTTCTCCTCACTGTCACTGTCCTCTCTCTTCAGCAAGTTCTCTGTGTGGCTGACCAGACACCTGATCCCACAACCTGGCACAGCTTGAAAATCTGTACAGGTGCCAAGAGACTCCGTACCCAAGTCCTGAACACAGAGGAGCCATTGTTAATCCAAATGCCAAATAAAGACTCATGCAATTCAGAGGAGCATTTTGAGCATCAATACGAGGACCGTTTATACTCAATGCAATTACCCCAAATCAAGCTGTAGGCTACTGGAAATAAGGCACTGAGAGCAGGTGTTTGGGGCTGGTGAGATTTTTAAATGTTTTAGAAGGAAGTCTCTCTTATGCACACCAAAATGTCATTGTGAAATATAATTACAATTTAAAAGAACAGTTTTTTATTTGAATATATTGTCAAATGTAATTTATTTCTGTGATGAAAGCTGAATTTTCAGCATCATTACTCCAGTCTTTAGTGTCACATGATCCTTCAGAAATCATTCTAATATGATGATTTGCTGCTCAAGAAACATTATTATTATCAATGTTGAAAACAGATGTGATGCTTCATATTTTTGTGAAAACAGTGATACATTTTTTTCAGGTTGCTTTAAAAAGAAATATCAAAAGAACAGCATTTATTTTACATAGAAATATTTCGTAACATGTCTTTACTGTCACTTTTGATCAATTTAATGCATTCTTGTTGAAAAAAGTATTAATTTCTTAAAACATTTATTTCTCTTACTGACTGACCTATTCAATGATAGTGTAAATCGGTTTAAATATATAACTTCACATTTTTTTTATTTATAAACTTACAATATATATAAACTTTTGGTATGTTTCACATCCAATGCAGACAAACTTCAGTAATGACAATTATGGCTTAAAAATGTACTGTAATATTTAAATAAAAATATCAATAAAATGTGCTTATTTAAAATCACACATCTTTGTCATAGTTTGACATACATAGCTATATGATTTTATGAACTAACTATAATACAAATGAAATTGTTTTAAAAAAGTATTCATGGCTTTTCTGTTTTCGTAAATGATGCTGTAAGACATATTATTATATTTTCATTTAATGTCTAACTTAATGTAACTTATAAACCCCACCACAGGCTGTAAGTAAAGAAACAACACACCAGTAAGTCAAACGGACCTGTTTGCAATATTTGGTGATGGCAGAACCCAGCGGATGTTCACTGTTATTCTCAGCGGTGCCAATGATCGCCAACAGTCTGGAGCGTGGCATCCGATTCCCTTCTGCCAGCATCTTCACCTGGACCACTTTGGGAGCTCCATATGTAATGGTGCCGGTTTTATCAAACACTACACACTGAATCTAAAAGCGCAGACAGATTTTTTAAAAATGGTCTTATTCCGCAACTACTTTAGCTACACAACAACATTAAAATCTCTAGCCTGGAGCATCTCTGACCTTGTGTGCCATCTCTAACGGCTCTCCTCCCTTGATGAGGATCCCATTCTGGGCTCCCACCCCTGTTCCCACCATTACCGCTGTGGGGGTGGCGAGACCCAGCGAGCAGGGGCAGGCGATGCACAGGACAGTGATGGAGGCCTGGAAGGCAAAGCGGATGACGGCCTCTGCCTCAGAGATGCTCTTATCATAACCCTGCAGAGAGAGAAATTCACCATTTCAATGTGTTCAAAGAGAAAGTAGAAACCTGGCCTGGTTTAAAATGACCTCAACCCTCCAGTATGAATATTTGAAAAGGGATACATCACGAAAAAAAGGATTTTTCTTGCTCTACTGAAATAAAAAAAGTTGGTTACACTTAAGGTGTCATTGTTACAGTGTAATTATATATTTAAGTATTGAGTAATATTAAGCAACTACATGTACTTACTATAGGGTTACGGTAGGTTTAGGATTTGGTTGAAGGTTAGTTGCATGTAATTCTGCATAATTTACTGTTATTACTATGGTAAGTACAAGTAACATATGTGACAAGGACACTGTAAAATGAAGTGTTACCAAAAAGTTCAATGTACCATGTAAACACACTCTAATATTCACAAAACAAAGCTTATTAAAACCTTGGCTTACATTATAAGTGGACTTTAGAGAAAAAATCTATTTAAAAATTAAAATGATGGCATTCAGAAAGGATTTGAGGAACCATAGAAGAACACGGATGTACAGAGACGGGGTTCACTCACAGGGAAATACTTTTCCACGAGTGGAAAGTTCACAAAGCCGATCAGAATCCAGACTACGAGAGTCAGGAAGGAGATCCCAACAATGAACGGGACAAAGTAGCCGCTGATCTTATCTGCAAACTGCTGGATGGGAGCCTGATTGGAAAGTTTAAGAAAGGTTATATAGGCCAAAGCTGACACAGTCTAATGGATTGAAAAAGACACACACTAACAGGCAAACGTCAATGAATTTGTTTCTCTTGATATTTAACAATTCATTAGAGAACCATAACGTAGGTCGTTTGTTGACAGCAGATGTTGAGTGAACGCGCGTAGGAGATTAATATTTTTTAAATACAGTGGTACATTTTTTTTTTTTTTTTGAGCAAACAAAGCACTCGTGTTGAGGTTAAAATTTAGGTTAGACCACTGGAGTCACATGGATTATTTTAATAATGGATTTACTACCTTTCTGGGGTTTGAAAGTGGTAGTTGCGTAGCTGTCAATGGAGGGACAGAAATCTCTCATTTTCTCTCATTTCTAATTTAATCTCTCATTTTTGGGTGAACTATCCCTTTAAAACGTATGATAAAATGTTTAAAATTAGTTTTGTATTAAAAAGTTTTGAATTGTGTAACATTTTGGTTACTAATAATAATATTTATACTTCCATCTGCGATATTTCATATTTTTGACTGCATTTCTGTTAATTTTTTTCCACAATATTTCCTACACTGGAAAATAGGGATTAGCACTAAATTAATATATACACTACAGTAAAAGTTTGCCAAGATTTAAAAATATTTTTGAAAGAATTATCTTCTCACCAAGGCTAAGTTTATGGATCAAAAATAAAACTGTAATATTTTGAAATATCATTATAATTAAACTGTTCTATTTGAATATATTGTCAAACGTAATTTATTCCTGTGATGGCAAAACTGAATTTTCAGCATCATTAGGACATCAAGGGCCGTTCACGTAGCGTCAAAATACACACAGAAAACACCGGTTGCAATGGCTTCGCTCTCTATTATGAGCACGCTTTTCATGCATCTACAAATTAAAATAACAAATTTGAGTATAAAAGACGTGATGTGAACAGCCCCTTACTCCAGTGTCACATGATCCTTCAGAAATCATTCTAATATCCTGATGTGCTGCTCAAGGAACATCTCTTATTATTAACAATATTAAAAACAGTTGTACTGCTTCATATTTTTGAGGAAACTTTTATCAATTTTGCTGAACTTAATTATTGTATACTTTTCTCTTTAAAAATAAAATTAAAAAAATCGAAAGGTAGATTACACTGCATATCCTTGGTCCTGTTTTTATTATTAGACATTTCATTTATTTGTATTGATTATTATTAAATATTTATTTAATGTTGTTATTATTCCGATACTGTCATTAACTTGAAAGTAAAAATACAAATACATTTTTTATAATAATACATAATTAGAACTACTATCACAGTCATTCACAGAATGATTCAAGTATATATTTAGTGACAGTCAGATAGATAGATAGATAGATAGATGTGATAATCTGAAGAATCAGAAGCTGTTATCATCAAAAGACATGATATGACAGCAGAAGCTGAGCTGACAGACGCACCTTTGAAGTCTGTGCTTCCTCCACCAGTTTGACGATCTGAGAGAGGGTGGTGTCTGTGCCCACATGAGTGGCTTTGATCAGCAGAGAGCCGTTCTGATTGATGGAGCCTGCGATAACGGTGCTCCCCGGCTTCTTATTGACAGGCATGGCTTCACCTACAACACAAGACACACATTAGACCCCCACAGTGCAGTGACTGCACAAATTGGAAAATGAAGGAAAGAAACATTACACTGAAATATCTGGATTGCTTGGCCATTGCTATGTGGTTACTTACTGGCCCAAGTCAAAAGAGACAAACCATCCATCATATGCAAATCTAATCATTAGATCTGATCAAGGCTTGACTCCCTCAAAAGCCTATGGGAATCTAATTATCCACTGAGATGTCTGAGAGCACACTGAAAATCAGGGATTTAAAATGTATTGAATACCAGAAAAACAAAACACATTCAAAATAACGTTGAAACATTTAGGGCCCCAGTGCAATTGACTTTGTACATCAACGCATATATCATTCCCATTTTGCACCCCTACGCACAGCGACTTTTCCCTCCACAGACACACGTCGGTAAATTAGGGAATGAACTCCCGGGGGCGGTTCAGCGAAAAGAGGAGGCGTGTTCTGGCGCAAACGTTCCCTGGTGCTATTTTGCAGTTGCAGAAAACAATTCTGCCACTGACCAGGAAAACCCTAGTCTAAAGTCAGTGGCGCGATATTCAGATGCTATTTTAAGGGCACATGCTTGGTCATAATTCAGCGAGTGCTCAACACGCATACACTTTGCTTCTTTCATTTACGCAGACGCAGCATTTCCCATTTTTGCAAACCATACATAATTACAAGGAAAAATATTCCAAACAAGGGAAATCATTGTGGTGTCCATGAAGATTTAAAAAAAAAAAATGGCATAAATCTAGCTTACACATTTACCCAAATTATTATACGCCTGTTTAACCCAAGCTAATTTGGGTGGGTTTCTCCCATCCCCATACAATGTCACTTCTCTGTCTTTTACAGCCCTGACGAGAACGTCAGTCTCCTCTCGGCTATGAACCGCTCCTGGCGTGCGTGCGCCTGGCAAATCCGCAGTTATAATAGCAATCCGCCATGGAACATGCGCGCCTGCTCTTAAAGGGAATGTGAGACGACGCTCTGATTGGTTTATTTCACGTTACGCTCAAACCACACCTATGAGTAATGTAGCTACTTCAGACCAACCCATTTTAGATTCGGGAACCCGGGTCCACCCACAAAGATACTTGCGTTTGATACTTTGATGCGTTTCAGATCGTTAAAATAGGGCCCTTAGAGTTAGCTCATGAAAATTCTATCATCATTTACTCAGCCTCATGTCATTCCAAACCCATAAGACTTTCATTCATCTAACAAACCTCATTGGTTCTTGCGGAAGCTCAAACATGCTGCGTGACGCGATAATAAATCTCATTGGTTACCGCAAGTCAAGCAAGCATGTCTGAGCTTCCGTTTACCAAATTTGAATGAAATCTGTTCATACTATGAAGTGATTGTGTTTCTTTAGAAGACTAGGATTAAACCATTCATTCATATTGATTTATTTTACAAACTCTTTGTGCATGTTCAGAAGCATCAGAGTTTTGGGCGAATAGACTATCCCTTTAAGGTTCTACACATTATTTCTTCAAATAAGACTTTTTTTTAACATTACACTATTTTGTAGAAAAAGGCAGATGTTCTTGCCTCCATTGTTCTAGAACTTGCACTTCCTTTTCAAATCATACTAGAACAAATTAACATCGAATTTTCTAATGCCAATGCTCTAGAGATGATCTCATTAAAGTAGAAAGGCAACATACAAATACATTGTCAAATTCAACAAATAATTGTCATTCAAGAGAATAAAAGAGACTAATTTTTACTAGTGGCCTCAGACTTTTGGACGTCACTGTATAATACACAACAATTACCCTGCCTCATTTGTTTGTACTTATATGTTAGTAAGGAGAAAATTGTCCAGTCGAACCCGTAATGAGAGACTCGTCTGCCATGGAGTGTCCTTCAATTACTCGGCCATCCACTGGAAATTTCCCTCCAGGCACAACCTTCACAACATCTCCTCTCTGCACCAGCTCAACATCTACCTGCTCCTCACTGAGAGACAGAGAGAGAGAGACAGAGAGAGAGACAGAGAGAGAGAGAGAGAGAGACAGAGAGAGAGAGAGAGAGACAGAGAGAGATAACTCAAGGTCATATGTGGAAGAAAGTCAGCTGTAATTTCTGTTGAAAGGAAATACAAACTACACAGCACAGGAGTCCCACAAACCTGAACACAGACATATCATCATTCAGTGTAACAACAGTGGCCTCTGTCGCCTGTAAAGACATCAGCTTGGACAGAGCCTCAGAAGTCTTACTCTGCGATTAAAGACAAAACCACATCAACAGTGCAGAACAATGCAGGAAATTAAAGTGCCCCATTATGCTATTTAAAAGGTTCCTAATTTTGTTTTGGAGGTCTTCCAGAATAGGTTTACATGCATCCAAGGTCAAAAAACACAGGGGACATTGTTTTTAGGTAGCAAATGAAGACCATAGGCTGGCATTATGTAAATTTGTAACCTAGTTTCAAGCAGGAAGTTAGACTGACAACTTGAAAACTTGTTTCAGGCAATTTAGAATCGGTTCTTTCTTTTGGGAGACAATAACTCCACTTATCCACTTTGAGCTTTGAAACTTTGCAGACCTTTTACATTCACAAACTACATGAAATGTAATAATCCAAAAAGCATAAAAGGGGCACTTTAAGAGATAATATTACAAGCAGGTAGATGAATAACTTGTGTAACTGGAAATGCTTGTTCACCTTTGCTATTTGCTCCAGCCACCTGCCCAGCGAGATGAAAACGAACAGCATGGGTGGAGTATCGAAGAAGGTGATGGGGTTCACCTTTGCCCTCTCTATCATGGCAACCAGAAGAATCACCAAAGAGTATGTGAATGCGATCGTTGTTGCCAGTACAATCAGCACATCCATATTAGCCGTCCGGTGCTTGACAGCTTTGTAGGCTTGACAGTAGAAATATCGCCCACCGATAAACTGCAGGGAGAAAAAACAGATACGGAGATCTACCATTCAGTACATAAAGTATTTGCATATTTAAGGTAGACAAAGCATAGAAAGTAAGACATTTTCCTCTCACAGTACATTGATAACAGTCAAACTGGCAGGTAACCAACCTGCACAGGGACACAAAAGAGAAATGAGATCAGGTTCATGATGGAGAGGCCTGGCAGAAGCGGTCTCTCCAGGAACATGGTGGAGTGGTACTTCTCTCTGTCCTCAGCTGTGATATTATGGTGGTGGGACATCATGTGATCCATGATCATCATATAGATCATCATGCCCATAACAGGCACACAGAAAAACAAACTGATGAGAAACGATCTTTTCCACCTAGGAGAAAACAGCAAAGCTAACTTATGCATACAGGTCAAAAGAAAGACATTAGTTGTGTTCCTTCAAGAGGTAATGGACAAAAAAAAACTCAAAGCAGCAAAGAAGGTTATGTTGAAATTCCATGGTTCTTATTTTAGGTAATCCTGTTTTAAAGTGCCCTCTATATGCTTTTTCAGACATTACCTTTCATGTAGTGTGTTATTATGCAGCTGTTTGTGAATATAAAAGGTCTGCAACGTTTCAAAGATCAAATAGTTATTGTCTCCCAAAAGAAAGAGCCGATTCTAAACTGTCTGACAACAAACCCTCCAGTCTTCCTGGTCTAAACTATGTAGGTTTGTAACACATTTGCATAATGCCAGCCTATTGGCTGCTTGTGACCAGCATCTACTCTGACCCTCAAACACTGTAGTTGTAGCTGAGACTGTAAGAGTTTGGTTTGTGTAATCGACATGTCGAGAAGACGCTGTTTTCAATGCTGCGAAAGCAGATCCACTTTACTTGCACTTCCAAAGGTTGAGGAATGGATGTAGGCTGGAAATGATATGCCATTGTTACAATTTGTGTATCAAGTCCTGAGGAAGATCCGAAGCTGAACTTCAGATATGGTAATGAGTGTTTCATTTCCGGCACATCCTGTAAGTGGTCGACTAATCACAATGGACTGGGCCATCTGACCAATCAGAGCACAGTAGAGTCTTGGGAAGGAGGGGTTTACATAATTTATCGAACTGTTTCAGATACTGTGAGGAAAAAAGGTGGTGCTGCAATGTATATTATGATAAAAATTAAAGTGCTTTTTGACCTTTGATGCATGTAAACTTCTTGTAGGAGTCCCCCAAAACAAAGTTAGGAACCTTTAAAATAGCATAATAGGGGCTCTTTAAAAACAGATTAATTCCAGAAACGTATTCCTCTTATTCCCTCATTTACGTACTGTTGGATCTCCTGGCTGTGATCCAAGTGACTTCCAGGACGATCTTTCTTCACTAGAGAGGCTGTAAATCCCATGTTCTGTTCATCAAAAATAGGGAAGTGTAAGAATGTAATGTAAGAACACGCTACAAAACATATTTCAGAGTTCCCTACAATATTATTTATAGCTCTGTTCTTGAATATAATTAACAGACACTGAACTTAAAGGAGTAGTTCACTTTTAAAAAAACTTTTGCTGATAATTTACTCACCCCCATGTCATCCAAGATGTCTATGTCTTTCTTTCTTCAGTCGAAAAGAAATTAAGGTTTTTGATGAAAACATTCCAGGATTTTTCTCCATATAATGGACTTCAATGGGAACCAGACGGTTCAAAGTCCAAATGAGCGTTTCAGTGCAGGTTCAAAGGGCTTTAAACGACACCAGACGATGCATAATGGTCTTATCTAGCGAAACGATCACTCATTTCAAAATAAATAAAAAACTTTAAGTTTTATAAGCACAAATGCTCGCCTTGCTCTGTTCTGTGATGCGTGCTAGTGACGTCACGTAATACACAATTACGTTGAAAAGGTCACGCTTTTCCTCTGTGTATTCCGGTTCAGAAAGGTGAAAAACTGCATCTCATCTTCTCCTCTAAGTTCAAAATCGCCCGACATCGTTGTTTTACCTTTTAATTTCCTTTTTTTGTAAACGGCGTTTGACTTTGTTTGCGCGTTCAACTTGTAAACACTGACCTTTTCAACGTAATTGCGTATTACGTGACGTCACTAGCACGCATCACAGAACAGAGCAAGGCGAGCATTTGTGCTTATAAAACTTAAAGTTTTTTATTTATTTTTGAAATGAGTGATCGTTTCGCTAGATAAGACCCTTATGCATCGTCTGGTGTCGTTTAAAGCCCTTTGAACCTGCACTGAAATGCTCATTTAGACTTTGAACCGTCTGGTTCCCATTGAAGTCCATTATATGGAGAAAAATCCTGGAATGTTTTCATCAAAAACCTTCATTTCTTTTCGACTGAAGAAAGAAAGACATAGACATCCTGGATGACATGGGGGTGAGTAAATTATCAGCAAAAGTTTATTTAAAAGTGAACTACTCCTTTAAGAGACTGATTCAGAACGGCAACTCAAAACAATGCTCATGTAAAACAAACAATTGATACACAATTATCACAGATTCCAGAAGAGTTTTTGTTAGCAAACTGCTAAACTAAAATGTTGTCTATCTAGGCAGCTCACTAGGTTTTGGAACAAAGCTTAACATACATTTGAACATATTTATTAACATGAAAATGAATGTGAATTCACCTCGATCCATCTGATTACATCTCGAGGGCCGGTCACTTCTGGGTCATATTGGATGTGGGCTTTATTAGTTGACAGGGCAACTGAGGCATAAAGGATGCCCTTATGCTTCATCAAGTTAGACTCAATTTTGTGAACACAGGAGGCGCATGTCATCCCTCTGACCTATTGAAAAGAGACACGCTTGTCCACAAACTTGTGTTGATAGAAATCTTTTTCAAAAATCAACAATAGGACCTGCTAACATACCACAAGCTCCAGAGTTCCATCGGAGCCGTCGTAATTCTCCATGACTGTGGCAGTGAAGCCGAGCTCTCGGATAAACTCTGCTATTCTCTGAGGATCAATGATTGAGGAGCTGTATCGAACCTCGGCTTTACTGGCCATTAGTGCAACCAAAACGGAGTGTACACCTGTGGAAGAAAGACAATGGCAAATTAATTACAACCATACTTATATATTCATAGAGCCTTTGCATATCTAGCAATCTACCAATTAATATGACATTTGCTACTTCTTTTTGTAATAGAGACACTGATTCTGTTTGATCAATTTTAGACACCATCACTGTGTGTAAATATAATCTAGCATTATTTTGATTTGGATTACCAAGCTCATTCTTGAGGTTCCTCTCAATGTTTGCCACGCAAGAGGCACAGGTCATTCCTCCAATCTGGATAAAACATTTGGAAATACTGTGTGTTGAAGGCTCAGCATCACTCTCTGCTTCAATCTCTTTCACAGCTGACCAGACTGGAGATAACGAAAGGCTGCGGACAGACGGCACTGGTGGAGATGGGCTTTTAACCACTGAAGGCACCAACGAATTTGTCTCTGTAAAAATGTCAGGAAAAAAGTTAAAAGTGACCTGGTTTCAGTGGAAATGGCAATTTAGGACATGCATCTAGAACTACAAAATACCAATAGCTGAAGAGAAATCAGCCAACCAGCAGTTTAGTTAATTATATAGATGCTGTGATTTTTTGATGTAGATATAGATATAGATGCTTTTCACTCATTTTCTATAGGGTTCATTGCAGATGCTTGGTTGTGCTCAGTGACCCGATTTTGTTTTGATTTTGATGTTTGTTTTTGGATCACTGTCCTGTTGGAAAATGAAATACTCTGCTGTATCTTTAATGCTGTGTTTTAGTTTAATGCAATGTTTTAGTGGAATACATTTCAATGGAGGGAAAGAAATCTGACGGATTACATTAAAATATCTTCGTTTGTGTTTCAATGATGAAAAATTATATGGGTTTGACAGAATTTACATTTTTGGGTGAACTAACCCTTTTTTTGCCTACAATACTCATTCTACTTAATTACCAGACATACACTAATTTGGAAGTTGCATTCAAAATCCACCTGGTTCAAAACCAACTGGGTTTGATGCCTCAGATTCACCAAGTTATTCTCCAATCTTACAATTCAGGTTTGTTATATGAAGTGCTGCATGCCTGCATCAGAGGTATTAAAGACAAAAAAGCACCATTAATGGGACAATGTAAAACTGCTAACCAGCCTATAACTGTCAGTAGTGAAGACATATAGAAAGGAAAATATGCCCCCAAGGAATAGAAAACATATTTACCAGGCAGAAAAGCATCAAAGCCCATGTCCTCTATGGAGGCCCTCAGCTCTTCAGGGGAAGTCACTAAAGGGTCATACTCAAAAGTTCCCTGATGATTGGCTAGTGACACTTGGGCTGATCTCACTCCTTTCTTTTGGGAGATCATGCCCTCGATGGACTGAACACAGGAGCCGCAGGTCATGCCCTCAATGTGGATCTCCGCTACTGATACCAGAGGCTGGAGGAAGCTTGGCTCTGGGGAAGTTTGGATAATAGCTTTAAAGTTCCCTGGAGGAAGGACCTCAATGGCTTTCTGTAGCTCCACTGCTGAAACTAGTTTTGGGTTGTGCTGAATTGAAGCTTGTCTGTTCTCCAAGGACACAACAACAAAACTCACTCCAGGCAGCTTGGACATATTGTCCTGAATATTTTCCACACAAGACTTGCAGTGCATTCCTGTAACCTGAATCAGTGTAGTGATCATAGAGTCCGTGGACGGTTCAGAAACCTTCTCCTCAGGAGAGGAGGCAGTCTGTTTGGGAGAGCTGAGCAAACGCTCTACTTCACTAGCCGAAAGTTTTAACTGACGAGGTTTGGCCTTAACAATGGCTTTGAAACCAGACACCTCGATCTGTTTCACAATCTCATCCACCGTGGTAACATAAGGCAGGTAAAGTACAGTGGCTTCCTGGGAATCTAGAGAGACTGAAAAAAGCATGGACAAAACCAAAATTAATACTTAGGAAATGTTACTTCAAGACTTAAGAAGAATATGTTTACACTCATCTTAAATGTGCAGTAAGTAATTTCTGAAATACACTGTTGAAAGTGGATCAGACTGAGCACCACAGCAAACATGGCTACAATCAGCAGTACGGGGCGTATACACTCATGATGGGGGAGGAGAGAGAGTGAGCAAGAGAGATGTAGAAACTGTAGAAAGAGAGATGGCTGAGAGACATTACAAAAGAGAAAAGCTCAGATGAATATCACTGGAAAAAGAAGGGCTATGATCAGACAAGAGCTTTAGGATACATGTTAATATTAGAAAAGATTTCCAGCGCTGGAGAGACATAAGCAGGAAGGCCTGAAAACAGACACAGAGGTTGCTTTGTTTCTGCTCCATACGTGAGTAACATGGTTTTGAGTGTGTGCTGCTGGCGACCAACAACAAACTGTTGCTTGGATACTTGTGTACTGTATGTAAATTTGTTGATCTTCCTTGTCATTCATTTGTCATCTTCTCTTTATTTTTAGCAAAGCTTTGCTTTAGCTACAATAAAAGGACATCCACTCTTGCATTGTGTGTTTGTGCATTTTGAGGGAGGAGAATGAAGGGAGGGGTGTGTTTGTTTGGGTTGATTTAAAATATCAACAGCGTTCAGCAATGATTCTCAGAAATCGCTTACTGCGCCTTTAAATAGTTTTTGTTTATGTATTGCTGACTGACACAACAATGGTCTTTGAATTTATACTGACACCTATTGGTGTGGAATGGATACAACATAGGGCTGATAAAAACAGGTTATCCTAAACTTATTGACTCTGAATATTTGAAAAGGTTTTAATTTGCCAGAGTACACACCAACATCAGCAGCGCCTTCTTGCTTTCTCCGACAGCAAGTTGAAACATACTGCTGAGTGTTTTAGTTAAACAAGTTTATAGTCTGTTGTGTTGCGTGTTTTAGAGTGAAGCGCAGCACAGTGAACACGAGCAGCTCATCATGATCTTGTGTTTTACGTGTCTTAGAGCATCTCAGTTCACAGTGAATGATCCAATCTCCAATTCTGCATGTGTTGTGATTTACACATTTGCAAAATTTCCAAAAAATGTGTAAACCTGTACTCACAAAAACTTAAAGGTCTTCCTGCATTTTTCCGCCAAAATAAAAGTTTGAGGGTTTAACTCTTTCAAGTGAAATTAACTATTGTATTATCAAGTATTGCAAATAATAACTATGAAATATTATTTTATTATTTTAATAACTATGAAATATTATTTTATTATTTTACAGTGCATGCCTTAGAAATAATAATAATATTTTATTATTATTATTATATAATATCTTTAGAGCTGTCGGTGATGAGGAATCTCAAACTGCAGAGTTTAAGTTAATAATAATACTTTGTCTATGGTCAAAAGAAAATTAAATTAGAAATTGGTTTGCCCTTAATGTTGTGGAAATTTTTCCCTGTGCTATCAAAAAAGCCTTTGAATATCGATATTTTCAAGATATTATCAAAGTTAGAAATTCCAGAATCATGACAACATTAATGTAGCATGACAAAGTAACTTTTTAGTTACTGGTGACGTAAAAAAAGTCCAATAGCAATCATACTTATCATTGTCTGATAGTAGAGTTAAAGGATTATAAATCAAGTTCTACTCAGCTGGTCACGTGATCTCAACATTGCAGACCCACCATAAATTGGAGCACGTAACAATGAAAAACAATGAAAAACAGGGGGCGACTCACCTTATGTAGTATAAACTTCTAGAGCACTGTACACTGTCACTGTCTAGCATAATTTAAACATTTGTCCAAAGTACTATCATTTATGTAGGGATCAAATATTTTCCGTGGAAAAAAAAAAACTTTAAATCTTTAAGCAAGATTTGAGAAAGTGGAGATCATCTTCATTACGTCAACCTAAATGTATAGATTGTGTAAGATCTCATTTCTTATCTACAGTTATGACAGCACAAGCTCAATGAGTTTAAACTTCATTTTACCATGTAAACTTAATGCATGACACCAGTAAATGTTAAAGTTCAATGGAGATTGTTTTACTCAAGCAAAGGTAAATGTCAAAGGTACCTTTAATCTTCTCAACCCCTTTTAACTTCCCGATCTTGCCCTCGATGGTTGTAGTGCAGGACAGACAAACCATTCCTTCAATACGCATTTTCACCGCCTCTACTCCACTGGAGCTGCGAGAAGTCGGCACTTCCTGTGGACTGAGCGCTGGGCCGCAAGCAGCATCAGGAGCCAGGAAGCGCATCACTTCCCCGAGCTGCTCCACGCTGACCAGAGACGGGACAAACGTGACAGCCAGGCTTTGGTTATCAGCCCTCTCTTGTGTCTCAAGCACCCCTTTCATCTGGGCCAGTGCGCTCCGTGCCTGTTGGACAGAGTCTGTGCTACAGCCTGCTTTGCTGAATACTTTGGTTTCAGTTTGAACTGGTGTTGACGTAGCGTTTGCCAGCGTGGACTCAAAGCCCATATCTTCAATGGCCTCTGCTAAGGATTCTGGACTATGGCGAGTGTGGTCATATGTCAGAGTTGCGTTGTTCAGCTCCAGAGATACCTGTAGTACAAAAAAAGATCATAATCTGTCCTCTATTACAGTACACTTGGTCAAATTGCCCAATAAAAGCCTTACAGTTACTCGTAGAACAGCATTGTTCCAGTAAATATAATGGCATGCGTGGCTTTGGTTGCACAACACTTCATTTCCCAGAAGACGGAACAAACTTGCTGTTCTTTGAAAAGAGATTCTAGTGTTTCCCCTACCATTGTTTTGTTTTTGTTTTTTTTTTTTTGGGGGGGGGGGGGGGGCACAGTAAGAAATTACTGTTTTACTGAACAAATAAATGAAGCCTGGGTGACCATAATAGACTTCTTTCAAAAAAATTGTATGGAATGCCAGTTAATGTTTCTAACAAACTTGTTACGATACATTTCTGAGTATGAGCTTCTGTTATATGTAGTCTTAAACAATACCTATTTTTCACTAAATGTGGGTTAAGTGCTTTAAGCATGTGCTTTGCTGAAGTGGCTCGATCATCGCATGATGAAGCCAATGTGATTCCTCAGGCAGCTCACACTGGTGACACACTCATATCATATGACCCTTAAACCCTGAAATGCTCATGAAGAGACGACAGGAAGTTTGTTTCGCTCAATAAGCACTTCTAGACAGAGTTGCTTTTTTTGTGCTCAGTATATTGAACGCTTGCTTAGACAGAGCCATATTGTTTGCTTCTGTGTGTAACAAAGACATTTATAGTATTTGGCATTTGACAGTACTGGTCAATACTAATACCACCGGTTTGCTTTTCAAAGGTTAAAATGGCATCTTAGACAAACAAATAATTAGATTATCTGCTTGTTTGACCCATATCTGCAGGGTAACTGAGTTTTAAGGGAAAGGGCAGGACGAATTACAACAATTAGGCTGTGTCTCTAAGTTCAACATACGAGTGGCTTTCTTCAATTACATGACAGTCGCTGGAGGGAAGGCTCTGGTAAATATTATTACCACCATAAATTGTGGTCAGATTGATCTGTCAGCCACCCAGAGAGGCCCTCTCATACAATGATTCATGGAAAAAGGACACCTGGAAATGTAATCAGTGGCTTAGCTAGGTTTATGTGTTTGTTTAGGGATAAAGAATGACATTTACATTGATTATCACTTTCAAAAGCCCATAAGCTGGAAAGGTACATATAAAATGTGTTAATAATAATCATCATAGAACTGATCATACTGTATGGTTAGACTTGTAATGAGTTCAGAGATACACAATTAATGAAGTTGGATATGATAATAGTGATATATAAAAATTGTCAATTAAAAGTTGTCAGGGTGGCTGATAACCATTATATTGATAGAAGACAAATCCATTTTAATATATTGTAAAGTGTAATTTATTGCTGTGATCAAAGCTGTATTTTTAGCATCATAACTCCAGTCTTCAGTGTCCAGAAATCATTCTAATATGCTGATTTGATACGCGTGAAACATTTCTTATTATTATTAATGTTGATAACATTTAGGCTTAATATTTTTTGTAAACAGTCATTTTAAATTATAACAATATAATGTAATAATTAGGGCTGCAAATTATATCGAAATTATCGAAATATCGCAAATTCAATTCATACAGTGACAACTAAGCAGTTTTATTTTTTGATTATTCAGTTTCTATTGTTAAATAAACCTAATGTAGGCCAACCTGAAACCCTAAACCCTGTGGTTTACACTGATGTTAAAATAACACTTACTTCTTATGCGACAGCAAAACACTGCTGTTCACTTTCAGAAGTTGTAGGGATGTTTTCTTGTCACAAAAAGAATGTGAAACACGTATGTAGGTTATATAATTTTAAATATATCTTAAAGATAATTTAAGTTTTACACACTTTTAGCATTATCGTATCGCATATCGCATTTTCTTTAATATCGTGCAGCCCTAGTAATAATATTTCACAATATTATATTATATATTTTTGATCAAACACACACACACACACGTACGTATAATACAATTTGACATTACAACACATATTTTACATAATGTTAATTCACTAAAAGTAAATGCTTATAGACTGTTGGTAAACTCACACAAGGAAAAGGTTAACTTTTGTTAATCGACCAAGCAATTGCAACAATTCATAATTCATTAAAAAATGTATATAACAGATAAAGATAATAACACAAGTAATCACATTTACACTCACTCATTATTGTGTTTATTTGTCACTCTCACCTGTATATGAATGACGCCTGGCAGACCCCCAATCCGGCCCTCGATGGACTGAACACAGGAGCCGCAGGTCATACCCTCGACCCCCAGAGTCACACGACACAGTTTAGTGCTCAACGCCATTCCTCCTCTGGAACATAAGAGAAAACAGGGTATGTACAAATGTGTAGGCAAAAATAACATGTAAGTGTCAATCACTGGATAGTAGACACACAAGCAGCTTTCTGACCCAGCAAACATCAGTCAGTTCCATGCTTGCAAACACTTTAGACAACAAACAATAAAGCAAATACGACCAAACTCAGTGATTCTGGGCAGTTTTGCTGGCTGTTTGAAATGCAAAAGCAAACTATGAAAAACAATTACATGAATATAAGGGCTGTCAAATCGATTAATCACGATTAATCACATCTAACATAAATGTTTGTGTTTATATATGTGTGTGTCTGTGTGTGTGTGTGTGTGTGTGTGTGTACAGTATGTACACATACATTTTATATAAACACAATTTTTTCATGTTAGATGCATTTAATCGATTTGACAGCCCTAATGAAAATATAAAGCAAGATATTTTCAAGGTACCATGGTGTTACCAAGATGCATGACCAAAATATGTTACTTTTACATACTTTTGGCTAGTCTTAAACATAACAACCAGTTAACAAGACTTTAATAACAATCTCATAAAACCGACTTGGCTTTCGAAATAAAGAACAATTAACACACTAAACAGCCTCTGAATGTTACTGACACACATTTAAATTAAATTTGAGTTAAAGCCTCACTTCCAGAAGTTCCAGGAGATATGTGTAAACGTGACTAATGCAACGTACAATAGAATAAATCAATATCACACGATTCTTATTTCACAAGCAAGAGTTTCTATATTTTAAAACAAGACTCCAAATAAACTCAAAGTGGATATTTTATCTCACTTGATGACATTAGATGATCTGGGAAACATACGAATTATCATTTACTGAAACAAAATAAGGTTTAAATAAGGTTTCATTTGTTCAACCTTAGTTAACTACATTAGTCAATATGAACTATCAATAAAAGCATTTCTAAAGCATTATTAAACTTCAAGCGACATGAACATTGAAGCAGATGCTCGATAATTAACACTTGACCATAAACAAAAGTGATACAAGTTACATGAGAAATACTGGAGTAATTCAAGTAACCAAGCCTTGACGCGTCATCAAATGTTATTTACAAACATTCAGAAATCTTTTCATTAGTAAGTAAATTAAGTAAAAGAAGTGTTTCAGGCAAAGATTTAAGGAGAAGATGTGTCGCTCGTTTTGAAGTCTCTCTGTCCCGAAGCTAACGTTAACAAACAGCAGACGTGAAGAGCACAAAACAGCTTGATTTCTTTACCTTTCATGCGAAATGATGATCCAGAGTGACTGAAACAGCAGGTTTAATCCTCACAGGACGTTGCACTCACTTGATAGGGAAGTTTTACTGTCACTTACACACTGACAGCAGTTAAGTTAGCTGGCTAACATGTACTTTCCCTAATTTCTAGCAGCCTTTAGCACCTCACGTCCTCTAAACCTGCCCACATCGAACAAAACACAAACCGAACATGTGTGATGAGTGACTAAACACAGCAGGAGAGTGTGTCCTGCGGGAGATTGTTAAATCCATGAGGAATATTGGGCTATCATCACCCTGGCGCGCGGACCACAAAGCAAATCTTTTCCCAGTGTGTTCGAGAACATCAGCAGCCGCTGAAAACTGCGCAGACGTTAATGACGTCGTGGCAGATTCAAGGGAGTCAGTGGTGCGTAGTCTTGGAGCTACAGCACGCATGAGAAGTTTGTAGTGCACTAGTATTAGATTCGCGTCCACGTTAAGGTAAGCTCACACTGCACGACTGTGAGCTGGATTTTGCTGTCGCAGACTGGTTTGTATGTGACAAAATCTAGTGATGTTACGTTTGACACACTGAACTTAAGCTTCGAGCCGAGGCACGCAACACAATCTCAACTCCCCCTGGTTGCGTGTATTGGTTTCACAGAGTCACGTGATCGACGACAGACTGCCAAGTCACGTGAGCAAGCTTTGCGTGTTGGAATGTTCGGACACCAGGGGCCAGCTGCATAAACTATGTTAAGACTGTGTATTAAGAACTAGTTCGACCAACTAGCTGTTAGTTAAGAAGTGAAGTCTTACTTTGCCGATTCAAATTAGACCAATCTGCCTTTTATGTAACTTAAGTTACTTTAAAGAGCACCATCACCATAGGTTAAGTATTGAAGAAAAAAAACTTAATGACTAGTCTAAGCAGTTTATGCAACCGAGCCCGATCTTATTTTACAAATCATACAAGTTATATGAAGAATACAAATGTTTCAAGCAAAATACTTGCCATATATTTTATGCAACTCTGTTAGATGTGTTGTTCTTCTATTACATCATATTAAACTTTATTATCTCAGACTGGCATTTATTGCCACCATTCAATGGGTAGGCTACATTTAATTTATCAGAGGGAGAAATTTATTCAATACACACACACACACACACAATTCGTGTGAATTTATGTGTTTTCGCTGTCGGCAGGTCTGCCTCTTGACCAAATGTCTGCTATGACAAGACGACAACAGATGAAAATGAAACCTTGTTGTGAAGTGTGAGCAGCACATCAATTCTGGAAGTCCTATCTTGTGAGCTTGACCTTTGTCGAGTCAGAAGCTGGAGTCCAACTAAACCGAAACACACTACTGTATGGCTGCATTCGAAATTGCATACTAGTAGGTGAAATACGGTAGGCCTATGAGACAAAAGAAGTATGTCCGAATTCACAGTACTCATAAAAGTGTAGGCAAAAAGTATCTGGATGGCCTACTTTTTCCGG
Organism: Meda fulgida; assembly: GCA_030578275.1. Taxonomy (NCBI): domain Eukaryota; kingdom Metazoa; phylum Chordata; class Actinopteri; order Cypriniformes; family Leuciscidae; genus Meda; species Meda fulgida. The sequence continues at coordinate 12,800,875 of CM060629.1, forward strand.
CAAGTGTGCATACGATGGACACTTTACTATCCCATGATGCCACGGGAGAGGATTTGTGAATGGAAGTGAAGAAACGCAACTAATTCTGGGTCACAAGATAATGACAACATGGTAAATGTAGTAGCCTACGTCTGGATTATATTCATACTACACACACTCATACTATATAGAACATACTTTTCAGCACTCACAAAGTACTTATTCTTAACCTCTTTATATTCGCTGGTCAAATGCTTTACCTGGTTTGGATTTAGGGGGACTGACCGTATACTTTCATTTAGAACTGGGGCGTTTAGCCTTAGGGACCCCCAGGGGACCTCATGAAGCTCTATCGCAACCAACATTTTATTTTTTTCAACAATAGACTCACCTACACATTTTACAGTAAACATGTGACATTCAACAAACACCAGAGATTAATGTGGTTTCAGACATGTAACTGGTCACCAGTCACCTTTAATTATATTTCTTTTTTACGGCTATACGGTTTCAAAGCAGCTTTAAAAATCTAATCTGATATAGTCTTTATATAGAGAGAGAGACACCTTGTACAGTTACATGGATTAAAATGAGACTGTGAGCAATGACGTGCACTGTAAATGTCCTATATCACATGTAACTTTCAAAACTCACAACTTTCAAAAGTGGTTTATGTAGTTTTTGTCTACTGGAAGTTTTTTTTTGGAAAGATGTTTTTTTGTTTTTGTTTTTTCAACTGAACGATCAATTGAATACACTGTACTTCTATCCCTATACATCCCCATTTTCATTTCCGTCAAAAATTAAATATATCAGCATTTTTAATGCATTCATGGTTAACAAATGACATCATTGGCTTTATGTTTTCAAATGGATTCATATTTTGTCATGGGCTCTGCAATGCCTTGCACACCCTGCATTTACCCATATTTTCACATTTACCATTAGTAAATAATATACATTATTATTTATATTAATAATAATATTTTTGATTAGGAGGCATGTGCCTCAGATTCACTGTTTAGTTCAATTTCATAATGACAGGCTACATTTCTTTTCTGTGAAGACACAAGTGATTTTTAATTCCACATATGCTTTGCATGTGTTTAACATCTCTAATCTTTGTGCATATTGTGTATTTGTTGTACAGTCGCAATTCTTTAGTACATGCAGTGTGTTTTTGTAGCTTTGTATGTTGTTTTTGTATTGAAACCAATGGCTATTAGCAGGATATCAACTGTACACCATAAACAGTAGTAAGAAACCTTGAACCCTGAATCAATAAGAGTTGCTTGTCATCCAACAATACAACATTCTACCATGAAGGTGCAAAATGTCTTTCATGTATAAAAAGTTACTTTAAAGGGATAGTTCACCCAAAAATGAAAATTCTGCCATCATTTACTCACCCTCATGTTGTTTTGGAAAAATATTTGTCCAAATACGCAGAGAAAGCAAATATCTTTGCGAGAGAACGCAAGAGATTTAAAAAAAAAAAAAAATCTCCCATCCCATGTCACATTAGGGGCTCTGTAAGTTACAGCTTTAAAAAAAAAAATCCTATATGTGTGGTCTCAGACTTTTCAACACTATCCTATACTGTATGTGTTTTGAATATACTGTTCAAAAAGCTGGAAACCATTATTTCAGTATTTAGTAGTTGAAGGACAGCACTGTAGCCTATGTGTAAGAATAAGTTCCTGGTGTTGAAGAGTTTGACTTTTTGTTAATTACTGCATGCTGTATGAACATCATTGCACTAAATGTCCAAATGCTTTTTGGGGCCAGTGTAGTTTTGTCTCCGAAATCTGAATCCTGGGATTTTTCCACTAAACAGGATGAAAAGGGGAAAATCAAAGCGTCAGAGCTACACCCCCTCAGGGCAGAAACAAGAGACACAGGAGTGTCACGCCAGTGTACTTCCAAACAGGGTCTTCCACCTCATAGCAGAAACCCACTGAAGAAATGTGAGGTCCACATGGTCACCGCATGGTCCTGCACATATTCCACTTCCTGTCTCTGGTGGACCGGGCTTTTCGTCGGTGGAGCGACGTCTTTCACATCCCAGATCTTTGGAGGAGATTTGAGCTGAACCAGCCAGATACGTCTCACCTGAGGTCCACGCACCTCTCATTCAGCAGAATGTGAGCTTCAAGGTCAGTTTTAGAAAGGGTGATACTGTCATGGAAATGATCTACATACATACTATAGCGATCAAAAGTTTTCGGTAAAAACAGAATTATTGTGAAATATTATTACAATTTAAAATAGCTATTTTCTCATTTAATATATTTTATAATGCAATTTATTCCTGTGAATCAAAGCTGAATTTTCAGCATCATTACTTCAGGCTTTAGAGTCACATGATCCTTCAGAAATCATTCAATGCTGATTTGATGCTCAAGAAACATTTCTGATTATTATCAATGTTGAAAACGGCTGCTTAATTTTTTTGTGGAAACTGTAATACATTGTTTGTTGATGAATAGAAAATTCACGCGACTACTGTCACTTTGATCTGTTTATTGTGTTCATCTTGGTGAATAAAAGTATTAATTTCTTTAAAAAATTGTACTGACCCCAAACATTTGAATGGGAATGTACTCACATGTGATCACACGATCTTAGTTTGCATGATCAATGCTCGAGATGTTTTAAAACCTCAATGTAGTGTGTTTGTGTAATGCACAGTAGAGTGTTGGAAAGTAAATTATTGTAAAGATCCATCTGATCTTGATGTTTAAAAAACAAAACAAAATGTTGTGCATGTGCAGTGTGTAGTTTCAAGAAAAGAATTAAGAAAAATATCAAAACTGTCATTTAAGAAATACCCAAATAATTAAAAAATATAAAAGATAAAATACATATGTTTCCAGGTTGACAGCTGGCTGCACAGAATCTGCAGAAGACATTCTCTCACAGCTGGTGAACTGCACTGTTAAGACACTGGGTCTGATTTCCACAGCATGACCAAGCTTCATGGACGTGTCTCAGGCACAACAGAAACCCTTTCCGTACGACATCTACCAGCTGAATATGACATCAAACATCTGTTTTAAAACTTGTCGCTTGTTCAAAACTACTAGAATGTCTCAGCTGTCAAACTTCTGTACCATGTAATTTCACCCTCCACAAAATCCTGACAGTTTGAAACGCTGCTGTATAACTAGTATTGAAAGTGACAAGTTGAAGCTCATTGTGGCTTGCTTAGTCACAAAAGATTTTAAAAACAAAGAAAGCTGTGCTTCTTTATTTAACTGTACAGCACTCAAAAGGTACCGACTTGATGGAGGAGATTCACAGGATTAAACACAGATCAGGGTGATGGCTTCCAGATGGCTCTGTTGTTTGTGTCCTTATTTTCTGTCGTCCTACTATACAACATCCAGAAAGAACAGGATGAGTCAGTGCCCTCACCTGGATGCTGAATTATCCTTCAAGCGTCATTACACTCAGTTTAGTGTTCTCTGTTGAGGTCAGGGCCATTTTCTCTGAGGAGGGGATGAGGTGCTTCTCAAAACATTCTGATGAGGAAATAATCTACAGTACAAAATGTGACCTAATGTGAGCTACGAGGTTGTAAATCAACGTTATATGCTTCTTTTAGAGCCATCTGTTTGCATTGTTTCTACTTATTTTTTAAATAGTTTAACATCTGAATTTGTGGTGAGAAAACTACATTACCCATGATGCTGTACAGAACACTCCACCAATCAGATAGTTGCGACAAGCAAACTGTGCCAAAAGAGCTCTAAAGTAAACGCTCAGTTTATGAAGCACTGCAAATGATTTATTCAAGTTGTTGAGTCTCGCTTTTTAAAAAAAAAAAATATATTTAAATATTTGTGTGTTTTTGTATATATATATATATATATATATATATATATATATATATATATATATATATATATATGCAGATTTTGCAATACACTTCATATATATTGTTTCTATAAAGAACTTCAATTTAATCGTTTTATATTTATTCATCCTTTTAAATTTTTTTATAGATTGTCATTCACAATGCTTCATGGGATTGTAGTTCTTTCCCTCACTAAAGCTGTTCACAGTCTTCTGCCTTTTTGTCCGAATTTCAAATAATTTTCGCTTCAAATCAAAGTTTGAAATGTTGTGATTCACCTCGTAGCTGGCTGACTTGGTTCATGGCTTAAACGCTTTTAACTTTTTTTTTATTCTTTTTTAGTATAATTCCTTCTTTTTTTTATTCCCTATGAAAAAAAATGAAAAAATGAATGGAACAAATACTTCCAGAACAAATGGAACTGAAAAAGCGGGCGGGCAATAATGCACTCTATAAAACAAAGCAAATATTATTAACACTGTCCAACAGTTACACCAGGATAAAATTCCAAAAAGAGGCAACATCTATTGGCCTAATTGAGTCAAACTTGTGGAAAATGATGAACTAATTAGTTAATTACCACTTCAACTAACCAAAATGAGCTTGAAATATCTTTAAACACAAAATGAGGTTTGAACAAGGCTGTTTTTGACCACTTAGCTCAAGTTAAATTAAAGATAAATTAAAGAGTTACCCCAAAATGAGAATTCTATCATCATTTACTCACCCTCAATTTGTTTTTAAACCTGCATGGGTTTCTTTCTTCTGTTGAACACAAAAGAAGATATTTTGAGGATATGGGTAACCAAATAGTTGATGGACCCCATTGACTGGTATGGGGGGAAAAATACTATGGAAGTCAATGGGGACTAGAAATGGTTTGGTTACCAACATTCTTCAAAATATCTTCTTTTGTGTTCAATAAAAGAGAGAAACCCATGCAGGTTTGGAACAGCTTGAGAGTGAGTAAATGATGTAAATGAGAGTGATGTAAATGATGAACTATCCCTTTAAAAGCTCTAACCTTACTGTGGATTTGATGATGGATAACTAGAAAAATAACCAAATCAACAATACATGAAACATGATTTTCACTGCACTGTATTGTTGTAGTTATTATTTTTGAAGCAATGTAAAAACGCTTTAAAAACTTGGTTAATTTGTTTTAATAAACAGCATGTTTATGTATTAAATTAAACAAAATATAAGTTTGTAGTTTTATGTTTATAGTTCATGACATGTTTGAAAATTAACCAGCATGCCTACAAAACAAATAGCACCATAGCGGGGTGACCTCATGAAATAATGAAATAATGCTTCATGTAAAGGGTATGAGAAGCCAGCGGCACTGACTTCGCCTGTCTTGTCTGGTCTGTTCTCAGCCCTGACGGTGGGGTTTTTGAATTCCAAGTCTCTATCCTCAATAAAAATGGATGACACACCGGTTGATGACCCTTCCCTGAAGGTACCGGTCGCCAACAACAGTGACACGCTCAAGCTGCTGAAGATGAGTAGCTGTTCTCATGTCTCTCCTGCAGGTCAGTGCGTCACCATCTGAGTCATGGCAAAACTAATAGGTTAGGATTTAGACTGAATATGAACTTGGTTTCAAGTCCACAAGAAATCTAAATGGAACTGTTTTCTTTTTTAATATCCATTGCTGGTCTTATTAATCTAATTCACTTACAGTACAAGCTAAAGCTTAGCTAAAATTGACAATTGTCATTGGCAAGGCACACACTTTAAACTCACACTTGAATATCTGTTTTTTTTATTATATTATTATCATCCAAATTATTCTATAAATTATTCCACCATAGCTTGTACAGTCATAAATAAGCCTGTTAATTTGCAACGGTAAAATTAGTTTAGGCATATATGATATCATTGTAAGACTGAACGTTGTTTGAATGAAAATAAGGAATTTTGTAAGTTAAGGCCAATTCTAAAGATACCCGAACCTAAAGGCATAGGAATTTCGTTCACAACCTCGTGCGCTCGTTGTATGTGCGTAGCCTACATGTGATAGTGTTCGATCAGCTGAGAACTTGTGAAGACATACGTGTGAAGGAATCCCTCCGTCACACACACAAACGAAGATCTGCTGTGAGGAGATGCGGTTCTGATGCCTGTACTGAACTATGATGGGCAACATCTCATCACTATGATGAGAAAAAACTGGCATGCTTGAATATTCTGTCCTTTTTTAGGGTTGTAACATCATGTTCAGTTTTTGGTTCATTTGCATGTCTTTGTTTTCAGTGCTCTTGGTCCGCTTGTTTGCTGGACACCAGGGTTTGAACGGCAGCGTTCATACTAATTCAAATGAACCGCACTAACAGAGCAATCGCACCAGGGTTTGATTTAATCAAACCAAACATGCTCAGTGTGAACACACCCTAACTGCATCCCGGGCTAAACCCAGTTCCACACTATCAAGAAGAGCACCTGGGACAACCTCATCCGCCACTCGTATAGGGAAACATCGTCATGTTCTTGCTGGACGAGGAGGAGTTTGAGCCCTTCTTTCGTGAGGACACCCGTGGTCAGTAAGACATGCTGGGACGAAGAGCTGGTCCGTATCGCTGCAAGAGCCTGAAGGCCATTGGCCTGGGCAAGCGATTCGTGGAGCTTGAGAAGATGTGTGGCGGCCGCTTGAGCCAGCTGTCCATCATGGAGGAGGTGCTCATTGGTGTCAACACGTATACGTACAACATCGAACAAATCCTAACATTTTTGGTTTCCTGATATGATGCCCACATGTTAGATGTATTAAAGCATTTGGATATCCACTTTAGTCTACCTATGTGAACAAGCAGTCTGCATTTGGCAGCCATTAGACAGAACTGGGTAATTAAAATTTTGCATGGGAAATGGAACATCTGACTACACATCTGGATCGTTAGTGTGGAAGTGCTGCTGTAGTAAAAACATGATTTGTGATTGGCGCTCAGAGATGGGATTTGAATACAAAGTGTTTACAGTTCCACACAAGTGCACACACACATGAAATAGTTCTTTTTGTAAAATTCATTGGCCCTCTGGGACTTGTTAAATAGCTTGTGTTTTATGGCCTAACCTTTCTTATATTGCCTAACCAGAATACTTTAAGCTAGGGAAAAAATGAAGACTTTTCTTTATAGTTTATAAAAATGACAAATCCTAACAAGTAATTTGGTAACACTACTTACTTTAAGGGTTTCATTTGTTAACATTAGTTCACTACATTAGTTAACATGAACTAACAATAAGCAATATTTCTACTGCATTTACTAATCTTAGTTCTCAATCTTTGTTAATGTCAACATTTATAAATTTGTATGGCCAAGTTCTATTAGTTAATGAGCTGTGAACTAACATGAATGTCAATGCATTACATGAGCTAACAATGAGAAATATGTTTTTACAGCATTCAGTAACCTTTGTTAATATTAGTTCATGAAAATCATTAACTAATATTAACAAAGGTAAATGAATGCTGTAAAAACATATTTCTCATTGTTAGCTCATGCAATGCATTAACTAATGGTAACAAATGTGACCTTATTGCAAAGTGACTTTTATAGAATAAACGGGTTAACTTATTAATTATATTTCACTAAATTAAAAACAATCATTCTCTGGCAATAAATAACTGTACACATAACTTATTTTATTTGTACACTATATAATATTGTCGTAATGTGGGTTTTGTGTCCTGTCATGTTTAGTGGTTCCCTGTCTTGTCATTTAGTTATCCCAGGTGTTTCTTGTTATTTCCGCCCCCTTGTTATCCTGTAAGCTCGTTTGTCCCTGATTATTTAAGCCCTGTGTTTCTGGCCTGTCTTGGTGAGTTCTTGTCAATGTTAAACGCTAGTGTTGGTTGTTCTTGTTCTTGTTCTTGTTCTTGTTCTTGTTCTTGTTCTTGTTCTTGTTCTTGTTCTTGTTCTTGTTCTTGTTCTTGTATCATGTTCCTGAGTCTTTTTGATTAAAGTGTGCTGCAGTTGGATCCTGCCTCATCTCTGCTTCATCTCTGCTTCAACCACGCTACACGTCACAGAAGAACTCACCGCAAAATGGATCCAGCAGTCGCTCCAGCAGTCTCTGCTATTGTCGTCAACAACCGGGCCCTGAGAAGATATCTCTCGGTAATGTTGCAAGAGAACCGGTCCGTCCAAAGCTACGCTAAGGACTTCCTCTCCATTTGCCATCTAGGAACGCTCGATGAAATCCAGCTCATAGGCCTGTTTCGGAGCGGGCTGGATTACCGGATCGCCCGATGGATGCCGAGTGACATTACCGATTGGACTCTGGACCGGTACATTGCTGAGGCGTGCTTCGTGGACCGTACCATAGCCACGTTCCCGTCCGATCCGGCCGAGCCAGCTCCTCACTGCAGCTTTGCCAAACCCGCGACTCACGTATGCCCACTCGAGCCCGTATTCCGCACTGGTCCTTTTGGATTTGCCAATCCGGAGACCGCGGAGGTTTCGCCGAATCCCGAGTCTAGTGAGTCTAGTGAGTCTAGTGAGTCTAGTGAGTCTAGTGAGTCTAGTGAGTCTACCGAGACTACCGAGTCAAGTGAATCTACCGAGTCAAGTGAGTCTACCGAGACTACCGAGTCAAGCCCAGTGAAGCGCCGTCGAAGGAAGAGGAGGAGGACTCGCTCGGCTCATCAGGCTCCAGTGAGCGTACCCAGACCTCTCGCCCTGCCGGCCCCGCCTCTGCGTCACGCCCTGCCGGCCCCGCCTCTGCGCCTCGCCCTGCCGGCCCCGCCTCTGCGCCTCGCCCTGCCTGCGGCCTTCAAGCTCCGGGAGGCCTTTCCTGAACCCGTGGATTTCCCCAAGTATTTTTGGGGGGGGGGCCAAGGGTCCGGTGAGGAAACCATGAAGGCTGCGCCGCCATGGTCGTCTGCAGGGGTTTCACCACCCTGGCCGTCGTCTCGTCCTGCTCCGCCCTGGACACCCGAGGGTCCGACAGCTCCGCCCTGGACGCCCTAGGGTCCGACAGCTCCTCCCTGGCCTCCGCCTGGTCCTGCTCCGCCCTGGCCTCCGCCTGGTCCTGCTCCGCCCTGGCCTCCGCCTGGTCCTGCTCCGCCCTGGCCTCCGCCTGGTCCTGCTCCGCCCTGGCCTCCGCCTGGTCCTGCTGCGCCCTGGCCTCCGCCTGGTCCGGCTCTGCCCTGGCCACCTCTTCAGTCAGGCCCGCCTACGCTCCACGGCCCAGGCCCGCCTACGCTCCACGGCCCAGGCCCGCCTTGCCTATTTCCAGGTTCTGTTCCCCTGCATGGGCCTGGCCCTCCATCCCTCCCCCAGGACTGCCTGTGCTTCACCGCCCTCCTGAACTTTTTCTGTTGTTGTTTTGTTGGGCGTCATGAGCCGCCCTTAAGGGGGGGTTATGTCGTAATGTGGGTTGTGTCCTGTCATGTTTAGTGGTTCCCTGTCTTGTCATTTAGTTATCCCAGGTGTTTCTTGTTATTTCCGCCCCCTTGTTATCCTGTAAGCTCGTTTGTCCCTGATTATTTAAGCCCTGTGTTTCTGGCCTGTCTTGGTGAGTTCTTGTCAATGTTAAACGCTAGTGTTGGTTGTTCTTGTTCTTGTCCTTGTATCTTGTATCCTGTTCCTGAGTCTTTTTGATTAAAGTGTGCTGCAGTTGGATCCTGCCTCATCTCTGCTTCAACCACGCTACACGTCACAAATATATATATATATATTTAATAAATTCATTTTACTTGTCAATGCAAATCTTTCAATGACAATTGAGTACAGAACATGTTGGCGCCTATAAAACACTGTGCTGTTGTTTATTTTTAGATTTATAAACATTCAAAGTAAAATATGCATCTACACTGTCCTCGTGTGTTACTCTGATCATCGAAATGATACTGTATAAAGTATCTCTTCTCATGGGACTTTGCAAATCTAGGATTTGGTGTAGAATCATAAATAGTAAACCAGTGCAACTGATATGTAATTTACTGTAATTCACAAAACAAGCTTTAGCTCTACTGCTTTTTGTAAACATATTTTTGATAGTATTACAAACTGTGTTATTTGTTGTTGTTTTGCTTGTATTTCTTTTAAATGTATTTGTGGTCTCTTTGTTTAAAGGGGAGGTCAGATAGGGTTGATGGTTGGATTTAACAATTTTGACTTTCCACAATAGATCAAACTATTAAAAAACATTCACAATTGAAATTAATAATTTAATTGTTATAGTTTTATATTCCATTAACCTATATTACAGCATCAAATAGCATAATTTAAAGGTCATTTTCCTATTTTGTTCATATTACAAACATGAATCATAATGTATTTCTCCTAACAGATATAGAAACCCATACTTCTAAATATTGCTTCTTGACTTATATTAAAATGTTTACAAATATTTCATTACAAACGGCATCATACAATGTCATTACAAACGTACATTTACATATTACATGCAGGTTTTTTTTATCAAATAATATTTTATATGCCCATTTTCACACTCACAAAAAGTGACATTTGTTTGTATATTGTGACGGATGTTAATACTCACGAGTAAATATTCACATGTAAATGTATTTCACTAATGATCCTTCCTGTCAAATTTTATTTACTTACTTTATACTTAATTGTCTAAGGAAACACTGTCATTTTTTTAACATCATTAGTGTTCATTTGTAAAGGGAGTTTAATGATGCTGTACTGACGTCATGACATCATACTGTTCAGCTCATGCTGCGTCCTGAGGTAAGCAGTTAGAGGTGCTCTTTCATATAAGCTTATAAAAGTTCTCAGAAGTTTGATAAAGTACATAATATGCAGTAATATAATTGTTAAGACCGTTATAAATGTTCTAGGAAGTGTTTTATGAATGGATAGGATTTGATACTTTTATTACTAAGTGTGCGTCAACAGAACGTGGTGATTTTAACTGATTGATTAACTGGCCTTATCCTTTCTCAGTGCTGTATTCTCTTTAATCCATCCAGGTATGGTTTATATCTGTTCAATTTTCCAATGTATTCATTTTGTATCAATTTGTTTCTTTTCTAATTCATGATTGATTTAAAATTAGCTGCAAAATATTCAACTATATCCTTAGATAAATGGTTGTGATGATTCATTTGCATTTAATGTTTGCAACATGTTTTCATCCATTGAATTTTTGATGTTATTACCATTGTGATGTTTGTTGAGACTGCTTTGAGCACGCTCAGGAGATGATAAAATCACAGAGAAAACAGTCTCATTGCTTTATTCACTTTAATCCATCCAGTGCCATCTGCATGCTCTGCAGATAATAAACCTTAAGTCAGCAGCAGTTCCAGTGTCCCGCGTTTTCTCTGAAGTAAACAACACAACGCAGATCGTATCAGTTGTCAGAATTGGGCCGGTTACAATAGCCTATATTAAAAGTTTAAAAATCATATTAAAAATAGTTTATGAATTTAATTTAATATAATTAAATTTACTCTATAATTTAATTTAGCAGTTCAATTTCAATTAAAGCTTGTTCACCCGTTAAAGAAATCCTTCAGTAAGTGATAACACTGTCACGTGGCTTTAATAAATGAATGCTAGTATTTACAGTTCGTCAAACTGCCACCAGAGAGCAGAAGTGGACCGTCAGAAACATGTCTGTCATCATTACATAAAACCACCCTGGGTTCTGCAAATAGAAGCAGTGATGGACAGTTTTTCTCCCTGACTGTGGTGTATGTTACACACATGCTGGAAGGATGGGGAAAAGAGACACGCTCGCTCGGCTATGATCTGTCTGAGCGTGAGGTCATCACTGACCCCGTCATGAGTGAAGAACGTCAGCCAGACGTCAGCAGTGCAATTAAATATTCAAATGTCGACAAAGGACTGTGTGATCTGCCTTAGTGTATTACACGCATACGCACACAGACATCATCAACAAGCCTTATGTGCCAATCAGTTTATTAGGAATTAAGAAGAAGAAGAAGATCCAGCCTCCTTAATCTCACTTGTGCTTGTATTTCTGTCAGACCCAACAAGCTCTGAATATATGAACCAAGATATTATGTAACATCTGCAAACCTCAATTATTACATGAGCAGCTCAAAGCGCAAATGCATACAAATGTGGTCCACATGACAACAGGAAGTTGGTTTCGCAGAAGGGAAAAGGCTCAGCTGCATCCACCGAACAGATTACTTTCACGCCGTTGAGAAATTATATGCATGTATTGATCGTGTGGACTGAGCCGCCCAGAAACAAGTAAAGATTGTGCAAATGGTTTGTGAGAGCAAAGAGCACATTCAAAATTGAAAAGCCCAGCTTCATTCCTCTGAGTGAATGAGCACAGCAAAACCTGGCATCAAATGCCGCCGGAAGTTCCCTCTGCAGCGCATCCATGTGTGCAAAATATAAATATCGTTTCAGTTTTGGCTTTTGGCAATTATGTGTATTGAAGAATTCAAGCTTTGCGGCATTCTCTGTGCATGAGGAAGGGTGGCGTGCCAGACTGTGGTGTGTGTACTTTATGCACTGGGGCAGGGAGAGGAGCTGTGTTCCTGGGATCTGAGAGAAGGAGAAATGCACGTGTCTCGGAGACCACGCCACTCTCTGATCCGCTGCTCCCGATGGGAGGGGGGGAGCCGCTCGAGCTGCCGTGCGCGGAGGTGAGGGGAGGGTGCCAGAGTTCCCCTTAGGACATGCAAGGTGTACCTGGAAAAAAAATAGTAGTATAGAAGGGCCATGTTGAGAGAAAAGAAGGATAATTCTTGCATTTGCATTTGAAGTCCTGCATAAAAATTGGTGCATCAGTAAAATTATAAAATTTAATATGCTGCATTCAATCCATGTCAAGCTCTGTATGCTTTCGAATCGCTCTCGCGTTACTTTAATGTCATACAACGATTGGTCTGCGCAGCGCCACTTCACACTTCTTAAAGACCCACTGAAGTGCATTGAAACGAAGAATTATTCAATGTGTTGATGTAATTTCCACTGAAACAGGAAGTCAGGACGGGACGTATCTAACATAGCCCCTCCCCTTTTTTAAAATAGCCAATAGCGTTTAGTTTATATAACATCTTGGGCAGAGCCGTTGAACTCAGTAAAGCCGCAGTTTCCACCTAATCTCCTCCCTATCCCTTTAAAATATAGCATTCCGTGCAGAATTCAAATGGGTCCAAGTCCGAAAACGTTCTCTGGTCTGAGCCGGCTCACACATATGATCCGCTCGGTGATGTCGTGTTTCTGGACCGGAGCAGACTGTTTCTGCGCTTCGGCGGTCCAGTAATACTAACGTGAAACCAGACTACATTCGTTCATGTAAAGGGTGACCAAGTCCCGAAATTGGGAGCTTTTTCCTGTATTTTAATTATGTCTGTATTATTTTGAGAGCCTCGTCAGCTCCGGGAACCAGATTTGGTTCTGCCATCGGGGGCTATAAGGAGCATCGCGGGGCTATAAGGAGCACCGTGCGGTGCGTTTCCCTGATTCTCTTGATTACCTGTGGCAACAGTGAGATCGGAGGGAAAGCATTCAACGGGCGACTGGGCCAGATTTGGGCCAGCGCGACCTCGTTCTTCGAAAAGATCATTGGGCAATGAGCGTTGTCTTTTGACGCAAAAAGGTACTTTGGTTTGCTTTGCCAAAAAGGCACCATAGCGACTGGACTGTTTGGGGATGCAGGGACCATTCCCCTGGGGGAACGTTGTCTCTGGACAGTTTGTCTGGGCCGTCGTTCAGGTGGCCCAGCACATGCGCAGCTCTCAGCGAGCGCAGTGAGTGCTGAGACCAAATGAGGAGGCATTCTGTCAGATCTGACACCACCCAGATCTGACGCCATGTTGTCCACGCGGACTAGAATATGGTGGTCCCGTATGAACGGGAGAAAGCGCTTCGGCGCGTTCTCGACCGCTATCATCTCCAGACAGTTTATATGAAGGCGCTTCTCTTGGTCTGACCACAGGCTAGAGACCGGTCTGCCCTCGAAAAGAGCGCCCCAACCTAAGTTGGAGGCGTCCATCGAGATGACCTTCCGGTATGAGACAGCTCCCATCGTCTGATACCAATCGGTTGCTAACCAGGGCTGCAGAGCTGAAACACAGTCACTCTGATTCATTTGCTGCTGGAGGCCCAGTCTCGGTGAGACACCCGAGCGTTCAACCAGCGTTGCAACGGGCGCATGCGCAGTAAGCCCAGCTGAAGCACTGCTGCAGCTGAGGCCATACAGCCCAACATTCTCTGAAATGTTTTCAAAGAGGCGGTGCCACCCTTCTGGAAGGATGTGGCCAGGTGTCGAACACGGCGCGTACGCTGTTTCGATAAACGAGCCGTCATGGCCACAGAGTCCAGTTCTATTCCTAGAAAGGAAGCTGACTGACTGGGCAGTAATGAGCTCTTGGTCCAGTTGACCGTGAGACCCAGGCTCTCCAGATGGCTGAGAAGCACTGTTCTGTGAGACAGAAGTTCTATCTTGGACTGTGCCAGAATCAGCCAATCGTCCACATAGTTCATAATCCACACGCCCTGATTTCTCAAGGGGGCGAGAGCCGCGTCCATGCACTTCGTGAAAGTACGGGGTGCTAGAGACAGGCCGAACGGAAGTACGGTGTACTGATATACCTGACCGTCGAAGGCGAATCTCAAGAATGGCCTGTGACGGGGTATTATCTATATCTGAAAGTAACCGTCTTTCAGATCGAGAGAGATAAACCAGTCCATCGAGCGAATTTGCGTGAGAATTTGTCTGGTCGTGAGCATTTTGAACGGTCTTCTCATAAGATGTTTGTTCAAATGTCTCAGATCTAGAATAGGTCTGAGCGCCCTTGGTGCTCGAATACGGCAGCTCGCTGATAGCGATGCCTGGCTGTTTTATATGTGACGTCCCGGTTGCTTTGAACGGGGAACGTTTTGTGATAACACTCGAGCGACATTCGCCAGCTTTATAAGAGTGGGCTCTGTGAGTGTGAGAGACACAGGGTTTATCGTGCTTATGTGTAGGGGTGAACACTGAGATGTGGGCACAGTTTCTACAATTATAACACCATCGGCGTGAGTCGGATAACCAGACATTACACTCTTTTTGAGATTTCTCTGGGTCTCCGTAAAAACGGCGGTTGTGTGCAGGCGAGCGGGTAGTATAACCGGCTCGTTGGCTGCGCATCTGCAGTTGCCGTGACAACGGGGAATGACAGAGCGAAAAACTTTGGCGGTGGTCCAGCCGCGGCGGGACTTAACCGCCTTTTTCTCCTTAGAGCTGCTAGGAGGGCTTCCCGTGCTCGGGCTTCAGCGTGATCTTAGGCCGGGGACCCCGCGGGAGGCGGCCTGTGACTGCTGGCAGAGCGTGATCTAGGGTGGCCGCTGGGCGGAGCTTCGTGCAGGCTGGTCCCGAGGGTGGCTTGGAGGATCTGTAACACCGCCATGGAGTGCAGGGCCGAGGCAGCCTGTCCAGCGGCGATGAAAGCATGCCCGACAAGGGCTGATGTAGTCCTACAGGCTTTAGACAGGAGGGCAGCCTTTGAGCGCCATTGAGGGCGGGCAAAGGTGCGCTGCAACCGCTTCTTCCACTGGTGGGATGGAACTATATCCCTTGTCTGCGGCGCCGTCAACCCGTGAGAGCGCCGAGGAGACATGAGAGTGGACTCTCGCAGAGAATGGTGCATTCCACGATTTGGAGAGCTCAGCATGGAGCTCTGGCAGGAAGGGTGCAGTCCTGGATGCTGCTGCTTGGCGGCGGGTATGGGAAATAGCCATCGAGCCTGTTCGGCGCAGGTTCCTCAGGCACTGACCACTCGAGGCCAAGTTGATCGACGGCCTTAGTGAGGAGGCGCAGCAGTTCAGCATCAACCCTGGCTCGTGTACGGCCGGACTCCTGAACTGACGAGGAGGCAGAGTGGTGAGAACCAGACCATTCCCCGCCGTCCGAAGCCAGAATAGAGCAGCTGTCGGGAGGGGGTGGTGGAGAAGGAGAAAAGGAAGCTCAAGGGAAAGGCTCCGGCGAGCTTCTAGGCGCCATGACGGTCTCATGCGGTCTCTGTGAGCGGCGTTTCTTTCTGCGCGGCCCAACAGAAACAGGCAGAGAGACCGCTTCCTCACTGAAGACTTCGAGTCGAGCCCGACATCGGAAGTTCCTCGCACTCAGGGCAGCCGCCTGATGAGAGCGCGATGGCTGCGTGCTCACGGCCCAGACAGAGAGCGCAGATGAGATGGCGGTCTCCGGTGGTGAGTGGGGCTCGGCACGAGCCACAGGAAAAACGAGGCATTTTGACAAAAACGGCTTCTCAAGATCCAGCGATGCGAAGAGCTTCGCTGAAGAGATGAAAATCAGGGAAGCAGCCTCCGAGACATTCTTTTATACGCTAAGCCACACCCATTCTGGCGGGGTGTGACGCATAGAGGGCGTGACGTCACGCGAGACTCAGTGGTAGGCTGCTGCAGTAGCCGCAGGGCAGCCAATGAGCACGTTAGATAGCCTGCTCTAGGTCTGCTAGCTGCTGCACTGCGTTGACAATAAATACAAAATGAAGGATAATTTTTGGCTTCATATCTCGAGAAAAGATGACTTTACCCGTAGCGTAAGCTAACTTACGCAATACGAGAGAACCTCTCGTAAGAGAACCATACTTTAATATCCCATGACCAAGATGCCCTGAATCTGGTAAAACACATTTATTGTTTACATAGTCTAATAAAGGGGAAATAAATGTAGCTATTTATGATTTTTACCTATACTGTTATTCAGGTCATTATATTTAGTAGACTAAATAGGTCCAGTAGAGTAAATTACATCACTCGAACTTGGGCACAATCACAGAGCCGGTCACAAAGCTTATTGACAATTTAAAACGTCATCATCCAACGTGATGGCAAATAGGCTTTCCAACTAATGTAAATCAATTTTTACATAGTGTAATAGTAGTAAATTTATCTCACACACAAAATCACATCTACTGTCCTGCAACTGAGCAATAACCAGATGGTCACCCTCTTCATGTATGACATCTAAACAACGTCACTGATATGATGCTATTATACACATAATGGTAATGCTAAACTTTGGTTACCTTGGCAGTAAAGCAACAACAGTTGTTAAAATGCAGACGAGGTAAAACATGGGATCGGCCATTTGTTTTTGCATGATCCAGTAGGGGTTGGAGGGAGGGTTGCAGCTGGTACAGATGGCGCTGTAGGCCAGAGTCACGATGAAGTACATCAGCACACTGCCGATCATGATCACCCAGTGCACCACTGTCTGCAAGTCAAATGAAAAGGGGTCATTTCATTAAAAATACTTTTTTATGCATGTTTTTACATAGAGAATAATTGAGGCATGCATGCTAAAGTGTTAAAAAAAACATCATTAATGGAAAATAAGCTGCAAAAAAGATTGACTGATTTTGGAATATTCAAATATTAACACACAATCAACTAATTTTATTATTATCCTAGTTAGAAGAACATACTTTTATTCTGGTTGTTTACACTATCATTCATTTGTTTGGGGTCTGTAAGATTTTTGTACGAGTTTGAAAGAAGTTTCGTATGCTTACCAAGACTGTGTTTATTTCATAAAAAAAACAGTACAAACACTAATATTGTGAAATATTATTACAATTCAAAATATCTGTTTTCTATATGAATATGTAGTTTAATATATATTAAAATGTAATTTATTCCTGTGATGGTATTAAAGCTGAATTTTCAGCATCATTACTCCAGTCTTTAGTGTCACATGATCCTTCAGAAATCATTCTAATATGATGATTTGATGCTCAAGAAACACTTATTATTATCAATGTTGAAAATAGTTGTGCTGCTTCATATTTTCATGGAGACGGTGACAGATTTTTTTTTCAGGATTTTTGGATGAATAGAAGCATTTAAATGTATAAATGTTATTACTGTCACTTTTGATCAATTGAATGTTTTCGTACATAATTAAAGTCTCAATTTATTAATAAATCTTATTGACCCAAATCTTTTGAATGGTAGTTTATAACTAACAATAAGTAATGCAGGCAAAGTAAACATGTTCTTACAAAAATGCTCTTACTCATTTCACACACAAAAAAGCTAGCCATTCATAACCAAGACTGTTTACCTAGTCTTAAAGGTACAGTAGCCAAAACAATCACAGAGACCTTAACTAACACTATAATTTGTACCAGGGAACAAAACAAATGGATCAAATAACTGAGCCTTTTAAAAACATGATTTATTATTGCTGTCATTCACAGTTTTTGTATACCAAAAGTTTTTTTTTTTCTGAAAGACATTTCATCTGCTGAATAATCTGATTGTTATTATAAACGCACTGTATTCTATCACTCACAGCCTCGTTTTCACAGAGATTAAATATGGCAGTACCCTGACCACGCGCTATACAAAGTGAATGTGAGATGATATATGCCGTCTCATTGTGTTCTGCAGTGATGAAGTGGAGCGTAAACTCACCCAGCTCTTGATCTCAATGGCCAGATGCAGGATGATGGTGAACAGAGAGACCGTGTTCATGGGAGTGCCGAATGAGAATATGCCGATGTCTGAACCGTTGTATGTCTTGAGAAAGTACAAGCAGTGATCAGATAACAAGTTACTCCAAACACATGATGCAGAAACAGACAAGAGACTGAACAGATGTTCTTACCCAGTATGGAATAAAAAAGCACACTAGACTCTGATAGAAAGCATCTAGAATTGCGATCCAAAACGTTGAACGCCTGTAGCCCTGTATCAGAGGTTTAAATGTGTTACAAGACATGCAATGCTTTACCATGGTTAGGTACTTGCTATGGTATTTGTTAGTAAAATAATAGCTGAACATATAACAGAGAAAATATAACTACAACTGCCATGGTTGAATTAAATTGATTCTTTAACACTGTAATTCATTTCTAGTATGAATTTTCAGTTACACTTTATTTCAATGGTTCACTTTAGACATTCTACTAACTACAAGTAAATTTGTAACTACATGTCAACTAACTCTCTTTAGACTAGTTGACTGTTATGGTTAGGTGTTAGGGTTCGGGTTAGCTGACATGTAGTTTCAAAGTTGTTTATAGTCAGTAGAATGTTTTTTAGGGGAGCATAGAAATAAAATGTTACTGAATTTTCTAATATAAAATATCTTTTAACCCAATTACCCCAGACACGAGTTAAGATAGTGGTATAGTAATGATAGATTGTCATAAGTGACAGTGCGATTTCCCACCTCTGAGTGCTGTCCTCTCTTATAGAGCTCGGGCAGGCTCAGTAAAGTGGAGTCTGACACCTCTTTGTCCATTATCCCAAACATGATGGGAGGAGCCGAGGTGAAGAGCAGGTTGAAAAATATCATGAGCCAGTAGTCGATCATGGCTGTGGCAGAGAAGCCACAGTAGAACTGATACCAGAACAGCAGATTCACATACGCCTGCGTGAGATAACAGGTTAGTTAATGCAAGTTAGTTAAACAAGTGTTAATGCTAATTACTTATATTTCATAAGTGTTTTTAACCCTTAAATGGGCAACGTGCAACACATACTCTTTAATCACTTGTAGGAGGCATGAGAGAGAATCTTCCGTCCAATTCTGTTATCATTGTCATAGTTGAGTCTGTTTGGAGTATGTGGATCATGTGACTTGGTTCAAAAATATTCTGTGCTGGTTTTGTCAGTTTGACCGAAAGCTAACGTGTCCGCCCATAGTGCTGAACATATTCTGACTTTGTAGAAAGTAGTCATATTTTACTCTTACTTTTACAACTGCTAATATTAATTGTGAACATTGTCTTAAGATGTTTAAAAAGAAAATAAAGTCATATGTTGCTCATGCTGTTATGTACCACATTTTGAAAAGTCTATATCCCCTGAGATCTCCTGTACGTTGCCAGATTAGGGTAAGAAAAAGGATTATCCACCGTATTGACAATGAGTGGAGTCTCAAGGTTATCGTATTATTGCACATTCCGGGGTGGCTTGTGAGGGTTGGGGTTGGGTCACTTGTAAAACTGGTATTATTATGCTTAGTAGACTACATATTTGCATTGTGCTTGTTTGTTAAAAAACTCAATCCCACATGAGTCCCCCTAGCTATAAGTTTGCTAAGGTGTTCTGAGATTTTTTGGCACGTTGCTATGCTGTTGCTAGGTTGTTTTGGCTAGTTACTAGGTGGTTGCTTAATCGCTCAAGTCAAGCGCCACTCATTTCTTACAAATGTAACAAAATTGGTTGCCATGGTGATAATTACCACATTCTTGTAGAAGAAATAGATGACCATGTTGGCCAGTCTTGAGTAGCAGCAGTGTCCGTGAACCAGCAGCAGTCTTTGCAGGTGTTTAAAGCGAGTGAGGGCAAAATCACTGGCCATGACGGCCTGCAAGACAAACACAGCACTTAAAGTCACCATGAAATCTAAACTGACAGTTCTTTTCTTATGGACTGTTTATTATAAATGATGTATTTGTTCACATCATTATAGTATTATTTTTTAACTCTTTCCCGCCAGCGTTTTTTGAAAAAATTGCCAGCCACCGCCAGCATTTTTAATAATTTTCATAAAACTTTCATGGCCCGAATATCTGAGCATGCAATATATCAAAAGAAAAAACAGATCCTCTCCTTCTAAACAACAACAAAAAACCTGTTTTATCATAACTAACCTGTTTTATTCTAACTAAATGTGCATTCTTTTTTATCAACACTTGAATGTGGGTTTTATTAAATGGGTTTTATTCATGCCATCACTGTTTTCACAGCTCACAGAAAGGATGGATTTAGAGAAACCGAATCAGCCAATGAGTCATTTGAGAATCATTGAAAAATGTGGTGATGTGCAATGTATATTATGAAAAAAAATCAAATTGTTTTTTTTACTTTTAGTGCATGTAAAGCTGTTGTAGGAGACCTCCGAAACAAAATTAGGAACCTTTAGAATAGCATAATGGGGGCCCTTAAAAAAAAATGAACGTGCCCCTCCCTCATTTCCCAATGGACAAAATCAAGTCTAGCCCTACATTTTTTCACTCAAGTTTTACTCAGTTATTCGTCACAATAGGAAAATAGCAATGATCACAATCTGGAGACTTAAAATACACCTGAACCAGTCAATCAGAAAATCCCTCTTTAAAAATGAAGGTCTTATTGATTGATACATTTCAGTGCCTTAACTTCACCAGGGAGTGGGCTACAAAACACAAACCTGCATCCCCTCTTGTCCAGAAACCCCAATGCCAACATCTGCAGCTTGAATCATGTTCACATCATTGGCGCCGTCACCTAAATCGACACAAATCATAATATATCACAACAGAAAACCAATGTACTTCACAAACCTGCACAAAAGTAATCTTATAAATGATTTCAGAGACCCTTCCACCTCAAATCAAAGGTTTTATTACCTATAGCGAGGGTCATGACCCTCAGTTTCTGCCGTATGAGTTTGACCACACTGCTCTTCTGCAGAGGCGTCACTCGACAGCAAAGCACCGCACGACAGTGTTTGCAAAGCTCCACAAACTGCTCCACCAGGTCGTCTGACATGGCCATGCTCAGAGTCGGCCCATCTATCACCAGCCCGATACTCTGCTCCAGCGAAAACACTGAGTTATTACCCCTGAACTGGACTTCCGCTCCGGGTGACAGGGAACCCCGCCGCACCTCTCCCAGTGTGTCCTCTATCCTCATTTTACACAGAGACTGCGACATATAACAAGGATTGTGTTAGTATTTGAACTTCAAAAACATACATTCACATTATTTTTTGCAGTGGAAAATGGATGCGTTTGCATTACATATACTTTAACCTGATTATGTATATGATGAACAGGTAATTCAGTGTACAATCCCGATCAAAAGTTTGGGGTCTGTAAGATTTATTTTTATCTTTTTGAAAGAAGTCTCTTATGCTCACCAAGGCTCAAAAATACAGTAAACAGTAATCATGTGAAATGTTATTACAATTTAAAATAACTGTTTTCAATGGAAGCTTGTTTCTGCCACAGAATAAAAAATAAAAAAGGTAACTTTTTTTCTCAGAATTGCGTGATATAAACCTGCAATTTTGAGTTATAGTCATATATATAAACTCACAATTCTGACTTTATAACTCAAAATTGCGAGTTATAATTATAAGAGTTATAACTGTGAGATAAAAAAAGTACCCCCCCCCCCTCAGAATTGGACTTTATAATTTGCAATTGTGGGTTTATTTCTCACAATTCTGAGAAAAGATGCAAAAGTACGAATTGCGTGTTATAAAGTCAGAATTGCGAGATATAAACTTGCAACTGCGAGAATTTTTTTTTTATATCTCACAAGTTTGGGCCTAAATCTCGCAAAAGTCGCAATTATCTTTAAAATTGTTTTATTCTGTAGTAGAAACAAGCTTCCATCGTTTTCTATTTTAATAAATTTTTAAATGTAGACTAATTTATTCCTGTGATGTCAAATCTGAATTTTCAGCATCATTACTCCAGTGTCACATAAGTGTCATTCTGATATACTGATTTGCTGCTCAAGAAACACTTCTGATTATTATCAATGTTGAGTTCATATGCTTCATCTTTAGTGAAAACTAAAAAAGTTTAAACTTTTTTTTTCAGGATTCTTTGATGATTAGAAACTTCAAAAGAACAGCATTTATTTGAAATGAAAATCTTTTGTAACATTATACATTTATTTTTTACTGTCTCTTTTAATCAATTTAATGCATCCTTGCTAAATAAAAGTATTAATTTATTTTTAAAAAATCACACTGACCCCAGACTTTTGAATGGTAGTGTACTTTAACTACAATTGTATTCTTTTACATCCATTTTTAGTTTAAATGATATAACATTTTAGACAGATAAAATATGACAGCTGTTCTAAGCCAATGAGTTTTAAGCTGTAATATTAGTAATTCATTTTCCATCAGTTTGCTGTGAAGATCAACTGCAGCATCTGGCTCTGAAAACTGCAGCTGTCTTGTTATCACATGTGCATTGTGGAACATGTTAGCATGATGGGTAGCATTGCAAATCTTATCTAAAATGAATGGACAGGCTATCTTGCAATGACAGCATGACCTAATTAATATTCACGAGTTGTGACATCACAATGTCATGAGGAACCCCATACTTCACTTGTATATGTTATACATAACGTCACTGGTTTGAGAAATTGAGAATGTCAAAATTATATTTCAGATGCTGCCAATTTCACTGTTACATAAATGGCTTATAAGTCTATCATTTTCCACACAGATTTCTATTTAGGGACTAAACTAATATCCAAGATGATGACAAATAAATCTTGTACCTTAAAAAAATATGCTACTTAGATAACAGAAAGAGAAGGTTTTAGATGCATAAGATGAGGGATTTCATAAAATGTGTTTGAAACAATATGTGAAAGTCTTCAGTAAGGGATTTAATGTTGAAATGAAACTAGAACGGTTTCTGCCCTCCTCAGAAGTGTGAAAATGGGATTACAGAGCAGCAATATGAGCCATTCTGAATGGTGAATGCACTTTTTCTCAGCTCTTTTAAACACAGACTCAGGCAGACATGAAATGAAAAACAGCATATCTGACAAATTATTGCAAGCGCATTTATGTGTTTGAACACGCTATGTAGCACTTCACTCTTGAGGGGATGAAACTGTGTAACACTGAAGCCTCTGTTGTCCCAGATAAACCAATTAACCCTTTTCCTTTTGTGAGGGTTCAGTGTTTTAAATCCCAAACACATGAAAGCCCATCAACATGCTCATATTGAGATATGGGATATGGTTGATCCTGTTGAAAAGACCCGATTTAAGTATGTTAATGCGATGTTGAGCATCATTTTTGGTTGACTAATGGAGGTCATATCATTGGAAGGAGTGTCTGGTCTGCTCAGTTATAAAAGCATTAGTTAGTTGGCACCGAATGGCACAGTGTCAGATCAACTACCTTCCTGTTTGTGCTGAAGGTGAACACCAGTTCTTCATGGTCTAGCAGCTTGCAGGAGTATGCGATGTTGATAGCCGTCTCAGGTTTGTCCCCTGTCAGCACCCACACCTGCATGCCAGCCCGTCTCAGAGCCTGGATGGTTTCTGGGACATTTTCTTGGAGACGGTCCTCAATGCCGGTGGCCCCTGTGGGCATAAAAGTTAAACGAATTAACGTTTTAGTTCACCCAAAAATTTAATTTTGTCATTATTTACTCACCCTCATGTCGTTCCAAACCTCTAAGACGTTCGTTCGTCTTCGGAACACAAATCAAGATCTTTTTGATGAAATCTGAGAGCTTTCTGTTCCTCCATTGACAGCTATGCAACTACCACTTTGACGCTTCAAAAAGTTCATAAAGAGATTTTGAGCGGTTTTGTCCAAAAGAGACACGATCTATATGATGAACAGATTTAATTTAGGCTTTTCACATATAATTCACATAAACATTGATCAGCGAACATAAGCAGAAGCTCAAACAAACCTGCTCGACGTGCAACTCAAACGTGCTCCATGACACACGAGAATGAATCCTATTGGCTCTTGCGGAAGCTCAAACATGCTGCGTAACACGAGAATGAACCTCATTGGATCTCACACAACTGATGTGTGAGTTGATCAATGTTTACATGTGAATAAAAGTCTCATTTCAATCTGTTCATCAGATAAAGCGATCGCTTCTCTTTAGAAAATTTTGACTAAACCATTTTAATATATATTCGTTTTACGATCTCTTCCTGAACTTTTTGAAGCGTCAAAGTGGTAGTTGCGTAACTGCCAATGGATGGATAGAAATCACTCCGATTTCATCAAAAAGATCTACATTTTTGTTTCGAAGATGAACGAAAGTCTTACAGGTTTGGAACGACATGAGGGTGAGTAATTAATGACAGAATTTTCATTTTTGGGTGAACTATCCCTTACAAAATGTATGTCATGTCACAAAACTGTCAATACTTTAACATTTTTTTCAATGACACTGTGACATTGAATGTTATTTGGAAGCTTATAGGATGACACTCATTAGTAGTACTTGGCTGTACCCAGCAGAGTGAAGTTGTTCTCTATGTAGGTTGCAGTGTCCATAAGACGCTCTTCTTTCTCTTCAATGGCAGACAATGCCTCCTGTCTGATAGCAAACCAGGCCTTGAACTCCTTCTTACTGATAACCTTCAGAGAAAAACACAGAGCTTTTCATGAGCAAGACTGTTAAACTGTTTTCAGATAGATTTAGCCATACTACATTCTGCAAAACTTCTACCTTTTTGGCAAAGCACAACGTTCGTAATCCATCCCTGGCGTACATGTCAAGGTCTTTTTGAGTTTTTACAGCAATTTGCTTCGCTACATTATCCACTTGTGACATATCTGTGGAAAACAAACGACACACTTACATTCAAATCTGCCACATTGACTACATTTCAATTACACCATATTTCAATGCTGGAGGATTTTCATGAATAAAAATGTAGCCTGTACTTCACTATCATAATATCATATGATGTGCAGGAGACTTGGAATATAGTGCACAAGCCATATGGAACATTAGTATCGTGTGGTTTTTGGAGATTGTCAATCATCAGCATCTTTTCATTTTTTTTCTGTTTGTGTTCCATGAATAAAAAATCAATTCTATTTGAGTTTAAGTAAATTATCATTTCTTAAAGATTTTTATTTTTTTTAACTTTATTCAACATAAAAAGACAAAAGTTGAAAGAAAAAAAATCTAATAATGCTGAAAATTCAGCTTTGTATCAGGAATAAATTACATTTTAAAATATAGTCAAAAAGAAAAGAGCTATTTTAATTTGTAATAATATTTCACAATTTTACACAATATTTCACTAGCCTTACTGGCCCCAAACTTTTAAATGATGTATGTTGGTTAAAGTTTTGATCAGGAATGGCCAAATCTAAATGATTCTGACTTACCTGAAAAAACGTTCCCCAGTCTCTCCATGATGGCTGAATCAGCTCCTTTAGTATACATGATGATTTCATTGGTGTGTGGGTGTCGTACTATTATGGACATCCTCTTCCGGGTTGAGTCGAAGGTCAGGACGTCCAACACCTCAAACTTCAGCAGCGTATCATCAGGCAGCTTGACGGTCACGTAATAAGGAGTGCGTTCCACCATGGTGAACCCATAAGCCTTTGCTGCATGTATCAGAGCGGCCTCATCTGGGCTGTGGGCCTCATAACACACCTCCTCTGTTCTAGACAGACTGCGTTTAACCTCACTTTCACTTGAGACGACCTTCTGCCCTGTGGTTGAGTCTGAGACATCAGAGCTGTGAAACATGTCAGGCTCGTCTTCATCTTTGGCGAAAGGATCTGCGAGTGTCTCCCCGCCTCTCTTGAAGAACTTCATGGAGCTGAAAACGTTCCTCAGAGAACCCTTTCTGAACCACTGTCCCATTATATGAAAAGAACCACCGGAATATGCAGAGTTACTGCGCCTTTTGACCTGGAAAAATATCAATTTATTTGCTTGATAGATGCTGTATACTAGAATGCTGAGTGCTGACTGCATTATTACAGCATTATACAGTAACTGCCTTAATACTGCATTATTAACTTGTTTAAATAGCATTTAAGACCTTGCCAAGTTGCATGTCAATTTAGTGAGTTATCACGTCTGAAATAAATACGGATATTTTTATTTAGAGTGTGCTTAATTAAGTCTAAGTCTGTTCAAATGATGAATCAATTAAGACGTTAAAAAACTATGTCTAATGTTATTTCATAAGTGCATTGCATTGTGGTATACAGTATCCATGCAGTGCATTAGGATCTAATTGTACACTACACTTTTAGACAAATTCAGTTGCTATTTCTCATTATGTGCTTAGTATACATGTTACAGAAATAGCATGCATAGTATGATAGCATGCTTTTTGAACACAGCCTTATTCTTTCTTACCAATGCATGTACAAATTGGACGTGCAGTGAAATATTAGATCAGCGTTCAAAAGTTTGTGATCAGTAAGATTTTTTAAAAAGAAATTACTACTTTTATTGACCAAGGGTGCATTAAATTGACCAAAAGTGACATTAAATACATTTATAATGTTACAAAATATATATATTTTAAATAAATGCTGTTCTTTTGACCTTGAAAAATGTATCAAGGTTTCCACAAAAATATGAAGCAGTTTTCAATGATAACATCAGCATATTAGAATGATTTCTGAAGGATCATGTAACACTTAATCTGAAGTAATGCTGTTGAAAATTCAGCTTTGCATCACAGGAATAAATTACATTTAATATATTAACATAGAAAAGTTATTTTAAATTGAAATAAAATTTCACAATATATTTTTTTAAATCATTTCGATCAAATAAATGCAGCCAAAAATTGTACTAACCCTGAATGGTAGTGTTCATATTGATTATTTGTAAAATTACAAATCGATTTTCTGCCAATACTGTAGAAGTAGTATTTATTTGCACTATATAAGTCACGGTTATTTTAAATCAATGGTAAAAACCTATTTCTGAAATGAATCAGTTAACAGATTTTCTGTATAACTGTGTTCTGCTAATTATGATAAAACTGAAATACATTGCAAATATTGAAACGCTCTAATAATCTAGTTCTTCAGGTACTGTGGATTTGCACACATTGTGACTGCCTCTTAAGTTGTGATGGACCCAGGGTGATACAATCATGCTCCATTGGTAATCAACTTAATTAACGTTGACCCAATGTCTTTGAACGTCTCAGTGCTACAGGTCTGAGGCCAAAAATAATTTCTACCCTGGACAAAGTGCTTTGCTCGGGGTCCTCAAGTGCAATTTGGGAAATTAGCATTGACCAGCAGTGAAGGATACTCAGCTACACTAAACTTCTCTCTCAGACTCAACTCAGACGTGTGGGGTGGACTTGGGGGACGCCATCCGCCCGACTGATGAAAAATCTAATTGCCTCCACCAAGTGAGCCATTGGCGCTTGCTTGAGAATTAAAATGTAGTAATTACAAAACATACCACTGGGCTGCGAAGCACTAGCCAAAGAAGAATTAGTCATGCAGGGGCAATAATAAAATATCTCTGGGCAACGAGTCTGCGGCCACAGGTACTAATTTACATAATTTACATGGTGGGCTATTATTGTTATTATTTTGACATGAGGGGAGTTTTTGTGTTGTGAGTCAGAGCCCCCAACCCTCTCGGCTCCAGCAAGGTCAGTGCCGTCGCACGCTCTCACCCTCTGTCTCTGGGCCGTCACTGTGGAAACCACAACTGTGTTGCAGATGGCCAAAGCCAGAAAAAAGTCCAGGTAGGGCCCGCTCAGGATGCTCGCCATCTGACGGTCCACCTCCAGCATCAGCTTCCTGTCTGGAACCACCACTGTTTCCTGTGTGAGTAAATATGAATGGTTAGACGCGTATACAATTACATCATTCACAGCAAGACCATGTGGTATGTTTCCATAGGTGGAAAATGACACGATCATACGACAACAAAAGACGCAACGTCATACGCGGAGGCAGCGGGACGCGAGACAATCTGTACAGTATCAGTAGCCCATGTTTAATGCACCCCAGCAGCCCCATATGTCAACAGATCGAAACATAGCGGATCAGAGCCAGCATTGCTGTGCTCATAACTGACACCAAACTGCTCGGCCATCTGCGGGGCAGACCGTGAGCATGCAGGCGAATGGAAGGAAGATGGGTCAGGGACGAGACGTCAGAAATTACACACTTCAGCTCTATTCAAATGATTTAACCAAGGGGAATTTATGGTGTCATTTCCATTAATTGATCATTTTATTGACTGGGTATCTGAGAAGACATCCACACTGCAGCTAAAATTGGTTGGTCAGTTAACCTTTTAGTGCTTTAATCCAGTACTGTATACACAGAGTTCAGTCGTTTACGGCAGTGACAATTTTATTCTACAACATAACTGTGACAACTGCATTCACAAAAATTGTCTGCGGTGTTACAGAACCAAACTGAAGGACCAGTTGGTAATGACTTATTGAAATGCGCATGTGTCTTTTTTTGTATGCACAAGAAAAACTAGACTAGAGCCTCATTTGTGTTACCAGATTTTGCTAGTAAAAAGAACAGGCCCATTATAAGCCAACAAATCCAAATGCTTTATTTTAAAAAATATAAAAAATATCCACAGGGCCTGCTTTAGGTTCTCACTGCAATGTCAAATGACATCCAGCTCCCCCTCTCTAGACATAATGGGTGTATCTTAACCTAGTTTAGTTTAGGGATATGATTATAGGTAGGGTTAGGATGTGGCTGAACCTTTAAGCCTGGGTCACACTAATCCAATGTCAAAGAACGAGCAGCGACTCGGCCAAAAAACTGCGCTTGAACACACGTCAAGTGAATATCTGTCTAAATCAAAAGTCTATTTTGTTCTTTCAAAAAGAGTAACCGAATCTAGGACTGCAGAAATATAAACCGTACAAAAGCAGAGCTTGCCTGCCATTTTGAATATCAATCTCGCTGATCACTTTCTTCATTCCAGTCGCCTCATGTTATTATGAAAATATTTTTGCATTCAAATGCTCAGGTAAGATGACGTAAAATTTTAACAGCCTTTGTCTGTACCGTCTTGACGCATCTGTTCGCTTTCATCACTTTTGCTTTTATTCTTGTGCACTGACTCGTTTGCTAAGCTGAACAGCCAATCAGAGTTCTCTCTAACAACTCAACTTGCTGAATTGGCCTAAAAAAAACTCGGCTAGATCCAACAGTGGAACACACCAAAAAAACTAAGCTGACTGATGCTCAAAAACAGCCTGACATTGTCAGACGACCGACCGTCAACTTGGTGTGTCCCGTCTTAAAGCTCCTGTCCAGAGAGGGGGAGCTGGATGTCAAGCTCCAACCACTGGGTCTCCAGTGAACAGCCTCTCCTTTAATATCTCCATAAAAAGGCAAAGCTCTGACAACAAGCCCAAAAACACTTAAATAGCAGATACCAAATGCGTGAGATGCAAGAACCACTTTGCTTTGGTACCACATTGTCAGTCATTATAATTGAGTTGCAAAGTGAGTCTGTTTCATACACACAAGGAACAAGAATTTATTCACTCCCTTATTTAAATGTGGTTGTCATTCCTGAAACGTTCCAGTGTGTACATGGCCAAAATCAAAATGACTGGAAAAGAAAATGGACCTCTTTGTTTCTAAGGGGATGTTTACACATCACCATTTTCAACTTAAAACAGAAAACTTTTTATGCATTTTGGACGTTCATTTACACAACAACGGTGTTTTGGGGGCTTGAAAATGGAAACTTTAGAAAACAGGATTCAAGTTTTTGAAAACGGTACCTTTATCGTATCCGTGTAAACAACAAAAACACAAATTTGTGGACCAGTGACGTCATGTGTATGCGCATTACGTGTTCAGTCTATAGGAGCGTTTGTTTCTTTACAAATTGACATTGCCAACTAGTGGCCCGGCATGAATAATACAGCATTTTTCTGTCATTTTCGTGGATCCGTGTGAACGGGGATCATTTTGACAATGTTGTCATTCTGTACACGCAAAACACAAAGAATTTTTTTTTCAGTTTTTAGTACATCTATGTCGTGCAAACGTACCCTATATTGCCATTACATCGAAATATCCAGCCAATTTTAGGAGAGGATGAAAAAGACATTTCTTTCAAAACAAATCATCCTGAATTCCCAATCTTCACCCTGAAACACAGATATCAGCATCTTCTGATCTATGATCTCACCAGAGGAGTGCTGAAGGCCATGTCACTTTGGGCTCCCACTGCCACTCTTGATCTGCGTCGATTGGCAGCTGTGACTTGAGTTTTGGCATGATTTTTGTCTCCTGTGTGGCTGTCCTGTAATTCCTCCAGAGGAAAGAGAGGAGGAAGCTTTGTCTGTTGGTAGAGAGTGTCTTCCTCCTCTTCATTTGCTCCACTGACAACCGCCAAGCGAGCAGCTGAGGAATGCCAAAAAGAAAACCTGTCCTTATTATTCCTTAAGTTAATAATAACAATAAACAGCAAACAGAATGAAACATTTAACAAAAACACAAAATCGTCATAAAAAACAACAAAATGGTCATGAACAAAATCAAAATAGAAAAATATTGTAGAACAATAAAAACGTATAAAATATATAAAAACCGTTCTCATCGTGACAGTATTCAGTCCCCACGATGGTGCAGCGTCTGAATACCATCTTGTTTTCTGTAAGCGTCCCTGTCTTATCTGAGAAGACATATTGGATCTGTCCCAAGTCTTCTGTGATGTTCAGAGCACGACACTGGACCCGACTGTCCAGCTCCTCATCGTAAAGCTCCACGTCCTGACTGATGAAGAAGATCTGCCCCATCTTCACCAGCTCAATGGACACATACAATGACACAGGAATCATCACCTAGAGAGAAAATTCTGGAAAGATTAGTGTTAAGACCCAGATAAACACCTGTAATGTCAGTCTTTGGTAATTGTCATGAACAGGGTACAATATAAAGCTTAAGAAAAAAATTATTAGCAGAAAGAAAATGCTTAACCTTCAGGAAACACTGTACTGAAAGATATTTCTATTTATTTTATATGAGATTGGCAACTCTTGCAGCATTGTTAGCAAAATGTGGGATGTCTAAATAGAGTGTAAAATCATAATCAATGAAGGTTCCAAAAGGGAGTTTTCGCAGTGTTGCATAGAAGAGCCATTTTGGGTTCCCCAAAGAGCCTTTTAGTGCACAGTTCTTAAAATAACAATTTTCTTCTTAGTGTGAAGAACTTATAATAATCTAAAGAACCCTTTTCAACTATAAAGAACCTTTTGTGCAATTGAAAGATTCCATTGATTTTAAAGGTCTTCATGAACGGGGAACGGGGTGGATTGGAATCCACTGCTGCTTCAATGTATATGTAATGAGTGATTATAATTCAGGTATTAATCAATGTTTCCTTCTAAATATCACATGAGTTGAATGACTTCTCTACGCTTGTGAGATTTTACTTTGTTATAGAAGTCACCAGTGTGATTACTGAAATGTTCTTTTCATGTGTTCTCTAATGTCTGTATTTGATATCTGAATGCAGTAACAGTGCTTGCTTATTTAGCCCTGCTTCCAGAGATGAAGTATGGACTTGTTTTGTGTTTGAGAAAGGTCTTCAACGTGTTAAAACATATAGGGGTCATTGAAGCCAATAGTTTAATGGACCATTTCTTTGTTAAAGCCTTACTTTCCAGTTAGACTAACGTCTAGCTATCCTTGAGAGAAAGAACGCATTATCGTTTTGAGAGGACTCTCCTGTTTAGTTAGAGCCTGGCCAAATCCAACCTTGGAAAAGCTGTGTGTCTGTGTGTGTGTTAGTCTTCTTGGTTACAGGTTAAGGAACCACTGGCATTATTGGAGATTGACAATAATGCCAGTTGTTGTTGTGGACATGTTGGCGCCCGAAAACCCAAATCCCCAGGGTCTGAGTGTCAGCTGCATAATCTATGGAGATATGCTTCAGTCTATCTGTATATGTGTGGAAATTTGCTTAGACCATATGCGTTCTTAGCCAATCAGAAACTGCAACCTGAAGCAAGGACATAGCTTAGACTTTGGTGAATGGTATGATTTCAGTGATCTTTGTAACTGTAAGCGGGGCGGCCTACAAACTCCTGTGTGAGTCTTGAAGCTGACTTCTGCTGATGAAACTGCAAACTCTCTTCAGTAAAACTTTAATTTATTATTTAATTTAATTCTGACTCCGGATCTTCTTTCAAACATCGGGTCCTTGGGTTCTAAACTGTTACCTCCTAACAATGGAACCATCGCTGCCAATAAAGAACCTTTTATGGTAAATTTATGTAAGTGTACCCTATTGGTAGAAACTGGCCATTACTTTCATTAAATGTCTTTAACATATGCCGTGTGTGTATGCCGTGTACAGATTGTGTACCTGTAGTAAGATGATCATTGTGAAGAACATGTAAAATCCTGCTAGTACTGAAGGAGTATAATTGCCATTTCTGTCAGGGACGATGTATGAGGGCATGGTGGTAAAAGTTTCCAACCAGATAGAATGGCCTAAGAGACATTTACATTCATTAATGACATTGCTTTTGACAGTACTCTATTCCAATAAAGCAGATATTCCAATAAAGCATTATTGAACTTGAACCACAGAGAAAGAGAGCGAGAATAATCGTTGCTTTCATAAGAGACAGTGAATGAGTGAGCTATTCTGGGTATCTGTAGTGTCCTTCTTTGGCTCATGCCTTACAGAAGGAAAAGAGAGCGTGAGGGTTGTGTGAGGTTGTAAAAGCACTTTATTCTTTATCTCTGTAGACTGTTGTGAGATCAGAAGAACAGACACAGACCGAACACAGCCTCGTTTTTATGGAGTTCAGAATCAAAGTGTCATTTTGGAGCTTGTATGTTGAAGGAATGTGCGTGTAGTGCGTTTTGAATTGTCGAGGGGGATGTTCCCCATTCTGTACCCAGGGCTCCGATGAGACACATGAAAAATAGAAGAAGCACACAGAGGAGAACATCCGTATTCATCTTCCTCTCAATCTTGCTGCGCTTGTACCTGGGCCCGCTGTTGTTTAACATGGATTTGGTCTCCTGTCCTGTAATGAATAACTCACGATGTAAAAACAACAACATTTATAAAATAGCAACACCCATTTGCAAGCCATACCGTGTGTATAATTTATCAAGAGAGACATAGCGGGCTACAAAATGCCATTTTCAAGACACAAGTACACTGCGAGTGTGCAACGCGACAGAACAAACTATAATACCCCCATTATAATCAACTAAGCTGTTACGCACGTTTGCACTATAGACGGCTTCATTGATTATAATGGGAGAACGTTCTAGTTTTTTTTTTGCGTCACTGCCAGTGTGAATGGGATGTTAAAGACTTAGGAGAAAAAAAAGAGTCTGGTTGTATAGCATGGGTTTATTGCACTATTAGATGTTAGAGTCACAGTATATTAGGCTTTATCGTTATGAATGATGATGAACGGAAATGTACAATGTGATTTATAAAAACAAAACAGCTTACAGATGATATATGGGAAAACTAGAGAAAAGAATATGAAAGTTATTAAAGTTTGGAATTGGTAATATTTTTCAAAGTTTTTTGTAGGTGTCTCTTATGCTCACCAAAGCTGCATTTATTTGAGCAAAAAAAAAAAAATACAGTAATATTTAATAATATTAAATATTTAATATTTATTAAACATAATATTAAACATATAACCAAATATTTATTAAACAATAAATGTTTAATGTGAATCTCCACAAAAAAATGTGTATATGTATAGTGTATTTTAGTGTATCCCATGTGAACACACAGTACTGTGGAGGGTATGTGAAATGTGATGATGAAATGTACCTGCGTACACCACTATTCCAGCTGCATCATCAGTATTTCTCACTGTGCACCCGCGCAGCAGAAGACTATCGATGCCGAAGCCTGTTCTCCTCTTATCAGGCCTCTCCCTGTGACATCAAACACAGCATCTTCCTTAGTCACCCAGACTAATTACCTCAGTGTGTGCCACGTGAGTAACGGGCCCATCTTTGAATGGAAGAGCAGGATAAGAGCTTTATAATGCTTGGGAACATCACAATCATCTCTCAGCGTGATAAACCAGTTAATATGACTGCAACGGGACCAAAAAAGGGCCAAATCGGTTTGTCAGTCTACTTTATGTCCAGGCTGTATGGGGAAACTTTGCAACGGCAATTTAACCCTCTGATGTTGGTGTATGTTTATGATCTTTGAGCCGTACCCATTATTGTAGATGAATGTCCTATTATTTAACAAGATGAATTCAACATGGCAGAGGCATGGAAACAGATGCATCAACCTCTGAAATGTATTGCAGTGGACTATGGAAGCCCATTTCATGCTTTGGTAAATTATAGTAATGGCATAGTAAGTCATAATTATGAGATAAAAAGGCAACATTATGAGATAAAAAGTCAAAATGATGACAAACTAAGTCATATTTATGAGATTTAAAAGTCGAAATTATGAAAAGCTGAAATTATGAGATAAAGTCAAAATTATGACACGCTAAGTCATAATTATGAGATAAATTCAAAATTATGACATACTAATTATGAGATAAAAAAAATGAAAATTATGAGATAAAGTAAAAAATTGGAATTGACAAAATTGAAATTATGAGAAAAAGCCAAAATTATGACTTAAAATAGTGACTTTTTATGTCATAATAATGATTTACAAAGCATTTTTATTTTCATATGTGGCAGTTATGGGTTCCATAGTGGACAGATGTCTACCTCTCACAAGAAAACTGGTACTGTTTATTTATGTTCTTGTTTTTAATTAAAAAAAAGAGAGACGTTAACATGTTTTCCTTTGTGATGCATCAGAGGGTTTAAGAAGTTTCCCTGATTAGGAAATGGCAGATGTGAAGGCCAAACAAATTCTGCTCATTGGTGTGGATCTGACAAAAGAGGCAGTCACGATAGAGTCGTGATGTATTTAATCGAGCATGAAATTGAGTGAAATTGATTTCAGATACTCACACATAACCTTTGAACACATTGAGGTTGTTGTTGGGGTTTTCACACACGACAGTACTGGAAAATGTTTGAGGTTGGAATGGTTTGCCCTGAAACACATGAGAAAGACGCCATGCATGATTTCCTCCTTCTATATCCAAATGTTTTTAATTATATTGTTTTTTAAACTGACTATCAAGGGCTGTCTAACAAGTCCAACTGTTTGACAGTAAAGCTACACGTGGCAAACTGAGCAGTCAGGAACACATGGCCACAAACAACATCAACAAATCCTCCCTGTACATGTTCAAAGACAGAATGCAGTGTAACGTGTTTTGTGTGCCACTCAGACTTGTATGTCAGGTATGTGAGTGTTAGGGAGTTTTTAGTTATCTGGCTGACTCATAATGAAGAGTTATGCTTTTATAAACTTTGTGACCTGACGTGTAGAATGAAACTTCAGAAGCTGTCAAAAATAAAGACATATTAAACAAAAATGATATACACTTCTCTTAAAAAGTTTGGGGTCAGTAAGTTTTTTTTGTTTTTTGTTTTGTTTTTTTGCAAGAAATTAATACTTTTGTTCAGCAAGGATGCATTAAATTAATTGAAAATGGAAAAAAAGATGTTACAAATGTTTAAAGATGTTATAATGTGAAAAGGTTTCTATTTCAAATAAATACTGTGTTTTTTTATCTTTCTGTTCATTAAATCATCCTGAAAAAATGCATCATGGTTACCATAAAAGTATTAGGCAGCACAACTGTTTTATGTACCTTATTTTATTCTTGAAACTTCTGGAATATACGTTTGTTGGCTATACCAACAGTCCCGTCCCGGTAATTATAGTTCTATAGTTATATTATATAATACTATATTTTTCACTTTATTTAATACTTTAAACACCTATTTTTATGCATATTTTGTGATATTGCATGGAAATGAAAAGACATAAATTCTAAAAATGTGCATGCATCTTAAAAACGCATGCGCTCGTTTGAGTCGGATACATTTTTTTGAATCCGATAAGAAAACATCCGCAGAAACTATGATGGAAAAACCTTTACAGAATAAATTCCTTGATGCGTTTCAAAAAAATCATGTGAGGTTTGCAAAAGGAATGACCTAACTGGACTAACCAGCGGAGCAATTTTTTTTTTGCACAGCATCTGAAATGCTGTTTTGGTTGTTCTGAAATACCTCAGCAAAGTCTGTTGTTCAAAATGTCAAAATGTTGCAGTATAATTCCTTCCCAGAACTCTCTTTCACGACTCCATTCCCAAACAGCACCTCCGAAACCAAGATAAATTCATTGCGTTTCATCTGCACGCTCTAATTTCTCACATCCAAAAAATATTGTATGCAGTGGCATCTCTTAATATTCTTAGTGAAATTTAGCGCCAGTTTATCGAATGTGACGATTTTGTTCTCTTCGACTCGCCGGATGTACTGTAAAAAAAGTTGCAGCCTTAAATTTTTAAGTACAATCAACATGGATGTTTAAGTCATTTCAACTTAAATTACACTAAACCGACTTTTAAAAAATGAGTTGAGTCTTCACACATTTTTTATGCGCAATTCCAATTTTGCATGGAAACATAGCTACTGACATTTATGAATATTTAACTGTGGCACACAGTGAGTGTCCTAATGGGCTCATTGTAGCTGTAAGCTTTAGACTTCTCCCAAAGGTATTTTGTGATCGGCAGCACTTACCAGAGTAGAAAAGCCTGGCACCACCCTCCTCTGTTTGAGGTTGGTCTCTCCATCCAGATTGGCTGTTTCCATGTGGCACACTCCATTAGGGTCGGACGTGTGTAGGAGCAGGATGTCAGCTGGGATGATCTGGTTAGAGAGCACTCTCACAAAATCCCCCACCCGAACATCCTTCCATCTCCTCTTCACCAAACACATCTGTTTCCTGTGAGAGGACGAGTATTAATGCCTCACACGGACCTCTTCTAAAGCTGCGTGGGGTTCCAGTGTTTGTGTAGATATATATATGCACAGACACACTTGGACTCTGTTAATATGGGTAAGAATACATAGATGCAGACAACATATATGTATGAAAAATGAATGGTTTGAAAAGCAATCCAGGACACATTCATTGCTTATTTGAGCATGTTATGCCAGGCATCTCAATCTACGTTTTTTTTATGTGTAACCTAAAACAATAAAACGATGAGTTTGCATCTTCAAGTATGTTTTAACGTCAGCTGTCAACACAGAGCACACCGTGAAAGAATACTGCTGTCACGATGTGAACGTCAGGTATGCGGTTCTACTGGCACAACTGGGTTGGGTGGGTTCTTCACAGACTGAAGATTGCTCTAGAATCACACCAAGATTCCTGACTTGATTTTTAGTTTTTTGACCCCTGAAGGTAAGCGTTCACCTTGAGAACTTTATCTTTGTTTCCAAACGCAATGACCTCAGTTTTGTCTTTGTTTAACTGAAGAAAGTTTTGGCACAGCCAACTGTTGACTTCATCAATGCATTGGAGCAGGGAGTCAATGGGGCTGTAATCGTTAGGCGATAGGGCTGAGTAGATCTGTGTGTCGTCTGCATAGCTGTGGTAAGAGATTTGGCTCTTTTTCATTATTTGGCTCATTGGGAGCATATACAGGTTGAATAGGAGTAGCGCAAGAATTGAGCCTTGAGGAACTCCGCATGTCATGGATGTCCACTCAGACTTATCCTCTTCTATAGTCACATAATAACCTCTCCCTTCTAAGTATGACCTATTCACATTAAAGTACTATATTTTACTGTATTAAAAAAAACAATTATATATATTTTTTCACATTACAGTAATATGAGATTATTTTGCATTGTGACTATTTTTATAACCATTAAGCACAATTAAGGACATTAGATTCACATTAATGTGATATAGTATTTTTACTGTATCACAAAAAATTAATAATACAAAACATATATTTTTCACATTACAGTGATAAGAGATTATATTGCATTGTGACATTATTTTTTATAACAATTAAGCACAACTAAGGACATTATTGCCTTTAATGTAATATAATATGTTTCCTGTATTTTTAAAAAAATACAAGTAACACAAGTAAGGACATTACATTCACTTTAATGCAATATAAAATTTTACTGTATCACAAAAAATAATAATATGAAATATGTTTTTTAACATTACAGTAATATGAGGTTTTTGTATTGTAACATTATTTTAACAAATAAGCCAAATTAATGATATAAGATTCTTCAATGTAGTATTTTTTTTACTGTATTACATAAAATAATATTTATTATAATTTTTCACATTACAGTAATAAGTGATTTTATTTTGCATTACAATAATGAGCAGGGAAAATTATACTTATACTTTTCCTTATGAAAAAAATGTTTTCTGGTTTTTTTTTTAGATTTTGAGGTACAGTATGACACAACTTGCTGCTGTCAAATTATGGATACATTTACTATTCAAACCCCACTGCTGGCGAAAATTGCCCACAAAACAACTATTTTTACTTCATGCAAACATAAATCAATTTAAATTATACCACCAAATGAAAGAAAATCAATTAATTATTATGTTTTTTTTTTACTAATAAAATGGCTGACAAAAGAATATTAGTTCCCCAAATCAGGCAAGACTACTGTTTTGTGCCAAGCAAGCATTTCTCTAAATGAAGTGCCTGATGTCTGTTTCAGATAGTGGCGTGAGATAAATCTTGCGAGGAGCGCTCCTCCAGAAGGACTCGCTGTTTGCAGTCTGTGATTAGCGAGACGTCTATTTCTGGCATTTAACTGTCAGTCAAAATGTGTGAGTGTGAAGAAATGATGATGTGTGAGACAAACACCTGCTCTTGAATACTCTATTTTAAACGAGAAACAACACCTTATACCATTTCACATCATTTCACTGCACGTGGAATTTTAACTCAGTTTGTGACGTTCACACAGCATCTTTAAAGTGAAAAAGTACAGTGGCTGAAGATAAAATATGATCGTGCGTGGCAGGCAATTTCATCATGATCATGATCATTATCATTTCATCATAATCAATCATAATCACCGGTTTTACTCTCTAACAGAAAGTCCTCATCCTATCATCTGAGATATGTTTTGAATTCAAGTGTCTCTGGTTTGATTTTCATGGCAGATGTTAACTATGAACGAGTAGGTGAATCTACAAGCTTTTGTGAGCATTTCAAAGCATCTTTTTTCAATCTAATCCACCCATATATCTGCATTCCTCTCAGTTAAATGGCAGGGGAGAGACCACAATTTCTTCTAGTTCTCAGGACGGGCATCAGACCAAAGAAATGCATACAACACATTAGGCCATGTGTGCTCTAGCAGAAGCGTGACGACCAGTATGTGGGAAAGGTGCATGTACTGTGCTGACGCTTAACCATTTATACAAGGTCGGCGTGACTCAACAGGAAGGGAGGCATTACTTACACTGCATCCTACTCACATTTTTGTTATACAAATGCATGCCATGTAAACTTCAAAGCTCGTGAAGTCGGCCAGCCTGGCAACTATTTGTTAAAGTTTGCCATTGTTTGCAGCAGATGTATTTCTTAATAAAAGTTTTGGGGCAGCATGTTCTATCACAAGGAAAGGGATCTATAAATAACTACCTGCCACACTCCTGACAATTCTTCCTGCATTCCTCCTCCACGCCAACTGCCCCTCTCTTCTCCAAATAGATGTCCAGGAGCCTGATTATACGACAAGCCCAAACCTGCCTCTTTTTTTTTGGCATTATTGGTGTTTGGTAAAGCATGCATCACTATTAATGTCAGGAGGCGGGAGCAAGTGTCCCCTCAGATTTTGAGGCGAATGGATTTTGAATTGAACTTCCAAAGGTTCACAATTGTGTTTCAGTTTATTGTAAGTACAAAATGAATGGTGCCCCAAAATCACCGTTTCTGATGAATTTCAACATTTTGAAGCCAAAATATTTCATTTTTAGTGATTTGTGCAGAACCAAGGAGTTTTTGAGTGATTTTTAAGGGTTACATTTTATGACAGAATTTGACAGAATAGACAGCAACCACCTTGCAACCATCCAGCACACTCTAGCAACACCCAAGCAACCCCGAGAACATGTTAGCAACTGCATAGCAACATCCTGGCAACCATCCACAACACCCTACCATCATTGTGGTTAGTTTTGCATGTATAAGCATGACTCTTCAGAAACTGAAAAAATCCTGTTTACTAAATGAATGTGATGACTAGCTGCTTATTTTCTTAAACATTCCACAGCAGTAAAATTTCTCAGCAGGAGAAAATTAAACAGATAAGATGGAATAAGCATCACTTTGTCTGCCCTGAGCTGTTTTAATGAAAGTGGGTTCGACTATGTGTGTGAACAATATTATAAAACACTCTCCCTTTGGGGTAGAATAGGAACTAATCAATCATAACCGCTGGAGGAAAGCACCACGGTTCATTCAGTCCGAATATGGGAGGGAAACGTGCACATTACAAGCATTAGCAACACTGTACAGTGTAAAAGCGTGTGAAGTATTAGATTAGCGTAATGATATTGTTGCTTTCAGACAGACGGTTACCTTGTGGAGCCAGTGGAATGAGGGATTGTCTGACTGCTGGGAACCGTTTGAAATTGAATTGTTTATTTATGGGTATGAAACTCCAGCATGATAAAACAATGTCATAAAGAGAAAGCCGCCCTAACAAAAAAACTGAATGAAAACATCGCTCTACATGGTTGTCATGCATCATGGTGCATAAGCACAATAGATGTTGCCTGTACAGTTATTCTCTTAAAATCACATGCAAGACTAAACAATGCATTTTACTTGTGAAATGTGGCTTAAGGAATATCACATTATTCTGATTTTAATATTGCTTTTATGGCATAACAATTCAATAACCAATAACTTAATATTGAGCTGCTTCCATTTTAGACACTATATCCCCAGTTACTTTGTCTGTTTTTATACCGCCAACAAAAACACTTCAAAGCAAAGCCACAGCTGATTCAACTGACACTGTAAGCAGCACAATGTATTGCTATTTCATTCCTGAACGAATCAGCCAATGAACCAGTTAAGTAAATTATTCAATGACTCACTCATATGTGTTATGATGTGCTTTTGTGTCCTGTCGTGTTTGGTGGTTCCCTGTCTTGTCATTTGGTTGTCCCAGGTGTTTCTTGTTGGTTCCGCCCCCTCGTTATCTTGTGAGCTCGTTTGTCCCTTATTATTTAAGCCCTGTGTTTCTGGCCTGTGTTGGGGAGTTCTTGTCTATGTTACAAGCAAGTGTCGGTTGTTCCTGTTCCTGTTCCTGTTCCTGTTCCTGTTCCTGTTCCTGTTCCTGTTCCTGTTCCTGTTCCTGTTCCTGTTCCTGTTCCTGTTCCTGTTCCTGTCTTGGTATCGTGTATCCTGTTTCCTGAGTTTTGAATTAAAGTGTGCTGCAACTGGATCCAGCCTCATTTCTGCCTCAACCACGCCATACGTGACAGAAGAACTCCCCGCATCGTGATCCAGCAGCCATGCCTATCTGGAGTCCAGACGCCCAGATTATCTGTCTCCGTAAGGAAAATCGTTCGATTGAGGAGTATGTGGTAGAGTTTTTCAAGCTGGCACCCTTCACCTCGATGAGCGAGGAGTGCCTGATAATCCTCTTTCGCGGAGGACTATCAGAACCGCTCAGCACATTCATGCCCTGGCATGAGCCTCACGAAACCTTGGAGAGCTATATTGACCGAGCTCTTCTGTTAAGCGGTTCAGTGTGGTAGAGGAGGAACCCTGTGTATCCACTGTATCCGTCCAGCCAGAGACCGTCCAGCCAGAGACCGTCCAGCCAGAGACCGTCCAGCCAGAGACCGTCCAGCCAGAGACCGTCCAGCCAGAGACCGTCCAGCCAGAGACCGTCCAGCCAGAGCTTCACGTCAGCCACGTCCAGCCAGAGCTTCACGTCAGCCACGTCCAGCCAGAGCTTCACGTCAGCCACGTCCAGCCAGAGCTTCACGTCAGCCACGTCCAGCCAGAGCTACACGTCAGCCACGTCCAGCCAGAGCTTCACGTCAGCCACGTCGAGCCAGAGCTTTAAGTCAGCCACGTCGAGCCAGAGCTTCACGTCAGCCACGTCCAGCCAGAGCTTCACGTCAGCCACGTCCAGCCAGAGCTTCACGTCAGCCACGTCGAGCCTGAGTCTGCTCCGTCTGTTCCCGAGCCTGAGTCTGCTCCGTCTGTTCCCGAGCCTGAGTCTGCTCCGTCTGTTCCCGAGCCTGAGTCTGCTCCGTCTGTTCCCGAGCCTGAGTCTGCTCCGTCTGTTCCCGAGCCTGAGTCTGCTCCGTCTGTTCCCGAGCCTGAGTCTGCTCCGTCTGTTCCCGAGCCTGAGTCTGCTCCGTCTTTTCCCGAGCCTGAGTCTGCTCCGCCTGTTCCCGAGCCTGAGTCTGCTCCGTCTGTTCCCGAGCCTGAGTCTGCTCCGTCTGTTCCCGAGCCAGAGTCTGCTCCGTCTGTTCCCGAGCCAGAGTCCGCTCCGTCTGTTCCCGAGCCAGAGTCTGCTCCGTCTGTTCCCGAGCCAGAGTCCGCTCCGTCTGTTCCCGAGCCAGAGTCCGCTCCGTCTGTTCCCGAGCCAGAGTCCGCTCCGTCTGTTCCCGAGCCAGAGTCCGCTCCGTCTTTTCCCGAGCCAGAGTCCGCT
Organism: Meda fulgida; assembly: GCA_030578275.1. Lineage (NCBI taxonomy): Eukaryota > Metazoa > Chordata > Actinopteri > Cypriniformes > Leuciscidae > Meda > Meda fulgida. The sequence continues at coordinate 12,843,761 of CM060629.1, forward strand.
CCGTCTGTTCCCGAGCCAGAGTCCGCTCCATCTGTTCCCGAGCCAGAGTCCGCTCCGTCTGTTCCCGAGCCAGAGTGTGTGTTGTTTGTCTCCGAGCCAGTGTGTGTGTCATTTGTCCTCGAGCCAGTGAGTGTGTTATCCGTTCCTGAGCCAGTGAGTGTGTTGTCTGTCCCCGAGCCAGAGAGTGTGTCGTCTGTCCCCGAGCCTGTGAGTGTGTCGTCTGTCCCCGAGCCTGTGAGTGTGTCGTCTGTCTCCGAGCCAGTGAGTGTGTCGTCTGTCTGCGAGCCAGTGAGTGTGTTGTTTGTCTCCGAGCCAGTGTGTGTGTCATTTGTCCTCGAGCCAGTGAGTGTGTTATCCGTTCCTGAGCCAGTGAGTGTGTTGTCTGTCCCCGAGCCAGAGAGTGTGTCGTTTGTCCTCAAGCCTGTGAGTGTGTCGTTTGTCCTCGAGCCTGTGAGTGTGTCGTCTGTCTCCGAGCCAGTGAGTGTGTCGTCTGTCTCCGAGCCAGTGTGTGTGTCGTCTGTCTCCGAGCCAGTGTGTGTGTCGTCTGTCTCCGAGTCAGTGTGTGTGTCGTTTGTCCCCGAGCCAGAGAGTGTGTCGTTTGTCCTCGAGCCAATGAGTGTGTTGTCCGTTCCTGAGCCAGTGAGTGTGTTGTTTGTCCCCAAGCCTGTGAGTGTGTCGTCTGTCCCCGAGCCAGTGTGTGTGTCTTCTGTCTTCGAGCCAGTGTGTGTGTCGTCTGTCCCCGAGCCAGTGTGTGTGTCGCCTGTCCTCGAACCAATGAGTGTGTTATCCGTTCCTGAGCCAGTGAGTGTGTTGTTTGTCCCCGAGCCAGAGAGTGTGTCGTTTGTCCTCGAGCCTGTGAGTGTGTCGTTTGTCCTCGAGCCAGTGTGTGTGTCGTCTGTCTCCGAGCCAGTGTGTGTGTCGTCTGTCTCCGAGCCAGTGTGTGTGTCGTCTGTCTCCGAGCCAGAGAGTGTGTCGTTTGTCCTCGAGCCAATGAGTGTGTTATCCGTTCCTGAGCCAGTGAGTGTGTTGTTTGTCCCTGAGCCAGAGAGTGTGTTGTCCGTTCCCGAACCAGTGAGTGTGTCGTTCGTTCCCGAGCCAGTGAGTGTGTCGTTTGTCCTCGAGCCTGTGAGTGTGTCGTCTGTCCTCGAGCCAGTGAGTGTGTTATCCGTTCCTGAGCCAGTGAGTGTGTTGTTTGTCCCCGAGCCTGTGAGAGTGTCGTCTGACCCCGCGCCTGTGAGTGTGTCGTCTGTCTCCGAGCCAGCGTGTGTGTCGTCTGCCCCCGAGCCAGCGAGTGTATCGTCTGTCCCCGAGCCTGTGAGTGTGCTGTCTGTCTTCGAGCCAGTGTGTGTGTCGTCTGTCTCCGAGCCTGTGAGTGTGTCTTCTGTTCCCGAGCCAGTGTGTGTGTCGTCTGTCTCCGAGCCTGAGTGTGCGTCGTCTGTCTCCGAGCCTGTGTGTGTGTCGTCTGTACCCGAGCCCGTCAGTGTGTCGTCTGTTTCTGAGCCAGAGAGTGTGTTTTCTGTTCCCGAGCCAGTGTGTGTGTCGTCTGTCTCCGTGCCTGTGTGTGTGTCGTCTGTACCCGAGCCCGTGAGTGTGTTGTCTGTCTCCGAGCCAGTGTGTGTGTCGTCTGTTTCCGAGCCTGTGAGTGTGTCTTCTGTTCCCGAGCCAGTGTGCGTGTCGTCTGTCTCCGAGCCTGTGTGTGTGTCGTCTGTCTCCGTGCCTGTGTGTGTGTCATCTGTTCCCGAACCAGTGAGTGTGTCGTCTGTCTCCGAGCCAGTGAGTGTGTCTTCTGTTCCCGAGCCAGTGTGTGTGTCGTCTGTCTCCGAGCCAGTGTGTGTGTTGTCTGTTCCGAGCCTGAGCCGGTGTCTGTTGTTCCTGAGCCGGTGTCTGTTGTTCCTGAGCCGGTGTCTGTTGTTCCTGAGCCGGTGTCCGCTGTTCCTGAGCCGGTGTCCGCTGTTCCTGAGCCGGTGTCCGCTGTTCCTGAGCCGGTGTCCGCTGTTCCTGAGCCGGTGTCCGCTGTTCCTGAGCCGGTGTCCGCTGTTCCTGAGCCGGTGTCCGCTGTTCCTGAGCCGGTGTCCGCTGTTCCTGAGCCGGTGTCCTCTCCGCCCTGGCCGCCCGAGGGGTCTTCTCCGCCCTGGCCGCCCGAGGGGTCTTCCCCGCCCTGGCCGCCCGAGGGGTCTTCTCCGCCCTGGCCGCCCGCGCATCCTGCTCCGCCCTGGCCGCCCGCGCATCCTGCTCCGCCCTGGCCGCCCGCGCATCCTGCTCCGCCCTGGCCGCCCGCGCATCCTGCTCCGCCCTGGCCGCCCGCGCATCCTGCTTCGCCCTGGCCGCCCGCGCATCCTGCTCCTCCCTGGCCGCCCGCGCATCCTGCTCCGCCCTGGCCGCCCGCGCATCCTGCTTCGCCCTGGCCACCCATGCACCACGTCCCTCCTCCAGGACCTCCTTCCTGAACTGTTTTGCTTATTTTGATGGGCGTCGGGAGCCGCCCATAGGGGGGGGCTATGTTATGATGTGCTTTTGTGTCCTGTCGTGTTTGGTGGTTCCCTGTCTTGTCATTTGGTTGTCCCAGGTGTTTCTTGTTGGTTCCGCCCCCTCGTTATCTTGTGAGCTCGTTTGTCCCTTATTATTTAAGCCCTGTGTTTCTGGCCTGTGTTGGGGAGTTCTTGTCTATGTTACAAGCAAGTGTCGGTTGTTCCTGTTCATGTTCTAGTTCCTGTCTTGGTATCATGTATCCTGTTTCCTGAGTTTTGAATTAAAGTGTGCTGCAACTGGATCCAGCCTCATTTCTGCCTCAACCACGCCATACGTGACAATATGAATCAGAGTTTTTGAATTAATCAGTTTAAAAAATAAAGATTTAATGACTCACTCATAAAGACTTTCTGCCACCTACTGGCATAACATTAAAAGTGACTGAAAATCATGATTTTGCAAACTGGTGTTTGTTGTAATAATATTTGAATTTATTATCATGATCATCAACACATATGTGTTGCTTAAATAGTTTTACAGTTTACTACACTTGTAATTCTTCTAGTTATTTACTCATAGCTAATTACGGGAGAAACATGGGAATTTTTAAACTCTGGATCAATTGAACCAATTGCTTCCCAAAATGATTCAGGGTTTCGCAGCGCTCAAAACACCAGAAGCAGGCGACCTGCAAGTCAAAACAGTGTAAATACTACAGAAACTCAACCCAAACATGCATACATATTTTACTAACCAATTACAAATATTTTCTTGAAAGTCTAATCTATTAAATGTAATTTACAATGTAATTTAAATGTCTTCATAATGTTGTTCTTTTATTAATTTGTCTGTCTTGTTTTGTGTGTTTTTAGAGGGCTTGGCTAATCAGGCCAATAAGAGACAATTAATTACTACTCTTCCCTTTTTCTTATACAAATACGCCATTAAAAATGTCTACATAACAAAACTGATCCAAATAACCCTAGAAACTGGTTCAAGGGTTACCTGTCTTAAAAGATTTTGACATACAGAACTACGAAGCTTCACAAAGCAGTGTTTCAAAAGCACCCATCACTGCCTATAGCTGCTAATGAATCTGAAGCATCTGAAAACTTTCACATTGAAAAATAAGGTGAACATTTTAAAATCCTAAAACAGAATTTTCAACAGCTGGAAGAAACTGCTATCCAGGCATTCTCTGTACCTCATATAGGCTAGCATTTAATACAATCATGCCAAAATGCTACATTGGTTGATCTGATCACAGATAGGGTTGCAGGAATGAGGTCTCATCTCTACCTGAATGGTGCTGTGCTAACAACCTTGTGCTGAAATGAACTTACATCATCAAAAAAGCTCACCAAAGGCTCTTCTTCCTATGACAGCTCAAAAAGTTATGAGGTATCAAAGACCGATGGAAAGCGTATTAACTTTTTCAATCACACAGTGGTATGGAAACTCCACAGATCAGCAGAGGAAGTTGTAATACGGCATTGTGGTCCCTGCTTCAAAAAGTATTGACTACGATCTCAAAATAAGGCCGGAAAATTCAGGATTCTACACACAATAATACCTACCGCAACATCACTTACTATAAGACTGTCCCAAATCTTAATTCCTTCACTCACACTGTAAAAAGTGGCAACCTACAGTTGTTACCGTAGAGTGCAACTTATACCTGATATAAAAAATCTATGTTTGTTTTGTATAAATAATGGGTAAAACTTAAGTTTAGGGTCAAATTATCACTATTAAGTTGCTTATAAGCATGCATATTACTATGATATTGGCTGTTTATTAGTACTTGTAAAGAACATATAAATGCCTTTTTTTGCATGACCAGATTCTACATCCCGTAATCCTTTCCTAACAGGCCTACTTAAACTTAACAACTACCTTAGTAACTATTAATAAGCTGTAATTAGGAGTTTGTTGAGGCAAAAGTCATATTTAAAAGTTAGTTAATAGTGAGAATTGGACCCTAATCTAAAGTGTGACCAAATAATGCATTTAGGTTGAGATAGTGATGTTATAATTATATTTTGACCATTTAGGTTACCATTTTGTTCAGTGTACGAACCTGGATATATTTTATGTAGCCTAAACATACAGTGGTCAGAATTATTGGCACCCCTGATAAATATGATTAAAGATGGCTGTGAAAATAAATTGCATTGATTATCCTTTTGATCTTTCATTCATAAAATTCACAAAAAATGAACCTTTCATTGAAGTAAAATAATTGAAATTGGGGGTGCATCACATTATGAAATAAATGTTTTTTCTCCCAAACTCGTTGGCCATAATTATTGGCACCCTTTTATACTTTTTGCAACCTCCTTTTCCCCATATAACAGCTCTGAGTCTTCTCATATAATGCCTGATGAGTTTGGAGAACACCTGAGAAGAGATCAGAGACCATTCCTCCATACAGAATCTCTCCAGATCCTTCAGATTCCCAGATCCATGTTGGCGCTTCTTCTCTTCAGTTCATCACACTCATCTTCTACAGGGTTCAGGTCAGGGACTGTCATCGCTGAAGCTTCATTTTGTGCTCAGTGACACATTTTTGTGTTGATTTTGATGTTTGTTTTGGATTGTTGTCCTGATGGAAGATCCAACCACGGCCCATTATAAGATTTCTAGTATATGTCGTCAGGTTTTTATTTTTTTCATCTGTTGGTATTTGCTAGAATCCATGATACCATGTATCTGAACAAGATGTCCAGGACCTCCAGCAAAAAAATAGGCCCACAATATTAAAGATCCAGCGGTAGATTTAACCATGAGCATGGGGTACTTCTTATCCCTGTTTGCACCAAAAGCTCTTTTTTAAGTTTCATCTGACCATGGAACCTCATCCCATTTGAAGTTACAGTCGTGTTTGACAACTAAATATGCTGAAGTTTGTTTTGGATGAGCGAAGAGGATTTTTCTTGAAACCCTCCCAAACAACATGTGGTGATGTAGGGGTTGTTTGATTTGTATTTTTTGGCTTTCTGACCCCAAGACTCAACTAATCTCTGCAATTCTCCATCTGTGATCCTTGGAGAGTCTTTGGCCCCTCAAACTGTCCTCCTCACCGTGCATTAAGACATTGTAGACGCAATAATAGACATTATAATCTTCCAGGCAGATTCGTAACATCTTTAGTTGGGAATTTTCAATGCTATAGTAATTTTCTTACAGCCAATTTCTATTTTGTGAAGCTCAAGAATCTTCTGCTACACATCAGAACTATATTCTGTGGTTTTACTCATTGTGATGGATGGTTAAGGGAATTTGACCTTTGTTTCTCCTCATATTTATACTCTTGTGAAACAAGAAGTCATACCTAGATCATTTCATGCTCTTAGTCACCCTGGTGTGCTATAAACAAATGTTAATATTATTTGGTATATATTTCAGAGATATTTTACTCATAAAAAATTATAGAGGTGCCAATCATTTTGGTCAATGTGTTTTGAAGAAAAAACATTTATTTCATAATGTGAGTTTCCCCCCATCGATTCTTTTACTTCAATGAAAGGTTAGATTTTTGCTAAATGTTTTAATGAAAACTCAAAAGGATAAACAATGCAGATGTATTTTTACAGCCACCTTTGCTCATATTTACCAGGGGTTCTAACAATTCTGACCACAACTGTATTTTATGTACCTGCACCTGTATGATTACAACTTATATTTAAGCTACAACGTACAGTAGGCTCCATCCACTGTAATGCCACTCCATTTTACTGCCAAGACAAAAGATTTGAAGACAAACAATCTTCTTTGGAATTACATGCACTGACAAGACCAGAAACAAGTAAATGCATATGTTCAATAAATAAATACATTTAGAATTCAAGTTAAAATGCTCTGAATATAATGTAACCCAGCTGTCCAAAACTGTGACATGATTAAAACAACAGCAAAGCACATATTGTGAATAATAGAAATGGCAAAAGGGGTAGTTTTTCTAACACCCCCTCTGGGCATGACAGGCACGTCAGGACGGTTTGAGTTTCGACTGACCCGAGCCAGTTCCTGCCCCTGTGCTGCTGGGCCACCTGGGCTCCCCCGTATGGAAACACTTCGGGAATCACAAAATGGAGCAGCGGCTTAGCTCAAAATAAAATGAAAGAGACTAAGTAACCATGGCAATAAGTGATGGATTTGGAATCTCTTTTGGAAGTTAAAATATATTTCAGGGTGTACCTGTGACTGCTGCGAAAATCTCTCTCTCTCTCTCTCTCTCTCTCTCTCTCTCTCTCTCTCTCTCTCTCTCTCTCTCTCTCTCTCTCTCTCTCTCTCTCGCCCTTAGTCTCTCAGTATTTCCACCTCTCAAGTGTGGTGAATTACTCATTTTTTCCCACCAGCTATTCAGTCATTTTAAAATAGATCTAAATGATGCCTCTCTGTCTACCCCTCTGATGCAACACAATGATGAGGATCTCGTCAAAATGCACACAATGCGTTGGATGCAAGACATTGTGCCTGCTCTTCAAAAGAAGGAAAAAAATCTCCCACACAAATTTTATTTCTAGGTCAAAAATTCCCATGGGGTTTCGAAACACAGATGAAGTGAAACACAAATTCAAGCGAGCCTGCACCACGACACAGCTCACAGAAAGATGGGGGGAGAGAGAGAGAGAGAGGCAAGAAAGAGTGCAGAGAGCAAGAGAGACATTTGATGTAGTCACTGTATAGTCACCAGCAACTTCATCTTATTTATTTTTATATATTTATCAAAACCTCTACCAATTTTCCAGTGTAATACACCTAACAAGGAATGCAGAAACCGTTGTGTTCAGACAGCTCAATGATTTATGAGCTGTTTCATCCATCTGCACTACAGTATTCATTAATTATGTTAGCCTATGTAAATAAATCGTATTTTTAAGACACTATGTAGCCTTATAGTGAAAAGATGATTAACTTTTTAAAATGTGTCTTGCAATTGACCCTTAGCAAAGACCCCTCCTTTGTGTTTGACAACTGAATATGCTGAAGTTTGTTTTGGATGAGCGAAGAGGATTTTTCTTGAAACCCTCCCAAACAACATGTGGTGATGTAGGGGTTGTTTGATTTGTATTTTTGAATCAATCCGTGGATTCAAGTGCAGAGTAAAAGTATTTAATAAAGAAAACTACAACGTACAAACTTAATCCAGAACAAACAAGGCAGGGCAGGAACAGAACTCAACACGACGAAATACACGTAACAAAAACAACGAACGAGCACAGGACAGCAAACACAGGAAGACTAAATAGGTAGGCAAACAAAGGAGGGTAACGAGACAGACAGGTGGAGCAAATAAACCAATAATCAGATAACAAGGGGGAGGGATAAACAATCACCACAGCACATGGCACAACAAACACCCATGTGCAACACAAGACAGGACAGACATGTGACATAACCCCCTCCCTACGGAGCGGCTACCAGACGCTCCATCCGACCCAGGCGGGACAGGCCAGGGGGGGGGACAGGAGAGACAGACCAGGGCAAAACACAGTCCATCGGGCGGCCAGGGCGGTGAGGACCCCTCGGGCGGCCAGGGCGGTGAGGACCCCTCGGGCGGCCAGGGCGGAGACGGCCCCTCGGGCGGCCAGGGCGGAGAAGACCCCTCGGGCGGCCAGAGCACAGGAACAGCAACCGGCTCAGGAACAGCAACCGGCTCAGGAACAGCAACCGGCTCAGGAACAGACACCGAACCAGGAACAGACACCGAACCAGGAACAGACACCGAACCAGGAACAGACACCGAACCAGGAACAGACACCGGCCCAGGAACAGACACCGGCCCAGGAACAGACACCGGCCCAGGAACAGACACCGGCCCAGGAACAGACACCGGCCCAGGAACAGACACGGGCCCAGGAACAGACGCCGGCCCAGGAACAGACGCCGGCCCAGGAACAGACACCGGCCCAGGAACAGACACCAAAACTGTAACAGCCACAAGAACAGACACAAACACATGAACAGCAACCGGCTCAGGAACAGACACCGGCCCAGGAACAGACACCGGCCCAGGAACAGACACCGGCCCAGGAACAGACACCGGCCCAGGAACAGACACCGGCCCAGGAACAGACACCGGCCCAGGAACAGACACCGGCCCAGGAACAGACACCTGCCCAGGAACAGACACCTGCCCAGGAACAGACACTGGCCCAGGAACAGACACCAAAACTGTAACAGCCACAAGAACAGACACAAACACAGAAACAAACACAGGCACTGGCTCTGCCTCCGGCCCAGGAACAGACACCGGCCCAGGAACAGACACCAAAACTGTAACAGCCACAAGAACAGACACAAACACAGAAACAAACACGGGCACTGGCTCTGCCTCCGGCTCAGGAACGGGCACTGGCTCTGCCTCCGGCTCATGAACGGGCACGGGCTCTGCCTCCGGCTCATGAACGGGCACGGGCTCTGCCTCCGGCTCAGGAACGGGCACGGGCTCTGCCTCCGGCTCAGGAACGGGCACGGGCTCTGCCTCCGGCTCAGGAACGGGCACGGGCTCTGCCTCCGGCTCAGGGACAGCAGACACGGGCTCCGGCTCAGGGACAGCAGACACGGGCTCCGGCTCAGGGACAGCAGACATGGGCTCCGGCTCAGGGACAGCAGACACGGGCTCCGGCTCAGGGACAGCAGACACGGGCTCCGGCTCAGGGACAGAAGACAAGGGCATATTCAGGATCCGAGCCAGACGCTCCAGATAGTCCAGGTCCAGGAAGGCGGACGGAGCGTGAACGGTCTCTCGCTGGGCAGACGTGACGTGTGCGGTCTCTCGCTGGGCAGACGTGACGTGAGCGGTCTCTCGCTGGGCAGATGGGCGTCTCCTCCTCCTCCGTCCATGACGGCGAGAAGCCGGCCCAGAACTGCCTTCCACCGGTCCAGGATCGAAGGGGGGCCAGGATGGAGAGTGATGTTGACCCTCCTCTCGACCACCTCCTCCTCCTTTACAACCTCCCCGGGTCCCCCGAAAATCTCTCCTCCCCCACTCCTTGGCTGGGGAAGAGAAGTCGGAAAACCCCCCCTGCTGCCCTCCTCTCCTCATTCCTCTGGGCACACAGAGAGAAATATTTAAAAAGAGAAATCCCATTCTCTCTCTCAGCCGGACACAGTTCGCTCCGCTGAATCCACATAGGCTCGTTCGTTCTGTCACGGTGCGTGGTGTGGAATCAATCCGTGGATTCAAGTGCAGAGTCAAAGTATTTAATAAAGAAAACTACAACGTACAAACTTAATCCAGAACAAACAAGGCAGGGCAGGGCAGGGCAGGGCAGGGCAGGGCAGGGCAGGGCAGGGCAGGGCAGGGCAGGGCAGGAACAGAACTCAACACGACGAAATACACGTAACAAAAACAACGAACGAGCACAGGACAGCAAACACAGGAAGACTAAATAGGTAGGCAAACAAAGGAGGGTAACGAGACAGACAGGTGGAGCAAATAAACCAATAATCAGATAACAAGGTGGAGGGATAAACAATCACCACAGCACATGGCACAAAATAACAAACACCCATGTGCAACACAAGACAGGACAGACATGTGACAGTGTGTGTGTGTGTGTGTGTGTGTGTGTGTGTGTGCGTGCGTGCGTGCGTGCGTGCGTGCGTGCGTGGGTGCGTGCGTGCGTGCGTGTGTGTGTGTGTGTGTGTGTGTGTGCAAAAAAAGTATTAACATTCTAAGTGAACCTCAAGGAACATATTAGGATAGTAAAAAAAAAAATCCATGTCACGACCCCTTTAATGCAATTTTTTAATGTATTGTGTAAATGAAACATTTAAATGTTGCGTCTCACTGATCGTTAGCATTCAGCATAATTTTTTAGCACCTTAGCAGTTTTTCAGCTTTTCAGAATTGGTCCGATGGAAAATGCCTCATGGAATGCAGGGTGCATGAATACATACATTTTTATAGTGTTAATGTTGCTTGTTTTAAAATAATTCGTTTTAAATCAAATGAAGCATGGCTAATTTATTTAATAAATTAATTTTATTAGCTACATTAATTCAATATGTCAATAACATTTTGAAAACAATCAGCTTTATCATAATTACAGAAGAAATAGGCCTACTGTAAATATCTTTTTTGAATGGGCTTTGAATATTATGTTCTACAACAGGGGGCAATAAGGGTGAGAACCGCTTCATTAAAGTAACATGTTCAACTGACAACCCTATAATATATTTTAATAGTACTATTTTATGAATATTAATCATATACTGTATTTTCACTTCACAGTTATTACACGTGCAAGCTGTTTACCTGCTGAATATGAAGCAAGGCATATTGTTGAGCTGCTGGTCACTCTGGTACCTCCGGAAATCCTCCCAACCATCCTTGACAGCGGTCAGTGCCAGGATGACACAAATGGGAATAAGAGCCACCTCCGGCTGGAACGCTTTCACCACCGGGACGAAATTCAAGATGGCCAGGCCCATAAAATAAATGTTGGCCATACGGTGGAACTGCTCGAATAAGTTCATAGGGATGAAAGACCAAAGTCTGTATTTGGTGGTTTTGATCGCATTGCCCTCATACTGGCGGTTCGGCTGGTCACGTTTCTTCAGATCTTCAAAGGGCAGGTTGGAGACCACCATCCTGATGGGTCTGTCCTGGTCCCTGTGCCTTGCCCAGCCCTGCCGAAGAAGGGTCAGAGGGTTTGTCCAGGTCATGATGTCTCAGCCAAATAAACCTGCCCTGCAAACTTAGATCTGGAGCTTTAATATGAATCCTGCATGCACAGCTACTAAAATTTAAAAGAAGCTGCCCTGTATGCCTCTCACATCACCTGTACGAGTGAGAAATGCTGAGAAAAAGAAAGAGAGAGTGAGTTAGAAAGCGAAAGAGAGAAAGAGAGAAAGCAAATGTGGGTTGAGACTACACCTGTTAAACTCCCCTGACCGCCCTCTATGGAAACAAACACCTGTCTGAGGTGAAGGTATGCTGTCAGAGCACCGTATGCCACAGATACAGCGCCAGAATCAAAGCTGGAAATAAAGATTCAAAGACACAACGGCACCCCAGTGACCCAATTACATTAATCAAAGCTCTGAGCAGGATATACTCGCAGGATCACTGCAGTCATCCGCATAAATAATAGTGCATGTTCACTGCAGACACAGTGTTCACATTACCGGTCAGAAGCGTGGACATTTTCTTAATTTCAAAAGAAAATTATTAAATGATTTGTTCGGAAGATTTATGCTTAAATGCTTGAAATTAGATTTCTACAGTACACTCTCAGAAAAAAAAAGTACAAAAGATGTCCCTGGGTGGTATCTTTTCAAAAAGTTTATGTTTTTTAACCCCTGAAGGGTGCAAATGAATACCTTAAAGATACATAATAGTGCCTAAAGTGTACCACCCCAGTGACAGCTTTGTTTCCTTTGGGACAAAATGGATTTCTTTTCAAAACAATATTTTATTTATATATATATATATATATATATATATATATATATATATATATATATATATATGGGGTTTTTTTTAGTTGAGGGATTTAAATGAAGATAGTGAAGGAAAAGCGGCCAAAAAACAAACAAACTCTAGTCTTCTTGTAAACTCTTTCAGTGCTGTTTCAAATGCGTCCCAGGATGCACCTTGTGATGCTGGTTAAAGAAAGAGTGGCTGCATCTGAAATCACATACTTACCTACTATATAGTGGGTGAAAAACAGTATGTGACAAAAGTACTCATAAAAGAGTAGGCAAAAAGTACCCGGATGACCCACTACTTCTGGCGAGATTCTGAAGTGTACATATGATGGACACTCAAGGCTACTATCCCATGAGGACACAGGAGAGGATTTGTGAATGGAAGTGAAGCAGCGTAACTGACGCTGGTAGGTCACATGACAATGGCATGGCGAATGTAGTACGTCCAGATTATATTCATACTACATAGAACATACTTTTGTCATGATGTAGTTGCTTATTCGAAATAAGTATCAACTCAAAAGCTTGTTTAACATTTTTTTAACATTTACGTAATTCACATAATTCCATTTTCGTTTCATACTTCAATGACTTTATATGATTATAAAATGTGGAAAATAGTCATGATAAAGAATTAAATGTCTAAACCTTTTTCTAGCTGTGTATTTTAAGGATTAAGCCAGTCAGTGATGTCGTGCCCATGCAATGAAGACAAACTTGTTCGCAGGCGGATGTCATCATTTCCTGCAGTATTGTTGAGACCTATGTGTCACTTCACCTGAAACAAAAATACCTGAGTACAAAAATAAAATCCTGTCTATCATCACCTCCACTCGGCTCATACTAATACAAAACACATATACATTAATGGTGAGGTTTGTCAAGTCTTACATCGAGAGAGAAGTGACGGATGAAAATTTAAAGAGAACTCAATTTTTTCTGACATGCACTGCTATGTGTTTGCAAGTGTTCTGAGTGGCTTCAAGTGCATTGCTATGCAGTCGCAGGTTAAAATTGAAAGACAAATTACTTGCAACAGAAAAGTGGTAACACTTCACAATTAGATTTCATTTGTTTACATTAGTTAAAGGTCAAAATTAAAAATTACTCACCCTCATGTCATTTCAATCCTGTAAGACTTTCGTTCATCTTCGAAACACAAATGAAAATCTTTTTAATGAAATCTGAGAGATTTCTGCCCCTTCATTGACAGCTACCACTTTAATGCCCAGAAAGGCAGTAAAGACATCATTAAAGGAGTCCATGTGACTCCAGTGGTTTAACCTCAATTTTATTAAGCGTGCTTTGTTTGCACAAAAAAACATACCGGTAGTTTATCACTTTATTAACCAAATATTAATCTCCAACGCGCATTCATGAGAGCACCACAATGCATATTTTGTAAATAACGTAGCAAATTATGTTCTGTGTAGCTGTCAATGGAGAGACAGAAATCTCTCAGATTTCATCAAAAAGATCTTCATTTGTGTTCCGAAGATGAACGAATTCCTCACGGGTTTGAAACAACATTAGGGTAATTAATTACAGAATTTTCATTTTTGGGTGAACTAACCCTTTAATTGCTTTAATTAACATGAAGTAACAAAGAAAAATATTTTAATGTTAATTTTAGCATTTACTAAATACATTATTAAAGCCATGTATCTGTTAATATCAGTTTATACTAATAAACTTGCTCTAACATTAACTAACAATGAATAGTTGTATTTTAATATTAACAAAGATGAATAAATACTGTAACAAATGTATTTCTCATTTTTAGTTAATTACTAACTACTGATTACTAATGAGACCTTATTGAACAGTGTTACCAAAGCAACTGTGCATCAATTTAATGCAATCTTTGACACCTAAATTAGGCCTAATATTTTGACTTATGGGTATGTTCAAAGTATGAGCAATGGTGATGATGCCTTAGCAAGAACAACCACTGAACTGTGGGTAAGTATAGACCTTATGTAGCCCCGCGCCTTTTCATCACTGCACTCCTTGTGTTCTGTCTTCCGGTTTGTATTTCCACAGCATGAAGGTCTTATGGATTTATGAAATAACCGCTCCTTTTAAAATCTTCACGGTTTACTAACATTTGTTATGACATTCACTTCAAACATTACAATGCTCAAGATAACTTTCGTTAACTGTACAAAAAGTAAATTCACTTCACCAGCTAATTACTCTTCGACAGCGATGCCATAGAAATGTAGAGCTACTGCAAAAAACTGCAGTTCAACCACAAAATTCTAAAGAGGCTGCACACTTGTTTCTCTGGCGCATAAGGTCTATAGACAGTGTAAATATGAGCGTTAAAAAAATCTGAAGTCAAATTAGCTACATTTCGGCAAAATTTCACACACAAATATATACATTTTGCCTATTGTCACTAGTGTTGTGATGTTCAATGATCAGCCACAACAAGTCAATGACACTGATTATTTTGTAATTTGGAGGAATCTTTTAATTAAACAACTAACATTTATTTTTCTTGCAGGAATAACATTTATATGCTTGTGAATACTAATTCCCCAACACTTTGGACAAAGTTAGTGTGTCTGAATATAACAAAAGGGAAAACGGAACTAGACAGCTGTCTAGTTTTGTCATCTAACTTCATGACCCCAACAACAAGCTGAAGTATCAAGGAATCTAAATTTGCTTTTACCTAGTAACAGAGAGATATACATGAGAAGAACAAATCGTACTGGAGAAAAATTATGTAATGAATCATGTCACATTTGCCATTCTCCTATTCTGTAAAAACTGTTTTACTCTTTATGGATTCTCTCTGAAATTAGTCCGAGATCCTCCCGGCCGTGATTAAAACATATTGAAAGGCATTGTCTGGAGTCTGTCTGTCGGCTGCCAGGCAGGTTAGTGGAGCTCTAGAGACCTTATTCCCAAGTGAGAGTGTTCATAAGGGGTGAGACGTCGTCCGACTCAGCAAGACATCGATCAGGAGATGCACTAGAGGATAAATTTGTAAGCATTGATTAGGAGACTCTACGCTTGGGTGTCGATTAGGAGATACTTTAGTCAGGTGTGTAGGGGAATTTATACCACAGTAACAATGGCACCTTTCAGGGGGTGTGATAAACTAGGCAACAAGTGAACAGTCAGTTCTTGAATTTCATGTGCTGGAAGCAGGTAAAATGGCCAAGATCTGAATGACTCTGACAAAGACCAAATAGTGATGGCTAGACGACAGAGTCAGAACATCTCCAAAACAGTTCCCGGTCCCAATGAACACCCGGTTCTGTTCATTCAGCCACAGCAATATTGTGATGCCCATAGGGATTTACTCGAATGACATGCATTATCTACTTCTGCGGGGCATATTTGGTCGCGCGGGCCATGCGTCACTGACAAGCTGCGCATAAAATAATCGCAGCCTTTACTAAATCGTGTGCGGTTTCATTTCGATTAATCATGCAGCCCTAGTTAGTACCTAACAAAAGTGAAAGGAAGGACAACTGGTGAACCAGCATCAGGCTCATGAGTTCCCAAGTCTCATTGATGCACATAGGGAGCGAAGGCTAGCCCGTCTGGTCCTATTACACAGAAGAGCTTCTGTAGCTCAAACTGCTGGCAAACATAATGCTGCCCCATGGGAAGAAGGCAGGCTGGTGGAGGGAGTGATGCTCTAGTCTAGGCAATGTCCTGCCGGGAAACATTGGGTTCTGGCATTCATGTGGATGTTACTTTGTCATGTACCCATTCCTAAAAATTGTTGCAGACTAGATACACCCCTTCATGACAAAGATGTTCCCTGATGACAGAGACCACTTTCAGTAGGATAATGCAGCCTTGAACTCTTTGTCATATTCCTCAAACCATTCCATTCCAGTTTTTCGGTGTGGAAAGGGTTTCCTTGGCCTCCAGATTCCCCAATCTCAATCCGTTAAGCATCTATGGGATGTGTTGGACCAACAAATCCGATCCATGGAGGTCTCACCTCGCAACTTGCAGGATTTGAAGGATCTGCTGCTAATGTCTTGATGCCAAAAACCACAGGACACGCTGGTCATGCTGGCTCACAAGGTCTTGTGGAGTCCATGCCTCAACACATTAGATCTGATTTAACAGCACAAGGGGGACCTACAGGATAATAGGCAGGTGGTTTTAAAGTTGTGGCTCATCAGTCAGCTCACATAAAAGTCACTTTCAAATCACAAGCAGCTTTCTATTCCGCATGACTAACTTGCACCCTAACTCGAAATTCCTAAATCACATGGATTCCCAATAAAAATGACCGGATTTCACCTGCCAAAATTCGGTGAACAATACTAGATGTGACCACACCTTTTCTCTGCGAGGAATCATGCCTACATGAACCAAAGCGTTTAAAATCCAGCAACTTTGCTATTTAATCATTGCACCTCAAGCTACTGCATTCACATGTGAAGTGACTAATATATACCATACTGTGATTAAAAGCAGTGAGCTCATATATCGGGCTCGGTGCAAGTATAACAGCACACACACACACACACACACACAGAGAGAGAGAGAGAGAGAGAGAGAGAGAGAAAGAGCCCATTCTGCAGCTGTCACTAGCTGACATGGCCCTGCAGCGCACCATGTGTTGTGTAAGTCTGATGAAAGCAGAGGTTCAGTAGTGGAGCGTACGGCTGCCTCGTCCCAGGATGCCTGGCCCTCTTGTTTCGTGCAGCGCGGTGGAGCAGCTGTTATAGTAGAGCATCACCCCTCTCCCTCCATCCCTCTCTCTTTCTCTGTTTCCTTCCCCTCTCTTCCATCTCTCCACTTCCTGACAAATAGGACAAAGATCTGTGAATCCTTAATTCCTCCAGTGGCACAGAAGCATTGAAGAGAGGAAAGCATCTGGTTATTCTGCTTTTCTCTTTTTTCAGCCCTCTCGCATCTCAACAACACTAGGTCCCTTTCAGAGAGGAAAAGAAAAGAACGAAAAGGGGAGGGAACGAGATCTTGCTTTAAACGCTATAAAGGTCCTTCTCAAAAAATTAGCATATTGTGATAAAGTTCATTATTTTCCATAATGTAATGATAAATCCCTAACCCACTCTAACCCTAACTTTCATATATTTTAGATTCATTGCACACCAACTGAAATATTTCAGGTCTTTTATTGTTTTAATACTGATGATTTTGGCATACAGCTCATGAAAACCCAAAATTTCTATCTAAAAAAAATTAGCAAATTTCATCCGACCAATAAAAGTAGTGTTTTAATACAAAAAGAGTCAACCTTCAAATAATTATGTTCAGTTATGCACTCAATACTTGGTCGGGAATCCTTTTGTAGAAATGACTGCTTCTATGCGGCGTGGCATGGAGGCAATCAGCCTGTGGCACTGCTGAGGTGTTATGGAGGCCCAGGATGCTTCGATAGCTGCCTTAAGCTTATCCAGAGTGTTGGGTCTTGCGTCTCTCAACTTTCTCTTCACAATATCCCACAGATTCTCTATGGGGTTCAGGTCAGGAGAGTTGGCAGGCCAATTGAGGACAGTAATACCATGGTCAGTAAACCATTTACCAGTGGTTTTGGCACTGTGAGCAGGTGCCAGGTCGTGCTGAAAAATGAAATCTTCATCTCCATAAAGCTTTTCAGCAGGTGACCCTGCCCTTGATAAAACACAGTGGACCAACACCAGCAGCTGACATGGCACCCCAGACCATCACTGACTGTGGTTACTTGACACTGGACTTCAGGCATTTTGACATTTCCTTCTCCCCAGTCTTCCTCCAGACTCAGGCACTTTGATTAGCACATGCAAAATTTGCTTTCATCCGAAAAAAGTACTTCTCTGTAGCCCAGGTCAGGCGCTTCAGCCGCTGTTTCTGGTTCAAAAGTGGCTTGACCTGGGGAATGCGGCACCTGTAGCCCATTTCCTGCACACGCCTGTGCACGGTGGCTCTGGATGTTTCTACTCCAGACTCAGTCCACTGCTTCCGCATGTCCCCCAAGGTCTGGAATCGGTCCTTCTCCACAATCTTCCTCAGGGTCCGGTCACCTCTTCTCGTTGTGCAGCGTTTTTTGCCACACTTTTTCCTTCCCACAGACTTCCCACTGAGGTGCCTTGATACAGCACTCTGGTAACAGCCTATTTGTTCAGAAATTTATTTTTGTGTCTTACCCTCTTGCTTGAGGGTGTCAATGATGGCCTTCTGGACAGCAGTCAGGTCGGCAGTCTTACCCCTGATTGCTGTTTTGAGTAATGAAACAGGCTGGGAGTTTTTAAAAGCCTCAGGAATCTTTTGCAGGTGTTTAGAGTTAATTAGTTGATTCAGATGATTAGGTTAATAGCTCGTTTAGAGAACCTTTTCATGATATGCTCATTTTTTGAGATAGGAATTTTGGGTTTTCATGAGCTGTATGACAAAATCATCAGGATTAAAACAATAAAAGACCTGAAATATTTCAGTTGGTGTGCAATGAATCTAAAATATATGAAAGTTTAATTTTTATCATTACATTATGGAAAATAATGAACTTTATCACAATAGGCTAATTTTTTGAGAAGGACCTGTATATGACCGAGTACAATGTTGTGTGTTGAAGGGTCTCTTGTTTTCCCATGTTTTTGTCATGTTTGCTTATAGGTTTCATGTGCATTTCTATCTTCCCTGAGGAAAATATTATTGCTCAGAGGTTGCTCTTTCTTAGCCCAGGAGACAGCTCAGTTGTGTGCCATTTAAAGTGTGAAGTGTGTTATTATTTTTAACACTTTCCAGTTTAATACACAGAGATGACGATCAATAATACTGGAGTTACTTTTTCAAATAAGTAACGCAAGTTACATTATTTTTCTATTAATTGACTGACAGCTCTCCTGTCCCCATGTTGAGAGAAATCGTAAGTAAGTGCAGAGGCGTTGTGTTCGCTGTGTGAACATGATATAGTTATTTGTTATTGTTTTATTGCTGAAGTAAGTGTTGAATTTCTTCTCCTGTGTCCTATTCTTCTGTGATCCAGAACTGCAGCACAGCTGAAAGCTTTGTTTGAGTTGCGCACTTTACTGTACAGGCATGCATTTGCCTTATTTATTTTACTTTTGGTGTGAAAGGGCTTTTACATTTGCCAAAAATAGAACTTTTTGTTATTAAAAGTCAAACAAGCAAGCCCAGCTTGGATGAGGAAAAGTAATGCAAAAGTAACTTAATCCATTACTTTAAAAAGTAACTAAGTAATGGTAGAGTATCACAATATTGTAATGCATTACTTTTAATAGTGACTTTCCCCAACACTGCACTTAAAATAGTTAAAAAATAGATGGATGAGATGATAAAAGCGTATTAATCGTACCCAGCATAGGAAGAGAGATAGAGCGAGAGAGAGAAAGTGTAGGAAGAAAGAGACAAAGAAAAGAGGAGGCAAAGTAAGAGTGCCTTAAGAAAGGGACCCAGAGGGAAAGAAAAGCCAGCAAAAAGAAGAGACTGAGCCAACATTTACAATCTTTTTTTATCCCTTCCTTGCCCACGTGACTGAAAACCAAATGTGAGACATTCAAACTGACCAATCAGAAGATTTCAACTTCCCCCACTGTACTAAAGGTGCGACAATTAGCAGACCCTCCATGTACACACATCTTGACCTTCAAGCCTTGATCACAATCAACACCTCTTTGTCTTTAGGATTTCCAAGTTGTCCTTGTGGTAAGAAATATTGGGGATTGAAACAGTAAAGCAAATGTCTTTGTTCATTTTCAAATATATTTGATTATTTTCAACCCTACAATTTCCCTGTGTGAATATTGTGACTATGAAATTACTCTTTTTGAATGAGCATCCCAACCAGCCGGACACAGTAATACACTTAAATTAGGGTGGGCTATCTAATTAGACTTGGGGAAAACCATAATTATTTGATGGTTTATGACAGTACTTGTGCATACTTATTATTATTTATGCATTACTTATTACTTATTTATAGTATTCTTACTACTTATCTAAGATAAATAAATGAGTTTTGTAATACCCATTCACACTGTATGTAAGTGTAATCTACGGCAATGACGTGGAGGCAAAGTACCATTTGACGCAAAGCGGAGTGGATTACCGTGCTTATACCATGGTCATTTGCCAGCATTGACAACTTAGGTTTTCAGCGCAATTTTTAAACAGAAGGATGAAATTTATGCTTATTTTCATCAGTTATGGCTCGTTAGATCTCGCTTTCTGTGCACTTTGAATCAGACACAGAAATAAAGTAAAGTGGTAAGACTGCATTTATTTCAATGAATGAATTATAGCATTTATTTTGATTAACTATCATGAGAGAGAGAGAGAGAGAGAGAGAGAGAGAGAGAGAGAGAGAGAGAGAGAGAGAGAGAGAGAGAGAGAGAGAGAGAGAGAGAGCAAGTGATGTGTGTACACATGATACATTTTACAGGATTCTTTGATGAATAGAAAGTTGAAAAGAACGCAGCATTTATTTGAAATATAAATCTTTTGTAATGTTATAAATGTATTTACTGACACTTTTGATCAGTTTAATGCATCCCTGCAGAATAAAAGTAATAATTTCTTTCAAATAAAAATCTTACTCACGGCAGACTTTTGAACGGTAGTGTATGTATATTATTATTATGGGTCTACATTACTTGTTCTCATGAAAAACAAACATAGTTATTACAGGACAAAGTGTTAAATCTGCCATTTTAAATAATAATGCTGACTGCCAAGTTCAGCTGATATTTTGCTTGGTTTATTAAAAATAATATATATCTGCTCAGGGCTTAAACCTGGGTCTCTTTGCACACTGTATGAAATATAAATCACTAGACTAGTGGGAGATTAATGGGATCTTTTCTCTGGTGAAAAAATATGAGAAGCAGGAGAATCATTACTCTCTAAGAGACACAATTGAGATATTAAAGAGAAAGTCACAGGAGTCACATCAGCGACTTTGACTAAAATGCTGTGTTTTGAGAAGACTAAGTCATCTGAGCACAGTCTGTGATGATGGTCCCGCTGTGGCAGGGGTTCAGACGTGACAGTCTTCCTCTCGCTGGCCCGTGTGCAGACTTTTACTATTTAATTACCGCAGCTCCCGTCACACTGACTGCCAACTCTAGGGGTGAACGTGCAACCCTGTCTTTAAGACAGCCAGCTTGTTCTCTCACTTCCTGGCAGAGAGATCTCCATGGCAACTACACTTGACATTGAGTATGGCTGCGTGGATGCTTTGTGCAGGTGTTCTTTAACATAGTTAGCTTCAGGGCTATTAAGACAGAGGAATTTAATCCTCAGAAGTAAAACCATGGATGACTGAATATGGAAATACACTGTAAAAACTGATTTTCAGTGAGAGGTAAACAAAACAAAGATCATTGGAATAATTTTCTAGAAATTTGGAAGTGAAGTTTCAAAGTAAATCCTACACCAAAATATTTGTGTATTTTTTCACCTCTGAGGCAATCTTTACAAATAATATCAATAAAATATCAATTATATATATATATATATATATATATATATAGCAAGGGTTGTTAACATTGTACATCTGGACATTTACTCTTTTTTTACACTTTTTTTAGAGCATATTCATAGTCTCACAACAAAAACAAAGTTCTGTCATGAAACTCTAGATGGAGCAGGCTGATCGGTCGTTAACTCAATCTGCTTGTAATCTCATCATTCGCTATAGGGCACAGCTGATTGGTTCCTGGTGTATCAGCAGCCAATGAGCTCACTGCTCAACCTTCAGATACTTGGTATGCATTTGCTGAAGCAGTTGAATAGCACTTTCAGAAACCCTTCACAGTCCCCAGCTCCACCTGTATAGATCTGCTACGGGTAATTTATGTATGCTATATTGTACAGCAGCAGCAGCATGTCTTACTTGCTCACACAGCAATGTATCTATTGGCAGAAGCAAGTCACGTATTTCTCTGCAGCAGCAATTACAGTAGCAGGAGCGTAGCAGATCTATTCAGGAAAGACCAAACATTTCAACATTGTCATATTCATTACCATGCCAAACACTCTGAGAGTTGTCATGACAGAACTGAATTTTCCACTTTACAAGCACTGAGAGAATAAATTGATAATAGAAACATATAAACAGTGATTCCTTTCACAAAAAGGTATTGGATATCCATTACTGTAAAACTGCTGTAAAATTTTATATTCACACAATAATTACTTAAAATAACTACAAAATGTATATTCACTATAGACATTCCCTAGACTTTTTAGTTTCTCCAGGCCTGGAAATAACCATTTTAAAAATTCATGCATGTTTGTGAGTCAGTATGGGTTCTGTTGAGGTGAAAAATCTTTATTTCTGATCTCTATTTCCGCCTAGCTTTCATTTAGCTGCTCCTTTGGCCTACGGGACCATTCTTTTACACCGAGTCCATAGTGTATAGAAACGTTCATGCCTTTCTGCCTTAATGTCCCCTGTGGCAGCCTCCATTGCCCATGAGAACTGCACTCCCCCTCTCTGTCTATCAGAGGAGTGTTTTCGTCCATTATGCATATGGCACCCAGTCAGTCATAGCGTGAGCACAACACCCCACTTCACTCGCTCCTGAAGCACACACACCCCAGTCTCTCAATCACCTGGCGACAATAACACATCTTAATCTTCTCCTCTCCTTTGTGTGGAGCTCACATGGATTTATGGTAATTTAAGCGTAATACGTCAACGCACATTGAAGGGCTATTGAAAATCTTCCAAAGTTATTAAAGTGCTCATCATTTTTCAGGGATCCATAAAGATATTAGTCCTGTGCTGTGTTAGCAGAATCCATATTTCAAACAAACCAGAGATAATGAACTGTGAGCAACGCAATCATGTACACGTCCCAACTGGCCTCCAATGGGATTAAATGCACAACATGACTGAGAACAAATTCAATATTGTTCTTCTGCTTAATCTAATGAGCTAGTGGATATGTTCAGAAAAGTACACTACCATAATACTCATAGTCTTTCTTAAGTACATAGAAGGCATACTGTGTGCAATTGGTTCCGTATGCATAGAATACCCATACATCCGCCAAAACTCGTGGTACACAACAGAATAATGCAAAGTACTCAACTTGACTTTTTTTTTTTAGTGTAACAAATGAAATAATTACATATTTAGTGTGACCAGAAATAATTACAAATGTGATTTTAACATCTCGTCAAGGAAAGACTTGAATATGACCAAAAAAGGGAATGAAAAAAAAAACTGTAAAAAAAAATAAAAATGCTAAATTGTTTTATTTTAATGAATCATAATTCAATTAAAAAGTGCTAAATAATGATATCTAGACACCACTCAATGTGCAATGTGAAGAGGTCAAGTGACAACAATGAAGCATACAATGTGGAAATGTTTATAGTTTATACTGTCAACCGTTTTACTTAATTTAGAAAAATAGTGGGCAGTATACAATATATAGTGTGCACTATTAGTAAACTAGCAGTTTTGGGGATAGTTACTTTTAAAAGTAATGCATTACAATATTGCATTACTCCATTAAAAAGTAATTTGGCAACATAACTCGTGTTACCTGTAATGGGTTACCCCCAACACTGGTAATCTAGTAATTCCAACTCAAGCTTTTCTGACTCAAGCCGCCGTTAAACGATAGGAAGGAAAATTCTGTAAGATAATGGTTTAAGAGATATAAGCTTCATTAAGCTTTAATAATTTAATTTAGATACATTTTCATTATTGTTGACAATCATTACACAATATATATATTTACAGGTCATTATGAAATATCATTATAATTTACAGGATTTTATACAAAATTGCCTGACAGATGCCTTGATTGTATGATCCAGATCCTTCACATATTGTTAGTCAACTGAAGTGATAGTTACCATAAATTTGAGAGTAGCAATGATTGCTTTCTTGCTTAAATTCAACTGGTACACTTTGAGGCCTTTGAAAAAGATTCAGATCCTTTTGCCCAATTTTTAAGAAGCAAGATTTTTTTCTTCAACCAAAGTCTTCAACATTAAGAAATCTAATACACCAAAAAATACGTTTAAATAATGAACCATAACATTAACATCTGATATTATAACTATTGAATCAGAAAGTTTCTTTTTTTTTACCATGATGTAATATCAGCTACTAGTTTTCAACTTATATCTATCGATAGTGTTAATGGTTTACAGATATATTGCGTCTTTCTTCGTTGAGGTTAACTGGCCTCATCCAATACACCTATGTATTGAAAAACACTTGAGAGATGTTAAACAGCCGTGTCCCCTCCCCCAGCGGCTCACCACACAAAGTTTATACAGTGTAGAGATGAGGACTGTTTAGCATTTACACGGCCAAGGTACTGTTGACACAGCTGGAGTGGACAGTGAGTCCAACCACCAGGGTAATGGTCCATGTCAGTCCGTCCTTTCCACATATGTCCTTTCGTCGTGGCCCGGCCTGTGCGTATTTCCCCTGTATTAGATAAAACCTTCGTTTTAATAGGGCTGAGTTTTCTTGTTGGCCCAACATCAAAAAAAAAAAGAAGAAGAAGAAGAAGAAGAAGAAGAAGAAGAAAACAAAACAATAAAAGGACCTGTTTTGAAAATACCCTGTATGGCTTCCTGACAGCGTCTTTGCATTGCATCCTGCAAACTCATTTGAAAGAACAGAAGAACTTTTAAAGTGTCAAATGAAAATGCATTGTGCTCCAGCTCTCTGCAAGAGATAAAGAAAACAAACCAAAGCATGCTTTTAAAAGATATCTGATATACAGCTTAACTATAGGAAAATAGACTTTCAAGACCGACTCCGTTTGTAAAGCTTTCTTGGATGCAGTTGGCTACGAAGTAAACATATACTAACCCAAAAAACAAATCCCTAAAATATATGCAAAGACAAGCATAAATATTTGATCCACAGAGTAATCTACATATGACAAATATAAGTGGTATATTGAAACTCTGGAACAAGCCCTGTACTGCATGTTTTTTCTCCAGTTACGCCGCCGATGTGTTTCCTCAATGTTTAAGTCCAAAAAAATCGAAAGAGAGTCCATCCTGATTTTTTTTTTTTTACTTTGACTGTCTTTCCTTAGTCTTTCCACTATATATTTGAAATAAATCAGCAAAAGGTGAATTGTTTTATTCTCTTTTTTACTCTTCTTTGTTTTCTTTTTTGGTCCGTTCCACTCTCCGGATCCTTTTAATGGACATAGTAAAGCCAGTAAACTACGTTGAAGAAGGAAAAAACGGTGGGGAAGATCATTCTCGACCACTTGTCGATGGAGTTGACATCGGACAGGTCTGGGATGTTGACCTTGAGCTGGGAAGCCCGTCTCCTGAGCCTGCTTTTCTTCTGGGTGGCGTGGCGCTCCAGGGCGCTATGGCCGTAGTTTTGCCGAGCCATGGCCGCCCGGCGGTACTGCAGGGTAGAGCTGTCGTAGGCTAGCATGGTGTTGCGCGGGTCACCAAGACCCCTGGACAGATCGGACGGCCCCATTTCGTTCTTCATCTCTACCGTGGTCAGCCGAATATCATCAGCGGTCATCTGTAGAGAGAAGAAACATTGTAGAATCAGGTCTAAATATCAATCACTGTCTTCAAATGGCACATTATTGAAGTCATGCTAAGGAGCCCTTTTTAAGTCAACACTATATGTGCAAAACCAGCATTTTTCTGAGATCTGTGGGTAAGACATTTTAAAAACTCTCTTGATGTAACTGGAAGCCGCCATTACTTCCTGAACGTATTCTTTTTGAATCACAGACCGCAGGCTAATGCTGTTTTTCCATAAGATGGAATGATGTACAATGATGGATATCATGAACTAGATGTTGAAAAGAAGTGGACTATCCCTTTAAAACTATGATGAATGCAGTACAACCATAGTTGGCAAATATACTATAGAGTAAATGAATCATCAGCGATAGTTACACTGCACTCATAGTAAGCTGTGAATAAAGCTTTTCAGGCAATAATATCCAGAGTTATTTCCGAATTTCAACCATAACATGGTTAAAATTCTGTCTGCATATAAATTAGCCAAATAAATGCAAATAAAAAAGGCAAAAACATGAAGACAAAAGTCTAGATCAACAGTGAGGAATCAGGTTGCAGAGATGGAGGAAAGGAAAGGTCGGGCGGGAAGGAAAGCATTTGGTTGCTTTCACTTTCCACGATAACCCTACTAAAACACAGTTTTTACTGTTAAATTGTTACAAGTGTTAATTATAAATTGTAATTTTAGGCATTATTATATCTTAAGCTGCTCACTGATCATCAAAATGATCCGGCAAAAGCTGCCCTAGAGATGTAAACATTGCTAATGCGGTTTGCTAATTGCTAATGCTACTGTATAAAGTAACAAATGTTGCCTTTGGCTAGTGAGAATACCATTTATTAGTATATTCAAATCATTTTGATTTAATTGAGACTGAGTAATGCCTATTCGACAGATTAAGTGTTAGTTCCCCTTTGTGCTGTTTAAAAAATCTGCCGATAACCTTGAAAATAGACTTTCAGAATTTTCTAAATGTGGTGTAACAGAAGTTTTCACTTAATTTTAGCATTTTACACCTCATTTGCTTTGAATTATATTATATCATATACATATATCTGTAGTTTATTAACAATTGGCCACTCAGGTTTTAAATATAGATAATAATCTTGGCTATTTTTTTATTTTATAGAGCCTATTTTGTGCTAAAAATGACCCCAAAATCAAACTCTGCACTCTAAATTTCCAGACAGTTAAGACCCGTTCACACCAAGAACGATAACTATAAAGACATCTACTATATAACGATAACAATATTACCATCCACATCAAGGGACGATGCAGTTTTGCCATCTGCCTCTTTAAATGCCTCAGCTCTTTAAAGTCTGTTGGATTCTGATTGGATGTCAATGTTTTTATCGTTCATCACCTGGAAAAAAGAATTCTGAAAGTGACTCCAATTATATAGTTCCTGTGTGTTGTTATGGTTATATTTGTGGTGTTGACTTTCCTATTCTCATATAATGAGAATATAAACTATTATTAAAAATTATCATTATGCTTGGTGTGAATGGGCTTTTATGCTAACAAGCGTACGCTGCTCAAAACGCCACGCTCGCCAATCAAACAGGAATGGACATTTGGGAAAAGGCTCGGGTGCAAACAGTAACTGAAAAAAGGGCAGGACAACGTAATGGTGGAAATGATGATGGCTACCATCATTACTCTAAAGGAATAACAGAAAGTCATCCAAAGAAATAATAATCAAACAAAAAGAGCTTGGGTATGTTTACTTCTGGTTGGTTATCGATGCAGAGCTATTGCATTTTTTTGACTTCAGGTCAAATATTCAGTACCTTAAGTCTTTGATCGCCTAGTCCTAATGCTGCATCCTCCGCAAAGATCGGATCCCACATCGAGTCATACCCGTCAATTTCCCTCTGTTTCATTCTGGCATAGAGAGCATCGTCTCTCTGAACTACACTTCCCACCAACCACTGCAAGCATACAAAATCAGCACTGTTATAGAGGTCGGCCGCACTCAAGAGAGAGACACAACTCTTTCAATGAGATTAGAAGGAAAGCCCTAGAGGCTCCGTCAGCCACGAACTCGGACGCGGCCGGCCCGGCATGAGCGAGCGTGTCTGTTGTTTACAGCTAACAAAAGTCTGCGCAGATCTCCCGGATATTTCATCACATGTTTCTGAGGATAAAAGCCCATTAGCTTGTGGTTGGTGAACAAGCTTATGCCAGTGGAAAAAATACAGCTATACATCCGGTGTTTTAGAAATCTCCAAAGACCACTGACCCTGAAAGGACACTGATAGAATTCACAACATATTACCTCAGAGAACTGACCACCTACTGACCAGAGGCCTTTTTTCAACAAACCCTAATGATGCACGGCGTGTGTGTGTGCGGTCAGCTCAGCAGTACCTTGTTGGGGTCGTTTCTGAGTTTCTCATTGTTGGCCGTGGCGGCTTTTTCCGCCGCCTTCTTCTGCCGCTGAGGGCCTCTCCCGAAGAAGATATAATTGACGAAGGCGTACTCCAGCAGCGCCAGGAACACAAAGACAAAGCAGCCCATCAGGTACATGTCTATGGCTTTCACATAGGGAATCTTGGGAAGGGTCTCTCGCAAGTGAGTATTAATGGTGGTCATGGTCAGCACGGTGGTGATACCTGGAGTTCAAAGAAAGTGTTCAAGGATAATTAAGCACAGTACTGTGAAGCTCAAGTCAAATGCAGCTTTATATAGCAAGAGACGTAATTATCCAGCAAGTACTGAGTAGAAGCTGTCAACTAAGCAATTACAGAGGTTATTCATGTGTCATCTTCAAACTTGAAACCATTATGAAAACTTTGACAACAATAAACTTGAACACAATGTGCTAATGCAAATGCAAACTGAAATGATGTGCTGCAAGCTACAGCACTCCCAGAGAAAAGCATTAAGATATAATTAGGCCCTGTTTACACCTGGTATTAAGATGCGTTTTGGTCGATCGGATCACAAGTAGACGGTGTAATCGGGGTCTAAAACGTTTTGAGCTTATCCACTTTCAAGCACTTTCAGAGGTAGTTGAAAACACATGAGAGCGGATTGTTTTCATAGTGTAAACGCTCATGTGGTCGAACGTGTTCGAACAGCCACAAAAAACCGCCTACTTTCCGCCTACTGACCTTTCTGCGTAATCATTACAGGAATTGTGCTAGCCAGACGGGATTTAAACTGTGTCGCCTGAAGACCCAGATGTTTGAAGATGAAAAACTTATCAAGCACAATGTTCTCTCACCATTACTTATTTCTAACACACACTCACAGTGTTCAGCTTGGTCTTGTGGCTGTCAAAGCAGAAACGAAAGCTGATGTTCACCGTATGTTTTTCTGTCGTCTCCGGGCGTATTCATATGTAAATTGCATGAGCTTATTTCATCCATTAGATCAAAAGATCTGAAAAAGCCCATGCATTTACCTTCTCCTCGAAGAAATCAGGACAGAAGTGGTTGAAAGTGGACAAAAGATGTGGATTAAAACACAAGGTGTAAACGTAACGCGTCTACCTCGTCTACTTGTGATCCGATCAAACAAAACACATCTTAATACCAGGTGTAAACCGGGCACTAGAGATGAGTTCAGTGGCACTATTCATATCCTACACAGCAGAGGCGGACAGAGTACACAGCTTCATTACTTAAGTAAACGTACAGATACCCCTTGCTAAATTTTACTCAAGTCCAAGTAAAAGTACTACAGTCAGATGTCTACTTAAGTAAAAGTACTGAAGTACTTGTTTTTAAAAGTACTTGAGTATCAAGAATACAAGAGTACATTTTCTAAAAATTGCATTACTGCTGCCACAGTGCTTACATTTATGCACAGAAACGTCCTACATGGAGTTATGAAAGATGTTAATGTTAATACCTTGGAGAATGTTAAAGGAATTGAAAGTAAAATCAAATCATTTTCATCTTTTACCATGTTGCTTTATGTAACATGAAATTTAAGAAAATTTCAGAAAATTCAGAAAATGTAAATAGTCTGGCGAGGTGGGCCACGGGTTGGCACATTCCAGGGATGGACCTGCTGCGTCTTCATCCATTGTTTCGTCTCTTATCTAAATCTGAGCATGGAGTTGCCTTTGGCGGAAAGCTGAAGGTGATTGCTGATAGGCTGTCTCAATCAGTGGCGCCTGCACAATCCAATCACGTTTGAGAGGGAAACAACAAATTGAGGGTTTCCGAGATTTTTCTTTTTTCCTTCATTTTTTTTAAATTTAGAAGTAGTAACGGGTACTCACGGTTATGGATAGAAATGTAGTGGAGTAAAAGGTACAATATTTGCCTCTCTAATGTACTTGAGTAAAGTTATGAGTACTCCCCAAAAATGATACTCGAGTAAAGTACAGATCCCTCAAAATTGAACTTAAGTACTGTACTCAAGTAAATGTAATCTGTTACTGTCCGGCTCTGCTACACAGGGTTATGGATTTCAACAAAGGATGATTTCAGGTAGCACTCATGTGGTATGAACATTGCGGGACGAGTTACATGACGAAGATTAATACTTGGGTTTAGGGTTTTGTTCGATCTTGTTTAAAATTCAGCACACAATGTTTCGCTACATCAGTGATTCCTCAAATCATGTGACTTAAGATATTCACCTGATAGATTATTTGAAGAATAGAAAGTTAAAATGAACAGCATTTTTTTGTAAGATTATAAATATTTAACTGTTAATTTAATGCATCCTTGCTGAATAAAAGGATTAATTTATTAAAAACAAATATTAATGTCCTCAAACCTTAGATAACAGTAGGGCATCTGAGACCAGAATAGACCAGATTTGAGACTGGACTCTTTTGACTTGAGCAAGTAAGCAGCTGCCTAGCAACCACTCAGAACAACCTAGCAACAAGCTAAAACAGTCTAGCAAATACCCAGAACACAGCAATGCTAAAAGCCACCTAGACCCCCATCATGGTGGTGCCTTTTGCACAGGCAAGCACCACTGACATTTTCGGAAGAAAATGTCAAAATCTAGTTATATTATGGATTTCCAACTCTAAGCTCACCTCTAACCATTTGCCAAATTAGTCAAAAACAATTCATCAGCATTTTCCCCATATTTCCAAATGTTTAATTTGTTCAGCATCATCTCTGGTTTCACACATTAAGCTTTAGCACACATTCACTGAAGAAAGCTCAAGCAATTCATTTCGAAAAGAGAGAGAGAAGGAAGGAGATAGAGAAAGAGCTGTCAAGTCTGTAATAGAGATGCTGTATTTCTGTTTAAACAATACAGCAGGGTTGAGACATGTGTTTCCTTGTCACATGCCCCTCACCGCAGACAGATTAATTCTGACAAGTTCACCCAAACACAAAAGCCCTGGCCTTCCTATCATCAGTGATCTATTCTCCCCGTCTCCCCCCACCCCCCACCAGTATCAACATCAGAAGAAGCCATTTTGTCATAATGGCAGGAACATGGCCCTGGACATAAAACACGTCAGTAAAGACCGACCGGAGGAAAGTTTGTCAGCTTAATCAGCAGTAATACATCAGCGCAGATCAGGAGAGGCTACAGAGCGCTTCTAATAGAGTTTGGAGCGGGAGGGAGGGGAGCACTGGCAGCACAGAATATTCATTGGAGTGAGGCAGATTTAAGACCCACTTGAGTCCAAGCATCATACAATTTCATTTGCAATTTGAGCTTCCTCTTTTGGAGCACAGGCAGGTACTGCACAAAGGAAAGCACAACCGCAGTGTCTCACTAGTTTGGAGATGGAAATTTAAAAAATACCCTAGTAATCTCATTTGTCTACTCCATAGCTTCTGCAGAGATGTCTCAAACTGTCCTCAGATTTGAAAGTCTATCAAAGATCTGTGTCTGACAAATATTGGGAGAAACATCTGAGTTGATACTTAAATGAAAAAAAGGAACCCAGTAGGTCTAGGTCTCTTGAGCAATGAAAGAACAACCTCTGAGCAGTTCTTGTCCTGGGAACAGATGTATTAAGGTCACCTTGATTTTGCCAAGACATGTTTCTGTATCAGTATTTTTGTCGATCCTGAAACAACATTCTTGCCTACATGGAACGCCTGATGCACAGTAAACTGGAAACACTTTCACAAAGTCAGAAGTCTAAATCTAATTGAAAACTTTTACCGTATTTCCGGGAGCCTGATGTGTGGGGGCGTGTAATGGTTTGCCAGGAAACAAATCAGTGCTCACAAAGTCAGTGTATTTTTAGTGCGTGTTCACACTTGACATGTTTGGTTCAATTAAACCCTGGTGCGATTGCTCTGTTAGTGCTCTGTCGATTTAAATAAGTTTAAACGCTGCCATCTGAACCCTGGTGCGCACAAAATCTTAAAAGATGAGTTTCTGTTCACTTCCAAGCAAACTCTGGTATCTTCGAATGATATATGAACACAACACGGACCAAAGACATGTAAACAAACCAAAAACTGGACATGATGTCACAAGATGCGACCCTAAGGACAGAATTCTCAAGCATGCCTGTTTTTTCTCATCATAGTTGTTTTGTTTCCCATTACAGTTCAGTACAGGCATCAGAACTGCATCTCCTCACAGCAGATCTTATAAGCTCTTCACAAGTTCTCAGCTGGTCAAAACACTGTCATATGTAGGCTACGCACTACAAAGAGGGCATTTATCCCTGCGCACAGCATTGTTTTGGATGTTCGTTAAGTTCCGTAGCAAAATCAACGTCAAAAAAACGCCCAATCAGGTTGTGAATGAATCCCTATGCCTTTAGGCTCGGTATCTTTAGGTTTGGTGTTAAAATGCCAATGCTAAGCGGACCAGGACTAAATGGGGTTTTATTTTTTGGTCCGGACCAAACAAATTAAGTGAACCGAACTACAAGTGTGAACACATCCTCAATCACCAAAATTGCTTGTAAGCACTAAAAAGTGTAGAGATGTGCTTCAAACGTACGAGGATCTGATGGCTTTTAACAAAGTAAACGATTGAGATACATTTTTGGCAGACCATTGAAATAATCCTGAAAAAAAAAAATCCTTTTAAGCCACCATGATATCAAAATAGACCATTCTTATTTTTGTATGGAATATTGCCGTATTTATTATGAATGATTTATCTGAGCAAATCATGAAATTAAAATGCCTAAATTAATAAAAATTAATGTGCCTCGTAATCTTTAATCAAAATAACTTCCACTCCCTCTTGAAGCAATATCTCTTCTCTGATGACTTGTTTACTGGCATGAGGGCGGGTCACTCACATCAGATCAACCAATTGCAAACCACAACCATCCAATCAATTCCCCATGGACAAAATCAAGTCCCGCCCTAAATGTTTTCTTGTTCGAGAAGCAGTTTCACTCGCATATGAGTCACAATAGGGAAGAAAGGTCACAAAACTATTTTATGCCGACTGTAATTTTGATGCCAATCTTCAAGGAATGATGTATGGTTACACTCTATTGTTATTGAAGTGACCTTTAACTTGTACCTAAACATGATGTTGAACAAATAAACAGCTATTGGTTGCTTTACAGAGAACCTTTTCCTACTTAAGTCTTTCCCCAAGAATTTTCCATCATTTAGAAGACAATACTTCTCCATCATTTAAAAAACAAAATTCAGAGTTTTCACTGTTATATGGTTATACAGTAGAAAATCTCCAGATCACAACAAGGGCAAAAAAGGTGCAAAAACAAGCAATAAAAGCATTGCTTATACACATTGTTGTTTTTGAAAAAAAAAAAAAAAAAAAATTCTAAGCTTTTTGATCAAATTTTTTCGGAAACGCCCACATTCAAGTAAAAACAGAATGCATCAAGTTAGAATAAAACAGGTTTTTTGTTTTAAATCAGAGGCGCTATTCTTTCCTTGGATATACATGTTCAGATTTTTTTTAGAAAAGCTGGCGGGGAAAGAGTTAAGTGGGCGGTCCTTGACCAACTGAGGCGACTGTAGAGCCCTAACCTCATGGTGTTAGTTAAAAATCTGGCTACGCAAGAATATCGGGCTTCAAACTAATAAACTTGCTTGACGTCACACAAATATGACGGCACTCTGGAGTATGTAGAAAGAAATGACATTTGAGCAAATGCAAAGAATCAGTGAGTCAAAGCTCCAACATTATAAGATATAACCTATTTAGCAAGTGTTTGAAAAGACGTGTAAAAAAAAAAACAATGTGCAGAAAATCTCACACCTGCAAAATGAATGCGCATCATCACTTATTCTCTGCTGATTTCTTGTTTCCCTGTAAGTCATCTTTCGAGTGGTGAGTAAATGGAACACCTCTGGAAATCTGAGATATCAAGTAGGAATATCCCACATTTGACTATAAATGGAACCTAAAATCAGATTTGTTAATAGAGTGCTGCAAGCATGACTCTTAAATCCCAGAAACGAGTTAGCATTTTAGCACTTCCGATTCCGTTGTCCCGAAGTCAATGGGTTTTTTAATGGGTTGTTAGTTAAATTCCAGAAATATAGCCGCTTTTACAGCCTCATTATGTTTATAATCACACTCTGACAAACTATTACACCTTAAACTTTCATGGAAAATCTTTTTAAATAAAGACTGAAAGAGTTGTCTGAAAGTCATCCGACTGTGATGTAGTTCGTTTATATATGTTTAGGTTCAAAATTCAAAATGCAAATTTTTGAAGATTATCATGATTAACAAAATGTGTAAGAATCATAGACTTGTGTAAGTCACAGAGCTGATTTTCAGCAATAATGCAAAAGCCAACGAAAAAAAAATCATATTTGTTTTTAGTTGAGGGAACCAGGGTGACAAAAAAAAACATAATCACTGCAGCACTCAATAGGAATGTTGTTCCAGGACCAACAAGGATGTTGATACAGAAACATTTCTTGGCAAAATCATAGTCACTGATGTATTACTCAACTGCAATGAGAGGCTGTAAAACAAGAACCAGAAATCCAAAGAACCACCATAGCCAATCCCTGAGCATAGAGATTAATAATATAGTACAGAGTGGTCACCATGAGCCCAGCAAACATCTCCAGCAACTCAACTCGCATATAGAGGGTATGCAGTTAGCCAATACACATCACTTGATCAGATGTCCCACCTAAAGCCACACGAGCAGCAGAAGCATCGTAGTTGATCCAGAAGGATACCCAGGACAGGATGGTGATTAGGATTGAGGGCATGTAGGTCTGCAGGATGAAGTAACCAATGTTCCTCTTGAGTTTGAAACTCAGAGACAGGCGTGGATAAGAACCTGGTCCAAACAAACAGAGAGAAGGACAGTTTCATTCATGCTCTATAGTAAAATCTAGAGATGCTCCATTTTGGAAATTGCAATAATCGTACACTACCATTCAAAAGTTTGGTATCTATATTTATTATTCATTTTAAAAGACATCTCTTATCTTCACCAAGGCTGCATTTATTTGATCGTAAATACAGCCATATTGTTCCCGTAACAACAATATTGTGAAATATTATTACAATTTAAAATAATGGTTTTCAATTGTAATATATTGTAAAAATGAATGTGATGTCAAAGCTGAATTTTCAGCATCACATGATCCTTCAGAAATCATTCTAATATGATTTGCTGCTCAAGAAACATTTCTTATTATTATCAAATGTTATAAAAAATAAAAAAATAAACATTTTTGGTACCTAATAAATATTTTCCTGTGACTTTTGATCTATTTAATGCGTTCTTGCTGAATAAAAGAAATAAATTGTTCTGACCCTAAACTTTTTAACAGTGATGTCAATAAACAGATTATCAATAAACTGTTTTTTAACATCAGCCTTTTTCTTGCTCTTTGCAGACTGCTTATAGCTTTAATTTAAATAAATCAATGCATTGGTCCATCTCTAGTAAACACACAGGCCACCACAAATATATTAGGTGGCAATAATAAGCGCAGTGTCTGAGAATGTGGGTAGAGTCAGACAGCCAGACTGCATGACTTTATCTGTTCCTGAAAGGCAGACCAGTGATGATAATAAGACTGGAGAAAAACACAAATTATGTGCACTTACTCACATGCTTACTCATCGCATACATCGCTTCAAGGTTAAGCAAAAGGACACTGTAACTATATATATGCATGCAATAACATCTGCACCACAGCATTTCAGTTTAATTTCATGGTTAAAGTGTAGGGATCATACAAGGACAGGGCGGTATCACAGTATATTGGCCTTCAGTGCGCTCGCAGATGCTGCTGTACGTGAAGGCTTTGAATGTGGCTCATAAACAATTGAAAGAATTCAGAGTGAGACCTATCCATTTTATAATATTAGTTTAACTTTTGTCTTTAACTCGAGTCTTGAATAATCATATCTTTTGGTTTGTGTCCAAGGTTCAAATGAAAAATAAATGAAATGAGATGAAATACCTTTCATACCTTTCATTTGTAAATATGTCATATGTACCGTTCTCGTAATAAAACTGCTCATACTGTGATATAATATTCTGGTCATACCGCCCACCCCTACAGTAGATCAAACATTACTTTTGAACAGATCTGACTCATGCTCCCAACTGTACAACACACAGAAAAAGAGAATAAATTCAACCTGTAGAGAAAACCACGTTCTTCGAGATGAGTTTGTAGTCCACGATGGAGAACTGAGGCAGTTCTATCCTCTCCACCCCCGTAACGGCTCCGTTTCCCCCTCGCCAGTAAAACTCGATATCATCTGTAGTGTAGCCATCTGGAAGATCCCAAACACACGTGTGTTAAAACAAACCTTACATCTCCCTACATGTCAGCAGGAAATGAGCTCTGGATAAAGACTGTATTACTTCCTTCTGCAACCAAGCTTTAAGGGACTTTAAACGAATACAGGACACAACTTTTTTTTTTATCACATTTTTGTCCAGTCAAAGGAGGTGGTTATCCTGCTTTGTTGATCATCATCCTCAGGAGTTCAATTTAAATATTATATATTATAAGACAATTGTTTTTTTATTAATTTACATACGTTACATACGTTATTTTCAATCCTTTTTTTCAACCAATATTTGGGGCATGTCTAAAAACATACTTAACAACTTAATAACTATGCAAATGAGGGTAGCATGGTTGTAAATGTATCCTAAATTAAGATGTCACTCAACAGATTGTTTTTTAAATACTGATAAATAAAAATGTTCCTTACAATAACTTGGGTAACAGGGTCGAAGGCTGAGATTTAACAAATGCAATCAACAAGAAAATGGAATAAGGTTGTTTATGTTGTAACAGTTCTGAAAGAATGTTCCATTTCTTGTGCTGTAATTCTACTCCCCACCTCAAGGGGGAGCTATGAGGTTTCTTTGGGAAGGGCTATCCTTTTAAGAGAGACAAGTAATAGTGTTTAGAGAGGTACTGGCATGGCTTTGAGTGTTTGCTCAACTGAGCCGTGTGCAAGAAACCCTATTATGAGGAATCTTTTTGGTTCAACAGTAAGTTGTATATATTTTGTAATTCTATGTTTATTATCTGTGTCAATTGCATATGTTGATTTGTATTTGCCTATTTGTTTAGAGAGTTCTCTTTTGGCTTCATTCAATATGGACACTTCATCTGGACTATGTTGTGCTCTGATTCTACACCTTTGTTGATTACCCGGACTGGTGCTTGGTCATGATTCAAAACACTTTTTGTTGGACTTCTACACCGGGACTTCTAATAAACTTTTGGAATATTGGAAATGCTCGCTTCTAACCTGAACTGCTTGTGGTGTGGTGAGAAATTGACTATATTTCGGCCTGGACTCAAACGTGGGGTGAACTGAAATGTTCTAACATAATGAACTTATGATTTTCTTTTTCTTTGGATGTGATGATTTGCTGATAATATTGCTGTTGTGCATTTATCTGTATAGTTTGGGTTATCTCACAAAAACATAAATACACTTAACTCTACTCTTGGATGAATGGATCCCCTTCATTTAGTATGTGACCAAAACAAGAGTGTTACATATAATGTGGAAAACATCCATATTATGTTATTTTTACCACAGTTAATTAAAAAATAAATTTAATATATTGTCAAAATGATGATGTTGTACGTTTCTTTAACAGTTTAACCAAGAAGGTTAACCTCTGGTGGGACAAACCAAAATTTAAAGGGGAAAACGTTTTTGATGGTTTTTGATTAATCGTTTTAACTGTGTTGAAGTTGGTCATGAGCAATATATATATATATATATAATATATAACCTTAAAATTCCTTCTCCTATTTCAACATAAATTTCAACTCAAAATGCTTTGGGCCATATGTCCAATTTCACACTCATGAAATAAAAGCGAGCCAATTCTTAAATTCTACATTTCTACACATTGAAGAGAATAGTCCTCGCAACCAAAAACATGGTATCTGTGTTTTTAATACTCAATAATACAACCAAAGTGCACCATATTTATGGAAAGTGCATTATAAATATTGACGGTGACATTTAGATTTCAAAACAAGTAATCATTAAATTATGTAAGGGGACAGCTGGTTATGAAACAGACACGAGAGCACATCCGTGAAGGAATTTGTGTGTTTGCTTGTTCTCCATCCTCGCTAAGGTTCCTTCTCCGTCTGTACCAGTTTGTCTGCGTGCAACTTATAATGAGAACCAGTGACCTATTTAGTGTATTGAATAATTAAAGATGAGCTTCAGATTTCTTCATATTAAAGGGAGTTATCTCTGCATGACTTAGCAACCAGGTACAGACTTAAAAAGGCCAACAAAGCTGCAGGACTTATAAAGCATTAATGAACTACTCGGCGGCAAATATAACAAATACAGCTTTTATCTGTTCGTTTTAATGGGCCAGAGAGCATGAGATGTAAATACGACAAGAGCTTCAGCCATGTGACAATCATAAGATATGTCTTCTTAGCGTGGGAGCTTTTGGAGACCATAACCACGTAAGGTTGAGTCGTGTTCACCCCGCAGTCTGAAAAGGCTTTTAAAAACGGCGAGCAGACGAAAAGCGCAAGAGAGAGAGAGAGCCGAGGACTCTAGAGGAAACCGCTGCTGCTGGACTGGGAAGGACTGGTGTTTCACTTTCCATTAAAACTATTATCTCTGTGCCAGCGCGTCTGATTCTGTCAATTGACTGGCTGATTACCGTCAATAGATCACATCGCTTTACTCTGCTCTGAGGGGTTACTGCTACTGCTCCGTTATTCCCTCAGGGCCTCGGAAGAAAAAGGACGAGAACAAGGCGAGCTGGAATCCACATCAGAGGTGACTGACTCGAGTGGAGAGCTGCTACTTTGCTATGCTTTAAAATCTGTTTCTGAATCGCGGCCATTAAAAATGTATCAAGAATCAAGTTTATCGGGGAAAAGTAGGCTTAAGCTTGTGTCTCATTAGCCTGCGTGAAATAGCACAGGCTGGCACAAAACATTTCTCTTCCAGGATGAGCACAGATATGCAGATGAAATTTATGAGGAAAAACACGCAATTGTGCGTGCAAGTGTGTTTATGCGAAAGGGCTGAGACACTGGAAAAGAGAGATCGATGAGAAACTAAAGTGTGGGAGAGAAAATGAAAGACAAGCAAGCTTGTGCACCATGCGGAATTGAATCGAGAATGCCAAGTTTATGCAAGTTGAATTAGATTAGACAAAAACAGGATGCAGTATTTTATATTAAAGAATATTTATTATAAATATATTCTATATTAAGGTATACATTATATCTATATAAATATATTATATATATATATTCAATTATCTCACTGGCTGCAGGATCAGTAGAGGCCAAATCAACTTGTGCCATGTGGTAGTGATGTGATCGAGAATTTCATGACTGGACTTGATATTATACACACACACACACGTTTAGTTAGCTATCTAAAATAGGGACATTCCATAGATGTGATGGTTTTTATACCGTACAAACTGTATTTTCCATCCCCTTACACCAACCCTACCCCTAAACCAACCCATCACAGAAAACTTTCTGCATTTTTACATTTAAAAAAATATATATATTTTTATACCAGATTTACAAATGATGACATCCCTAGAGGGAGGTTTTTTGAGATTTTGTCAAATTTTGGTCACTTCAGGGTACAAATTTGTCCTCACAATACAGTTAAGTAGGTACAAACACACACACACGTTTGTATGTGTATTTGATAATTGTATTAATCACTTTAACCGCGTTAAAGTTAGTTATGAGCAAGAAATATATTTTACATATAATAAATATGCATATTTAGCATACTACATATACTACATATTATATGCATATTCCTTTGACTGTTTTCCACTCTTCCTTCAATTCAACATGCTTTGGGCCAAGCTCAATTCAATTCAAATTTACACTCATGGAATAAAAGTGGGCCGATTCTTAAATGAAAAAACACCCTGAAGAGAATAGATGGAATGACTTAAAGAAATGGGAAAAGAGGAATGGAGGGATAGAGCGAGAGAAAGAGGGAGAAACAGAAGACTGCGCAATGTGTTAGTAGCTGAAGGAAGCCAGGCCTGACCCTCACTGTTTTTGTGCTGCTTAACGCTTCTGGCAACTTAATGATCAAACGGAGGCAGCCTGTGCCTGAGCATCACATCACAGCGCTGTAATCCATGACTCCAGGGACGCAGATAACACACTGAGAAGACCTCTCATTCTTCTCCTATGTCTCACACTTTTTATTACAAGAAAAATTGCGTTACACACAATTACAGGCAATAATGACAAAATAGAAAGCCCATTCATCTTGATAAAGAGGGAGATGATTAGCTTTTGTTATGGCTGTAAATGCATAATTTACCATTGCTGTCATGGCACAGCTGAACAACCACATCATCTGTGTTTAAAGGTTCTGGCATCAGATGGGTCTGGCTGAGAGATAACCGGTTAGCGGTTCAACCTGTTTTTAACATCCTTTTCTATTTAGTCAGTTCTGTTATATAGGGTTTACAGATCAATGGCAGCACTTCTACAGAACAGAACCCGACAACACTATTAAACCACTGTGCGTTCGACAAGAAACAACAGTGTTCACAGGTAGAGTGACTTAATGCATTGCCTACATAAATTATTCAGCTGTTTACCTAATAGCCAATCACTCTCAAGAGCATAGCATTTTAAGCTTAAAGGGATAGTTCACCCAAAAATGAAAATTAGTAAGTAAGTGAGTAGACTGTGAAGGCCGGAAGCTAGAATTTTACTTTTTAACGTGTTAAATATGAATAGTTTTCTAGTCTTCTGAAGCTTTGCTTCAGAAGGCCTTTATTAACCCCGGGGCCGTATGGAGTACTTTTATGATGGATAGATGCATTTTTATGGACTTCAAAACAGAAACGGCCATTCACTGCCATTATAAATGCTGGAAGAGCCAGGAGATTTTTTAATATAACTCCGATTGTATTCGTCTGAAAGAAGAATGTCATATACACCTAGGATGATTTGAGGGGGAGTAAAACATGGGCTAATTTTCATTTTTGGGTGAACTATCCCTTTAATGTTACATAGTAGTTACAGTGTTGCATAAATATGAATTTACATTTGTGATTATATTATTATATAATATATAATAATAATACCATTATATTTATGGCATAAACACAAATTATTAATCAAAAACTTTAATAATAATATAATGGTATAACAATATAATTATAAATATAATATATATATATATATATATTACATATGTTATTGTTTTTAATAATACATTTTCATTATTATTATAAAATAAAATAAATTAAAATAATAATAAATTAAAATAAAATAAAAAGTTCAACATGAATATAAATGCTAGAAAAATCCTGAAAACAATATAATTTGACCTCTAGTCATAGCATAAATACATATTATTAACAAAAAACAACAACAAACTATTTGATAATAATACAATAATTGATAGATTATTACTATTATAAACAATAATATCAGTATGACATATTTTATTGTTTGTAATAGTTTTTCAGAGTAATTTTTTTAAAAACACTAACGGTTGACCTCTAAGTCAGGGTGATGATGAAAACCAAATGCTTCGATCTGGTACAGTGAGAGAATCTGAGCTGGGTCAAGAAGGATAAAAAAGGTGCAACACTCACAGCTCTCGATCTCCAGCGTGCAGTTCTGCTCATCCAGCGGGTACCGCCTCAGGTCCATCATACAAGCAGCGGTGGTGGTGATCCTGAATGCAAAGCAGAGACAAGGGACTGTGGGGATTACTGACGCTTCTCAAGGACAACAGAGACAACGCAGGGCTAGAGCAACCCTCCTCCCGTTCCCTCCATCTATATAATCAGACCAGTCTCACATCTAAAGCTCAAAAAGACTGGTGGGCCACAGCCTAAAAATGGTTTGCAGATCTGTTTGGAATCAGATGGTGTTTAGAAAATTGTTTTCCTATTCTATTATTGTATAAAATAAAAGGTATAATGAGCACGAATGAGAGAGATTTTGATATTCACTTCAGAATGGCATAATCTGGAGTGGACAAAGTCCTCATTACCTGAAGGAAAACATTCGGTCTTTTGAGCCTGACTCAACTGCTGCAGCATTTTCACAGGAAATTAAAAAGAGGTCTGAAAACTAAAATTTAATAGATGTCCCTGAACTTCGTGTGGGTTGTTAAAACTTAATATGGAGAACTGCTTATCATTAATAATTTAGCTCACAATTCAATCCGGAAGCCTTTTACATGAATTCTCCAATGGATGGGAGTGCAACTTTGTTTTCCAGTTTTTTAGCGGGGATTTTTCTTTTTGGCAGAGAAATGTGAAAGCATTCACCCTGGTTTTAACCAGAATTGCAGGAAATGACATTTAAAAAAGCAAGAAAAAAATCCATTTAAGGTCAGCGTGAAACAGAAGCCTATTGTGTTCCCTATTGTGATGAATATACGAGTGAAACAGTTTCTGGAATGAGGGGAAAATGTAGGGTGGAACTTGATTTCGTCCTGGGGAATAGTCCGGATCGTAGGAAGTTGGGCGTTCTGAATGATCTGAATCTGAATGCCAGTTTACAGTCAGTTAAGGATATTCAGTCCCACCCTCCACCGAGACACATAATGAGGAGAAGAGATGCTGTTTGGAGAATTTTAAAATAATGATGTGCATAGATAAATCATTTATAATAAGCACAGCAACATTCTGTATAAAAAAAAATAAATTAAAAAAAGAATTGTCAATTTTGATTTCACAGTGACTTTAACATCTCACATTCATTGTACACTTCTTTGTGACATTTTAGAGTTTCAAAGTTATTTAATTAAGTAATAAGTAATTAATTTAAAAAAATAATTAAAATATTTTAATGAGTAACATTTCTGTCTATCGACCTTCCTTAGGCTTACAAAACACATAAAGTGTAAGACTTTTATGTATCATTGTACATTTGGGTGTAGAATTGTATTTTCGTTTTTTCCTTTCGTAATTGAAGGCGAGGTGATTATTATTACTAACAGCTGATTGTACTCTAGATGATCTGTTCTCAAATGTGCTTGCATTTGGCAAATTTAACCAAAACGTTGCTCATTCAAATATTTTAATGATTTATATTTTTCTAGTTAATATTGTAACGCACAAATCATCCAAAGCACCTATGATTAGGTGTGCGAGGCAGTATATATTTTTTTAATTTTTGTGGGTTGCAATTTTTAATCATCCAGTCAGCATTGTCAGCATATAGTGGGAACAAGCCTCATCTCTTTCTTTGTTCACAACTCTACGGTCATAAATCAGCATGCTAAAAAACATCAACACTCTGGAGATTCCTAGTGCACCAGTCGGCAATCACAATTCCACAGGAAGTGCTGTGGAAGTACTGGGAGCTCTGGGAAATCAGGAAATTAGGCCAAGATGGCAGAGGTAAAAATAACAGGCTATTTATAGGTCGCTATCATCAGCAAAAAGTCTCAGTGCATTTCTGATGTCTGAAAGATGGATAGATTAGAGAGATATTGGTCCCTCTAGTTGATGAGGTTTGGTGTTGTTGGAAAGCTGTGAGAAGAGTTGGAGGTGGAGAGACGCATGGAGCCTCGATGTCCCTCAAGTTGTTCAGCCTCATGATAACTTCCTCTTTCTCTGTCTCTCTCATTTCGCCTATCTCTCGTTCTCTCTCTCTCTTAACATTGTTAACCATTACTCAATCTCTCTCATCTCTGAACTCCTCTTTTATCTTCTCCGTCTCTTTCCATCCTCTGCCTTTCTTTCACTACACACAGTACGTCTCTTTTTCCCTGTGCTAGGGAAACCATTGGCCGTTGTACCGTTGGGCAATTTATAACAAACTAAATTTCATTAATCATAAATAAGCTAGAATGATGATGCTTATTCAGCACATGCTCAATTCGGTTTTCCATCTGTCTAAGAACAACTGATTATACACTACTGTTCAAAAGTTTGGGATTAGTGCTTTTTTATTGTCTTTTTGAAAGAAATGAATACTTATAATATCATGTGACATTATAAACATTTGTAATGTTGCAAAACATTTCTATTTCAAATAAATGCTGTTCTTTTGAACTTTCTATTCATCAAGGAATCCTGAAGAAATGGTTTCCACAAACATATGAAGCAGCACAACTGTTTTCAACATTGATAATACGGCAATAAAAAAATGTTTCTTGAGCACCAAATCAGCATATCTGAATGATTTCTGAAGGATCATGTGACACTAAAGACTGGAGTAATGATGCTGAAAATCCAGCTTTGATTCACAGGAATAAATTACATTTGAATATATACTACAACAGAAAACTGTAATTTTAAATAGTAAAAATATTTCACAATACACTGTTTTTACTGTATTTCAGCCTTGGTGAGCATAAGAAAATTCTAAAAAAAAATATATATATATATATTTAAAACAATCTTAGTAAAAACACGGTCGGCAGTGTATATACTGTACATACTTTATATACATTTAATCTGTCCTTGACATGCTAGATGATCTGATTTTTGTAAAAATGATTTTATTTTTTAATTCCCACTTAAGACTTTTCATTTAAACACACATTATTCAGACAGCTAAAATAAATAGTAGCATATAAAGGAGAAAACAAAGTAAATATATAAATACATATTAAATCTATGAAATTATAACCTAGATGTGTAAACTTATGTGAAAGTGGGTTAATATCATTTATTTGTCAGGTGTTATAATTGCCCCCAACCACCCCAAATACTCTTCTCACCCCAAAGCTTCTTCTATTAAATCTGATATTATAAACTAGTCTTTCTCATTAAGAAGTCTATTAACTGTATTGTTACTTTTGCCAAAAAATAGATGTTTATTTAACTAAAAGACCATAGGTATATTTGTAGTAGTCTGTGAGTTGGGAAGAAAAATCTCTCATCTCTCAATTTCTCTGCTCTCCCCCTCACAGTGACCTGCTGCTTACGGGTTGATTTGTATCTGCCTGAATATATTAAGAGCAGAAGGAAGCAAGGCCTGACCCTCACCGGTTTAGGGCCGCTTAAAGCCTCTGGCAGCTTGTATCAGCTTGAAAATG
The DNA here is from genome assembly GCA_030578275.1 of Meda fulgida. NCBI lineage: Eukaryota > Metazoa > Chordata > Actinopteri > Cypriniformes > Leuciscidae > Meda > Meda fulgida. The sequence goes on from CM060629.1 coordinate 12,888,555, forward strand.
GTCTGATGAATAAAAGTCTGAGCTGTTTACTCTATAGTGCCATTAGACTGCTACTTCCCTGCACTGAAACCCACCAACACTGTGGTCTTCAGGACCACTTTCTTCACCAACACACTAGACTTCATGTATCCATCCATCTATCATGGCCGGGGTGCAGCACTACGGTTTCCCCGTGCAACACACAGGTTCATAAAAGGGTTGGGTACAGACCCCAAGGCATCATGTGTACCTTTTTTCCAAATGACCTTGTTTACTAAGGCCTGTGCTGCAACACAGAAAGCAGGGGTTCTGACTGAATAACACTGAGGGTGGCAAGAGGACGCGCTGAAAGCGTTGCAGTGAAAATCTTAGTCCTGAACTGGATCTAGGATTTCATACACTGAATCACTAGAATGTAATTTTCAAAAAGTGCAGTGATTGCTTGGATGGTGAAAAATGGTCTATAATATATATGACAATTGGTTGGAAAGGGATGGGCTGAAAAATGAGAGGACTTGGTGACATCCGTGGACATGGAATGTAATTTCAGAGGCGGAGCAAATTTTGATTAGAGATTAAAGACACATTTTTTCTTTATATAAATAATAATGTGCACATACTAACTAGGAAACTAGGCTCCTGTAAAGCATAGCATTAGCAAAGCCAAGGTCATCATGTGTCAAATTCCTACGGATGCATGAAAATGTTGGCCGATAACCGATTATTCTTTATATTTGAAAGCTGTTAACCGATTTATTGATCGATAAATCCAAATCCAATTTTTGAGACCCTGATTCAAAAAAACAAAGTCTCACCATTAAAAGCCATGAGTAGTGTCTCAGTTGAAGGAAAGAATCCATTATTTATCATTAAACATATATATTTATCATTAACATTAAAAATAAACATATATCAGCCGATACTGATATGGTGGCCAATATATCGCGCATTCCAGGTGGCCGATATATCGTGCATTAGCATGAAGTGATAAAATGTACACCTTGAATGCAATATAAATCGCTTTGGATAAAATCATAATGTGCCAAATGCAAACAAATGTTAATTAAATAGGGTCAATTTAGAGTTCATGTTGAATTTAACCACTGAAGATATTGCAGACGCTTTTCTTACAGTGAAAAGCAAAGAAGGGAAGTGTCACATGAAGATCAGAGTATTTACTTTCATACATTTTATAATAGATTTAATATATATTTCTTTGGTGATCCTGCTAAGCCACTATTGACAGAATCGGACATAAAGTGCAAGAGAAGGATGTGGTATTGAATTCTGCAGACAGTTCAGCAATTTTCCTTTCAGTGCTGCCTGTCCTATCTGAGTTTTCCTGCTGCACTGCTATTCACCCACCTTTACACAGAAAGACAGCACAGGAATGTGTGATTTAGTGCTGGGCAACGATTACATTTTTTAATCGCGATTAATCGCATAATTTTCTTGCGATTAATCGCGGTCCTGTGAAACTGTTGCAGTCATGCTCGCCTCACGCACGCGCCCGCGCGTTGCCGAAGTTCAATTGTCTATTTTTGAACACGACGCACAGCACAAATCATTGGAAGAGAGACTGATCCTCGGCTCGCTGTTTGTGAGTTTCCAGAATCTAAATAGTTATCTATAGGTTTTATAGGTACTGTATAGAGGGCGTGTCATTCACTCGCAGAGCGCTGTCTCCCTTTCTGTTCACCTGAGAGAACCTGCCAATGCCTCTCCACTGCTGGTTTGGGTGGGTTATATATCCCGCCCCTCCTGTGATCATGGTTTGACTGTAGGCCTATGTGTATTCAGAGCCAGTGAGCAACGGACTTTCAAAAGAAAATAAAAAAATCTGCGTTAACGTGCGATAAAAAAATTGTCGGCATTAATTAATAAATGCGTTAACTTGCCCAGCCCTAGATTATACACAAAATAAATTATTGCTGGATATAAATAGAAGCTGTCTTATTCTGCCCTTAGACATCTTCAAGTCTCTGGAAAAAAAATTACACCAGCCGATGCACTTCACCTCCATATAATAGGCAACCTTTCTGTAGTAAATGAGAATTAATGATCAAGTCTCCATTTTATTTTGTGGCTCATCCACTGTAAATGAGATGGTAAACAGAACGCCTCTTCTTCTCTCAATCACCATATGTAGTCATTTAGATTTGCTTAAGTCCATTATATCCCAAATTAGTCGATTGCATTTAGACAGAAGTGGCCCTAACCGCACTGTAACGCTTCTTAATTGGGCCTAGTACATAGACTTGCTGAACACCTCATATTATTTGTCAACTAAGTTATGTTGTGCTCCAAAATGCTGTGAATGTGTGACACATCGCAACACAATAAGCCAAAAACTGCTCAAACTCTACTTAAAATGTTAGTTTAATTCAGACAGAAGTCATTACTAACACTTTACTTAAAGCCTTTATGTATAATACATTACAATATATATATAATGCATTAATTATGCCTTGTAATGCACCTTATAATGCATTGTATAATCTCATGAATAACCATATTTATAATAAATTATAACACTTATATACTCAATCTTACATCTTTGGAAAGTATAATGCATTAAAACACATGACAAACAACCAATTTCAGATGCAACAAGGAATCTGCTAATAAAGCATTTTAACTTTGGTTACAATTATTTATGAAAAGATATAATGCATTATAAATGTACACTGTGAATACCTTTATATTGCATTATACATAAAGGCTTGAAGTTAAGTGTTACCAAGTCATTGTTTTTACATTTCAATGAACGAGTTTAGTCTCATCCTAAGATAGCACTGACTGTTTTATATACATTCCACACAAGAGCAGAAGGCATTTTCTCAATCTGTAAAGTGATAATATCATTAGCTGGATTTACACAACTTCCAGGAGTAAAGGCATACAGTCTTTTTATTGGTTCGTATGGGGGGGGGGGGGGGTTAAAAAAGGTACTAGGAGTTTACTATAAAGGTACTGTATGTTTTTGAGAAAGAACTAATAGATACATAAATAGATACATAAAATACATATCACTTTGTTTAGTTTTTTTGTGTCTAAGCAGGTGATTCATGGCCAGAATAAACAGCTATGTTAATTAGTAGCTCAAGAAAGCAATTGTACTATGCATCAAAGAACATTTCTTGGTTTTTACAGGCTCCAAACAATAACAATTTAAATATATGAAACTAAATGAATATGAAAATGTCTAAGGCATTGAAAATGTTTTGACATTAGCCCACTAAAACATGGACAACACAGACTGCTAAGCTGTAAAATGATTCAGTTGTTGTATTATGACTTGGAAATTGTATTCAAGCCTGTGTATTTTCATCTCCTGGTCGGTGTCTCCATTATTGGTTGAAGTCTTTTAGGGAGCAAGATAATCAGATCTACCTGCCTGTGCTAAATTTTCAGACTGGGCTCTCACAGACAGTTATAGAGAAGCACTGTTATTTTCTTCTTCTCCTGGTAATTGAGGAACATGCTTTGGCAGGCTTAGTGGAGCAGGGCACCCTACATGGACAACACACCCCCACTCACCACAAACACACACTCAAAAACGCATTTACAACCCCCCAAAAAAACATCTTCCAACACTCTTTTATGTCAAACTGCAACAGAGCACAGATTCTCAAAAATTTTCAAATGTCACAAAAGAGAACGCTCTATTACTGCCTCCTCAACACATGCTCTCATACACACACACACACACTCATGCGGCCGCAGCCGGCGCTGTCTCACATACGAAAGTCTCCATTGACAAAACAGCGCACTGGCAGTCCCAGCAGCAATGTTCTGCGGGCCAGGTCACGGCACTCTCACACATTCCCATCAATGTTTCATCATGTGCATTTAGTGTTTCTGCACGCATTTTCTCTTTTGGGTCATTTAAAAAAAAAAAAAAAGCTTATGTAATTGGGCACTTGCATAATGAAGCGTTATAAATTATATTTATTGATTTTGCTAGCTTAATAACAGTGAATTATCTGCTGCAATGCAGATTTTTAATTTTTAAGCACTCTTCTGATAAGGACACTGCTGTCAGGCTAAGGAACAGAAAGCACAATATGCAGCTTTGGAATTAGCAACAACAATTTCATCCCTTCTAAACATAGACACCGATGTTGAGTCATTTACAACGGCATAATGCAATCAGCAGCGAGAGAAAATAAAAACAGGCCTCAGAACATGTCGTGAGCGCATGTGGGTGGATTGCAAATAGTTTGCACCAGCGCTCGGATAGAATTATGAGAGGAGTTAAACGACCTCTGCAGAACGTGATTACCGGTCAGCTTCGGTCGATAACCACAATGAAAATGACCTCAAAGGACGTACCTTAATCCGTACAGCACGGTGCCATCGGGGTGCAGGCGTATCATTCGGTTCTTGACTGTCACTCCGTGAACGAAGGATTTCTTATCGTTGAGGAAGTAGGTGTCGGGCACCCAGAGCTGGTCAGCGACGCGGTTATCCAGGGTTAGATTCAGAGGGATCTCGGAGTAAGACAAGCGCTTGTCTCGCCAAGCTTGCTGGAAATACATGGTCAGAGTGTAGTCCTACGAATAAGAGGAAAATTAGGATAATTAGGAAAATAAGAGATCATGAAGACTATTGGGAAAATACAACAGATTAAAAAGTATACTTTCTGCATTTGGGTTTTAATGTCATGTACAAATTGATGTTTGAACAGTTTCCAGGTTAAATGTATATGGGCATCTGCCTTACACTATCAACAGGCAACCAACACTATTACATTTTTGTATGTTTACATCAATGTTTAATATTAATAAGGCTGAAGTTAATATTTCAAACCACACTGTAATTAATATGTAAGTATTTAATGTTAATATTTAAAAACACAATGTAAAAAGTGGTAACCTGCAAATGATAATTTAAGGAGCTTTTTCCACCTGATCTAATCCTTTCGTTTTCTTGGTGTATCTTATTGTAAACAATAAAAGCTCAACGTTCAAAAGCTCATAAGATTTTCTTTAATGTTTTTGAAAGAAGCCCTTCTGACCAAGGCTGCATTAATTTGATCAAAAAATAATTAAAAACAGTAATATTGTGAAATATCATTACACCTTAAAATGTTCTATTTTTCTATATATAAAAATGTTTTCTAAATAATTATAATATGCTGACTTGGTGCTCAAGAAACATTCTGTATTATTATTTATCTATGTTGAAAACGATTTGGCTGCTTAATGTTTTTGTGGAAACAGTAACACATTTTTTTCAGGATTCTTTTGATGAATAGAAAGTTCAAAAGAACGGCATTTATCTGAAATAGAAATGCTTTGTAACTTGTCACTTCTGATCAGTTAAATGTGTCCTTGCAGAAGTAAAAAAAATAAAACGTAAAAAGTAAAAGTATAAATGTCTTTCAGAAAAAAGAAAATCGTACCGACCCAAAACCTTTATAGGGTTGTAGGTCGCAGTGTAGGTTGATAATATTCTTTTATTTTGAATTCATTCATTTAGATGTTACCACATGAATCATATTATGACGTTTTTGGTCACAAGTCTCATCAAGTTGCCTATAAAATAATAACTTCAATAATACAACAAGCAAATTTATTATCTATTTCATTAGTTACTACTAACTGTTGTTAAGCTGTTTTTATTAGCAGTCGCCTGCTTTCTGATCATTAGTCAACAAATGCCCGGTAAACACCGCAGATGGTGGCAGGCACGCAGATGCACCTTTTAATTTAACCCAGCTGAGTGCTCGCTAAAACTGCCTCAGTCACAAATCACTTTGCGTTTCAAGTCATTACAAGTTCGTTCCGTTTTGGATGTGACCAAAAGTGATGATGTCCGAGTGTGAGTTGTTTACTCTGTAATTAGCTCATCCATTTTCACCAGTCTGACACATTCAGGCCGATTTTTTGACTGGCTGCAATTATCATAGGCTGGCATTTTTGCATTGACAGTGTAATCAGCCAATCACAGCGAAGCATCAGCTGTTTGTTTATTTAAAAAAAAACAGCTTTACACACTATTTAAGCTTATACTTTGTAATGTTTCTCGTTTTAATTCTGTACTGTCGATAATTTTCTCATCCGAACTGTTTTGGAGCAGGCACTTATCCCATGCCTCCTGGGATTAAAAGCCCCTGATTTTATCTTCGGTTTGTTTTGGGAGTGCTTTGGATGTGTTTATCAGCGTGGCCAGAGGATGAGGGGGCAGTGGGCTGGCTGAACGGTGGCAGGCAGTTTCTGGCCCCATATTTATCTCTCCGTGCTTCTCCAGCAGTGACCTGTGAGGGAACTCTTAAAACCGGCAATCGTCTTCTGCCAAAAATAACCAGCACACTTAAAGTTACTCTCAGGCATTAAAGGACAAACCCTCCCTCTGATTCAAAAGCCGCTGGAAGAACCAGCTGTGACTCACACTGTCCTGCATGTGCACTTTCAAACAGCCACTTCAGCATGAGCAAACACACGCTAAACACACCTGCACACACGCCCGCCCCAATTCCCCATGACACATCCCGTACACATACACGGCCCGACAAAAAAAAAAAAAAAAAGTAGTTGTTTGGATTTAAATAGGCAAATGCTTATGCAATGCTTCATGCATGTTATATGTTTGGCAACAGTTACATCACATTTATTTCCATCAAGAGGTGCATACATTTTGGGTCCAGATCTTGTAATGTCAATGTAAGAGTCCAGCACTCTGTAAAGTCTCCTCCAACACATCCCAAATACTTTCAGTGAATTTAAGGTCTGGACTCAGAGGAGCCAATTCATGTGTGAAATGATCCTACTAACTATTCTTTCACTATTTGAGCCTGAAGAATCTTGACATTGTCATCCTGGAATATGGCCATGATGTGTCTTACTAACATGGAGTGTGTAGCTTTTCATTTCTTGAACAACCATCAGTTAGAGTTATAACCGTTGGCATACATATTACATGCTAGAAACATAATCACTGCAATAATGATCCAATCATAGACTAAGCATTTGCCTATTTAAAACAAACAGTGATCTTTTTTTGTAGTATAATACTACTACTACTTCACTACTTCTAGTTTTTGCACAACATTTCTGTTACAAATTTTTGGTATTTTCTGGAAATTATTTAAAGAGGACCAATTATGCTTTGTCACAATATTAATGTTTTTAATGTCGCTGTTTGAGAATGAAAAAGGTTTGCAAAGTTACAAAGCACAAAGTCAATCCAAGGGGAGTTATTCTCTTTATCAGTGCACAAAGTTTCTGAACTGAAATGCCTTGATTGTGGTCTTGAGTTTTCTTCCAGGAACGAACACTTCACAATATTCCTCATTTAAATAATTCCAGCCCAAGGCACATGCAAAATAAAGGGGTGGTTGAGTTGAGTTAGTAGTGTGTTGAAACTGGTGGTTATTATGGTAAGAGGAGTGACATTTCCAAAACATGCTCAAAGGGGTCGACAAATCACAACAAACTGATCCAGCCGACCAATCAGAGCACATTGCGCTTTTCGTAAGGATGGCTTACAGAGACAGAAACTAAACAGAGTGTTACTGACAGACTGGGAAGAGAAGTGCTGCAGCAATGTAAAATATGTAAAAACAATGTGTTTTTCCAATGTTCAAGCACAAAAACCTATTCTGGTGAACCTCAAAACCCAAATCAAGGCTCTGAAATAGTGCATAATATGGCCTCTTTAAAAAAAATCCTTTATGGAACTTTTCTGATAAGAATCCAAATTATTGATGCTAAAGATATGACTACATTAAACTTCGAATGAGCATGCAGATGGTCCACACTACATACTCAGTGGTAGCTCGGCTCACATAATTCCCTCCGTTCTTTAGCATCTGTCATTATGCATAGAGTAGGTTAAAGACAGTGCGGAGCATCTACACTGCAGGTTTCCCTCAGGAGAAGCAGCAGATGCCTTGGGCGACAGAGTCACTTTAGCCACCTCAAACCCTTAAAGAGATGGTTCACTCATAAATTAACATCTTTACTCGCTCTCATGTGCTTCCCAACCCATTAGACTCTCTTTCTTGTGTGGAACATCACAGAGGATATTTGAGAAATGTATTTTTGTACATTCAATTCAAAGTCAAAGTGTACAAAAATTGCTCTGTTGCCAACTTTTTGCAAAAAAAGCTTCTTTCGTGTTCCGCAGAAGAAAGAAAGTCATACAGTTTTGGACTGACATAAGGGTGAGCAAATTATTATAGAATGCTCATTTTTGGGTAAACTATCCCTTACTGAGACATTCTATTAATAAATTCCATTGATAAATGTGTTACAATGCATTATTTACGCTCATGTCATTTCAAACCTGTTTCACTTAATGTGCATTCCATTTGACTGTAAATCCTCTGCGAAGTGGAGTCATCTTAAGTAAGATTGCAACGCCATAGAGAATTAGGAAACATCGAAACATCACGTCACAGGAAGTGGAGAGGGAAATTTACACACCAGTAATTGCACATCATTTCAGCACTTGAAGTTTGACTAAAATAAACGCAGTAAAAATGAGTTGAGGCTTCAGCATTTTTATTGAGTTTAATTAGTCCCAGGTGTGGTTTGTACACGGTTGTTTGCGGGTATAAAGTGTGCCAGATGTGACAGTTACAATCCAACTATTATGATTACAGTTATATAAGGGGAACAAAAAACACATTTAATATATCCAAATTATATTTATTTTCATTGCAAGAGACATTTATCACGTTTAGCATTTACAAATATGACAATTTATTAAGTATACTAATAATAACTTGATATTTATATAAATACACATGTATGTGTTGCATATTAAATGAAAGTATTTTATATTAAATTTATTTTCAAAAGTATATGTTATCATGCCTCAAACTTCTCAGGAACACAGCTTTATATTCCTTTGTGCAAAACAAAAAGAGGTGTTTGGAAAAATATTTATGCTGCTCTCAAATACAAGTGAATGGGAACCCGCATCTTTCAAAAACACCATAAAAGCACAATACGCCCAGTTTACACAGGATTTAAAAAGAATAGCCAGACGGGATTCAAACTGTCAGCTGAAGACCCAAGTTTGGTTTGAAGACGAAAAACGTAGCGAGCACAAAGTTCTCTCACCATTCCTGATTTCTAACACACTCACAGCGCTTGGCTGGTCTTTTGGCTGTCAGAGCAGAAACGAAAGCTTCTCTCTGTGTGTTTCCATCGTCTCCTTTAGTGTTCATATGTAAATTGGGTGAGCTTTTTTCGTCCATTTGATCAAAAGATCTGAAAAAGCCCATACATTTACCGGCCCATAGACCCTCCCCCCGAGGAAATCAGGACAGAAGTGGTTGAAAGTGGACAAAAGAGACGGATTAAAACACCAGGTGTAAACTCGTGATCCGATTGACCAAAACGCATCTTAATGAACCATAAAAGTGATCTTGTGCCCTATATTTCACATCTATACTATAGTCAAACAATAGTTTTGTGTGAGGTAAAGACCATGAAATATTAACCATGAAATATACATTCGGCCGTTACAACAAGCCAAATTTGAATATGCACAATATTCAAATCGCATTAATTAGGTAAATTTGAGTCTGTTCCTAACAACAACAACAACAAAAAATTCAGAAGACTTGAAATATAGTACCCAAGATATATGGACCATTTTATATTTGGAACTTGACAAACCCAGTAATGGGCAACATGGACATTCTGCTAAAAACTCCTTTGTGTTCCATGGAAGGAAGATCACTCATGTTTGAAAGAGCATGAAGGTGAGGGTATCATCAACAAAATTGCTTTTTTGGATAAACTAACTTTTAAGAAAGAATGAAGATTTGTGCTATGCATGTAGAAATGTTTTGATGATATTTATGCCTAATGGTATTCCGCCATTCTGAGTTTTTTCATCCTACCTATAGTGTTCCAGTTGAATAATGAAATACAATAAAATAGGAGTTCATATAGCACATGTTAATGTATTACAGTTATAAATCATATAGGGGGAAAAACAGCAGAAAAATGGAAAAAACTTTCAGTAGATTAACATTTTGAGGAAAGAGGTTAAATATACAGTTTTTTCCGAGCGAAGTGTGGATGCCAGGGAATATGGAACACCTGGGCTTGGAACTTTCCTCTTGGCTTCAGTGCCAAATGTGAGCATAATTACTATGGTCACAGATGGTAGCAGATGCCTCTTTGGGCTCTGTTTACTCTTCTTTGACATCAATAGATCTCAAACCGAGACACAAACACACAGCTTGCGAGCTCACATGCAACCGAGTGGATTTTTCCCTCTCTGCTAAAAGAATCAGGCATGAAGATAGAGGTGCAGTGCATTGGCACATAGACATATAATGGATTTTAGAGATATGAACATTTAATATCTGTTGTTGTTGCTTTTGTTTTGTTTAATACCAAAAATGAAAATTCTATCATTTACACGATTTCATATGGTAACATATTAAAGAATGTAGCTATTTTTTTCTAATCGATTGCAATGCAATAGGATCTGAAGCTTTCAAGTTTGAGGAAGGACGCAAAGCACCATAAAGGCAAGGTGTGACCATTCAGTTATTCAAAGTTTATCTTTTTGTGTTCCACAGACAAATGAGGTGAGTAAAAAAAAACGACAGAATATTAATATTTAAGTGAACTAAATAATTTTGAGAAGCAAGAGCAAAAAAAAAGCCTCTGTAAGGTTGTAATGTTTAATCATCGTTAACAGAGCTGAATTTTGCAAGTGCAAATTAATTTAATCAAGGGCGTCACTAAATCTGCAGCATAAATGTACTAATTAAGGGCGCATTGGTTATGAATTCTTCATGTGACATGGAAAATCATTAACTAAAGAAGTCTCAGACACAAGAAAAAGCTGTCTTTGTATTCAATAAAACTATTCCAAAGTCATTGATGATCAAATAGGATCTACCTTCACAGTTTAACTCTCGCAGCCCCCATTTAAAAATACCAAACCAGGACTCAACAATAAGGATAAAAAATAAAACATGATTTGTTTCAGTTGGGTCAATGAAAAATGTTGGCAGAGCATGTAAAAATAAAAACCATGAACGACTAGGCCAGCAGAAAAAAAATCCTTATTGTTGATTCTTGCCATAGCATTATTTACAGCAGAGCACTGCAAATCTGTGAAACAACCTTATGTAAGATAAAGTGAAGCATGCCAGCTCTTCAGATGGATACAGATCGATAGATCATATTGAGATTGTGACAGAATGACACAACGTCATTTGTCGGGTCTCTCCCACTGAGCTGACACTGAAGCAGAGGCTGCTGGGAGTTCTCCATTAAGCCTGTCACAACCCAAATCCAACACTCATCACGTTCAGAAGACATCCATCTCCACTGCACAGAACCCATTTAAAAACAGAAGTCATGCAAAATTAACATCAAGCAAAACATGATTCTTTTTTTTTTTCCAGGCATTGAAATAAATGCCATTTTCCAAGAATATGGTAGGGCCTGAAAGCTTTTCTTTCCCCACACAAATAGTCAGTGAAAGAAGGTGCTTAGAAAACATTGTTATTCCACCTCAGGACGTCAAACTGAATATTATGAACAGTTTATTGTTTTCTATTTATTTGATATAAGGTTTGTGATTTCTATACCCCTGGTGCAAGCCAAATTTTGAGATGATTTGTGCGCCTTTTACAGTGAAATATAAAAAAAAAACATCCACATTAAATTGACAAAATATAAAAAAATAAACTAAATTTTTAAATATATGCACACATGGTTGCTAATTTAAATTAAAGTGTCCCTATTATGCTTTTCAGATATTACTTTTCATGTAGAGTGTCATATACAGCAGCTGTTTGTGAGGAATATAGCTGTTTATGTGCAAAGTTTCAAATATCAAAGTGCATGATAAATAGAGGTATTGTCTTATTGTCGATTGTGAAAAGAGTCATCAGTAATTGAAGTAAATCCAGTCTTACTTCCTGCTCGAAACCTACGAAGGTTTGTAACAAATTAGCATAATAATGTCATACTATGGTCTTCACTGCAGGCTGCCCGTGAACAATGTACTCTGACCCTCAAACACTGTAGTTGTAGCCGAGGACTGGAAGAGTTTGCTTTGTGTTGTTGACATGTTGAGAAGACCAAATCCACTTTGCATGCATTTCCAAAGGATATGGACTCGTGCTGGAACTGATACGGTAAAATCGACTCCATCGTTAATATTCGTATCATTGTGTATGAAGCGCTAAAAACCAGAGCTGAACTTCAGATACGGTAATGAGCATTGCATTTCTGACATGCGCTGCAAGTGGTTGCCCAATCACAACAGACTAGGCCATCTGACCAATGAGAGCAGAGTAGACAAATCACAACAGACTGGACCATCTGACCAATCAGAGCAGAGTACGGTCTCGGAAAAGAGGGGTTCAGGAGACTGAATCCTTTATCGAATCGTTTCAGACACTGTGAGAAAAGAGGTGATGCTACAATGTATATTATGAGAAAATTCGTGTTTTTTAACCTTGGATGCATGACCTATTGTAGAAGTCCAAAACAAAATTAGGAACTAAATTTGGGAATTAAAATTGCATAATAAGTTCCTCATTAGTAGCTAGTTTGGGAACAAATGTTTTTAGTAATTATTGATAAACTTCTATTTTAAATGAAAGAGAAATATGTATTTGACAAATTTTTCTTACAATTACTTGCACAACAGTGTGCAATTGTCAAGCCTGATGAATGCTCTCAACACTACAATCTGTGAAGCAATTGAGAAATTAGAATGAGATTTTGTACTTGTCCTCCCATCATGATGTAAACATGATCCAAACTATGTAATTTTTTTGGTTGCAATGCAGGAAATGAATGTGGTAACAGGGTTGAGGACAAAATGTGTGTTTAAATCTAGCTGCTTTTCATTCTAGGCTCATTTTATGTCATATGATTTATCATATCTAAAAGATCTCACAACAAAAAACTATGGGATTTGTGCCTCTAATGCTTTGAATAAGTCATGTGGCACCAAAGTGTTTCTGTTCGTCCCTATTTGAGGAAAGTGCCAAATGAGCGCGTAAAGAGATTGTGATGGACAATGCTGATAACAAGGCACTTAACAGCACCACTGCCATAGTTTCACTGTCTCTCCAAATAAGAGAAACACCAACGCAGTTGCTGTGGACTTGGGAGACATCATTAATTGGTCATGACAATGAAACCATCCGAATGACTGGTTAAGCACAAGCCTCTAAATATTGGAGGTTGTAAGAGAGATGGACTTAAGATCCAGTGGCCATACCCGGGGTGCTGATAGCATGACTGGCCCGATTAGCCTTTATTCCCAACGGAGCGTTTTCTACAGCTACTTAAACACGTTTGATTTAACAGCCTAACACCCCATCACAGGATGATATATTAACAGATTACACAAGCGAAATCTGTCACATTAACTTCACTTAATCTAAGCTCATAACTGCAAGTGCCGTGATGAGGATGTTGATGACATGTTTGGAGATAAACGTTTGATGTCGAAGACGTGATTAAGTGGCAAAGTTTATTGCAATGTCAGACAGACTCCAAACGCCAGGTGTTTCAAATTAATCTACAACCGAGCGCCTCTTTGCAGAATTAGTTTGGAAATCAGAGTTTAATGTTGTTATTTGATTAAACTTTGTTCTGAAAACATTTTATGTTAGACTTTTTCCATATAAGGGATAATGAACAGTCAGCTGATCATCGCAAATAATTAGACCTGCACAGGGTGACCAGGACCCCGATGCAAAACATTATCCCGCTTAAATGTTAATTCAATTAATAAATTAAATACATATATTAATAGATAAATGGAAATTATTTTAACATTTGAGAAGAAAATTAAGTACAAGACACATTAAACTATCAGAGCTAACTACAACGTTTATATATAAAAAAAAAAAAAAAAAAACTTTGGACAAATGTATATTGTGTTGTGCTGCATAAATAAAAATGATTTTGAGTTCAGATAATATTTTAACCATTACTTGACAATGACAACAAACATGCCTGTTGTTTAATTTGTCTTTATAAAATCACACGTACTAGTCTAAATTAAAATAGTTGCCTATATATTTTAGGAAGCGGATATTTTGCAAGACGATCATAATAATTGTGGATTCTTAGAATCAAAAAACAAAATCTTGGGGTAAAAAAGCTCAAACGTGCTGCGTAACACGAGAATGAACCTCATTGGTTCTTGCTGAAGCTCAAATGTGCTGAGTAAAAAAAGAATGAACCTCATTGGTTCTCACACGTCATGAAAGAATATTGCATATGGATTTTTTTACGATTGCTTTATGAACGTTTTGAAGTGAACGTCATGTGTGAATAGACTTTCAACGTAGGAAAGTTCCCCGATTTCATTAAAAATATCTTCACTTGTGTTTTGAAAATGAAGACAAAAGTCTTATGAGTTTGGAACGACATGAGGGTGAGTAAATGATGACAGAATTTAAATTTCTGGGTGAACTATCTCTTTAAGGGTTTAGGTAAGTTTAGGTTTTAGTTCTGCATAGATGAAATGCTGCATCAATGACACTTCATGGTTGTCAAGAGACAGTGTGCAGTGCATGAGAATCAAAAGTACGTCTTTGCAGTGTATAAGCAGTCAAATAAATGCGAGCAAAGTAAGACCAATCACAATTCATTATGCAACTAACGTATCGCATCATTTGTATTCTTCAAATATTTTTTTAAATGTCTTAAAAAGAATAGTTTACAAAAAAAATACACCTAAGAAAGACTGAAATGACCCACAAAACAAAGTCTAAAAGGAGTCAAGTGTACGTTAACGGGTTGTGATTAATTAATTGCAGAAATTAGTGGAAAAGAAAAAAAGCAGTGCAAGAACTATAATAAGCTTCTCAGTAGAGTGAGATGTGCTGTAGATCTCATCAGTGTATGAAATTATAATACAAGTTGCTGCTGTCTGGAAGAGAACGTCATGTGACTACAGCGTTGCTACTCTATTTCTGGCTGTAGCTAAATCTACATCACACGACGTTAAGTATGAAAGAATTCCTAAAAACAATCTGCAGCCTTGCCTTAAAATCTAATCTATCGAAACAGAGAAGAGCCCACATTAACCCAGCATTTTTTGAGAAGGTGGTGTTGTCATAGCAACAAAAAGTAAAAATAACACTGTTTATCAGCTCGGAATTCAATAAAACGGGACTAAACAGACACTAACTGACTAGGCAAAAATGATCTACAATTACGCACACTAATAGTAATTAAGTCGACCAATCTAATTGAGTCTAAATTTGTCTTTTCATCCATTTGTTATTTCACAGGCTATCATTGCACGGCCCTGCCTCTTATTCATGTAAGCAATTAATGCTTGTCAGGATAATGATACATATAAGGCCAATGTTTCCGCCCCGGTAATTATTTAGCCCATGAGCTAGCACAAGTCTGCTTGAATCTTTTCCTTTGAAGTGACTATTATGTTTTCAGAGAAAACCGTTCAACATATCCACCGTCCCAGCCACAAATAAAGGTCATTTCCACCATAATTTATGCAAGCACCAAACAAACCAGAGACAGAGGACCCTGTATCAGCGATCTGCCAGATCGATTGGAATACCATACTATCCCGTTTGTATTTTGCCTCCTCAAAACTCAAATGAGTCATCAGAAGCCGCCTCAGCCAGAGAGCACGGCCCGTGTTTGCCTCTTCTTTCGGCCTCTCTCCAAAAATAGCTCGCATTTTAATGTCAAGCAGCGGAAACGCAACTTGCGTAGACTGGCCTAAAGATTTGCATTGCCAAACAACACGGGTGACCTTTGGTCGAGGCTTCTTCGGCCACGTTTAACACACAGCGAACACTCTTGTTTACATCCGTGTGAAATGGCAGGCAGGAGGAGATGAAGTGAGGGGGGTTGCTTCGTTTTAAAACAAAACGCTTCAAGCAGTTACGCCTAACAAAGACACCTGGGGCATCCGTGCCGCTCCTAATTGAGAGATCATACATCTGTCTAAGACGCAGGCATCACGCTGGACTAATGAGACAGTAAACTGGTACGAGCCGAGCATAAGAGCGAATGAGGCATGATGCATGGGGTGCTGGCTTTGAATGGAAATATCAGATACTAATGGCTGCAAATCTCAGAGATCAACCCTGTCAACCCTTAGGATAGTCGAGGATCCTGACGGCTGCAAACTTGGTGAAAATCCAATTTCGCTGGAGCTGCAGAAAACAAAGATTTTCATCTTTTCTTTCCAACTCTTAGGGATTCCAGAGCTCACCCGTGACAGGCAACATACTTGACAGATCTATAAAGGTAATTTGTAGTCACATCACTACACAGTATGAAGCATCTACGTCCTTAAAACTGCAGTATGGCTGTGACACCTCGCAGGGTTCACTGCATCTTTTGATCCGTGAATGTCAATGGCTTTCTCAGTCATTCGAGATCAGTAAATGAAAAAGTCGATCGTCAAGCTAACGAGGTCGAAATAAAATGTACAAGGTCTGTTTTATTTTGTAATTCATTTTAAACGAGGTTTGCCATTTTAATACTTAAAATTAATACAAAAATAAATTAATTAAAATGTCCACTTTATTTTAAGGTGTCCTTGTTACAGTGTAATTATACATTTAAGAACTGAGTAATATTAATTACCTACATGTACTTACTGTAGAGTTAAGATTGGGATTGGAGTTTGGTTTAGGAGTAGTTGCATGTAAATATGCCTAATTTATAGTTATTACATGTAACGTGTAACAAGGACACATTAAAATAGTGTTACCAAGCTAATATATTTAAAGACTATGCCATAATGGGTTTGCTCGTATTAGTAGTTCTTGAACAACTTATGCCCTCATAAATGTAAGAAAATTATTTGTTTCACCATTCTGTATTAAAATAACTGACAGGGTTGAAGGTCAAGATATGAATACCAATTCAACAGATTATATGATTTTAATAGTTGGACACAGACAAAAAGTCAAGACCTCTGAGGTAGGAAAGGGCAGAATCCCATTTTAAGGTGGAGATATAGACATTTGACGTATTTAAAACTAGTTCAATTTAGTAGGTTGATTTTTATGTTAAATTATAACCAAAAGTACAAGTATATAAGTGTTACCAAATGCATTCTAATAGCAAAAACATGGAAGTTGTGCCTATGATGCTACCATAACAAAATAAATAATGGGAAATGGTTTACCTTATTCATGAAATGTGCTGTATAAGGACTTTTGCACCATTTGCACTCACAAAGAGCAAATTGTAGTTGAATATATATTTTATAGCAGCTGATAACTTCAACAATTTATATTCAATTACAGATATGGTCATTATACTTTAGAATTTGATTTATTAAAATTACTTTTCCAAACTATTTAAAAAATCCCTGATTATGTTTTCTGTGTACATGGGATATCCTGACCTTGATGGACAATAGCTGTCATATTCAAATCATTTTTATGAAGCCGCGTGGTTCATCAAACATCACGTCCATGATAAACAAGCGAGTATAGGCATAATTCTCACAAAAATGCTTCTATGTTACTTAAATGAATTATAATGAAACAGCATTGCTTTCATTATAGATTTTACTCTTTTTTGTGTACACACCATCTACAGAGCTATAAATATATAGTGAACTCAATTTGCAAGCGAAGCATGCTTTTGTTTCTCCAAACCGATTGGTGAAGAAAATGTAGACCTCCTGGCACAGGCCACTTCACCTTCATCGAGTTAAAAGGAGCGACTGGGAAATGAATTGAAAACAAACTCTATCACCCCCACTGAAATGATAAAGCTGCAATGAGTACGAGCCATAAATCTTTAATTTCACAGCCATACATATTCCCCTGCAATTACAGCTGCGCTAACCACTGCCTCCGAAAGAGGGTGCGGTTGCGCGAGAGAAACTTTTCAGCTGTCCTCATCAACAGTATGTTGCTTAACATCACAATTTAATATCTGACCAGTTTAAAAGGAAGATACAACAACAAAAACATCGACAGATGCTGTTCATATACGAACATCTCGCAAAACCCCTCTCTATTGAGAAAGAAACGAGTGATTCCGTGAGCATACATGGCACGTGCCGTCTTTCTCCTTGAGAGGGCAACGCTCACCTTGAACTAGATTAGCTAAAAAACACAAGTCATGGAGTGTGAAGGTGCTTCCACGAACGTGCCTGTTTTCTCGGTGGCATATCAAAAACTGCTAGGCTCAAAAACACAGTGTGAGACCTGCGGAGCGCGTGCGGGTGCGCGTGCGGGTGCGCCAGTGCGCGTGTGTTTTGAATTCAAATGTAGCAGCGAAATGCAGAGCAGATACCGCAGCATGCCAATGAACTTCTGCAGTTTCACATCTAATCATCATGTGTGAGACACATCCGCTGGTGCGCCTCAAGTTAGTGTGCATAGATATTCTCTGGGAATGCATTTTGACATAATGCTTTGCATCAGGACATATAGCACCAATGGGAAATTGTTACATGCAACATACCATGTTTACTTCGGATACCATGTCTATGCTGGCTATGTCTATATTCATCCCTACCGCCACCGGAGCGCCTGATGGAGAGAAGGGAAAATTGTTAAAAAAAGGAACTGATTGATTGAATTGCATGCATATACCCACACTTCATCCAGGGACAGATTGTGCCTAATTACACTAAATCATTTTACTGTGACATTACATATATGAAACACCAACACCCCATATTCACGTGGCAATGCGCATGAAATTGTTGATTTGTAACAACCACTGGAGGTGAACGCACAAATGCAACTGCATGACTGACAAATGAACAGTTAGACGTGTCCATCTATCAATAACAGCTTGAGCATCTTCTCTGATGGACTCGCGTGTATGCGCGTGCATCAAAGGATATTTTTGTAAAGCTTGACATTTCATTTGTCGTCATGATGCAACAAAAGTTGCACTGCAAATTGAATTGATCCCCAAGTTCGTGTCCCTCTCTGGGAAAAGATAAAATGGCAAAACAACAGTAAATAAGCATGCGTTCATTTTTTTTTCTCATGCATTGACATGCACGCCTGATCAGAGACTGAGATGAATGAACAAGGTTTGCATGAGTAATTGGGCATGTTAGTACGCGTGACAAACCCAATGCAACAATTATACGATTTTTACACATGCATTACCTCCGAAATCTGGCCTCAGCCGAATGTCGTATCCTTTCATGAGTCTGTCCACGCAGTCTTTGACCACTGGCATATTGCTCGGGTCTCTGCTACTGCAATAATATCACGAGATGTTCGTAAATTCCTCTTACATCCCCAAACCACAAAATTTTCTTTTCGAAAAAAGGCACAAAATGCAACCATACCTCTGCGCGCATGCCACAGCCACGATCAGCGGACATAATAAGAAGATATGCGGGGTTTTTCGGATACTCTCCATTGCAACAGTTTTGATGGGGTTTTTGGATGTGATGATGAAGACGGCGCACATCCAACTTACTGAAGCCAGTGCAGCGAAGGCAATGAGCTGCGCATGCGCACACGCCAGCTCCAGATCAAAGAGCAGCTCCTGATGATGCTGGATGAGCTGTTTCCATTGCGGGGGAAAAATTAAAGGGACGACTGAATAAACCAAGTCAAGAAAAGAAGACATCAGGTGATCTTCATGCAGCATTTTTAGTCGTGTGTGTGAATCTGGAACTTGACAGGTTAGTGCAGCGTCCTGAAGGTTACATGAAGGGGTTTTTCAGTCATACCGAACTTCAGGTATCATCATAGTCATTAGCATGTGCTTTAAACGTCACGAAATAAAGAGCCGCTAAGAGTTACTTCGCGATGTATTTATTCTGAAAGAAACGGACAATAAAATATTAATCATATTACAGCTAAAGACCAAATCAAATTGATTCACGAGTAAAGGTTTCATCGCTGTGTGTATTTCCAATTGAAATAAGACCGTAGTCTTTAGTTTACTTTGAATAGCCGCTTGCTATTGCTAGTCAGAAACAGGTGGTATGGGGGGGGGGGGGGGGGACATCCTCATTCTAGAGAGCAGATTGGACAAAAAGCTGGAGACGCCCCTGAGTGCAGGTCGAATCATCAATATTTGTAGTCCGTTTTTAAATTTGCCTGGTTTCACAATCAAGGCTTAAGATATATAGTCTCAGGCTAAAATGCATGTTTGAGCTGGTTTAACTGAAAGCAACTTGCACTGTATCTTAAAATATGGCAGTGTCATTGTTTTGTCTCAAGATGCACACCAGTAATATTTGTTTCTAGGGTTGCAAAATTCTGGGAATTTTCAAAGATGGAAACTTTCCATGGGAATTAATGGGAATTTAAGGGAATTAACAGGAATTTATGGGAATAAATGGGAATAAAGTGCGAATTTTCAAAGTTGAGGGTTGGCTCTTCATAGGGAACTTAAGTATAGTTGAGGAAAGTATATTTTAGCACAATCTTGACTAAAACAAACAGATGCCATTCAAATACACTTGAAGATCCATGCCATTTCTCAATCACATGCACATAAAACACTGCTTACTGCATGGCTATTGAGACCACACCCCCTACTGGCACTGTGCATGTCTCCATCACATGTACAGAAGCCCAAAGCACACGTTTTGATATTATGGGGAAATATATTTATTAAATGTTTAAATTGCAAATATCACATACAAATGTATTCATCTAGTAGCAATGATGATAAGTTAGATGCTAAATAAACTAGCATAACTTTATTTACCACATAAGGCAGATGCTAGCTACCTCATGTGGCTGTTTTTCTCTGCCTCCTGCAATATGTTTTCAAGATCATTCCAGTTGTTTAGCTAGCCTCACTATTTATGTGTTCATTTATCTGTTTATGCCATTGGATTAGTATTCTTACTAGGGTTGGGCCGATGGACAATATCATCGTCTGTCAGCCATCACAATGCTTAGTCTAATATGGAATATTTCCAAAATTCCCCAGCTTAACTTCCCATGGAAATTTACCGGAAACGTTCCGCCCCTTTGCAACCCTATTTGTTTCTAAGGTACATTTATAAAAGCTACTTAAATGTCTTAATTGAATAAAGGCATTATCCTGGCTTAATCTAAGCCATGTTGGTGAAACCAGCCCTAGATCTGTTAAAAGGTTTTTTTGTGAAGTTTCAGAATTAACTACTTTGACGTATATATAAATGACCTCAAAGCTGCACTGAAAAAAATGTGGTTGAATTTTATTTATTTTTTTACTGTGAAATTGCTGGTAAATTTGTACAATTACTTACAAAGAAATAGCGAGTAACACAATGAATTAAACGTGCAATTTCTAAGTAGAACGAGTGAAATAATACTTTCAAAATCTTTATTTAAACTTTGAAAAAAAATCATATTTTACAGTTATAGACATGAACTAAAAACCACACAAAAATTAGGTATTTATAGATGAAATGTATTTCTGTGCCATTAGAGTTCCATTAAATGGAACTGCGAAAATAATCATTTTAAAACATTTTCTTTTTTGTTTAGTAGATTGCATGAGTTGACCATCAGACAAATAAACATATATAGAGAAACAAATATCCTAATTACAATAGGCAAACGTTAATACAAATACACATTATGCAAGTACATAATGCAAGTATAATTCGGTAAATGAATGTACTTAATTCCTGAGATTTACATTAGCACTTACATGTTTATTCTTCGGTGCCACATTGTCTCCTCCAAATGGGTTTTAAAAGCCATTTATGATGTTAAGCATAATTATATTATGAGTTGTCTGAATTCATGAGTACATCAGCAGCAGGCATCATCATGCATTCCTGGGCATATGCATGTTCTCCCAACAGAGAGAGCCAAGAACTAGATGCACAGAGAAACATCAGAGAACATCAAATAAACCGCAAGCCGAGAATGCATATTAAACATCCACCCCCCACACTGAGATTTATTTTGTCCCTCTATTAAAGCGCCACCGCGTCAAGAGAAACACCATACGCTTCTGAAAACGTGTGCGTGTGAATGGTGTTGGTAAAAGTTCAGTACTATGGATACTCTTTTTTCCCCTTTAATTTTCAAGGCGAAATCTTTGAAGCTGTCAGTATAAACCCACTGCTTTTGATCTAGTGTAGTGCGAGCCGCGTCTCTGTAGAGGGCAGGCCACTGAAAGCATTGGTTCAATGTTGCATCACCACTTAGAGCTGCAGATTATGTCATCAACTCCATAGTGTGCTACACACACACACACATGCAGAAGAGCAGAACTAGAGAAGAACTAGAGCAGAACCAGAGGAGGGTTTCCAATGTAGTATAACGACGTGGCCCACGGCTGTGAATATAAAGGCAAGTGGAGTGGAAAGTATATATAGGTGATAAAATGCGGAAAGAACAGGATCAAATGCTTGTCAAATAGTGTCAGACAGGCGCGTGCTCTATCAGGGATGAAGTTGCTAGATGATGAAAGTGAGAGACGGAGAAAAAGAGGTCCAAAGGAAAGCACACCCTATAGCCGAGGACACAATCTTTCTGCTGAATGTCTTGTGCTTCTCAGGAGAAACTCACTCGATCTCCCTGTGGAGATAAAACACAACAGAAGACAAATACAAGATCAGCAGAGATGAGAACGTGGCATACAAGTGTTCACAGCCTCACACGCGCTTTCATCGCTTGTATCCTGACGTCAATGATTAATGTTTGATGAAAATCATTTTTTTCCGTGTCAAATCGGGGTGGTAATGCGCAGAGCGATGGCTCGATGCCATTTTTAATAATGTACGGCAAGACGTATATTATTGCATCTTATATTTCAAGCAGTACATCGCAAAGGCCTCAAATGACTGCCTTTAACTCCCCTTAGGAAACAAATAATGAAACTTTAGCTTTTGAGTTTGATAAGTGACTATTTTGAGAGGATGTGTTGATTTTCTTGATTCGGTAAATCTCATGCCTTAGGCATTGAGGGAAATTTGGGATTAAATGTGACGTTTGCTTCATGGTTCCTTTGAACATATCAGATGATTCAAGCATTTGGAAAAAAAAATAGCAGAGGATCTTTTTTCTAAAGAGTTGGCCCTAAGTGATATATCTTGGATAGGGCTCTAACCTCAACAACCGCAGGAACAGGGTCACCCAGAAGGAACATCATCTCTCCTGTTTTCACCTGCTCAAGTCCTGCGGCTGTTTTAGGTTCAGAAATTATTCATGTATTTACAGCCTTGATAAAAAATCAAGTGGAAAACCGTGTGCCATCATAGTTTCCTGAAAAACACATCTACAGCATTCTGTGTAGCTGGGATGAGAGGATAAACTACAGAGCAGATATAAATATGAAAACCACAGGAAAAATAAATGCCAAAGAATCCGCGATACAACTCCTTGTCCCTATAAGAGGCCTATATATCTTGCAATTATGGCCTGTATTTTTTAAGATCATGAGACTTAATGGAGTGCTTTATTATTATACATTTTGTCTCATGGGTTTGTCCCACAATTTTCAGAGAAAAAAAAATAGACAAGTTAGTATTTTTCTTAGTTATAAAATATTCCATTTGCTATTAATTTAAGCTGCGTTAACATCATGCTGTACCGCAATTACTAGATGACAACCTGGATATTCTATTAGGAGCTGATCGTGTAGTTAAACTTGGAATTACAAAATAAATCTGTCATTTGTGTTATCAGTAGACAAAACTACAACACAAGTAACTTTCATAATGCATAAACCTTTTTAATATACTTAAAGGGATAGTTCACCCAAAATTGAAAATTCTGTCATTAATTACTCACCCTCAAGTCATTCCAAACCCGTAAAACTTTCGTTCATCTTCTGAAAATAAATGAAGATATTTTTGATGAAATCTGAGAGATTTCTTTCAAGCCCCAGAAAGGTAAAGACATTATAAAAAAAAAAATTAAAAAAAAATGTGACTCCAGTGGTTTTACCTCAATTTTATGAAGCGACTTTTCTTTGTTTGCACAAAAAAAACATAATTTAACACTATTTACAAAATATTAATCTCCAATGCTAGTTTACAAGAGCACCATGATACATGTTTTGTAAAGAAAGTGGTAAAATATGTTTTTTTGTTTTGTTTTCGCTTCATAAAATTAAGCCACTGGAGTCAAATGGATTACTTTAATAATGTCTTTACTACCTTGAAAAGCTTGAAAGTGGTAGTTGTGTAGCTGTCAATGGAGCGACAGAAATCTCTCAGATTTCATTAAAAACTTAATTTGTGTTCCGAAGATGAACGAAAGTCTTACGGGTTTGGAACGACATGAGTAATTCATTAATGACAGATTTTTCCATTTTGTTCGAATTAACTCTTTAATACACAAGATTATTTTGCTTATTAAAGTCTGGATAAAGCGGAAATTGCAATCGTTTTTTCTTCTCTATTGTGATGTATATCCAAGAGAAAATGGCTTATCAAACGAGAAAAAATTGGGACTTGACTTGATTTTGTCCATCAGGAATTGATTGGATCGTTGACATTTGCTAAATGTTGCGATCTCATGTGACTCCATGTGAGGGGAACTTAATTAAATCATAATAATGAAGTGCACGGATACATTATTTATAATAAACACTGCAGTATTCCATTAAAGAAAAAATAATTGTTAGTTTTGATTTCATGGTGACTTTAAAGGTGCAGTGAGCGATTTCTGAGAAACACTGTTGAAAGTGGATCACAACACACTTGTAGCCAATCAGCAGTACGGGGCGTATACACTCATGATGGGGGAGGAGAGAGAGTGAGCAAGAGAGATGTAGAAACTGTAGAAAGAGAGATGGCTGAGAGACATTGCAAAATAGAAAAGCTCAGAGGAAAATCACTGGAAAAAGGGCGCTATGATCAGACAAGAGCTTTAGGATACATGTTAATATTAGAAAAGATTTCCAGCGCTGGAGAGACATAAGCAGGAAGACCTGAAAACAGACACAGAGGTTGCTTTGTTTCTGCTCCATACGTGAGTAACATGGTTTTGAGTGTGTGCTGCTGGCGACCAACAACAAACTCTTGCTTGGATACTTGTGTACTGTATGTAAATTTTTTGTTCTTCCTTGTTCATTTATCATCTTCGCTTTATTTTTCGCAAAACTTTAATTTGCATCGCTTTAGCTACGCTTTAGCTTGCGTGTTCATGCATTTTGGGGGTGGAGGAATAAACGGAGGGGTTAGTGTGTTAGTTTGAGTTGATTTCAAATATCAACATTGTCAGAAATCGCTTACTGCACCTTTAAGCAGGAAATTAGACATTAGTTATTCAACTCTGGGCTAGCTGCACTAAACTATATTCCATGTCTTTCATTAATCTTGCATTATTAAGACATTAACAATTGTAAATTATATGAATTAGTAAACAGAAATATTACAAGACAACTACTGCCATTGCCATTTTGAGTGTTTGCCTGAGCTCTCTGAAAATTCAGTTTACAAGTTGTAATATTTTTGTAAGTTCTACGAGGACGTGAACACTTTTTTCTGAAATATCGTAATCACTGTAATTCTGGGATTGTGTTAATGCACCTTTAATCCCATTGCTGTCTAAAAGAACCAATTGATTAGTGATTTCATCCTTTATTACTGAGAGAAAGAACACATAAATTAACAGAAAACACTAAGAACTATAGTGGTGTGAGCACAGACCTGGGCTTTTCCAAGGTGTCCTTGTTGAGGTAGATGTACCAGTAGACAAGGTTGAAGATCCCAAAGGCTAGAGGAAAGAGGATGCGGGCATACTCGTCTATGGTACTGGTGCCTGCCAACATTGTGTTGGGTGGGACAGCTGAGCCCTGAAGGAAGATGGGAATGCGAGTGTTGGGCGCTTCAAACAAAGAGTCTGTCCGTCTTCTACGACTGTATCCATCAGACTGAGGCTACGACAAAAGAAAAAAATAGGTCAAGAAACTGTGAATGACACAAAACAAGCTTACCTGATATAAGAGAAATATAACAGTCTGAACCAGCATTTAGGTAACTGATTAAATTTATATAGCGCTTTCACAGACCCAATGGTCACCAAAGCGCTTTACATATTGCCTCACATTCACCCATTCACTCACTCATTCATACACTGTGACAGTGTATATTATATAATACAGTTTAATGATACTGCCTACAATTTAAATCTGCTATGTGTAATATCTGCAACACTGGGGGACCAAACGAACATGCAAAACGAACTTGATTTGTTTGATTGGGGATTGGAGCAGTTGGTAGGGTGCTTTGGGTGGTTACTATATGCATACATACGTAACCATGTCAAAACAACGCAACAACAAGCTCTTGTTGCTCCTTTAATGTAAGTCTATGAGATTGTTTTTCATTGGCTTTATCAAAATTGTCAGTCTGACAGAAAAAGTAAACGTGCACTTCTCAGGATTAAAGGGTACCATTCAAGTGTTATTCACATAACCGCTTTAAATAAAAACAAATGAAGATCATTATTACTCAAACTTCACTCTGATTTACTCACAAAATGGGCATTTTTCAATGAACTGAGGAACTGACATTAGGTGTAGTGTCACAAGATACTCCTATTTTTTAAAGGTAAAAGATTTAAAAAAACTGTTGATTGGTTAACACACAGTAAATATGTCTTACTGTATATTGTGATAAATCTAACAATAAAATACTGCAATAATACTGCTTTATAATGGCAGTGAATGGCTGTCTATTTTGAATAGGATAGCTCCGCACGGCTCCGGGGTTTAATAAAGGCCTTCTGAAGTGAAGCGATGTGTTTGTGTAATAAAAATATCCATATTTAACACGTAACAAAGTAACATTCTAGCTTCTGTCCAAACAGTCTACTTGCCCCTAAAGCACAACTTACGCAACTTGTGACGTCAGAAGTAGCGTAGTGCGTCATGGCGTAGCGTAAATTTCAGCAGTACATCGCATTACTCGCATAAGTTGCGCTTTACATTTAAGTCAAATCCGTATGTTCTTTAGGCCGGAAGCTAGTTATTTTACTTCATAAAGTTCTAAATATGTGTATTTTTCGCCACATCGACCAAAAGAGAGCTGCTTGGTTTGACTTCTGCTAATGTGCCAAATCACCTAAATAGCCAAATATCTGCTTAATAATTGCCTAACAAAAATATCGGTCAACTGCTAATATATTTTATTGTACTTAATGAAAATAAGATGTTAAACTACACCCTTCATGCTGGCACTTAATGTGGTCTTATTTCTTTCCTCTTCCAGTCTAAGCCTGAGAGAGAACTGGAGCAAACGGATCCACAGCACAGGTGAGAGATTATAGGAGTCATGGCTCGCAGTTTTAATACGGGGGGCTATTTTTAAAACGCCAACCATGAGCTCCCCGTGTGAGAGCAGTCCCGGGAGACGCTACACGCCTGTTGAATTACCATATCTAACTCAGCACAACAGATAAGAACTACAATTCACATGTGGCTGCGAGAGCTGCACAGAGTAGGTAAATGACTCATCACGGAGGACTGAACACCTGAACAAAGTCGTTTCTTAACACAGCAGCGGACACATTAAAGGTTAGGCCATGTGCTATGATTAGTTATGCGTGCTAAATATGTCTTTAGAGGTATTTAACCATCCCTTTGGGAGACGCATGTATGGAGCTGCAGCGACACTCGTTTAGCATCATAATAACAGTGACACAGTTCACTGGTTTGTGAAGAGCAGCGCTCGTGTTGTGCATATCACATTACCAGGAGCTCCGTCAGCTGTGGTTTTCGACCAGAGGACAGTGTTAATTGCGCTCCGCCTAAGTGAGGCTCACAGGAGATAGTTACCGTCTCCTCATCATCATCGCTGCCCTGGGCTATAGACTCCAGAATGGAGCCCTTGGAGAGCTTGCGTTTTTCCCTGTTGACCTCGATCGTGGCAAAGTAGTTGACCGCGGCAAACTCAACGAGGGCCGAAGCCACAAAGGCAAAGCAGACGGCGATGAACCAGTCCATGGCGGTGGCGTAGGAGACTTTGGGTAGTGAGGAGCGGGCACTGATGCTTAAAGTAGTCATGGTGAGCACAGTGGTGATTCCTGAAGGTCAGAAGGAACTATATGAACACGCTATGCTCACAAGTACAGATATACATGCAAATATGAGACAAAAAGCAAGAAACAGTGAGAACATGAAACAAAAGCAGAGAGCATAGGTATACATAACTATGCCCTCTGCTTCATGGCATTGATATGTATACGTAGATTACACATTCGAACGCTACAGACATCTAGGAACGGTCAGCGTGTCTTCACTCACAGTATGAATCAATGATGCCACAACGTTGTGAAACCGCTGAGATCTAAATTCCTGAAGAAATGTCATAACCTTTCACGTGATAATGTGTTGGTTTGTGCTTTTCTACGTACTAAGTCAATATTACAGGTTTTAACTGTGGTACTTTTTAATGTTTTTACTTTTACTATGGTAACTTTTTAATATTGTGTTAGCTGACGCCTTCGTCTTGTTGTATCGTGTTAGTTTAGCAAAATCATCTGCTGAAGTCTATTGCATATGTAGATAGCCTATCATATATGCGTCTAACTGTGGTTGCAAAAGCACAGTCAACTTGCTCTCGAATGTTCACGGACTGGCTTTGACCATTCCAATATGGCGGACGGCTTACATATAGCAGCCCATAGAAACAGCCACCAATAAGGTTATGAGGTAATGTTGTGTTAGCTAATGCCTTCATCTTGTCTTTCTTCTGCTGAAGTCTATTGCAGATATAGATATTCATACATAAGTATGGCTCCTTACATATAGCAGCCCATAGAAACAGCCGCTAATGAGGCATCTATGGGAGAGGGAGTTTCTCCCCGTAACTTTCTGATTTATGGAATTTTCTGTACAGCATTATGGGTAATGTAGATTTTCACCACAAATAAACATATATTTAAAAAAATACTGTCCATCAGGCATAAATGAAGTCACATTCACATGAGGGACGTGAAAACTATGTTCGTAATGAATATACAGGTGATACTCGAAAAATTTGAATATCGTGCAAAAGTTTGTGTATTTCAGTTATTCAAATTAAAAGGTGAAACTAGTATATTTAGTATATATAACTATATGCATGATTATACTTTTCAGAGGGCCGACATTTCTGTATTTAAAATCTTTTTTTTTAATTGATTTTATGTCATTCAAATTTTCTGAGATTTTGAATTTGGGGTTTTCATAAGCTGTAAGCCATAATCATCAAAATTATAACTTTTGCACGATATTAAAAATTTTCAAGTTTCACCTTTAGTGTACTTCTTAGTAAAGTGTCAGTGTTGTTATTGTTAACTAAAACTATTAAAATCGTAGTATACTTTTTTTCTTTGTTAACTGAAATAAAGCTTAAATAAAACATAAATATTAGATTAAAAAGAATTTACACTTAAAACACTTAAATTAGAAATGCTGCTGTGGCAACTAAACAACAAAAAATAAAATAAATAGAAATTAAAGGTAAATATAAATATTTGGAAGCACAAACGCACATACCATTCTTACAGAAAAATTATAATGAACATATATTGTTATGTGACGGTACTATATCTGTCAAATGAGCTGATCATATTACATTTTTAATTCAGGGTCATCATTCTGGAAATAAAAACTATTTTGCTATTTTAATTCCCTTTTTGTAAAAATGCAACATTTGGCAGTATGATCAAATAATGAGTCAAGACTTAAAAAACTGAGGCTGATATTAATTCCAGTTCATTCATCATCCTAAAAATAAAAGGGTCAAGTCAAGCACATTGTACTGTTTTGCAGTGTACACTATAATACAGCATATTTTGTAATTCATCATTCTGTTATTGCATGTATACAGAAAAACTGCATGCATAGCAAAGCATATTATGTATTGCAGCAACAGTAATAGTAGTATGTTATTCCATAGGATACATATGGATAGTATGTGGTGACTGGTGCTCTGTACTGGGATGGAGGGCTAGCAGCTAATAGAAAACATTGCAATTGATATGAAACAAAATATTTTTGTTGTTAAATTTTCTATTTTACAACAGGTAGGGTCACAATGTTAAAACCTGACTTTGCATTACATATTGAAACACTAAAATATGACATGCACCACACTGTTCAAAAGTTTGGGTTAGTAAGTTTTAGGACTTTTTAAGAATTACATTCTTAACTTTTTAAGAATGTAATTGTTTTATTCAGCAAGGATGCATTAAATTGAGCAAAAGTGACAGTAAAACATTTATAATGTAATAAAACATGTATATTTCAGATAAATGCTGTTATTTTGAACTTTCAATTCATCAAAAGATCCTGAAAAACACATATCACAATTTCCACAAAAATATTAACTAGTACAAATGTTTTCAACATAATATATGTCTCTTGAGCATCACATCATCATATTATGATTTCTGAAGTATCATATGACACTGAAGACACTGAAAATCAGCTTTACCATGACAGAAATAAATTACATTTTAAAACATATAAAACATATTAAAAAATATATATTTTTCTTCTAATGCCATTTCACAATATTATTGTTCTTACTGTATTTTTATCAAATAAATGCAGCCTTGCTGAGCATAAGAGACTTGGTGTTCCGATGTTAATAGTCTTTTTAATAATCAAAGAAATATGAACTTTTTAAAAAAGACACACTCGTACCAGCCACTGTTCGAGCCGGAACAGACTCCTTGTTGATCCAGAAAGCGACTTGTGACAGGACAACCACCATAATCAAAGGGATGTACGTTTGGATAAGATGGTAGCCAAGCTTTCTCTGAAGATAGAAATGGACAACCTGGACAGAATACAGACCTAGATGGTGCCAAGAGATTAGAGGAGGACATTAAAGAAGACAAATTATGCAGCCTTTACATATCCATATAATGCTGTGATCAGGGCCATTTGGCCATTTTCCAAAACATTTAGAGAGAATTTTGGCCTTTGACTATCTTTTCTTGTAATTAAGGGCAGAAATTAAAAAAGTCAGAAGATGATAGGTAAGCTTTAGGGGCACAATCCTTTCTTTTAGGTGCTTGATCCATTACCACAGATATGATGGGCACGTAGCAGGTGGTCCCTGCCTTTTGCCTGCCCATAAATTTCTCATTACTGAGCCCCTAGTCATCCTTGGAACACGCAGTTATTTTTAAAGACAGACATCATGAATTAGGCCTGATCGGTTAAGCATCTTAGATTGCCTCTCAGAGGGAAAGCTGCCCGGGGATCAGTCTGACTTGTAGCTCTTAACACACACAATTAGATAAGTCATTCTTCATAGCAATAGTACAAGACATTTGACATGCTACATCTGTAATATTCTGAGAAAACCGAGCAATAACTAAAAACATACCTGTACTGAATTTATATGTTTCACTGAACAAGGTCTGGCCCAAAAGATCATACTGAAGTAGGCTTGATGATTCTGGAGGAAAATCTACTGATGCCTGAAGACCCTTCCTCCATGTGTAGACAATTTCACGATTAGTATATGCATCTGAAGGTATAAGATTGAAAAATGGTGGGTGGATGGCTGTGAATGGATTGATACATGGATGGCTGGATAGATGTATGGATGGCTGCGGATGGATGGCTGCGCATGGATGGATGGATGGATGGCTGTGGATGTGGATGGATGGCTGTGGATAGATGGATGGCTGTGGATGGATGGGTGGATGGATGGATGTGGCTGTGGATGGATGGATGGATGGATGTGGCTGTGGATGGATGGATGGCTGTGGATGGATGTGGCTGTGGATGGGTGGGTGGATGTGGATGGATGGATGTGGCTGTGGGTGGATGGATGGATGTGGCTGTGGATGGATGTGGGTGGGTGGATGGATGGATGTGGATGGATGTGGATGGGTGGATGGCTGTGGATGGATGTGGATGGATGGCTGTGGATGGATGTGGCTGTGGATGGATGTGGGTGGATGGATGGATGGATGGATGGATGTGGATGGCTGTGGATGGATGTGGATGGGTGGATGGCTGTGGATGGATGTGGGTGGATGGCTGTGGATGGATGTGGGTGGATGGCTGTGGATGGGTGGGTGGATGGCTGTGGATGGATGTGGATGGGTGGGTGGATGGCTTTGGATGGATGTGGGTGGGTGGATGGCTGTGGATAGATGTGAATGGATGGATGGATGTGAATGGGTGGGTGGATGGCTGTGGATGGATGGCTGTGGATGGATGTGGATGGATGATGGCTGTGGATAGATGTGAATGGATGGATGGCTGTGGATGGATGATGGCTGTGGATAGATGTGAGTGAATGGATGGCTGTGGTTGGATGGGTGGGTGGATGTGGATGGATAGCTGTGGATGGATGGATGTGGATGGGTGGCTGTGTTTGGGTGGATGTGCATGGATAGACAGACAGATAGATCTTACAGCTTCCAAACAGGAGAGGACATGTGTGCCCATCCATAGGAAAGTCCATCAACACCATTGGACATTCTGCACTTACAGTTAGTCTAAAATATAGAGACAACAGGTTTTTATTAGGTGACCCAAGTGATATAAGATCTTAAATGCGCAGCAAAGGAACATCATTAACATTTGTATTGTTCAAAGGTAAACTAGGCAAATTTTCAAGGGTTTCCTCAAGTGTTATTCAGTACTCAGCTCATCTGGTTGTTTTACCTCATGGTGTAAAAGACGGTTCCATTTTGCATGATCCGGAACAGCTTGTTAGGGGTCGTCGTGTTGTGTGCGTGTGATCTCCTTGCATTGCGAAAAAATGTGTCAGGTGTCCAGATCTTGTCCACCATGCGGTTGTTCAAAGGCAATATTTCAATGGGCCCCTGAAAGGCTAGCCTCTCATCAACCCACATTTGGCGGAAAAACATATCCATGGTGTACTCCTGAGAGAGAGAACTATTTATTTATTTATGCTTGACATACTGATATTAGTATGAACAGACATTTGCACCATGAGAGACTAAGCTCAGCTTATTATCTACTTTAGCCACAGGACTGGAAGCATTATAAATAAGTGTTTGCCAGTGATGTGGAATTTGTACATAAATAAATCAATACAATAAAGTTTACTTACCATATTGACATCAGATACTGGTCCAAAACTTGTAACAAATATGTCTGTTTTGACCTCAGTCACAGAGACTGTAAAGTTAATCATATGTTACACATAAATGCAAAAAATGTGACTCAGTGATAATATTATTACAAAGTTCATTGAAATACAAAATGTAGAAAACGGCATAGTATAGAAAATCTTAATATTACATTATTTCAATGCCGTGAGGCTTGTGCTTACCTCCAGATCCTGGCCTTAGTCTATTGTCATAACCCTCAAGAAGTCCATCTAGGATCCGCGTTATGTTTTCTGAATTTATCTTTTGCTTACCTATTACATTTGCAACACTAAACGGAAGTAAAACCCCCATCTTGATTAGTCCTTTCAGTGAATTTAGACCTTAAATTAAATAAAGCATTAAAGTAAACTCATTTAAAGTAAGTATACTTTGCTTAATCCATTAACTTACCTTGTGAGACATAACCAGACCAAAAGAAAAGCCATTTTAGTGGCAAAAAATAAAGAAATGAATTCACCTGTCAATATTTTAAAGTCATAATGTACTGTATAATGCACTACAGATGAACTGAAGTACTGTCTTGTATGAATGACTGGCAGGAAATGGAGGACTGAATGTGAAAAGCTTTGAGGATAATCAAATTAAGGGATCAGGAAAAGCCACTTGCTTTTTTTAACCAACAGGTTAAAGAGTAGTTCAACAAGCAAGAAAAGACATCGACTTGCAAACTTCTTGCTAGATTTTGAGCTGCACTAAACATTGCAGTGTAGTTGCTCTGACTTTCCCAAACCACAAAAATAAATGTATTGTCAGGCCGTAGATATGTATACATAGAAGCCACATTCGACCGCTCCAGACAGGTCGACGCACCCGCCATCTTGGAACAGTCAGCGTGTCATCACTCACAGCAAGAATCAATGATGCCATGTTGCGTCTAGTTCGAAACTGCCGAGATTTAAATTGCTGAAGAAATGGGATAACCTTTCACATGTGAGAATGTGTTTGTTTGTGTTTTTATATGTATTAACTCAATATTACAGGTTTTTATACTATGTTAACCTTTTAATGTCCTGACGCCTTCGTCTTGTTTATGTGTTAGTTTAGCAAAATCATCTGCTGAAGTCTCTTGCATATATAGATATTTATACATGCGTCTGAGTCATTCTACGAAACAGGTGCGATTTTCCAAATTTTCATTAAGAACAAACGTATTTTTTTAAAACGTACAATTTTAAAGATATGTTAATCCTCCAAAAAAAAAAAAATTCCCACCTCAGGCACAAAATCCCAGGCTTGTATCACCCCGTCACAGACAGTATGTATGCCGTTAAGTAGTAAAACGAAGTGGTTCACTGAGACAGGGTGATATGGACAAAGTGTTTCTCTATATGATCTGCTTGTTTTAAACTTTATAAAACTGGGGGAGGGGAAACATTATAATTGGAGATTTAATGGAAAACTTTGGTCATGCTCTGAAAAACTGAAAAGAGCATCATAACCGTGACTGGGAGAGTCGCATCCACACATCCCTCTGGATTTCCATGTGGCGGGATGTCACAGGCTGTGGTGCTTGAATGATTTCGAGCACATTTTCAAAGAGATACCACAGAAAGTCATCTCTAGGAGGCCAGAAGAACCTGTTGGCACCAACATGCTGCATACATTTGACAAGGGCAAGTGTTTCATCTGTAGCCTATTCATGATGATCCCATGATATACGTCATTGTCGTGTTTAAGCACACACCACTTTCCAATGAGATCTCTAGTGAAGTGAAAGAGATAGTAAGTGAGTGAGTGAGTGAGTGAGTGAGTGAGTGAGTTAAAGATATAGTAAGTGAGTGAGTGAAAGAGAAAGTGAGTGAGTGAGTGAGTGAGTTAAAGATATAGTAAGTGAGTGAGTGTAAGAGATAGTGAGTGAGTTAAAGATATAGTAAGTGAGTGAGTGTAAGAGATAGTGAGTGAGTTAAAGATATAGTAAGTGAGTGAGTGAAAGAGTTAGTGAGTGAAAGAGTGAGTGAGTGAAAGAGATAGTGAGTGAAAGAGATAGTGAGTGATTGAAAAAGGGAGTGATAGTGAGTGAGTGTAAGTGATGAGAGAGTGAATGAAGAAAACAGGGTCAAGTTAACAGTAAAAAAAGAAAGAAAATGGATTAGCCTACCGGTATATTAAAATCCTTGATTTCACAAATCCTTATATTCAAATGTGAAGTACCACCCCGTCACTTACCACTGTCACAATAAAACGTGACGGAGTGTTAAATTTCATCCCAAAATGGCCACAGATTATCAATCTGAAATTAAATTTTCTTTGTATTAATAATGAAAAAAAGAAGAAAAAAATCAGTTTTCCCTCTCTTTTGCATGGTTGAGCTTGACGGAACCTGCCTAACATGAAAAAGCAACAAATAAAGAATGTCAGTACATGTCACAACAAGATGACATTTAATTATAATAATAATATTTTAAGCTCCTTATTATGTAGCCGTCAGTGCTGGTTTGTATTGGCTGCCTCCAGGGGTTTTTTTTTTTGGTTTTTTTTTGCCTCCAGCTAACGCCGTGACGAAATTGTGACGTAATTCGGCGCAAAAGGGGTCTATTTCTATGGCCCATGCAAAATGTGTTATAAATGCACGTAAAACAATAAAGTAATTTCAACTCAAATACATAGCCGATGTATTTAAACACATACACAAAAAAATAAAGATTTTTTCTTCTACAATGACCGACTGGCTGTACACATTTCCTACTTAGACATTAGGCTTGTTTGAGATGAGCAAAATCTGCGCAGAACTGATCACCGGTGATCAGCGCGAGATGCATACCGGTTAGAAATGTGTCCGAGTGCGGTCCGCCTTGCTCTGATGTCATGCTGACGTGTGTCAAAAAACTCTCGCGACCGCAAGGCGCACGTGTCGGATTCTGCAGTCGCGCGCAGTTGCTCTCTACCGACTGCGCTGATCAAAAGCATGATGGGAAACGACTTGCTGACGGCACAGCTTAATGCTCATTGGTTTAAACAACCGTGATGTATTGTTCTCTTTTAAAATGTTTGATTTTAAAACTCTGATATCATGTTTTATGTGTATAAATTATGTGTGGATATCCCCAAAGCAACAAAAAACATATTCAAGCAACAAAACTTAAATTACATCCAGTTTATTAGTAACACCGTGCACGAGTGTGAATCCCGCGATATCCGCCTTTGATCTCACAGGTGTTAGATCCACTGCGAGAAGAGCGATCTGTCCGGCTTGCCTGCGCTTTTTTCACTCCTCCTCTCACTGCAGCCGCCTACTCTCGACTACATTTCAGGCGAGGCGAGGCGCATCTCAAACAAGCCTAAAGCTTTCCAAGCAAACTCTCGTTTACCTTCTCTCCAATACACTAGATGGCCCACACGATCCGTCATGCCACAGTATTCCGCTGCAGAAGAAGACACTGCAAGATATTGCCAGAATGTATGAGAAATATATCCAGTTTCTGCACTGTTATTGCTGCTGATGTGCGTTTGTAGGATCTCAAGCAGCCGCACTGATGAGAGGCCTGTGAAACGAGCAGTATGTCAGTGCATTTTGAGGAGAGGAGTGGTGTGATCCCGTGTAAAACAGCATGGGGCTCATGGTATCAGACTATGGAGGAGGTTTTCATCGAAGTGAATGTTCCTCCTGGTACTTCAGCCAAAGAGGTCAAGTGTAACATCGGGAGCAAACAGATAGAGCTTCGTGTGAAAGACCAACAGATCTTCAAGGTATGATGATGATGAGCGTCGAGGACACGAGGAGTAAATTGAATCTGTGTTAATATTAGGATATTTTCAATATAGAGACCAGATAGTAAGTTTTCGTGGAGAGATGTTTGTGTCCTGTTGTTTTCTGCTACGTATAATGTTCACATTGGCACCTAACTATATTAAAAGAAACTTTGACAACACAATACACAAATGTCCATAACTGACTTTCAAAATTGACATGTTACAGCCTTCTGAAACCTAAAAATTAATTATGCTTTTCATGTTCAATTTTAGATTTTGTAGTATAATGTGCTCTCTGATGTCATTAAAATATAAAATAATAATAATAATAGTTAAAAATGTAAATAAATAAAAAAACGTTTAAAAAATTTTTGTGTGTGTGTGTGTGCGCACAGTAGTAACATTAGCAGTGCCTGTTCAGAAATCTCAAATTCTACTAACTGCACATTATCCAGATTTACACATTATCTCATTTGGGGTAAAATCTTTGCGTGGTAGGGGGAGCTGCCACTCGAACAGTGGAATGATCTGTTATTATAATATTAATTTATTTTTATTTTATTACACATTTTATGTAAGGATGGGCCAAAAAAACGTTATTACATAAGTATCTTGTTTTTATATGTGATTTGGGGGCAATACATATTATTACATAAATATTGGGTAACACTTTAGTTTAGGGTCCAATTCCCACCAGTAACTAGTTGCTTATAAGTATGCATATAACTATTACATTGGCTGTTTATTAGTACAGCACATATTAATGCCTTATTCTGCATGACCATACTCTACATTCCGTAATCCTACCTAATACCTAAACTTAACAACTACATTATTAACTATTAATAATAACTATTTGGGAGTTTGAGGTAAAAGTTGAATTTCACAGTGAGAATTGGACCCTAATCTAAAGTGTGATCAAATATTGTAATAAGTTTCATAGAATTTCATAAGATGTATTTTTTATAGGAATATTGCAAATGTAAATCACTTAATAATGTCAGATGATTTAATAACGAAGTATAGGAGGTTTTGATGGTCAAACAGCCAAATCTGCAAATGTGCTCTGTGAATTTAAAATGAAATTGCTTGTTCCCTGAGGGATTAAAATCATTTAAAAGATCTATATCCAGTAATTGCAAACAACTGGAAAGGCATTAAAATAGTCATGGAAATTCATTGGTCAGAATATTTGGTAGCTCTGAGCCTTGCCAAAGGCAACTTGAGTAGAAGTGCCTCAAGTACCCCAATCGGTCCTTTATAATTGTTTGTAAACTGTATGACTATAAGGAATATTTAGTTGTTAGGCGACTTCCTGTCATGTAAACACAATGCATTATCACATTTCAGCCTGGATAAGTGGTGTTAAGTCTAGTTACTATCATGCGCCTCGATTGTGTGCTGTAATGTGGCATAAGCATGTGAAACGTCCCACTGAGGTACATGTTGCTATTGATGCTAATGGAAACTGTCAGCTACTTCTAAATTTTAAATTGCTTTCTGTCATCTCATAGGGGAAGCTGTTTGGATCTACTGTCGGCGATGAAGCAACTTGGACGTTAGGTTTGACTAAAAACCATTTACATATTCATGTTAGAGTAAATAGTGCATGTATCTTGCTTCAACTTCAAAAATATATTTCTGGTAAAACTTTGTCTTCGTTGTGCCATGCAGAGGACAAAAAATTGATCCAAATAGTTCTCATGAAGACGAACCGAGAGGCTGGGAACTGCTGGCAGTCTCTTTTGGAGGAAGAGTATGCGGCGGACCCGTGGGTGCAGGATCAGATGCAGAGGAAGCTCACACTAGAGAGGTTCCAGAGAGAGGTGCGGAAATATTTCACTGCACCCGCACACTTCATTCAGATGTACCTAAAGGAATTATGAACAACCTCCTGAATTAAAAATATATAAATATATATATTTGCCAAATTAAATCAAACAACAGTTTCAGAGTAGTCTCTCAGGGGCCATTACACAACATTAAGTAAAAACTTTAAACTTTTTATGCATTTTGGCCGTTCACTTACATGACAGTAGCACTTTGGGGGCCTGAAAGTGAGTTTCAAAGTGCAAGTTTTTGAAAACAATACCATTATCTTCTCCATGTAACTACAAAAATGCGAATTTGTGAAAACGGTGACATCATGCGCATTACATGTTCAGTCTACAGAGCGTAGTTTTTCAACTACTGGATTGGCAGCAGAATAGTGTTTTTAGTTATTTTGTGGACACGTGTGAACAGGGATCACTTTGACAACAGTAGTTGTACGAAAAAAAAAAAAAGAATTTTTAGTACGTTGTCATGTAACTGTGCCCTTATGCCCAACTGTTATATTGTGAAATATTTTTACAATTTATAATATTGTAATTTTTTTTTTAAAAATAACCTTAAAAAGTGTTATTTCTTGTGATCAAAGCTGTATTTTTCAGTATCATTGATCATGATTTAATTTTCAAGAAACATTTATCAATTTTTAAAACCGCTTTGCTGCGTAATATTTTGTGGAAACAGTGATACACTTTTTCACAGGATTATTTGATGTATAGAAAGTCCTCAAGAAAATCTCTTGCATCTTTCTATATGTCTTTACAACTGAACAGTAGTGTGTTCATTATTTATACCTTCTTCCCCATCCCGTTTCAAACAGAACCCTGGATTTGACTTCAGCGGGGCAGAGATCTCCGGGAACTTTCAGGGGGGTGGACCAGATTTCTCCAGCTTGCAAAAATAAAAGGACTACTTTCATTTATGTACTTGGTGTAGTCTTACCAAATTGCTTCAGTTTATTTCCATTGAGAACTTATTTTCATATTTCTTCCTTTGTTTAAAAATATCACAATGCTATCTGGCTACTGATATAAAGCCATAATCTAATTGCATTTGTAAAGGTTTTTTTTGTAATTGTCACCACGGTGGTTTAAGACTATCGGCTCATCTATCCTTTGAATTTCAAATTTATTCAAGCACTTAATAAACGGCTTTTCTCAAACAAGCATGTTTCACATTTCAATACAGTTTTATTGAAAGGTTCAAGTACATCATTTTGCAAAACGCTGCTCTCAACTTACAGATTAGAGCCAAAACAAAGCCACTTGCATTAAATTCAATCCATTTCAACAGTTTAATTTGTATCACTCATCTTTGTTTGGAGTTGAATTTATACCAGGTATAAAACAAATGGTCATGGTTACATAAATTTGTAGTAATAACCAAATGTAAAATAAGCTTCAGCCTGGTTGGTTAGTAATAAGCTATTTTCTTCCTATTAGAGGCGTTAAATCAAGTTAAAACCTGAATTTCCATAGCCATCTAGATTTCGTCATGCCACATTAGAAAGCAGAATGCCAAAATAAACAAAAGAAAACAAAAAAAACCATCTCATTTTCATCACCTTGGGTAGGAGTGTGCATTACAACAGCTGACAACCTAGGGTGGGAGTTAAGGGTTTTGGGCCTGATCTCTTGGTTCTGTTGTTGTCTTGAATCTCAAAACCCTTCTCCCTCCTCTTCCACACAGTGGACTGAGGACCTAGGCGGTTCTATACTTCATTGCTTTAAACAACCAGCGCTTCTTTCGCCGATTCAAATGAACATGTACAAGACTTACCAGTGAAACCCATCTGATAAACTTGCTCAAACCCACCCTTGACTAGTAATCAAGATTGAGCCAGTGTGGATGTTAAATAAATACAATCACGGCAGGTGTCATAGAGGACATAAAGACTGAGGAAGGAATTAAAGTTAGCAGAAATAAAGCACTTTAAAGAAATTAGTGTTGGGTGTCCATAGCGTAGCTCAAATATTAAACCAATCACCCAGTTTTCCATAAGACTGAATTAAGTTGTTCAGTCATGGGCACTCAACACTAACGGTCTTAATAAGCAGATTCAGGAATCGTGGGTAGATGTGCAATCTTGTAGTAACTATGCTTCAGTTGTCTGGCGGTTCTACCCGAAATCATCCATCGCAGTCTCTGGCCATTTGGTTTCAGGCACTTGGTGGTGGCGTATTCAGCCAGGCATTTAGCAACAAGCTCCCTCATGCAAACCAGGTCTCCAGCTTTAACCTGAAACACAAAACACAAATGACCATTTACTACACCAGAGAGAATTTGACATTGATTAAACATTACGATGTATGCGCGACTTCCTCAATCTTTTCTTCCAGTTTAAATCTTTTGCCTCCAATTGAGTGCAACGCCCACATATCAACATCCAATCAACAACTGTTGCATAGCACCAATCCCCACCGCTGACTGAAAGGGACTTTGTCTGAACCCAGCATAACTGCTTGCGCAACACACGTTGCTTATGTTTCCACCCGATTTCCCAACCAAGTAAACAATAACTCTTTCCCCACCAGCGTGTTTTGAGAAGTTGCCTGCCAGTGCATTTTTGATCATTTTCACAAATATTTCATGGCCCTCAGAATATTTTGTTGTATGCATTTCTAAACCAGCAGGTTCACGATGTTTGTGCTCTGTTTAAGCCGTTCAACTACATCTGGTTTTGTTTCAAGTGACTTAACGTTAAATTTTGAATAAATAATGGTCACATTAATTTAACTTCCATTTCCAAGCCATATATTTAACGTTTGGCGTACGAACATAGAGAGGCTCCTGTTTTACGGTGGTGGAGAACATTTGTAGAGGGTGTCCGCGGTGTCTTAAGTATTAAAAGTTGATAAATCCATTTTGGGAAAATTAAGACCCTTAAAAGGTATTAAGTCTTAATCCCGATTTTATGAAGTATTAAATTTTGTTCAAGCTTTGTCTAAAGTGTTTGACTCAAAGTATGCATGAATACATTTATTTTCCTCACCATTAGCTACTATTAAAAACAACGGCGTGGTCGGTCAGTGAAATCGGCTCGGGGCGCGCTCACCACGTACGGGAGACGTCACTTTTTTTTTTTGCGAAATGTGCGGTTAGGTGTTGTGTCGTCCTCCACGTGTCACGAAACTGACTCAGAAATGGGAAAATGTAAATTTGCGGACTCCTGGTTGGACAAGGATGGGTTTAGACAATGGCCGA
Organism: Meda fulgida; assembly: GCA_030578275.1. NCBI lineage: Eukaryota > Metazoa > Chordata > Actinopteri > Cypriniformes > Leuciscidae > Meda > Meda fulgida. The sequence continues at coordinate 12,930,250 of CM060629.1, forward strand.
AGCCTGTCGCTGAAAACAACCGCGAGGGTTACTGTACATATTGTAAGAAGATTAGCGTAGCCTCGATGGGCATCAACGCTGTCAAGTCCCACATGCACTGTTCTAGCCACAAGGCCGCAGAGAGCAGCAGCAGATCGCCAGTTTTTGTGTTCCACCAGCGACATTACTACCCAACACGACAGCAGCTGAACTTGTCAGAACAGCTACGACAGCGTCCTCTGCCCCATCGCCTGCTGACCGTATGGTTGTGCTCTATAGATTTATTTGCAAACAACCGTTTAAGTTAAAGGTTTGTTGCTGATCAGAACTTGAAGTGGCGAGGAGTTCTTGAAATATTTTGAAAAGGTCTTCAAAAAGTCTTAAGGTATTGAAATTAACTTCAGGATTCCTGCATATACCCTGTTGTAGGCCCGATCAACCATCAGTTAAAATGCAATATTAAAAAAAAGTCAGACTACATCTGGATCGCATTAAGAACAATAATCAAAACACAGATGGAGTAGATAGAGTCCATCAACACCCCCAAAGAACACATTCCTAAAGCACTTCCTGGGTCGACATTTCATTCAGTAAATGTTAAATGGTTTTGATTTATATGCCATATAATGTTGCTGATCAGGTTATTACACATATGCATCTGCTTGCATAATTCCATTTATAGTTTCGATCAGGAGATTCAGTACTCTTTTCAGAAGATGTGTAATAGCGCAATCAACCGTTAACAGTGAAAGCCGGAAAATTCCATCAACGGCGGGGGAAAGAGTTAAGCAGCAGCGATTTGTGGAAATCAGTAAATCTGCTTGAATCCAAATAAAGGAAACTCACAGACAAACGCTCCTGTAGACCATCTAGAGCCTCTTTCAGAGCCGGAACTGGCTCACACGCGTGCGGATTCTCGATCTCCAGGGCCAGAAGGGACAAAGCAAGCAGTGAAGGCTGTAGAAACAGAATTATAGTCAAACTCCAAACATACTTTGTTTCAAAATCAAACTGTAGAATGGTCCAAACAGCTTACCTTTATTTTAGTGAAAATAAAGCAGCAATGGCAAGCTTTCAACTGAGCCTCAAGCCTCTCAATGTTCAGAATCCTCTTACTGAAAAGAAACATTGAAACATTATATCAGTAGGCCTACTAAATCAGGTTATGCTTATTTTCAAGAAACATACACTCATTCAAACATGTGGGTAATGTCAGAAAGACTTTAAGAAATGAATACTTCAAGCAAGGATGCATTAAATTGATCAAAAAGTGACAGTAAAGACATTCATAATGTTACAAAAGAATGTCATTTCTGTTCTTCAGAACCTTCTATTCAAAGAAACCTTCTATTCCACAGAAATTAAGCAGCACAACCGTTTTCAACATTGATAAACAAGAAATGTTTCTCGAGCAGTAATGATCACAGGAATAAATTACACTTTGAAATGTATTAGAATAGAAAATAGACACTTTAAACTGTAATATTATTCCACAATATTACATAATTCTTACCAACTTTGAACTACATTATATATACACACACAAAGCTCACCTTTCTGCGTCCATCTCTTGAATGTGAGAGTGAAAGAATCTGAGGAAGTGAAGGGCAGTTGGAGCCTTGACCTTCCAGTAGAGCTTTTCCAGAACAATCTTCTCCATCCTCATCATGTCATGGACCGTAAAGCGATTCTGACTGATCCTGATGAGGTCACTGGCCAAAGGAATATTCCTCTCTTCTTCTGAAATCTTCACAGCGATGTAGAAGCAGCAGAGACCCACACATGACAGATGCTTGGGCTGAATCTGAAGAAAAGACAGGGGCCTACAGATAAAACCTCTTTGATTCATATTCAGGTCAAATACTGAGAGGATTAGGACCATTGGTATAATAAACATTTAAATTTGTCCAAACACACACCTTCACCACAGCCAGGAATCGATCTAGAAGATTCACAGCCAGGGAGAACGTATCCCCACTAAAGCCAAAGAATCGTGTCAAGGAGAGAAGCTCTCTCACTTGAAAGTCTCGAAGCTTGACAGTCATTCTCAGACCATTATCCTGAGCAGACTCGATTACTCGGAGTCCACTGAGTTTGGGCTGATATCTGGCTTCTTGGTCCAGAAGAGTTTTGAGCTGGACTGCAAAAGGTAAAGCCCCTGCTCCGGTAACCTTGTCAATCATCTGAAACAACATTTAGAATTAAATGATAAACTAAAGCACTTTAAGATAACAGCTAAAATAAATTATACATTGTGGATAATTCAGCCATGCACAACTGTGGCATACTGTTGAATGCTTCTATTCGAATTTTTCCATATAGACAATTTAACATAGGATGCAAATACAAGCTGAAAAAATTGACCTCTGCTCTACTAGTACGACAAAGTAAATAAGAATCATAAGTAGGCTAAATTCTGATACACCTCCTAGTGCTAAAGTGTTCCCAAAATATCTGATTTCAGAATATTAAAATAAAGTTTTACACCTGTTTAAGGACATCAAATGATCGTAACAATGCAAGTTAAAGGGTTAGTTCACCCAAAAGTATAAATTCTGTCATTAAATCACTCGCGAATATAAACAGAAGCTCAACCAAACTTGCCTAATGCACGAACATGTGTAACACGAAATTGAACCTCATTGGTTCTTGCGGAAGCTCAAACTGCTGCGCAACACGAGATTGAACCTCATTGGTTCTTGCGGAAGCTCAAACTGCTGCGCAACACGAGATTGAACCTCATTGGTTCTTGCGGAAGCTCAAACGTGCTGCGCAACACGAGATTGAACCTCATTGGTTCTTGCGGAAGCTCAAACGTGCTGCGCAACACGAGAATGAACCTCATTGGTTCTCGCACGTAAATAAAGCGATCGAGTCTCTTCAGAAAATTGACTTAACCTTATTCAAATTGATTAGTTTGACGCATCAAAAAGATCATAAAGATATTGTAAAAGTGGGAGTAGTTGCATAGCTGTCAACGGAGGGACAAATCTCTCAGATTTCATTAAAAAGACCTTCACTTGAGTTACTAAGGTGAACAGTCTTACAGGTTTGGAATGACACAAGGGTGCATAATAAAGACAGAACCATCACTTTAAGATAAAACAAGTGTTCTGTTCATCTTGAACGCTTTGAGAACGAGGGTCTGATACATGTCCGGGCAAACACCAGTCCCACTTTGCGTTGTACCGCACAGCATTACCCCCTCCCCTATGAAACTATAAAACACTTCAATATCCACGCGTTGACAATGTACTCAACGGAAAAGTGCTTATGTTTTACAACGTCGTCTTTATTTTCTGCGTAACGTTGACTCAATGGTGTAACTTAAGCCAGAGCTCGAGGCTAACGCTACAGGCTCACTCGTGCGCGAGGGCCGCTGGTCATGTCGGGGCATGTCCACTAACCAAACAGTATCTATGCTACTAACCAGCGAGTTCACGAGGTTTGTGCTCCGTTTAAGCCGTTCAACTACATCTGGTTTTGGTTCAATCGACTTGATGTTAAACTTTAAATCAATATATTCACATATACAATTTCCCTTCCATTTCCAAGCCATATATTTAACGTTTAGAGTACGAACATAGAGAGGCTTCTGTTGTTTTACGGTGGTGGAGAACATTTGTAGGCCTAATCAACCATCAGTTCAAAATAAACATATAGAGCTTCAAAGAAAACATATCGTCATGTAAGAAGTACACTGCGCCTTTATTTATAAAATCTGAAATATTAATAAATTCATATATTGCTTACCTTTTGTAGATTTGATTATTCGATTAAAACAAATATATAAATATTTGATTTTTATGAAATAAAGTTATTTAAAAATAAAAAAGAAAGTTCAAAGTACATAAGTTTAAAGCAAGATAACTTCTGCGCCTTGCACACCCCAACCCTTGGCGTCAGGCAATGACGCGCTGACTTCTTCCATGTTATATACTGTGAGAAAGTCCATGTCCAAACATAGGTTCACCTTATTGGGCAGTGCTGACACAGAGCTCCGGCTTTCTAAATGCCTATTGGTTCGGGTTTGTCTGTACACTTTGACCACGCCCCCATCAGGCAGACCGAGGCGGGGTTTAGTCGATTCCCAGACAGTACTGTGAAAGGGATAGTTCTGTCACCAAAAAATGAAAAGTTTCTCATCACATACATATGATACTAATCATTTTTCCAAACCTGTATGAGTTTCTTTCTTCTGCTGAACACAAAAGAAGATATTTTGAAGAATATTGCTAATCAAACAGGTTGACGGCACCCATTGACTACAATAGTATTTTTCCCTACTATGGTAGTCAATGGCTGCCTTCAACTGTCTGGTTACCAATATTCTTCAAAATATTTTCTTTGGTGTTCAACAGAAGAAAGAAAATCTTACAGGTTTGGGAAAAGGGTTAGTATGTATACAACATTTTTATTTTTGGGTGAACTATCCCTTGAAGTCAAGCACACTCATTGAGCTCCTGTGATACCTAGCTCTAAAAACACACAAAGTCAAAGCATTGGGTTAGGAAACACAGAAACAGACAAAAAAGTATTTAAGGTATATTGAATCACCACCATAACTATGTGAAACTAAAATCCCCGATGTAACTGACCGGAAAAAAAACCTCAAAGCATCAGTTGACCTCACATGAGCACAATATTTCTTATTCCATAAATAAAAAATGAATAAATAAATAAATGAATAATAAAAACACATAAAAAAATACAAAATTAAAGAATGATTACATTTGGTTTCATTAAATAAATATATAAAAGCCTACATATATGCATTAACTCAAATATAACCATTATGGAAGTGAACATTATGAATAATATTAAACAAAGTCCAAACAAAATTGTCTTTTCATTGCCTCTTTCTATTGTCTTTGAGAAGCTTTTCACATTCTAGAAGGTTCTAGAAGGTTCCAGGCCAGGGTTACAACAACAACAGTTGGCCAAAACAACAAAACATCTGAACATACATAAGCACTGTGACTGTGACTCAAAATGGTCAAGCAAACAATCAAATACAGAAATACTAGATAATAGAAATACAAGTTACATGCACATAGTCATCATTTACAAACACATGGTCCAAATTCACAGACGACATATTCATATTCTAAGATAAATCAGCTGAAAGAAAAAAAAAGTAAATGTGTGAAATATTTATAAGGTGTTAGAAAATCAGAATGAAGAAATAAGGCCTGTATTGATATCAAATAAATTGGCTAGCTTGGGCTGCTTAATGTTTCAGTACCAAAAGATGGCGCCAAACATAACTACAAAAAACCTTCACACCAAAAGCCAAGGATGAAATCGACATTTTCAGTTCAAATAGCATTTCTTTGCATCATACAAGCATGCTAAGATCTTTTTAAAGCATTTCTTATAAACACGGATAATCCGACAGCCTCTTTCCCTAACCCTCCTCGCAGCTATTTCTAGAATTAGACGACATGACAATCTGATGGCTCTGATGCAGCTGCCTTTCAGACAGCACTCGATTTATTCCAAGACGCTCCTAAAGAGAGATCCCCCAAAGCCAAGGGTTATAGGCCTGCCTTTTTCACAAGAGATCCTTTTAACCCAGTGGCCAGTTACAAAACTGAGCTCAAGGATGAGGGGTTAGTATGTGGAAGTATGCCTAGCTTTACCCCAGTTGATGAGCTGTGCAGAAACACAGCATGGGAGGCCATTTTACTTTCAGTCCTTCACTTGACTGGATGTTTGAATGTATAAATTGACATTTTCATGCATATACGTGCATGGACAAATTGCAATAAATGGCTCGATCTGGGATGTTAAACAGGCATAGCTACTAATTAAGGATCCTATGCTGTATTCTGCACTTGGCTCAGTGTACAATATCCTGCAGACCATGGCTGATCAATATGCTTATCGGATGCAGGGCTGATTTGAGAATGCTTAATTATTTCCTACTGATTGCATATTCAGATTTTTAAATAATCCTCTATTATAAAATGAGACAGTAGTTTAAGCCCCCTGTTGCCTTGTTTGGGTGCAAAGCAAGCATACTCAAAGTCACAGCTTGAACAGGAGACCAGACAAGAATCCTGCTGTTTGGAGCACATGGCTCATTACTGAGATTCATCTGCAACCCTCTTTTTGCTGGAAAGCTTGGCAAAATGACATTAAGACTCCAGGACATGCGGCTGAACTGAAAACTTGACTTGAACATGGCTGATCTGATCTGATAGCAACTGACAGTGCACATATAGTGAGGGAAGCTAGAGCAGCTGATCCTGGTCTTCCCAATGACAGGGAACGTCCTCAGAACTTTAGCTAATGTTCTGGCAAGGTTTTCCTCAAAGTTATATGAACGGAAATTCTTCCGGTATAACGTTAATAGAATGGTCGTTCAAAGTTGTCTGGTGTTTAATAATGTTCTCAAAATGTTAGCACAAAACATGATTTATACATTGTTCATGGAACTTTTTTCTGAAATGTTTCAGTTTGTCTAAGTTTTTTAATGTTAGCCTTTTTTCTGTATGGTCAGAAAACATTCATAAACGTTCACATAATGTTTGCTAAATGAATGAATGTGTTTTGGTTTGGAATCTGTGAATAGGCCTACTAATTGATCACCAGTCACATTTTTTTTTTCAGCAGTCAGATCATTCCTTCAATGACGTAACTGAAGCCGGGGCTACTTTGTCTTTTTATATTATTATTATTTCCAGGATGGGTCTATTACATAAAGCAGACATTAAATAGTGTACATTACAAAAAAAAACTGATTGCATTAAACTGATTGAAAATGTCAGTAAAGACATTTTCATTGTTACAAAAGTTTCATTTTCACAAAATTATTAAGCAGCACAACAGTTTTCAACATTAATAACCAAAGAGAAAATATCCCTTATCATCCGTGCCAATTCAAATCAGGTTTGACACTCTAAATGTAAGGAAAGAGCACTTCATAAATGCCCCAATTTCTTTGTGCGACTCTTGGCTCCATGGCATTTGGAATATGGCATCATACTGTGAAGGATTTCCAAACATTTTCCGCTGTTGTTGTTACCATCCTGCAGCCGGAACTGAAGTCTAACGGCACTACTTTTTGTCCAAAAGGGTGACAGGCCCCCCCGAGTGGAGTCATAGAGGCCTGCTCTGATCCGCACAGCATGCAGTGCCAGCCATTCGCCAAGTGAAGGTCTGCTGTGTCAGCCTCAATCTGTCTCTGTGTCCTCAGCCGTGCCAACACACTGTCTGCCAGGTGCCATAATGCTACAGTATTGGAGCACACTTACTCAGACCCCTCTCTCCAGGCTTCAGGCAAACGGGAGCAAATAATAAGACACACAAAGATGCACGTCAATAGAAACAGAGAGAATGACTCATATCGGCTCATATACAGTACATAAACAGACTAATACAGATGGGCTCAGACAGGGAGGATTACTGTCTTTTTGAAGCTGTGCACAGGAAACATTGTTTTTATAGCCCACTGATCAAAAGTTTGAAATAATTGTGATTTTTTTTAATGTTTTATAAAGAGGTCTCCAAGGCTGCTTTTATTTAATCAACAAAGCAACAGTAATATTGTTAAATATCATTACAATTTAAAATAACTGTTTTTCTAATATATTTTAAAATGTAATTTATTTCTGTGATACAAAGCTGAATTTTCAGTGTCACATGAGCCTTCAAAAATCATTCTAATATAATGATTTGATGCTTAAGAAACATTTCTTCTTATTATAAATGTTGAAAACTGTTATGCTGCTTCATATTTTAGTGGAAACTGTGATACATATTTTTTCATGAATCGAAGGTTGACAGAACAGCATTTATTTGAAATAGACATCTTTTGTAACATTATAAATGTTTTTGCTGTCATTTGTAATTAATTTAATGTTTCCTTGCTTTTAATGTATCATCCTTTTTTTATCATCCCAAACTTCTGAATGGTATAACGGTTTCCACAGACATATGAGCAACACAACTGTTTTCAACATTGATAATAATCAGAAATGTTTCTTGAGCATCAAATCATCATATTATTATGATTTCTGAAGGATCATGTGACACTGAAGTCTGGAGTAATGATACTGAAAATTCAGCTTTGCATCACAGAAATAAATTACATATTAAAATACATTCAAATAGAAAACCATTCTTTTAATTGCAATAATATTTCAATATTTAGTACTGGTTTTACTGTAATTTTGAGCAAATAAATGCAGCCTTGGTAATCATAAGAGACATCTTTCAAAAATATTTTTAATTGTAAAACTATATATGTTCTAAACTACACACACTGGTAGTATGTGTATATATGTATATGATCTGATAATATATACATATTTAATCTTATGCTCCTGCTTCAGCTTTGGTTGGATTTGCTGCTCAATTTGGGTGAAAGATCACCCAAAATATTGTAATGAATAAATTATGACAGCATGTTCATTTTTTGGGATATTCCTTTAAGACTGTGAAATATCAGTATAAATAACTAATACTCGAACAAACATGATTTACTCAGCAGTTTTAAAACTTTCAACCTCAAAGGCAAATGTAGCACAAACCGAAGCCTGAGTCAGGAGTGTTCAACCATTTCAAGGCCGAGAACTCCTTAGTGGATTGAGAGATGAATCAGGGACGTCCTGTTTGTAAAACTGCCGGTTACATTTTAAATGGCCTAATCACGGACAGGATTTTATCTTTGGTTGAAGTTAACTTAATATTGTGTTTTTGTTTAAAGCCTAATATTTTTGAGATGAAACAGTGTTGGCAAACCCCCAGCAGTACCACCCCGACTTGAAGTTTAAAAATTATTTTCCGTATGAGTGCAAAAAATGAAAGCAAAGAGGCCTAGTTCAAACTGTATTGAATACATTTATTATAAAAGCAAGAGGTCACAATGTGATATATGAAAGCAAACACGGCTGTTTGCAAATTGCAGGTTTATGTGTTGAATGACATAACTTTTAGATTGTTTTCCTGAAAAGTTTTCTGTGAACTAAAATGAAAGTAGCAGTTAAGATTAGCAGGAAAAGTTTTCCACATGTGAGGCATTTAGATGTGTTGCACTATTAAGTCCATTTGTTTAGAGGGAGAACATGTGTATGATGCTGAATTCATGTGTCAGTTCAACTCTGTGTCTTATTTATCTTTTCTGCTCTCCTCCTCCTCCTCCTCCTCCGCCTCCTCACGAGGGCCGACTGGCTCCTCTTCTTCAGGATTCTCCTGCAGGAGTGGCTTTGGTTCCTCGGACTTCTCTCCCTTGCTGAGTTTCTTATATTTTTGGAATATCTCATTGAGATTGAACTCTCGAATGATATTGTCCTGTAAAACACACAAGCACATGTTTTAGAGAAGAATAACCAATTGCTCTGTATATCTTGAGAGTGTTGGGAGTTTTTACCTTAGTGAAGCTCCACCCAATGGCACTTCCCTTCTTGTCCACCAGAGGGCGTCGCATGAGTTCTCGGCCACCCTGCAGTAGCACCAGGGAGGGCAGTTGCTTGCAGAGAGGCGAGGGGTTCACCTTATACCTGGGATGAGAGCACAGGACTGTCAGTGTTGTCTTTAATCATAACTAGTATAGCAAGATACATCTCTTAACAAGACTGTTGTTAAAAAAATATTTTGAGGTTAAAGCCAAATCGAATTGAACAGATCATATTTTCAATGTAAAATTGCAGTATTTAACATATTGATTTATCCGTGCCTAACATTAGTTTTTTATAATACATGTGCCCTCCTAATCCTTATTTAAAGTAGCTTCCCATCTCTCTTGGAGCGTCTTCTCTTCTCTGATGATGTGTTTAGTGGCACAAGGGCGGGGCAACCTGTCACTCACATCAGATCCACCAATAGCAAAGCACAATCATACAATCAATTCCCCATGGACAAAATAGCAAGCAAGCAAGAAAGCAAGCAACTTTATTTATATAGCACATTTTTGAACAACAGACGTTGCCCCAAAGTGCTTCACAGAATAATACATTCTACATAATACATATAAAATAATACATGTAACAGACATACATTATTCAAAAGCTAAAGAAAATAAATACGTTTTTAAATAAGACTTAAAAGTTGTAATGGATGGAGCTGATCTCACATGGAATGGGAGACTATTCCAGAGTTTGGGACCTACCACGGAAAAAGCACGATCTCCTTTTGATTTTAAATTACAACGAGGTACCTTTAAAAGTCGTTGATCGGAGGACCTGAGAACTCTAAAAGGAGAGTAAGGAACTAAATAAACTTTGAAAATAAAAGAAAATAAAGTCTCACCCTACATTTGTTCTTGTTCGAGAAGCAGTTTCACTCGGATATACGTCACAATATAGGGAAGAAAAGACTATTGCTACTTCTGTTTCATGCTGACTTTGAAGAGAAATAAAGATGGCTTTACCTCTCTGCAACTGCTCCGTACTGTCCAATGTCCACTTTTCCAAATTTGAGGCCTAAGCAGCTATAGCTGTTGAACACAGGCAAAGTCATTACTCACGTTCAGAGTAGATGTGTGTGTTAGTAGTGTGACTTACTTAAGTGATAGGTCAGCAAAAATGGGGGCAAATGACTGACACTCTGGAGACCAGTTGGCATAAAACTCAACAATCCATGTCTCACGACCGTCCCTTTGCAGTTCTTCCTGACATTGTATAGAATAATGTGAACATTAGTTTCAGTTCAAGACATAACATGACATTAAATTAAATAATGTGGAATCTTTAGTAGTAGCAGAGTTTATTCTACTGTAACATGGCCTCCAATGTCAAATAAGAATCTGGATCTATATGCACATAAAAAGGTGTTTATTGGTTCAAAACGTGATACATATCCTTGACTTGACCGTGGGACACATGAGACGTAACTCTTGGTATTGACCCGTTACACCATAAACCATGAAAGGCACATACACACAAACAAAAAATAAGACACAAAGGGCAAGGATAAATAGCTAACTGAAACATGATAACAGGGAACAACTAATCACAAATAGCAAAAGAACTAAGACCATGGACAGAACAACAAATGAACATGAATGCATGAATTGCAAATTTCAAAATAAAAGATATGACACAGATCACAGGATCCTGACAACTGCAATGTATTGTCAGATGACTTGTATAGTAGCCACTTTCTATCAGTAACGTGATATAAAATATCAGGAATGGACAAAAATTGTGGCAAATTACATGGTCCAAATGTCTGAAATTACAAATGATTACACTGAAAAGGGGGGAAAAAACATCTTAATGCTTGTTTTAATATAAAAACAAGAATATAAATATTACATTTTTTATTAAAAAGCAAAAGTGTTTGAGTGCTACACATGCATATCAACAAGCAAAAAGAAGATATTGGTAAAATATACTGAAGTCTGACTGAATTGCACTCACATCTATAGTTGAGTCACTGAAGTATTTGATGTACTCGGGGCCCATGTGGATCGGGGGTTTACATGTGATCAAGAATACTGTATAGAGAAGGCACAGTATCAGAAATGTAAGATTGCACATCACAGAATTATGTAATGCTGTTATTTTCCAAATCACACATGTACTCGTGACTATTTCCAAGTGTGTCATATTTTAATTTATTTACCCACACACAGCGCGAGGTAGAGAAGGCCAAGTCTCAGGTCCACTCGGAAGAACAGCACCACGTTCGCCACCTTACTGAAGAGAAATATATTCCCTATGTGTTGCTCCACTGTTACTGAGAGGGAAAGAGATCAATCCTAAATTTAAATAAAGCACCATTGATGTACATATTTTTCATGAAAATTCATCTATTTGATTATGTGTGTAATCTGAACTTACTGGCTCTGCGGTTCTTCATCATGACAATGGCAGTGAGAAACATTAAAATCTCCACCTCCCTCTACAAGGAGCAATAATACACATAATACAAAAAAATAAGTGCACATAGGCATATAAAAGTCTGGAAACATTACTATTGACTCATCAATAAATCCTGAAAAAGCATCACATGCAGGTTCCAAAAAAAATAAAAATTAAGCAGCACAACTGTTTCAAACTTTTATAATAATTACATGACAGCTTAAAATTCAGCTTTGATCACAGAAATAAAGTATATTCAAATGAAAATATATTTAAAATAGTAATATTTCACAATATTACAGTTTTTTTCTGTATTTTTTGAGCAAATAAAGAGTAGAAGGGCCTTCTTTCAACATTAAAGTAGGCTAGTAGGTAATGTTTTATGTTTCCAAACTTTTGACCGGTAGGCTACTGTACATACAACAATGGCATGATTGTAGGCAATAGAATACACTTAACAGTTAGATATTGCGTTTTGTTTTATTTACAACGACAGACAGCACAGCATGCAGCAGTACCAAGGTCCAAAAATATGTCAGTAGTACCATGTTAATTTTCTGCTTGCTAGTGCAAGTGTAAAGTGTTATTAAGCTGCACTAAAGTTCGGCTACAGAAATACTTTATATGAGCATGACAGTTTCCTGAAGGCTTTCCCAGTGAGTGTCTCTGAGCTGCAGCACTGACCCAGTCGAAGGCGCATGAGTTGTTGTCTTCTCTCTGAGAGGGCAAATGCTGGCACAGTCCCGGACAGCGGCGTACGAAGGGAAACGCCAGGGTCATCAGCAGTGACAGCAGGTAATAGGGCCGATAAAACCATTTATAAATCTTTGGAAGATGGTATAAAGTGGAAACAATGCCTCTAATTAAACTCATTGCTGCAGCAGTAGTAAAAAACCAACTCCCATGTGGTAAAGGAAAGAGAAGGGGTGGGTAGAAATAGATCATAAGACAGCTGAGGAGGGTGAGGGCGGTAATATGAACCCTTCAGACCAGATAAACGCGTTTCGAGAAAACGATTTGAACTGGCAGCTGCACGCTTTCCGTAGTGTGACGCGCTTGTTGTTGGCGGGGATTTTTGTAAATATCAAGAGTTAGGCAGTAAGATGGAGGAGTCCGAGAAGAGCAGCGAATCTGTTTCAGCTCAAAATAATGCGGATAAAGTCGGTGATGTTTCGTCAGAAGCATCCACTCGTCGCAATGATTCGGTGAAGTCATCTCAGTCTAAACCGAGACTCAAGCTCTTCAGTAAGGTGATGGAGAAGAGTCTGCAGTGGCTGCTGGACAACGCCAGGTTTCCCGGATCATTTCACTTCATTTCGCATTCAGACTGGTTGTTTTTGTTGTCTGTTACTAAGTAGCTTCAATGTTTTAACGTTAGCTGCATTATATGTGTCAGTTTCGATAGGTTTTCCCACTATTTCCAGCCACTGTCAAAGCAAAACCCTCAGCTGACTGAAGCCATGCACAAACAGTTCATCAGCCAACTGCAGACTTTAGTACAGGTACGTTAATGCATGCACATTACATAATGTGTGTATTATATGTTTTAACCAGTGTAACGGCCGTTTTCATTTAGTCGCCCGTCAATGACGGCATATTTAATTAGTTTTTATCGATAGATGGTTTAATAGATTGTGTTATGTGATTAAATTCTACTAGTGTGTATTTTTAACCACATATTTCTTTCCAGGGTTACTTGTAACATTATGCCTAGGGACTACAGATGAAAAATAGCCTTTGGCTAATTATGGTGTATTTACAGAAATGTTTTATTAATGTACAATAAATAAAATAACATAAACAGAAATAGCTTTATTTGTTGTTACAATAATACAGCATTTTCTCCACCATATAATATATGTTTTAATTAGAACACAAGTCATCCATCTTTTATTAATATGATATTCTAATATTGATTTAGTTTACTGCAGTGCTAAGTGTCTCATAGCAGCCGCCGAGCGAACATTCAGTCGTGTAACATTCAGCAGTTTATTTGATCAGAATGTTGCTTTATGTTAGCAGTGTATCTGTGCACAGTTTCAGTAGGGATCATTCTGATCATGTTTTGTGTTGGTGATGTGTTTAGAAAGAAATTGCCACTGTGATTGAGGAGGGCGACTTGCAGGTGAAGCTTGAAGAGTTGGACAAACTGGAGGAGCTTGCTAAAGACACGCCACAAGATGCATGGTGAGTTCACAGACTGATGCTCTCCTGACTCCACTGAGTCTTGTTTCTACAATACATACAATAACCAAACAGTAGCATAATATTACTACAAAAATAGTTATAAACTGTTATGCACCGTATACAGATATGTCTAATGTATAAAAATGGGGGAAACGGTGCCTCAATTTTTTTTTAACAATAATAATACCATATGTGGATTGTGGAGCTAATTCCTTTTAACTCTTAAAGCGATAGTTCGCCCAAAAATGAAAATTCTGTCATCATTTACTCACCCTCAAGTTGTTCCAAACCTGCATGAGTTTCTTTCTTCCGCTGAACACAAAATAAGATATTTTAAAGAATGTTGGTAAGCAGACAGTTGACGACATCTCAGTCTAAACCGAGACTCAAGCTCTTCAGTAAAGTGATGGAGAAGAGTCTGCAGTGGCTGCTGGACAACGCCAGGTTACCCGGATAATTTCACTTCATTTCGATGTGTCCATTGATTTCCATAGTAGGAAAACAAATACTATGGAAGTCAATGGGGCCCATCAACTGTTTGGTTACCAACATTTTCCAAAATATCAACAGAAGAATGACACTCAATAGTGAGTAAATTATGACAGGATTTTCATGTTTCTTTGGTGAACTGTTCCTTTAAAGGAACTATCTGGCTTGCAGACAATTTATTATACAATAGAAATCTGATTGTACGGGTTTGATGTATTCGGTCAATTTACTCTGAATTAAAAAATTATATATATCTGGATTTTCAAAGAATAAAAACTCAGCGTATTGTCTGATCTGTCAAATAATTTTCCTGGATTTAATGCAAGCACTGTTTTAGTAGGTTTTTACCAGATTGTTTTGTAAATGTAAAACATCTTGTGTCATTCTTAACTGCTGTATCTTTTTACTGTTTTTTTTTTTGTTTGTTTGTATTTTTAATCCTTTTATGCAACTCTTGTGTAACTTGTACAGTAACTCTGCTCTTACCATGAAAATAGCCTCAGCTGCTGACATGCCATTAAAACCTCTACTACTACTGCTATGTCAAATAATAACTGCTGAATGCCCCACTTCACTTGATTTTCTTCACAAGTCCGTGGTACAAATCAAAAAGGCCCATTTGTAACGTTTGAGGTAGCCAGTTGATTATCCCATGTTTCCATTAGGCCCTCTTGTTGGTTAAGTTGAATATTCAAATATTGTGTCTTTTTTAATGCTTTAAATTAAAGGGGATGCATATACGATTTATTTCGAATACATTGTATTGACCCAGTTTATTGTTCATTGACTAATATATTAGTATGACATTCATGGGTTTGTCTCCCCCAAATGTGAAAACATTGAGCTTCCCAGGTACCACCTAAACATTGAGAGCGGTCCGCTCAGATTCGTCAATCACTGTCCAGCTCAACCAATAGTGCGAGTTTGGGGCGTGGCTACTGTAGCAGGCGGAGCCAAAGGGTGTTTAGCCGCTGTGAGACCATGAATGAAGCGTTTAGCTTTTGGGTTCAGAAGAAAAAGCAAAAATTCACCGCATATTCAATGATTAAATGGGTCACGGACACGCCAAACGAACGGGGCATTGCGCTGCTACCTTTTTTTTCCTAAACCACTTCAGCGGAAATCCCGCCCTGCAGCCGATTTCATTGGTTTAGGTTACAGTGACGGATAGATTTAGGGATCAGTGTTTGGTGTTGGCAATCTGTACAGTAATTGACATGACCAATGAAAACTTTAGAATCAGCTGCAGGGCGGGATTTCCGCTGAAGTGGTTTGGGGGAAAAAATCACGCCTGCTATTATGGTTCAATATAATTCAATATCATCATCCCCTCGTTCAGAAAGACAAATGTACCAGTTCTAATGTTTCCTTTAATGTGTCCAGTGTAGACAGCCTCAAACAATTGTGGAGTGTCATGTCAAAAATGTACCTGTTGCAGATGGGTTTATTATAACTCATCTGCTAGATGCTCTACTGGGTTAACTCAGTGGTCAGTAGCTTAATCATGATACTAGCAATACAGCTAAAGTATTCCTATTATGTTTTTTATTGAAAGTACCTGTTGAGAAATGCCTTCAAAAGCACCCATTAAATCACCATAAAAGTGCGAAAGTGACTTTTGCAATGTTGTCTGAAAATATGCTTTATTTTTGAAATTCCGCTCGGTGCCACTAGTGACGCAGAAACTACATATATCACCTTTAAAAACAATCTGTCTTTAAATACTACTATATCTCTCTTATTATCCCTCTAAATTAACCAAATGAAAGATTTTTGCTTTGTTTTGAACCTTTATAAATTGCAGGCGTCCGAGTGGTGTTCCAGAGCAGGATGTGTGCAGTCATTTAGTGTCATATTATAAGAAGCAGGAGGAGTACATGCGGATCCAGCTGAAGAAACTCCAGAAGGAGAACGCTGCTCTTGCTCAGAAGGTGCAGGCCAGCCGAGAGAACATCACACACACCGAGCAGCGCATTGCCTCAGGAGTGGAGGAATGGAGGGTAAGAGGAAAAACTGATTTCATTTAGACACTCACACATTTCCATTGCCATATGTTACCACAGATTCAGCTTTACCTCTTGTTCTCCACCTGCAGGCATCTCTTGAAGATCTGGAACCATTTGTTTTGACTCTTTCCTCATCTGAAAACTTTGGGTCTCTCTAACATCCATAGTCTAAATATCTTTTTCTCTCTCTCTTTTTGATTAAGTGAAGATTGAATATGAACTTATTGTGCATCTGCATGGTTTATTGTGTTATAATATGCCATTAGTATGTGTACTCTTCATTAAACATTTCATGCACTTTTTAACAGTGTTGTTTCATTTGTCTCAGTGTAAAGAATAAATATAAGGAAAAAGACACAATTTGTTGTTACTGTAGTACTCAAAGGTAATTATTCCAATGGACAAGATTGTACTATCAATATAATATTTAAATAGAAAATAACTACAGTTATTGTTGCTATTGTAATATATTAATAAAGCATCTCCTTTTACATTATAAGAAGTATGTGATTTTTTTTTTTTGACAGTGCTATGTTACCAGTTTAAATAATAATATTGTATTATAAAGAGCTGTAATATTGGTGGAAATATTTTTATTTTCTTTCAACTCTGGTTAGTATCTGATAATACAGCCCACAAGCATGTTACGGTCTTTAAAAATAAATAATACAAGCTTCAAATGAATTTATTTACAGAAACTAGTATGTTTTTTTTTTTAAGGTTTTTGTTAAAAAGCCTATTGAGATCTTTTAAGTTTATAATGTTCCATTTTTTTCTACTATTGAAGTCGATGGATGCCGTCAACTGTCCGCTTATCAACATTCCTTCAAATATTTTATTTTGTGTTCAGCAGAAGAAAGAAACTCATACAGGTATAAAACAACGAGGGTAAGTAATGACAGCAATTTTCATTTTTGCGTGAACTATCCCTTTAATAAAATTGAGTGCGCTTATGATCGTGTCATTATGGTACCGCTGTTGTTGATAATGTGATCGAGAGCTGTCTGAACACAGTACAAACCCCGTGTGACCGGCAGCAGTTCGGGCCTGTTTATTTGAACTTTGTTTTATAAAAATATATAAATGACTTAATTTCAGGAGTTATGACGGAAATATTTTCATCTTTGTTCGGACAAAATGATGCACAGCCACCCACGGGGCCAGCGGCTTTGGGGTTCGCCCCCGGAAAACCTACGCCGCCTTTGCCGCCCAATCAAGCGCCTGTGGCGGCTCAGATTCCAGCACAGCACGGGGATGAGGGGCCTACACTACGAAAACCCGGAGCCATGAACGAACCTTTCTATTTACTACGAGAACTGCCTGGTAAATACGTCTGTAGTGTTTAAGAAGACACTAGAGTCCATGTGTGATTTGTAACAATGTTATGTAACATGGTATACTGCATCTGGCTCAGCTTTTCTGTTTGTTCTGATGTTCTGATTCAGTTGGAAACGACCTGACAGGAAACACGAACCTCATCACGCACTATAATCTGGAACACGCGTATAATAAATTCTGCGGCAAAAAAGTGAAGGAGAAACTGAGCAACTTCTTACCAGAGTTACCAGGTAAGGCAATTTGAGAGAGATATGCATAATATCCAATGAATTCCGTTAAAGATCTTGCCACAAATGGTAATAAACTGGCTTTTGACATATACCATGGTGTTTTTATCATGGCATTTTGCCACTAAGATGTGTTCTCTCTCTTGCAGGTATGATAGATTGTCCAGGGGTTCAAGATGGCAGTTCTCTGCGCTCCCTCATAGAAAAAAACCCGGTCTGTGGAAACTCTTTCAGTCCACTGACAGGAGCTCTACTCACTGGATTTCGACTACACACTGGCCCGGTAAACTAGTGCACTAGTAGTGAGCTGCATGCCAAGACAGCATATTGTTTAAACATCTTAAAGCTTCATGTTTATAGTGTTTTTATGTGCTGTAGCTTCCAGAGCAATACAGACTGATGCACATACAGCCGCCAAAGAAAAAGAGCAAACACAAACACAGACATCATCGACCGCAGGATCCTCTACCACCAGGTGATGAACTAACCTGAGACGTTTTCACATGCTAGTCTCTGCGCATACGTGCATGCATTAACTTGGCTGTAACCTGTGTTTTCCTGTGCAGAAACCCCTTCAGATTCTGATCCCAAGAAGAAGAAGAAAAAGAGGGATGATGACCCTGATCGCAAGAAGAAAAAGAAAGACAAAAAGAAAAAAAAGGTATGCGATTGTGCAGAACGTCAGGACGAGTTTACAACAGTCCAGCTGGCAAAGTACTTTTGAACAAGATAGGGTCTTAGAGGACAGACTCTATATTTTTTTATAAATAAATACAGTAATAATTCATGTATAAATACATAAACTTTAGAGGCGGTTTAGATTTGTATAAATGAGATGCAAGCTTTAAACTTTGCCCCTGTCATGGAAGAGTAAATATTTCATAATTACTTTGAAGTTTTCATTTGATTCAGATTCATTTTCAAATTTCATTTGTTCATTCATTTATATTCATAATGTGTATCTAAAACTTTAATTCCGCAAATTTAATCTGTGTAAATGCACTTTCTGATTTTACATATTTATAGCAGCTTTCTAAAGAATTAAGTTATTTTATTTTAATAAAATAAGTGTTGTTACTGTTAACTAAAACCACTACAAATGTTTTCGTTAATGGATGTAAAGCTAAAATAAAAATATTAGATTAAAAAAACTAAAATGAGAAATAAGGATATAAATTTCAGATAAAACAAACGGTCAAAATAAAAGTTTAAGTACTCAAATTAAAACCAAATAAAAAAGCACAAAATAAAACAGAATAATAATAATATAAATACACTAAAAATATAAAGGCTAATTCAAAATATTAATAAATATTAAATGTATATACTATTTATATACTTTAATAGTATATAAATAATAGTACATTGAAAAATACAATATTGAATACATAAACTTCGATATCAATAACATCCGAAATAAAAAATGCCACCCAAACCACATCCATACGCTGTAGAATATTTAGCCTAGAATCTTGCTAGACATTGTAAACCGCTTTGATCCGTCTCATTTGTAGATCCCAGTATATTCTGTGCATGCTTTTGAAACATCTGCGTCACCCTCTTTTTCTCTCAGAATCGACACAGTCCTGATCATCCTGGTCTTCCTGGATCTCAAACCAACAGCAACAGCCTGAGATAGAGAGTGTGTGTGTGTGTGTGTGTGTGTGTGTGTGTGTGTGTGTGTGTGTGTGTGCGCGCGCGGAACAGTGTTAGAGACCCTGATATGGACCAGTCTGTTTGACTGATGTTTACAAAGACTTTATTGTTGAAGATGTCTGCCATTTTTTTCTGAATATAAAGAAAACCTGAATGAATAAACTTTCTTTACACATGCTTCATATGAACTTTTTTTCCCACAGCATGATTGGCAGTAGAAATAAGTCACACATTTGTGTAATCAGAATATTTTGTTTTATCTGTAAACGGCTCTAATCTAAAACCACTTTAAAAAATAAAAAAAGATTCTTTGAAAATCACACACTTCAGTCAGGAGAGGGCAGTGTTAGACAAAAAAAACAACACCCACATTAAGTCAAAAGTGTGTGTGTGTGTGTGTGTGTGTGAGTGAGAGAGGGAGAGATGTTGCAACATTGCTCTAGACATTTCATTTGCTGTAGTGTACGAAAAAAGAGCGGCAACCTTGCCAAATAAGTAGAAAGGACGAGGACCGGGGCAACATTTCCCAAGTGAGTAGTGGTGTGGTCCGCTCTTCACAGGGCCTGGGACAGCATTTCTGAATGGGTGCATAGAGTGCATAGCTGCCTGCAGGTCGTCAAAGTTAACTGATAGGAAGCATTCACAGAGAGTAAAGGTGATCAAATCTATCTTTACTATGGAAATTATGGAAGCGCACCCCGTGACCTGACAGACTAAACAAGCACGCGGACAAACGGGAATGGCACTTTAGTTTCCACTGAGCGTCTGAAGGCATTGCTCTCAGGTTTTTTTCCTCAGATTTGCTTCTGTGTATAAGAAATACAGCCTTAAACTTTCACCTTGTAATGACAACATGTATTTCAATATTAATTCGCATTTGTTTATAATAATAATTTAAAAAAAAAATATGGTTCTGTATTTTCAACACTGTCCCGCCATTAGTCGCTGTTTGTATTTAAATAGGCAAAATGCTAAGAGTTTACTATTGGATAATTATTGCATTGATTATGATGTTTCTAGCATCTTATATGTTTGGCAACAGTTGCATCACAACATTTATTTCCATCAAGAGGTGCATACATTTTTGGTCCAGATCTATGGAGCTAGAATTGTGTCTTTATTACATGCGAGAAAATAAATGATCTTAGAGAGTGAAAAAAAGTTTGAGAGAAAAAGTTATTACACTAATGGCAAAAAAGCATTTCATGACGGTCTATCAATCAACGTTATGATATCATCATATACCTCCTGTTCAACTTTCAACTAACGCTATATGTATGGAAGGTGGTGATTGATATACCGTTTGAAAGTGTCACACCTAGTTTTGTTTAAAATAGTCTTTGTATGGATGTTGCTCTACACGTTTAGCTACACTGCAGGTGTAGCTTGCAAACTCAGCTACACAGGGCTTATTATTCTTAATATTTTTTTACCATCTAACCGAGGTCTAGAGCTGACAAGGTAAATTGCAAGTCTAGGACTAACTCTTTACTAGCGATTAGCAAGCCAATAATTTAATACACATTAATTCATGAATATGAGTGCTATTTTTTTTTTAATGTTTAATCTTCAGTGATACTGAACTTGCTCAGCCTGCTACCCATCGAGTTGTGTGTGAACCGAACAATGGTGTAATTCAGCTTGACTCCCAAGACAAGACGATGCTCACCCTGGCCAATAGGAACGTGCCCCCGCCCATGACAATTTTCACAGCAAAAGCAAAATCCCGACTAGAGCAAGAAATTGCATCGAGAGCAAAGAAAAGCGTTTAGAGAGAAACACATTTTTTTAATATAATAATAATATATTAATATTAATATAGCAAAAAATATATATTTGAGTTTTTTTTTTCAAAGTATTTTGAGAGAGATTTTTTTTCTCAGAAATAATTGTAAACATTTCAGATGTTCTATGAGAAAATACTTTCTCTCAAAACTTTTTTTAGACTCAAATATTATTAGGGATTCGGACATACTTATTCGCTCACCTACTGCTTTTTCCCTACTATATAGTAGGGAAGTATGCGATTTGGGACACAGCCACTGTTTTTGGAGCTGGTTGGAGCTAAACTCTGCAGGACAGTGGCCCTCCAGGACTGGAGTTTCACGTATGATCCAATCTCAGCATTTGCTCATTTAAATCCAAACATCTTTCTTTTCTTTTTTTTTTTTTTGTCCAGGCGGTGTATATAACATAATTTCTGTTATTGCAATTCCTGTGTAAACACACTTATATATTCTAATAAAAATATATAATCTAATAAATAACAGTATATAAATAATAAATATTTCTATAAATAAATAATCCTAAAATAACACTGCATCAAATATTGTAGTATTACCACTAGATGGAGACATGCTCCATGAAGACAATAACAATCTTAGATTGAAGACTCAAGCGAACCATTCACGTTAACTGTATGCATTTTTTAATGTTTTTGGTATTTCAAATCTGACATTCTTGCACTTGGTACATGTATACTCTCTTCCTCACACACATCTGCATCTCCAATAGTCCCATATGGCTTTAATGCTTCCATGCCCAGAAAGATCAAATGGCTTTGGTTTCCCATGTCTCTAAAATTGAGATTTAAATGATGACTTTAAATAATAACATAAGGCACTAGTTTCACACAAATGAATGAAAACTCATATTGACATTTGAAAGGGACTGCTGTAAGCATGTCATTAGTTCCCAACTTCAAAAAAAAAAACACCCAATCAACCCATCCCACAAGCTTACGCAAATAATGAATACATGTTGTATTATTTACAAAGCACATCTACGTACAGCTCATACTCATTAAATGATAAACGATGTCACAATAACAGAAATACAAAAATATAATTCCCTTTCAATGAAATGCAGAGGGGAAAAAGCTGAATACACACAAAATTCATCTCAAAATTCAATGTGTCTAAAAAAATTTTTTTTCTTCTTTGGGATAACACGTAATGTAGTGAACTACACTTTCAAAAGCTCCATTAGCAGTGTCTTTGGTGTTCGCTGAAAGGCTTGTGTTGATTGTCTCTCAAGTTTACAATCATAGACAGAAAAACAGGCACTATAATACACACAATAATCAACACTCTTTCTCTTCTGTGAAGGAGAACAGACGCTGAACAGGCAGAAACCGTTCCCTCTGCGAGTCCAGCGGTTGGCTGAGGTAGTTCATGTCCGTGAATCACAGCCAACGCGTGCGCAGTTCAATAAATATTCCTCTAAAAGCTTGTGAAAGCATTTCATACTTACAGGCAGATTTTGAGATTTTTAAAACAGATACTCAGTAGATCACTGAACAAGACAATACTGATCAGATATCTGCTTTTGCAAGCGTCAAGCACATGTATTACATACAACAAAAAATTTAAAAGTTGCATGTTTAATGAGGATGTTGAGAATGGCAGAGTTTGTCACATCTCCTGCTGATGCGGTTGAAATGTGTAAAGTCCTATGATGCTCCATTATTGAGTTAAGCTTCCTGCGGGACGTGACCGTTGCTGTGTCCGTTGGTCAGAGGCTGGTTTACAGCTTGATCCTCAACAGGAATGTGTCCGTTAGCTTTTCCTTCAGCCCTCATCTCACAAAGTTGTCTGCGGTGGAAGAACAAGTATCCCGGCAACAGGAAACCGGACAGTGAGAAGATCAGAAGCCCCACGTTGATCTGATCGGATTGAAAGAGAATACATATACCGTATAAAATTGCATGATAGTTATTTGTCACTGAAAATACCCATAAACATAAGCCTTGCTGTCTACAGCCTACACTAAAGGAAAAATTAATTTAGGGTTTACTTTGAATCAATCTTTGTTTTAAACTTTGAAAATGATTTTTTGCTTCCTAACTGAAACTTTTTTTTTCCACAGAGCTTGTCACAATGCATTCTGGGTTTGCCCTCACCACAAAGGATTTAAATAGTCTTAAAATACAAGCATCTTAGAAGATTTTGAATATGCTTCCTACTTTTTGGTACAGGTCCATGATGCCTTAAATGTGGTCTAGGTAGGCAGCTCACTTCATTGTGGATTAGAGCTATAGATTTAAATAGAAACTGGATCTTCTGATTCTGGAGACTTCCTAAATATAGCAGGTAAAAATATAATTTCTTACCCAGTAAGCATCTCCTTTCAGAGGTCCCAACATGATCATGAAGAGGGGCTGCTGCAGTAGAGCCAGCACAGCACTGATCATAGACTGCAGCCCGGTAAGAGTGCCAAAATGATTGGATGGGTACCTTCAAGAGAGAGAGAGAGATAAAACTGTCTCTAGGTTTCTTCCTTTTGTGATTGTAATGAAGCATTGTAGCATTTAAATTGTAACATATTGACCTAATTAATTGGGCTTAAAGGGTGTATGTGTGATTTCATTAGGGCATCATGGCCATTTGCCTGGGTAACACTAATGCCTGTCACTGGCTCTGAATTTTACACGTACTCAATGCTATACGTCACACACTAACAGGGTAAACCTGATCCTGCCATGTGCTGCTTTATATCCATCAAATGGTTAAGACCAGGATAGGTCTGAACTTGCCAGTGTGTTTAAACAACAGTTTTAGTGTGTGTGTGTGTGCGCGGGCGTGTGTGTGTGTGTGTACTTACACAGCAGCATACAGGCCTCCACAACAGGAGTGAATGAAGCCTCGTACCATAGTATGCAAAATGAACGTCAGAATCTGGACAAAGAGAATGACAGTTATAAGAACGTAACCAGATGACACATCAACTGTAATTAAGCCAGTTTTTACCTATGCAAATAAAGTACCATTCAAAAGTTTGGAGTCAGATTTATTTAATAAACTTATTTTAATTAGAATAAAAGTTATTTCAAATAAATTCTGTTCTTTTGAGCTTTCTATTTATTAAAGAATCCTGAAAAATGCATCACGTTTCCACAAAAAAATTTAGCAGCACAACTGTTTTATCGATATTGATAATAATGAGAAATGTTTCTTGAGAATTAAATCAGCATATTAGAATGATTTCTGAAGGATCATGTGACACTGAAGATGCTGAAAATTCAGCTTTACCATCACTGGAATAAATTACATTTGAAAATAATTGCAATAGAAACCATCTTAAATTGTACTAATATTTCACAATATTACTGTTATTACTATATTTTTTGTTCAAATAAATGCAGCCTTGATGAGTATAACATTTGAAAAAACCTCAGCGACCCCAAAGGTTTGATTGGGGGTGTGTATATATAATATGATACTGGCATATCCATCAATCCACTCATAAAGTAAGCTACTTGGCCTGCTAACAGTGTGAATGAGGTTACCTGCAGAGGCATGTTGTCTATGAGGGAGAGGATTCCAAACAGGAAGAGCAGAACATTTGTGAAAATGAAGGCTCTCATGGCATTGGTCAACTTCTGGATCTTTCTGTCATGCTTTGGTACAGTAACAGCTCTGGCAGGAGACAAGAATTCAAAGAAGAATGATTTTTACAGAACGATCGTGACATATATCCGAGTGAAACGGCCTCTCAAACAAGAACAAATGTAGGGCGGGACTTGATTTTGTCCACGAGGAATTGACTGGACGGTTGTGCTTTGCTATTGGTGGATCTCATGTGAGTGACAGCGCCACTAAACACATCATCCGAGAAGAGACTACTGAGACCAGAAGAACTTCAATTCCTTACTCTTTTTCTCTCTTTACTGTCTTCTGATCCACCTCACACTCTTTCATCTTCCAGTCCATGATGTATCCAATCAGAGGACAGGTGACCAGACACAAGAGCTGCAGTGTGCCAAAGATGGACGAGTAGAAACTCACTGGAAGTTAAAATATAGTCATCAGCACATTTAATCACATTATCAGTTTCATTCATCAAACTAACAAAAGTTTTTAGGGTCTCACCTTTCTGCTCTGCCTCCTCCAGTTCTTTAGGGGCTAAACAAGACAGAAACGCATTTTAAGTCACCTGGACAGATGGCAGGTTTAATAAATACAGCGATAATGCAGTTGTGTTGCTTCACTTACAGTGCATCTCTCCGTGGGTGACCATGAACTCAAGCATCTTGTTCATGGCTCCCATAAAGAAGATGATTCTCAGCTGAGTCATTCCCATAGTGATCAGACTCCACAGGAAGATGGGAGAGAACACAGAGCGACGGAACGGGACAGAAGCTGAGAAAAAGATTTCCAGGATGTTAGCTTCAGCTACACATTCACACAAGTGTAACAAAGTGTTTCAAAATGTATCACTTCATCTCAAAGTGTCTCACGTTGAGTATCCTGAGCTACAGCAGGCAGTTTCTCGGTTTCAACTGGAGACAATTTGTGGTTTTCAGCTGACTGCATCTTTTCCCTAATAAATGGTTGGAAAAGGAAGGAATTACGAATTATTATTCAGAAGTTTAAATTCTCCAAAGGTGCCAGAGATTCCCTATCGAAGAGGGTAAAAGTTAGGTAGGCTGTTTTTTTAGTAACACTACTGAGTATTCAGGTAATCGTTGAGGGTTAAATAGATTAAAAAAAAATGTTGGACTAACATAATCTCTTCAGGGGTAGCAAAGCCTTCTGCTGGCCAGTTCAGAAAACAGTTGAGGAACACCAGACCTGCCAGCCCGGCCCACGTCCACATGATAACAGTAAACGACACCCCGGCATCATATATCAGCTGGAGAAAGAGACAAAGACAAGATGTAATATTGATGAGTTTTTTTCCATTTGGATGACATGCTTGAATGGTCGGCAAAAAAAAAAAAAGATTTTGCTTGTCTGCAGCATCTGGTTGATGGTATTAGGTTTGAATGAGGCTGAAGAAAGCATTATGTAACACTAGGTTAAGCATGACAAAATATCATAGAACAACATGTTCCTAAATACACTCCAGCATTTCACACACACATGAGCAGAGTATCATTATTTTTTAGAGTAATACTGATAAAGTGACACTTCCAGTTATAACAGAGGTCAGCATGTGCACTTCAATTAGACTTTTTTTTTTTTAAGAAATCAATACTTTTAATCAGCATCGATACATTAAATTGAATGGAAAAGTAGAAAAAGATTTCTAATTCTTTTGAACCCTGAAAAAGATTTGTCACTGTTTCCTCTATAATATTAAGCAGCCAAAAATAATGAGAACCTTTATAATAACTAAGTACCATGAATATTTGAGCATTAAATCAGCATATCAGAATGATTTCTGAAGGATCATGTGACACTGAAGACTGGATGCTGAAAATTCAGCTTTACCATCACTGGAATAAATAATATTTTAAAATATGTTAAAATAGAAAAGTTATTTTAAATTGTAATAATATTGCACAATATTACTGTTTTAATGTATTTTTGATCAAATAAATGCAGCCTTTACAAGAGATAAGAGATTTATTTCAAAAACACTACTGTACTTTCTAACCAACAGCAACATGACCATTTTGTCCAGTTTTCCCAACACGGGTTTATGAAACCCTAGGGGTTTGTTCATTTTGATGAAAGAAATCATTCTGAATCTTTTTTTTAGACTAACATTATAACATTAGATGTGTTTTAAATAAAATCTAAGTACATGGGGTCCATTCCGATTTCATGTTGGCATTAAAATGATTTAAAACTAAAGAATTTATTGAGTTAAAATTTGGCCGTACACAATCCCAGCTCAAAACCTGGAATGAATGAATATCACTTTTATATTATGAAGTTTAAGCTGATGATTTCTACATGTGGCATAGGTGTTTCAATTTCCTTCAATCTGATGCAATGTTTCATCAGACGGTTTGATTCCGAGCACGCCAACAGTACATGTCAAACTGGTTTAACCTTTATTTACAAAAAAATAAAAATACCTTGACTCCAGGGAAGGTGACAGCCGATGATGCGTACGAGCCAATCATCAGTGACAGCACAGTGGAGCTCAGACTTCCAAACATGTTCGCCAGCTATCACAGGGAGAGAGGTCACACACATTGTTATCAGTATAGGAAAATCATAAGATGCTGCTGATCCTACATTTGCAATACACAAGCAATGTGAGTGGTGCTTGCTTGACCATGGAAAAACTCGCCACCATGATGCTAAGGTGTTCTGGGTGTTTTCTTAATGTCAAAAGTCAAGCGAACATCCACTAGTCTAACCGCATCACGTGTCTAACTGCAATTATGAGCAAAAGTGATAGATGCCTGACTAAATACCAATAATTAACACAATAAAGTGTAAAACAAAAACAGAGAGCTTTGAGAAAAGCTGTGTGAGAAATATATATGCTACTGTTAGCACAAAGTCCTGGCGTAGATTGTTTTCCAAGAACTTTCGAAGCAGTGCTTCATTTTC
The DNA here is from genome assembly GCA_030578275.1 of Meda fulgida. Lineage (NCBI taxonomy): Eukaryota > Metazoa > Chordata > Actinopteri > Cypriniformes > Leuciscidae > Meda > Meda fulgida. The sequence continues at coordinate 12,958,233 of CM060629.1, forward strand.
CAGACTCTTGGAAACTAACAGGGGTCTGCTAGTGTGTTTTACTACCCTGTGTGAAATGAAAAGGTTAAAAACGCATACTTCTGAGAAAAGGCACATTTATACTTCCTTGTGGTTTTCACACACAAACACAGAATGGTGCAACAACCTAAAAAAACTTGTTACAGAAGGTTGCAAACTTTAAAAGACCAGTGCAGTACCAAAAGGAAATGATGTCATTTATTTCTCAGATGTTCATAGTTCAGGAAAGTTAATAGCAGTTGTGTTAATGGCAAGTATCGCTTCAGAAGTTTCAGCTAAAATTCCTCAGACAAATACAACTAGACATAAAAGAGACAATTACTGATGTACAGTAAGAGTATAAAGCTATAAATGCTATAAAAACATAGTTAATAAAATAATAGCTACGGTCATATGAAATGAGAAGTAAAGAGGTGTGTCGTTGGCATAAAATGGTAAGAAAACCAATACACAACACACAACCTTGAGTTACACCGATGGTAATTTAATATTGGAAGAATTTGATAAGAAATGGTTAGGCGAATATTAGAATCTCTGAATTTTGATTACAGAGTTTTTTTAGTTTTTTTTTTATCTGAGCATAGTGTGAAAAGGTTGAGTGTGAGATTGCTTAGAAGAAACGTCTGAGAAGGAGATTTAAGCAAAACGTTTCCATCCGCTCTTGCCTTCATTTCTTTGCTGTCTAGGACAAAAAAGAGTTCAAGAGATCTCATTTGTGATTGGATTTTATTATGTGTAATGAGTACACAAAATCATGGAGGTCACTGACCTGCTGATCACGAGTCGGATAAGATAACATCATAGTGGAATAGGGTAAATATATTGTTCAGTGCAATATCAGAACATGCTGTTATTGGCTCCATGCTGGCAGTAAATCACTGTCAACAAAGACACAGAGAGTCTTATGCTGTATTTTTCTCAGAAGTGTGCATCAGGATCTCATTGGATAAAAAGCACCATGCGTTGTCTAGTATGGGGCAGTGTGTACTTATACCTGAGCAGCACTAGATGAGCAATGTGAATGCACAAGGGTAAGTGTGTTTTGGCATCTGCATCTGAGAGCAGCTGATACATAGTCATTCTTTCCCACACCAGGTGATATCACTAAGCCCGATAGGAAAGTCACAATCTGTTTGTCGATGAGTGTGGGTACAATGTTTGTGCCCTTGCTCTGTTTCAGCTAGAGGTTGCTGGGAGGGAGAGGGCGTCAGAGAAGGCGTGTGGGCAGTTTAGCATTCTGATTGGTGGGCACTGAAAAGGCCTGAATTTCTCCTTCGGTCATGTGCGTCGATCCTCTGACTGGCCAACACATAAATACACACATGCACACCCACACACTTGTCTGGACAAAATAAACTTAAAAAAGCTTCATGTGACAGCTGCACTATAAAACATGCCACCACAGGTGCTCTTTCGCTCTAACCATTTTCTCATTTTTTCTTACCGTGAGAGATGTGAAGGTCAGACAGATCCCACCAAAGCCATTGAGTGACAGAGCCAGAAAAATGAGTGCAGAGAGGACTAGAATGAAAGGCACAACCATTATTACACAATTGAAACACCTGTTTGGTCAACAGAAAAATGTGACAATGACTTGGATATGACGCATTATATTTAATGTGTCCACTGTATACAGTAGCATACATATAAATTACGAATTTACTACTAAAAACTACATTTGAGACTGTACAACTGTGAACATATATTTTACACATAATGTACTTATAATTTATAGAATTTACTTGGAATAAAAATGCTACTTCTGTTAATTCATCAAGTCGACTATTGCTAATAATCTGACAATGATCAAATAATGGCTAATTAATTGGCTCTGCCAATATATCCCTTGTGCGTCCTTATGGACATTTTTGACTTTTTGATAATTTTGCCTATGTTAATGCCAACTGCATACATTTTGGCACAAGTGTGTATTTTTATTGGAATTTTACAATTTCACACTTATCTATTTTACACTAGGTACACAAAATAGTAACACTTAGGACCTTAAAGACAAAAATGCCCGCATTGAAACCCATTAAAACTGCAAATTGTAATCCCAGGGCCATTTAACTATAAAATGATATAGTCTTTGTTAATAGGCTTTCCTTCTGTTGGCAAGGCTTCAAAATTTGGTACTGCAGTCAAACAAAATCTTACTGAAAGCTAATTTTTTTTAGATATCAACTGCAAATTTGGAACACAACTTGTTTAGATTTATGGCTTTTATTTTCTAACAGGTTTTGTGTTCAACCTATTTTATTAAATGTATATTTTGTATAAAATAATGTTCATAAAAATAATTTTCATAAACTTCATAACTTCATAAACCTCTAGAACTTTTTGTTTCACTTTTTTCTTGCCAAGGGTCAAACCTAAGTCTGTGCTTCAAAACTTCAGATTTGTATGACTTTTTTTAAATTGATGCACAAGGGATATTGATATATCATTACTCTTTATTTAAAGGCAGCAACAATTCATCAAACACTTTACAGTAGTAAAATGGTTTCTATTGAAACATTTTTACCAAACTAAATAAAAAAGTATGCTTTTTTTAATTCAATTTATTGAAATCCTCGACTGATTAACAATCAATTATTCAAATAGCCACTAATGAATTATAAACAATGTGTTGTTGAATGTTAAATGTTTTAAAAATGTTTTTAAAAACTCCAGCAATTATTGATTCGATCAATAATTATGAGGGGACCATATTAGGGGCCATAATTAGGGGACTGTTGCACATTCTTAATGTATTAGTTCGCTCACCTTCAGGTTGATAGGCTGATACAGATATGATCATACAAGAGACCGCAAAACACGCACTGAGAAAAAATAATATACATGAATAATTGTTAATGAAACAAATACAGACCAAGATAGAAATACAAATGTAATCAGGGTTCGTACAGATACTGTACAAGGAAATTCAATCACTACTTTTGGGTTTTCAAGGACTACAATCAAGAGATCTCACTTATCAAACAATATCTTTATTATCTTTCAAATTCTAATAAAGGTAAATAGATAAATAAAAATAAACTAATAAAACAAAATGGTACATATAAAGTGCAGCACATGCAATGACTGTGGTAACTTTGACCACTGAAAGGATACTATGGCAAAGATATAGCTTTCCTCATTCAAATCGGGCTGCAGTTAATTTTGCATGAAAAAAAATGTATCGATAAAATGAAACACTATTTTGAGATATATTGTCTGAAGAATAATTTGAATGTGAAAGTGCTCTTATATGCACAAGCGATCAGAGCATAAGTGTGTATGTGTGTGTTCACCTTCCACCGAGGCGCAGTGGCCTGGGGCCGAACCGATCCATGAGAATACCCAATGGTAGTGTGGCGGCACTGAGCAGAAATGAGCCAATGGTGAAGCCCAAGTTCAACATTTCATCCTGTTCCACACAGCTCAGCCATTCATCTGGTACGCTAACGTTCACACTCTCAGTATTATTTTCTACAGAGAGAGAGAGAGAGAGAGAGAGAGAGAGAGAGAGTCAATGAAAGCAAGAGACAGAGACTTCATTAAGTTTTAATGTCTCCAAGCAGTTTACGTTTCCCAGGAACTCTGGCTCTGTTTTCTTTTTGTGCTGGTTAGTGACTTGAGTTAGGGTGATTGTGTTTGACTTCTGTGACTGATTACCTGTACACAGATGGGAGTAAAAGCCCTCGTTTTTGAGCATGAGGAGCAGAGAGCCCCAGCCCAACAGCACAGCCGAACACAACAGATTCTCCAACACTGCTGTGACGGCCATCCACCAGCGCCTCTTGAACGCCTGTATTAGAGAGGGAGCCATCCTCCTATCAAACAGAGAAAAAGAAGGTCTATTAAAACTAAATAAACAAGGGTCTGACAGTAAACGCTTAGTGGTATATTAAAAAACATATGCAAATTCTGCCAATCTTCTGCCTTAGCAAACATTACTATGACATAAGGTTCTTTGGCAGCATGACAGCAAAAAGTCTATATAGTGTATCTTCTCAGTTTTAGTGGGTTTTAAAATTGCTCGACACCTTTATTTATATAGCGTTGTTTTTTTTTACACAATATACATAAATATGTCAGGAATCAACTCTTTTTAAAAACTAACGATCCATAATGCAATGTCTTAAATGTGTAAATAATGCTGCATATTTTCTTCTTTGTCATTTATGAATTCAGATGATGTTTTCCGCAACACAGTCATTCTGAAATGTTTAAGGTATTTTATAAGACGGTTAGTTCCAATCCTTGATTCTGATTGGTCAATAGCTGTGCTTTATTCACAATAAAACACGGCTATGACCGCTTCACCCAACGGTTCTATTTATCACTGCGCCCTTAGCAACACCCTTAGCAACCACACGTATCAACATAAACATAGAAAAAAAACGTAAGAATTAAAAAGGCTAAAATATTTAAAGTAAATTTAGATTTACTAGGTGGCATGACGATGGATAAGTGGTTTGAGGAACAATTTGTAGAGACTTCTACAAATATGAGCCGTCATGCTGAAGTGCTGAAATGTAACACTGATACATTCATGAAGACTCGGAATGAAAAAAATACTGTGCAGCAAACCCAATGGGCAGTGAAATGATTCGGTGATTGGTGTAGTGAAAAGGGTTGCAGCATTGATTTTAAACAAATCACCAAGACGAAACTCAACGCACTTCTCCGTGACTTCTACGGAACTGTCAGAAGCTCCAAAGGCGAAAAATATGGGATCAGTAGCTATGTAGCGTTACGTGCGGGTCTGAACAGATTCCAGAAATCCACCTTTGAGTTTGTCCTGGTGTCTGATGAGAGACAGCGAATTCACCTCATCAAATAATGTTTTCGTTGGAGTCGTAAAGACAATGAGAAAACGGAGCATCACACACTGATTTCTACTAAAGATTTCAGAACCATAAAACTGTCCGGAGGACTTTTTTACATTCTTTATATTTTTTTATTCTTGTGAATTGTAAAAGAGAGACACGCCTAACCACTTCCTACAACTTCCTACCAGTCAAAAGCTCTTTAAACAGGGGTGTGTCCAATCAATTTGCATTGGCTGCTATTTGTGAAACAACTTGAAAAAACCACCAGCGATCACATGTGATGTTATGTAACAAATTAGAACCATTCATTTGATTAATAAATCAGAGCTTCTGTCCTAATGGAAAGACAAATGTGCATCCTCTGATTAGAGATAATAAAAAAGTGAGTCCAAGTTTTTGTTTGTAAACCGGGTCGACTTATCCCATGACATGACTGCAAGATATCGGTCATTATAACTTGGATAACCAAAAAAAACCCACTGACAAACACACACAAAATAAAGAAAGAGAGAAAGAGAAAAAGATAAGAGTAAGGGCGTGGGGGGGGGGGGGGCTGCAGGCATCTCAGCAGGACACTGATTCAGCGTGTTGTGTTTAATACGATTAGATGCAGTCCACTAGATGTCTTTGTTCTCAACACACAGGCTTATGGGAGGATTTTTTTTTGTAACTCACACAGTGCCACGTGCTCAAAATAATCACTGATATTCTTCTGAATGAGGGGAAGCAGGTTTCACTAACTGGCAGTTTTACAAAGGTAGAAAGCCTTTCACATTTAGTCAGATTACACTTCTTCTTTTATCTTCAAGGGGATTCAGTTTAGGTCAGCTGCGGTGAAAGCAGTAGGTATCTAGTGTAAACCTTTTGGCACACAGGTATGTGAACCACATTGCACAGTTAAAAAGTAACTATTAACAGTTCTGTCCAGTGAGTCCTGCGTCACTCGACTGGAACAATTTACGTTCTGTGTGTGTGTTTACAGGGGACCACTAAGGTCCTGTACACCTGTTCATTACTCTCTGAAAAGAGAAATGGAGGATGGCCCCTATAAAATGCTTATTCCAACCCTGGGCCATGTGAATTTTACAGTTGATCCTGTGTGTACTGTACATATTCCTGTGTGTACTGTACATATAAAGGAGCAGACACACCTTTCTCTAAGAGAATGCTTTATAATAAAGTCTTGGGAGCATTTTACACTCTGGTGCTCTTCTGTCATTTTTAGAATTTTTTACTTCAGCGAAATGATACAAAACTTGGTAAAGGTTTTGGCACTTGCTATGTGAACACAAAAACTAAAATCATGGACATGATTTGAAAAGGTTAAATGTTCCTGAAAAACAATTGTCACACTTGACCAAAAATGACCGCATTGGAAATAAATGGGAGACGAATTTAGTGAAAACTTGTGTTACTGCGGCCAAACAAAATCTTATTGAAAGCTATTTTTTTAAGATATCAAGCTCAAATTTGGAACACAACTTGATTAGATTTATGGCTTTGATTTTCTTGCCGTTTTAGAGTAAAACGTGTTTTTGAAAATATATATTTCATATAAAAATTGAAAATAATTTTTTTGTGCATTTTTCATAACAATAAATGTAAATTCTGTGACTTTAAAAAACTTTTTTCACTTCAGCAATAATCTGCCAAGCGTCGTCTTTGAAAAGTTAAGTCTGTGCTCTAAACTAAAGCATTCAAGATTTACGACAGTTTAAGTTGCAAATTTTATTTTCAGGTCTATGCTCAAAAAGTGAATAAAAATGGATTATAAAATATAATATAGAATACAATTATAAATATAATTTAGTACCTCAAAATCCTCTAAAGATACAAAATATTAAATAAAAAAATCAGCAAACTAAAATATAGTTGCCTACATTAATTTAATTGAAATAAAATTGAAAAAATGTGGTCATTTTTGACAAAGAACACCAGAGGGTTAAATGTACCCCTAACTTTCTATTTGAATCAAATCCTTGAATTCTTTATGCTCTCTGGTAGCAATATAAGTTAATATTGTCGTGCCCTCCTCTGGTGAGAATCTTTTAAATGGACAAATCTCCCATGCTCCAACACAGTACCCGAACTGAGTCTTTATGAAACCTTCTTAAAGTATTACATCATCACTTAAAAATCTGAACAGACTGTAAAACACCAGGCATCAAACGACAGAGCATCAAAATTTGGCTGGCGTGTCCCACCAGCATTAGAAGCAATGGATTTAATTAAATCGTTCGAATGGCATCCGAATCGATTCCTCAATGAAGATCCTCCAGAGAGACACTCGGCGGGGTAAATGGTTTTCAGGTCTAGGCAAACCTTTTCCGGAGTCTGAAACGCAGTGAGTTTTGCCCTCGCTCACGGAGGACAAAGGGTTTAGCTTTCTCGGCGTGTCCCAAGGAGAAACAAGGGTCTACTTTTCTCGACGGGATTAAACAAACAAACTTTTTTTTTCCTCAGCCGGTGAGATGCTCAAGGTCCCAAGTTACAATAAAACACGCCTGTGTTACGCACAGTCTAAAGTAGAAAGTTAGCTCATTTAAATACATTTGCGCTATTTTAAAATACAACAAACAGACATTTTCCGTTTATGAAAAAATAAACATATTTTAGAAGAAAACTCATTAAAAGCTGAACTCAAAGTCAAAACTCGCCACGTGTCTGTATATGTAAGTTAACGTTACCAAAGTCTCTATTTACATTAGTCTAAAGATGAACCCATCAACCCAACACGTGTTTTTTCCTGCATCTTTTACTTTTTTTAGAATTTTTTTTTATGATGACTTAAATTGAATTGACTTACTTCATTACTGTATAATTTCCTAATGTCAACCACGTTGTTTCCTGGTTTCCTCGGGTTGTGGCGCTAAAACAGAATCCAGATAAGTTTAGTTTCTACCAATTCTCCTGTTGCTGCCGAAGTTGACTTGATAGTGGAGTTATCTGCCCCGAGCTTCTGTTTCTTGTGTTACTAACCTCCAATATTTAACAATGATGGATAGAGTGAGAGTAACACACTCCTCGCTGTTCCCTGGTGCTCGTGCTCGCTCCTCAGCTTGTGGGCGTAACGTTACGTTTACATTCAGTTAACGCTACTGTAAGTTACTTACACTAGGCTAAGTTACAATAACAACACATTTACAAAAATAGTTAGTTACACAATAGTTAACAGTTATTACTGTGACTGAATATCCCTTAAAACAGAATATCCCTTAAACATTGAGTACCGGTATTTAAACCTTTCTGCTGTTTTATTTGGGCTACTTCTATCAGTTGTGGCTGACTATCCGTAACTATGGCATTTTAACGAACATGGTAACCATGGTAATTTTAAAAAATCAGTTTGGAAGATTATCTAAACAGACTTATTAAAGTAGTGTTATAATCCTTATAAACTTTATTTTATTATTTTATATGTAATTGTTATAGTAATTTAAACAGGCTTGATATTGACAATTTTGCTCAAAATATCCGATTACAAACAACCCAGAATGATGTAAATGCATTATCATTTAATAGATCAATTATGAAGATTAATTAGCCTACATAATGTGTGCATTTTCAAGGTTGCAATCCTTCAATTAAAACGTATCCGCTGGTAGACATTAGTGCTGTCAAATTGATTAATCGCATGCATACAAGTTTATAGCCTTCATATGTATAGTGTGTGTGTGTGTGTGTGTGTGTGTGTGTGTGTGTGTGTGTGTGTGTGTGTGTGTGTGTGTGTGTGTGTGTGTGTGTGTGTGTGTGTGTGTGTGTGTGTGTGTGTGTGTGTGTGTGTGTGTGGTTGCAATCAAAATTATTCAACCCTCCCCAGAGACTGTAATAATTTACACATGTAAGCTTTTCTCAAGATACTGAGAAAAAAAAATTGCATCTACATTATAACAACTGTTAGTGGCAAGTTTAGTGATGTTGTCAATATATTATGTATAATGCTTTTATATGATTTTTTTGTAATGCAGAATGTCATAATTATTCAACCTCACATTCAACGCTGCTGGTTTTAAGTCACTTTTTTGTATGGTACAGAATTTTATTGAAACACAATTACGCCTTTGGAGGACAAAACTGAATTATAGCTTGTTCTGTTATACATGCATAAATTTTGCCCATGTATTTGCTAAAATAGTATAGCAAATATGGTCAAAAGAGCTCTTACAAAAGCTAGAACAAATTGTTTATTTAATATAGAGAACATTTAAAAGTCTATGGCTACAAGAAGATATCCAAAACACTAACAACACAGCTGGCTGGCAGCCTTCTTCATATGTTTAAAATGTGTTGTAGCCTTTGAGGGTTTTGAAGAAAAGGCACAATATCATTAAGGGAAATAAAATGTTTGATCAGAGCAACTGAGAAAAGGCCTGCATTTACTGCCAAAGACTGGCAATATGCACTTATGAAAGGAGGGAAAAACATTTCATTGCAGAGTATAAGAGATACAAGAAATCTTGACTTTGTAAAGGAACTTCATGAATGATTTGAAATTTTAATCCTGTAAGATTGGAAATACTGGTTGAAGAGATAGACCTGACCACTGGTCTATGAAACAAAAGATTTTGCTGGAAAATTAACATTTGACTTCCCCCTCTTCCCCTGAGACAAAAGTCTCACCTCATCTACATTTCATGCTCTCTCTCTGTACCACCTAAAACTCAGATAAGAATATATACAGTATATGGTTTAATGTGAATGAATATCTTTGAGTATTATGTTTAGTATCATTTAAACTGTCGCAGGGTGACTGGTACAAATGTCTCATTTCCAAATAAGTAAAACAAAAGGTAATAAGGTTTTTTAGAAGTTTAGAGAAACTGGCACACAAAGGAAGATAGGCAAATGGTCTTTCTACTCAGAGGTGTAACCTTTGAATGCAAATGACCATTGTTAGCATGTTTCTGGCTATTTAATGGGATGCAGCAAGAGGCTCTGGGCCTTTTCTGTATCTCAGATCAGCCCGTGAATGCTGAGAGTCGCCGAGACTCAGCATTCATGTACTTCATAATGTTGGGTAAAGATTTTCCTCTTTTTTTCTAGAACATTTGATGGTTTGCATTGATTAACTTTGAATTGATTATGAAATTGCAATGAGACATTTACCTGACATAATAAATTGTTAAATTTGATTATTCTAACTGACTTTTACATTATTTTCATTAGAAGTAAAGGAATAGTCAAACATTCGCTTATATTTAATGATGCACAGATATCATTAAAAACCTTTTTTCATTTTATGGAGTCAGATGAAATAACGAGAAAATACATATGAGAAAATGTATTGCACTTAATAAAAAATCCCTTTGCCATGAGAAAAGATGGAACACGCGTGAGACCTTCACCGCTGATCGAATACTGCCATTGGTTCGATATAGACGGCCTTACAATCCATTTTGGCAAAGGTGATGCCTTTGGTGCAGAGACTGAAGCTTGATGATCAATGGACTTTCGTGCAGGACATCCCATACATCCAAATATACCGAAGCTTGGTTCAGGGATCAGTCGTGTGTTCTTGAGTGGCCTGTACAGTCTTCAGATGTAAATCTCATTCAAAATATTTGGTGGAATTTGAAGAAAGCAGTGGTAATGTGAAAACTAAAGATCAGAAGCGTTTTAGCAGAGAGCTGACAGAAGCTTCTAAGAACTTACAGCAGCATTTATTGGAGGTTACAAAGAATAAAAGATTCTGCACAAAATGTGACTTTTGGGGGTTAAATAATTTTTTACCTGAATGTCAATAGCCTATTTTTTTTTCATCAACTTTACATTCTCAGAATCACTCAAATGCGTACTACAGTGTTTTTTAATGCTTACAGTTTTTTATGGCTCCATTTCTCAAAACTCTACACACAAAAGATGCAAAATGTCACACATCTCTTGCCAAAGCAAACACTCCATTCAAAACTATTTTAGCTCTTCTAAAAATGCTATTTTTGTAATTCTACACACATACATAAAATGATTAGCCACATCCACGCCAAAATACACACAGATGTGAAAAATATAAAACCCTACTATCTAATGTCTTTTGCTTGTTCAGTGTGCAGTGGAGTTTGTCATAGCACTCCAACACAAAAATGCACTGTATGTACATTATGCACAACTGATGAATTTTACACAGTTATGGAACTGAATCAATACTGAACTGACTTGAGCTGAATAATGACGGTATTGGGCTTGTTAGAGCTGCTTTACAGCAGAATTTGAATGTGTTACTATTGTGTGTGAGAGTGAGTGAGTGAGTATTTACAGGTATTGGTTTACAAACAGAATGAGCACAATTACATGTTAAACTTTACAAAGTCCTATTCATATACAGAGAGCCTTGTATATAGAGACAATCTAATCATGATTGCAAGGAACACTTGTGGCGACCGAGGACAATAACGAGGTAACAGGGACCTCTGGTGGTGCATTGTAGAATTTCTGGAGGCTGACGAAATAGCATCATGGTCATTTTATCAGTGTGCTGAAGTGAAAGTTCTATTTAGAACCTCACAGGGTTATGTAAGTTCAGATTGTTCATATATAAGAACCTTTTAGGGCTTCCATTCATTGGATAATTTTATGGATTTAGTTTTAATAATTAGTTTTCTTTTAAAGGCAGGGTAGGCAATTTGTTCCAGAAACTTTTTTGTTATGCTGGTTGAAAGTCTTTTCACTTCCTGATAGCAATCACTAAGGTTAAGATTTTTGGAATAAAATATCCCAAAACCACTAGAATAATATTATATATTTTGTTGATTTATGTACTTACATTATTCCAAATGTTTCTAAGACTGTTTAAATCCAGATAAATGAGCAGTTTTAACCAAGACGCGGACCGTGTCCATACGTCGCCTATCAATGATATCATACCCGCATCCGGTTTTATTTTGTAGAAACCATGGAAACACCAAAGATGCTTTAATATATGTTTTATTAGACAGGTGAGCAACTGGTTGGAAACATTTATCGACAGAAAACTAATAATTGATATACAGCTCAACACAGTTAGTCTTAATGTTTAAATCTTGTTTTCTTGATTTACCTGGAGTACCATATTTACCATGCCTAATATCGATCTAGCTCATTGTAGTGTGCAACAAGTGTCTCATATAGTAGCCGCCGAGCAATCACACAGAGTAGCATTATAACAGCTTTCAACACACACACACGTGCGTTACCCAGGTGGAACAGGTCAGTGCTCTTTAAGTTGTTTATGTTCATTATTATAGTAATGTTATCTGCTTTGAGACATGAGGTAGTGTAACGCCATACTCTCCAGTCCAAAAACACAAACAAAAACACTGACAAAAATGGTTATGGTTTTGGATCTTAACTTTGTCATTGTAGAATGAATCTCTAGAAAAATTGAGAGAAATTTGAAGAGACAATACAGATGGTTGAAAGAATACTTATGTCTGAGATAAATATACAGTGATTAATTAAGTAAACAATTTATAAATCGTCTTAATTCAATAATCCACAGGCGATGGGGCATAAACCCCAGGACCACATCCACTTTACAGGCAAGAAATGACAAAGAACTGAACAAAACAGGGAGTATTTATATCAGAACTATACGAGGGAACTAATGAGATAATTGAAGGACACCAGGAGAAACTAAATGGGGGGGGGGGGGACACAATGAAACAACATAACTCTGCGCTGAAAGTTTATAAAGGTGCACATACACCATCTGTGCAAACCAAACCCTTCCTGACACTATTCAGCTTCTTCCTGATCAGACACGTGTCTGTAATTCAAACAGATGGTTGAAACTGGCCTCCTCAAACCCTAAATCCACACTGCAACACTCTCCCTGTCACAAGACATTATATTCTGCCTCAACCCAGCTTCCACTTCCCACTGTTTGATTAAAGTCACCATGAAATGAAAATGGACTATTCTTATATTTTAAATTTAAAAATTATTTTTCTTTTTTTCCCCATGGCCTCGTAATCTTTAAAATAACCCATCCCTCTTGCAGTGACTTCTCTTCTCTTATGACGTGACACCATCCTGTGGTGAGACGCGGGAATTCATTCGGCACGACCCTCACAGTGCATTATGGGTATTCTCTAGCCGTTAAGTGTACATTGGTTGTTATTGCGTTATTGCGGTGCCTTATGGGATTGAAAATGTGCACTTGATAACATCCTCTATGGTTTCGGCACTACAAATGACTGTCCCTTCAAATAGTGCCCTATTTAAGGGTATAGGGGGCGAAACAGCCTCAGAGTTTCTAAGTCGTCCTCTGATTGCGTGTTTTAATTCTGTGTCGCATTCTTTAACGGTCCACATGGAAAGGATCAACTTACATTTTCACACCCCTAAACATGACACAGAACAAAATGAACTGTGATTGGTTGCTTTATGTTGGTCAGACATCTTCTTGAGCGGGCCTTGCTAATGAAAGCTGTGATGGAGTCCAGACCTTCTTCCATCAATCTGAAGACAGAGAAGGTCTTATTATTGGCCGATAAGAGAGTCCATGGCTCCACCATTGGAAGAAGCCTTACTTTGATCACCTTGATAAACAATTTCATTACAGTCTTGACATCATTGAATTTCCCTTAGAGTTGTGAGACCGTCAATCACTGTTTATGGATACCATAAATGAATGAGAAGTGCCGTAAACTGAATCATACCTGTTGCGCTATTGTCTGTGACTTCTTTTACAAAACAGCGTTTTTTTTCAGTATAAACTCTAAAAATAGATCAATCCAAATGAACGTTTGAGAGCAAATATGTTGAAGATTAGAAGACAGGCTGTTATTAAATTATTAACCTTTTCCCACAAAAGCAGTTCATTCAGTGTTGTGAAGCCTCTCCTCCATTGACATCCATTAAAAAACTGCTTTTTGACTTTTCCCTGTGTACAGCATGTTAGCAGGCAATATGCATTTTTTCTTTATTTTGCTAACCTTGCAGACTTCTCGGATATACGCCACAAAAGGGACGAAAAGGCTGTCGTAACTTCCGCTTCATGCCGACATAAAATTAACATTCAAAAATGTGATATGCCAATTCATATGCTAATTTGATATGCTAATTTGAATGACTAAAACCACAATGTAAAACTGTGAGGCACATTTTACACCAGATCTTTTTTTTAGATCATTTTAATGTTTATTTAATTCTAGAATTGTTAACATTTCTGTCACTGTATCCTATTCAGAGCATATTACTTACAACAACAACAAAAATATTGTAATAAAATTATTTAGCCATCAAGGAATTCTCATTTAAAGTCCCCCTATAATATTGTATCCCTTAAAACTCCTCTTTGATCACCAAAATTACATATCTAAAACAGTTTTAAGGAGAAAATACAAAGCAATGGTGTTGACATATGCATTTGCACATGATTTGTCCTAAAGCATATTAAAACCCCAAAATAGACATATAAACAACATTAAAATCTTGATTTTCACCACAGGGAGACTTTAAGTCACAATGTTTGAATTTAAGATTCTTAGAAGCTTCTCGATGATGGAGGAAGCCATATAAATAAAAGGGTTCTGGAAAACACAGACGAACAGTACTGATAAATACACTCAGAATAGATTACAGATTCAAAGTAATGCCTTCAGTATGGATGACATTTGATTATCATCCCTGTGAACAATTATAGCTTCAAAGCTAAATCTGCACTCCAGTTTCAGTCATCAATAAATCAGACCCAAATTCGGTGCTGATGTAATCAAATAATCCAAACATAGGAGGGGCGTTCAAAGAAAAGAAGTCAAAGATACAGATTAGGATCATGAACTCAAAATTATAAACAGAATCTAGACAGGGAAATGACCCCGGTAGGAAAACATGCAACAACAAAAAAAGTGGGATAAGATATTGAATCTTCAATTGGTGATGAAGAACAGGTGGGCCAGTAACCATGGAGACAGACTATCAGTGAAGATGTCACTGATGCTTGACAGATGAATCTGACACACACCAATTTAAATGAGGTTATGTGTAATATCTTCTGGTCCCTCGTGTTCAACTTTCAATTAGCCAAAATTTCTACTGCAAATCAGTGGATTAAGATCAAAAACAGGATGCATTATTACTTTGCACTATTTTACTTTATAACAAGGCTCTCTGGAATACTTGATTCCGATTTGTCAGGCGTGACATTCTGCCGTCAATAGCAATGCTGAATAACAAACCTCCCATCCGGGAATCTTTCATGTCTCTCGTATCACACTGACTGCAGACTCGCTCTCTCTTGCTTCATGCCGCCATCTTGTGTCTCTGTTATACTTATTGATTGTATTTAAAATTACCTCGTCTAGACACAGAAATGTAATGTCCTAGTTTAATATCGTAAACAATGTCCAGATGCACCTGTGGTTTGTAATGGTCATGAATGGTTGTGATGTCATTGAATTACTGAGACTGAAGCGTGTGTGTTAAAGACTCCAGAGACCATCAGAACATCTGTCTTAAACATTACTTGGCACACATTGTGCCAAACTTATGACCTTATACTGATGAAATATTGTTCAGCAAGCCATAGCTGAACTCAAAATGTTATGTGAGCCTGTCTTGAATCCTTGATGCCTTTATCTTTAAATCTTGTTGAAATATATTGTAATATTAATAAGCAGCTGCTATAGAAATTCACCATAAAAATAGGCCTACAGTAGCTTTACAGACAATTTGGTTCATGTTTTATTAACTGGTAAAATGTTAAACAGGCTATATAGAATTCAGAAACCCTTGTTATTAACGACACAGGGAATACCTACTTTTCAGCGATAGGCCTACTATTAACGAACATTTAAATTAATATGTAGCCTAAATATGTGCTGCACTTTCCTCTCAATTATTAAAATAAACAACAAAATGACAGCTGTGAGAAAACAGAAAGAATCTGATCATAGCAATGTTCATATGTTTGCAGCACGTGCTCAAAATTACACTGTTATGATAGATATTGAATTTAAAAGCAAATTGAGACTATAGATCTGGCTATGTGAGTGAGACTATAGTTTGGGTTAATCCTTTCCTTTGCACGATACATGAACATTACACTGCAGATGTATTTCGGCATAACCGAAATCGCGCGTAACCGTCACATCCTTTGGATTTTCCCGCCACAAACATCCCGAGTCCTTCACGTAAAAAAAACTCAGTCTACATGTTTTCATAAAAAAACTTTGAAGTCGGGGAAGCTCTCTCTTTTTAAGTTTAGTTAGAATCTGTTCACACATTGGCAATAAAAAGATGATTAATAAATGGAAATTCCTACATATAGCCCCTTAAAAACCATCCGTGGACATACAGGTCCTTCTCAAAAAATTAGCATATTGTGATAAAGTTCATTATTTTCCATAATGTAATGATACAAATTAAACTTTCATATATTTTAGATTCATTGCACACCAACTGAAATATTTCAGGTCTTTTTATTGTTTTAATACTGATGATTTTGGCATACAGCTCATGAAAACCCAAAATTCCTATCTCAAAAAATTAGCATATTTCATCCAACCAATAAAATAAGTATTTTTAATACAAAAAAAAAGTCAACCTTCAAATAATTATGTTCAGTTATGCACTCAATACTTGGTCGGGGATCCTTTTGCAGAAATGACTGCTTCAATGCGGCGTGGAGGCAATCAGCCTGTGGCACTGCTGAGGTGTTCTGGAGGACCAGGATGCTTCGATAGCGGCCTTAAGCTCATCCAGAGTGTTGGGTCTTGCGTCTCTCAACTTTCTCTTCACAATATCCCACAGATTCTCTATGGGGTTCAGGTCAGGAGAGTTGGCAGGCCAATTGAGCACAGTAATACCATGGTCAGTAAACCATTTACCAGTGGTTTTGGCACTGTGAGCAGGTGCCAGGTCGTGCTGAAAAATGAAATCTTCATCTCCATAAAGCTTTTCAGCAGGTGGAAGCATGAAGTGCTCCAAAATCTCCTGATAGCTAGCTGCATTGACCCTGCCCTTGATAAAACACAGTGGACCAACACCAGCAGCTGACATGGCACCCCAGACCAACACTGACTGTGGGTACTTGACACTGGACTTCAGGCATTTGGCATTTCCTTCTCCCCAGTCTTCCTCCAGACTCTGGCACCTTGATTTCCGAATGACATGCAACCACTGAGCAACAGTCCAGTGCTGCTTCTCTGTAGCCCAGGTCAGGCGCTTCTGCCGCTGTTTCTGGTTCAAAAGTGGCTTGACCTGGGGAATGCGGCACCTGTAGCCCATTTCCTGCACACGCCTGTGCACGGTGGCTCTGGATGTTTCTACTCCAGACTCAGTCCACTGCTTCCGCAGGTCCCCCAAGGTCTGGAATCGGTCCTTCTCCACAATCTTCCTCAGGGTCCGGTCACCTCTTCTCGTTGTGCAGCGTTTTTTGCCACACTTTTTCCTTCCCACAGACTTCCCACTGAGGTGCCTTGATACAGCACTCTGGTAACAGCCTATTTGTTCAGAAATTTCTTTCTGTGTCTTACCCTCTTGCTTGAGGGTGTCAATGATGGCCTTCTGGACAGCAGTCAGGTCGGCAGTCTTGATTGCGGTTTTGAGTAATGAAACAGGCTGGGAGTTTTTAAAAGCCTCAGGAATCTTTTGCAGGTGTTTAGAGTTAATTAGTTGATTCAGATGATTGGGTTAATAGCTCGTTTAGAGAACCTTTTCATGATATGCTATTTTTTTGAGATAGGAATTTGGGGTTTTCATGAGCTGTATGCCAAAATCATGAGTATTAAAACAATAAAAGACCTGAAATATTTCAGTTGGTGTGCAATGAATCTAAAATATATGAAAGTTTAATTTTTATCATTACATTATGGAAAATAATTAACTTTATCACAATATGCAAATTTTTTGAGAAGGACCTGTATATCTAGGACAAATGTATTGTACAAATGTAAAATGTGTAGCATTGTTACATTATATTATTTAAAATGTTTTTGTAAATATTTGAAATAGTCAACTGAATGACAATGTAGAATATATTTAAATCTATAAATAATATCCATAACTGTGGTGTTTTTAGCACATAGCCTACTCTAAATGTAAAAAGTTTCTTCTCAAATCTGAAGTGTTAAAACCAGTCAAAGCAAATGACATTACATACAGGCTTTATCATTTGAAGAAGCAGACACAAATGCTCATAAAGACACTGGTGCTTTGTAAATATCACGTTGTGTTTGACGCTCAAACAGCCAGCACACATCAAAATGCCAGCACAAAACCTTTTGGCACAGACACAGATCAGGAAATACATCACAAACAAATCCTTCATCAGATAAAATTGAATTTCAGATTTTGAAGGAATGACATCCCACCCCTTAAAATTTGCTTTACAAATACACTCTGACAATAGCCGATCACCTAACAAACGATCTCAAATGCTTTGGTGAGATTTAGATTCCTCTCAAATTAGACCTTATTATCATTCCTAAATATCTCTGTTCTTAATGATGACCAGACTGCAATCAGTATGAACATATAAACAGACATCTCTCTCTCTCTCTCTCTCTCTCTCTCTCTCTCTCTCTCTCCCTCTCTCTCTCTCTCTCTCTCTCCCTCTCTCTCTCTCTCTCTCTCTCTCTCTCTCTCTCTCTCTCTCTCTCCCTCTCCCTCTCCCTCTCCCTCTCTCTCTCTCTCTCCCTCTCTCTCTCTCTCTCTCTCTCTCTCTCTCTCTCTCTCTCTCTCTCTCTCTCTCTCTCTCTCTCTCACACACACTCTCTCTCTCATATGGTTTTAATTTTCGTCCCCGGGCAACGTTTGGAGTTTGGCTGAGCTTGAGTTTCATTGTAAAACTTCAGTAAAAGACGAACTCCACTTCCAAGGCAGAAACACAGGAGTTGAGTGTATTATTATTTCTTCAGAAGATCTGCGAGGGGCCGACTGTGGGGCTCCTTTCTGCTCTCATTGGCTCTTAAGGGCCAGGATGGCTCACTCCGAGTCAAAACACTGCTTTTCATATCCACTTGGTGGCACCAAAACACTCTATTTCTTATAAGCACTTGTGTTTTTCATTTAATCATATTAATTCAGTAAACACGCACTTCATTTGCTTTCTTTTTCTATTGTAAGTATTGTGATCAAGACTTTATTTCTGTGAGTAATTATACTGATCATATTGGAGTTACAATACCATGAAATAAGATACTTCAAAATATATGATGTGTTGATGTGTTTGTTAATTGTCCTTATTACTTAGTTTTATGTTTGTCAGGTCTATATGTGCTTCTTAAACTTTATGTTGTGAAGTTGATGTTCCCTTTTTTTAGAGGCAAACATATACGTAAAACAGTGTTAAATAAATGCCAAATCAAAATGTTTTAAATGCTAATTGCTGGATAATATTTCTAGTTGCTATGACAAAAAATAAAAAAATTAAAGTGACTAACAGAAACAGAAATTTAGCATTTTGAGAACTCAAAAATCTCAATGCATCACATTACACTGAAAATGGCTTACAATGTAAAAAAAAGTTGCTGCTTTAAAATTTTTATTAAAGTACAATCAACTTGGATGTTTAAGTAATTTCTACTTAAATTACATTAAACTGACTTGAAAAAATTAGTTGAATCTTCTATAATTTATTTTTAAAAAGCTGCAATGTATTATTAAAGCAATGTAAAAACATGTTGTCATTATATCATTATTATAAATATGATATTAATTTTATAATTTTTTACAGTGAACATTTTCACTCATAAATTGCAAGTAAATAACTTTTCTCAAATATTTTTTACAACTACTTTATACAACTCTTTCTCAAATATATATTTTTCATATTTTTCTGTATGTATCAGACTACAGCATTTCCTTCTAGTGGAAAACAGTCTATTAAATGAACATATAACAGATCATTATTTTAGTAACCATAACCATCATTATGATTAAGACTTGCTTCAAATCAATTGATTTAAGACACGAGCGAGAGCAAGAGGTAATGTTTAAGATAGGAGACTGATCGATGGCGTGTGACCTCCAGCGACACGGATGATGGATGACAGTGGAAGAGAAGAGAATGTGAGGGGGAAAAGCGGTGGATAGGGTTAAACTGTAAAACAACAAAAGGTGTCTTAAATGTCAAAAATGGTGTTATTAAAATCCGCTCCTTCACCCATCCTGAGGATAAAGAACAATAGTGTTGTCATTCATGCAGTTAGCCCTCATAAATTGTTCACACATCCTCCATTGCTGGGATAAACTGAGCCAAAGGAGACCAACTTCCCTCTCTGCAGACTCTGTAAACGTCAAACTGAACAAGCTCCTGCACTTCTGTAGACTTGTAAACTGTGCTGTATTTGTAGCGGCGCTGTGTTTTCTGCTGATTATGTGATTGCTCATGACAGAAAGCACTTCTGAGATCCAGCTACAGCGCTGCTGCCATAAAACGCTCATCTAGACCAGATCAGCAATGAGCTTTGACAAGATCACAGTCCCTTTTGTCAAAAAACATTAGTTTTCTCATATGCAGCTCATGGGAGATCGAGTTTGATTTGTAGAATTATGTCATTCATGACATTATGATCATTTTTACTGCTGCTGTGTGACATGTTAAAAAAACTTTAGGTGCAGAATCTGTAACAGAAACTATTATTTTGACAATAAAAGGCACTTTCCAAGAATAGCTAAGGTACAAATTGTAGTCACATTAGTTTTTAGATTTAGAGTTTTTAGATTAGAGAATTGTGTATGTTAGATTAGAACTATTAGCCAGAACACAATGAAAATAACTAAAGTGCACCCCCCCCCCCCTCAAAAAAAGTTGCTT
This sequence comes from Meda fulgida, assembly GCA_030578275.1. Classification (NCBI taxonomy): domain Eukaryota; kingdom Metazoa; phylum Chordata; class Actinopteri; order Cypriniformes; family Leuciscidae; genus Meda; species Meda fulgida. The sequence continues at coordinate 12,978,807 of CM060629.1, forward strand.
CCATATATTTTGAAGTATGACCAACTTGGATGTTTAAGCCATTTTAACTTAAATAACATTAAACTGGCTTAAAATTAGTTGAATCTTGTATTACTTAGAGAAAACTTATTTGGATGAGTTAAAGCAATGTAAAAACATGTTGTCATAACTTATTGATCATGTAATTTGTTACACTGTAATATTGTCCCCTCTCTATCAATTAAAATAAATCGAATTTATTAATTTATATTAAATGCATTGTATAAAAAGCCAAATAGCCTTACTACTTTTGGCCCTCTAGCGGGTGATGCGTAAAACCGCAATTTACTTGCGGAGGAACTTTGTTTTCGGTATTTGCGTTGAGTTTTGCTTCGGCTCTGTGTCTTCAGCGCGGATGAATCTGTTCGTTTGAGGTGTCAGTCTGTCCATTGTTACAAGTGATCCTTTATCAGTGTGAATGTCACCAACAACATCAAAGCTCCCCCTTGCAATTGAAAAAAAAACAAAAACGAATGAAAGATGGATATACGAAAAAATATGTAGAGCAGGTAATAGCATTTATTGCACTGTTTTTTAACTTATTGAAAACATCATTGATTTAAAATAGGCTAACTAACGTCTCAAATGTTAGGCAATGGCGAGATAGGCTATAACTTATGTTTGACTGTTTTAAAATAACAGGAACGGGAAACCTACAATAGTAGCCACTTGCCAGCCCTTCTTATGGACATAGGCCTGTATAACTTGAACACGCACAGACGAATGACAGAGGAACACAATTTCCCTCTATAAATCATTGCAAATTGTAAACACAGTGCAGCGCTTCACATGGACTATTTTATCGATGTATTTACTACTTTTCTGGCCCTTGAAAGTGGTAATAATGTTGCAGTCTGTGGGGGTTCAGAAAGCTCTCGGATTTCATCAAAAATATCTTAATTTGTGCTCCGAAGTTGAGCGAAGGTCTCATGAGGGTGAGTAATTAATGACAGATTTTTTTATTTTTTGGGGTGAAAAAAAAACCTTTAACAAAAAATGTAAGTCCTGTTTTAAACATTCATTTAAAAGGCCAAAAGTCCATTTGTTTGTCTGCTGATTAGACTCTTTGTCTGTCTAAAAAAAATTCCATGAACAATGTTTTCTTCAATTTGTCTAGTTAAGCTGACAGCTGAGTTTTCTAACATATGTTCATAGTGGTATGTATATAAACTCTCTGTCAGTAGCTTAACTCTTGTCTTTAAGTCTGCTTCCGTAAAGATCTCCAAAGGTCATGGTTGCATGTCAGAGTTCGTACAACTGACGTCTACCTACAGAGTCCACACATGTCTGTAATTTCTCCCCGATCGCTTCCCCAAACTTTACTTATGGGTGTGCGTTTATGTGCATGTGTAGTTCCCCTTGCTTCAAAAACAGGTGTGTGATTCTAAACAGTATTGCTCAAGCATTTAAAAGAGGCTCCAGTGACTTTTCATCTTTTCAACATGTTTCCACCTTGACAGTTCTCAATGAATGGAACGTAAACATGCTTCTTAGACTTCACTGGATTCAGTGGTCAAATACAATGGAAAGCGTTTGGCTTTTGGTTTCTTGACAAATTCTAACTTTGGTCACATTTGAGAATGCTGCGTTTCATCTATTCAGATATAACAAAGGCACTTAATAAATAAAGATCGTACTGAGGATTTGATTAATAAAAAAAAGTTGGAATTTCCAGAATGAAAATTCCTTATTCTGAATGTTGACGCAACTCTTTTCCACACAACGAAGGTGAACGAGGACACAAAGTACCGTAAAAATACACTCTTAAGAAATTACCTTAAAAAAAAAGGTTTTCAAAAGTCGGTTTTTGCAACAATGCCATAGAAGAACAATTTTTTTCAGTTGCCAGTTCCTGTTTTTGAAGAACATTTTAAAAAAATCTAAAGAACCAAAAGAATGGAAGGGCTAAATGAAGAGCCATAGGGCCTGTTTACACCTGTTTCACGAGTTCACACTTACATATAATTTTGAGGGAGTAAGATTTAATGCGGATTTGGTGTGCTGTCCGGAGGGAGGGCTCCGAGCTCGGAATTCAGCCCGAACCCAGAGTACTCCCCCCAATAGGCTAAAGAGCACTATTGATACTAATTGATCCGCCTCTGGAGCCAGCATCCTGAATTTCTGAAACAGAAAACGAAACAGGGAGTCGGTGATTTGGTTTTTTGACACAGGGATGTGTTTAGCAATAATACTGAATTGGTCGCAAGCTAAAATCCAGGTGAGACGCTTTAAGAGTGGCATCAGAGTGGGTGAATGGGAACGGCCTTTGTTAATGCAATGAACTGTTGTGTCATTGTCGCAATGCACTAAAACGCTGCTAGCGGCCCATTCTTTTCCCCACAGGAAAGCTGCTACTACGAGAGGGTAAAGCTCGAATAAAGCTGAGGATTGAGTTATGTCCTGAAGCTGAGGTGGCCATGGAGCCGCGAACCAACGACCTTGATAAAATCCCCCATACCCGATTGAGGGGGCGGCGTCTGTGAACAATTGGATGTCAGTGGGGGATGAAACAAGGTTGTTGTAGAAAAAGGAAAGGCCGTTCCACTGTTTTAGAAATGTTAACCATAGCCTGAGTTCGTCGCGACATGCTTGGGTTATAGAAATGCGGTCTTCTAGTGAGTGGACATAGGACGCGAGTGAGAGGCATTTTGAAAAATTAGATTTTTCAAGGAAAGTAGAAGAGACAAGGATTATTCGGTCGATTTTTTCTTTGGGGAGGTTGGATGCTTGGAATTTGTCTGAATCCAAATTAATTCCTAGGAACTCGATGGACGTTGCAGGGCCCATGGTTTTTTCCTGTGCGATAGGAATTCCTAGCTCAGAGAAAACGTTTTGTACCGTGAGTATGTGCGCAGCCGGAATAGCATCGGGAGGCGAGATTATTAGAAAATCGTCTAGCAGGTGAATGAGGTAAGGTATGGCGTAGTTGTTTAACAGGATCCAGCAAACGGCTTCTGATAGCATGTCAAATATTTTAGGGCTGCTTTTGCAACCGAATGTTAAATGTACTGCGAAATAATATTTCCCGAGCCAGCGAACTCCTAATAGGTGCCATGAACCTAGATGGATAGGCATTACTTTGAAAGCAGATGTAATGTCGATTTTTGCAAGCCAAGCACCCCGACCTGCGATTTTGATCATGTCGATAGCCTGATCTATGTCGTGGTATTTAAGCGAAAATTCATCGAGAGGGATCAAGCTGTTTATGCTGGGGAACGGAGAATTGTGCGGGGCTGACAGGTCGATCATTAGGCATTTTTTATCCGAGAATTTCCTTGTAGCCACTCCAAACGGGCTGATACGAAACAGATTAAATGGAGGATTGTCAAACGGACCGATCATGAAACCTGACTCAACTTCTTTTTTTGATCAGTTTGTCTACAACTTCAGGTTCTGAGAGGGCGGATTGGAGATTATTACATATGACGTTTTGTGAAAGCGGGCATTCTAAGCCAGGTTTAAAGCCGTTTTTTAAACCTGACAGCAGATAATTGGTAAATTTGGCATCCGGGTGATGAGCTAGTTCGCAGTGCATGCGAGACTTGAAGACTGGACATACGATGTGAGCATGGGCGCCGCCACAAAAGCTGCAGATGTGCATATACCGGCAGCGCGCTCTTTGACATTTGCCTTCGTTGAAGTGATTACAGGGCTGCCTGCTTTCATCAAACGCAGAATCCTGAATTGCGCTTGTGGTTGCTGCACGTGGCACATAGCTGGTGGATTTAGCATTGCTTATTCCCTCGAAGGGAAGAGAGGTAGGGTTAACCTGTGGGTATGTTGCGGTTGAGTGAGCCACTGACCTGCAAACTGCACAGGTATTTTTGCAACCTAAAAATATCCTGCTGTGGAGATCCGAGTCAAGTGCACCCTATATGTGCACTGATTCCATTGTGTGACGCGCACGGCACTTTTTGCAGAAAAAAGTTTGTGGTACGTGTAGAAATGCCCGCCCCCATAGGACAGCGCGAGTTCGGCAATGATTGCTTGATAATCCTTCAGTTCGCGCCAACTGTGGGGGAAGGCTGAACAGATGATTTCAGTGAAACGTGAAAACGCGATAGTGAATTTGGGAAATGAAAGGACGCGAGATGAGTGCATGTTTGTGTTTTTCAGGGTAACTGAAAAATCACCGCAATCCACTTGGCGGTCTGATTCAGCTGCAGGGAGGAGAGACAACAGAGAAGAGAGGTCTACGTCCGTACCTGAGAGGATCTGAGCGCGGATGGATTGAGAAACTGGTGGGGATTCCATGGCAACTGCGTTAGGCGGCACAGGCATCGGAGTAGCTGTGAAAAGAGAATATGGTGATTTAGTTTGTATGATAGAGCTGGGAAGGGTATAATGTCGGCGGTGCCCTTGTGATTGGATGACCTGCTGTAAATTGAGAAGAAAAGTTAGTCGGAGGAAGTGAGGGATGATAGAAAGCAGTGTGAGCTTGGGCTGCGAGCGGAGGCGGTGTGCTTGGGCTGCGAGCGGAGGCGGGCCCGCGCTTGTTTGAGTTACTTGTGCTGCAGGCCACTGGAAGTGGGCGGGGTTGTAACCTGTTGGGTAGAACTGTTGACATTGTTGGGTCTGCGATGCTAGCGGCGATAGCTTCGCGCTAGTGTCTGCAACTGGAGCTGAAGGCCACTGAAAAGGAAAAGGGTTATGTACAGCAGGAGAATAGAACTGAGCGGCTGCGGGGGTGGAAGCAGAGGTGGAGGGCTGGGCCTCATCAAAAGGTGGTAGTGGACCTGCCGTGATGAAAACTGGAGCGCGGCCCTGGCTCGCTGAGGGCCTGTTGCTGCGGTGGCTCGAAGGGCGAAGTGAGCCGTGTCCTGTGTAGGGAGACGAGGGTGGTGACTGGGCAGGCGAATTTTGAGCCCTGCGGGCTTTGCTCTGCCTGTGGGTCATCTTAGGAGTTGACTTTAAGGAGACATACAAATCATACAGCTCCGCTTTATTAATTTTCATTGAAGCTTGTAAATCGGAGTTACCCAGCACTTGCCTCAATCCAGCTACGGTCCATTTCCCGATGGGTGGGACCGTCGGGACGGCCAAGCGGTAGGAGGAAGCTGGGGAAGAAGATGGAAGTCTTGCCGGGGGCGGTGAAGACTGGTCATGGCGTCTTGATGAGCGCCGGGCTGATCGGGCCGGTGTGCGGCTGCGAGGAGAGGCTGGGGGCTCAGGTGCACCAACCGGCGTAGGAGGGATGACCGTGGGACCGACGGAATCAGAGGATGCATCCCTGGTGATTTCTTCGTCGGAAGAGGAGCTCATAGGAGACATAGTTGCAAGTAGCTGAGCCAAGAAGCGAATACTAAATGATGCAAACTGTCAATGGATCGAGGTAAGACTGCTGAGTCTATATGTACCCTCTTATCATTGATTGCTGATTGCTGTCCACTCGTGTTAATTATCTGAACGTGCTCCTCCCGAACTTAATTAATAAAACTTGATTAAGATGCGTTTTGGTCGATTGGATCACTAGTAGACGAGGGAGACACATACTCGTTTACACTTGGTGTTTTAATCCGTCTCTTTTGTCCTCTTTCAACCACTTCTGTCTTGATTTCTTTAAGGGGAGGGACAAAATAAGCTTGCGCAAATATACATATGAACACAACTGGAGACGACGGAAAAACATATGGAGAACATCAGCTTTTGTTTCTGCTCTGACAGCCGTACGACCAGCCAAACGCTGTGAGTGTGTGTTAGAAATCAGAGATGGTGAGAGAACATTGTGCTTGGTATGTTTTCATCTTCAAACCAAACTTGGGTCTTCAGCTGACAGTTTAAATCTCGTCTGGCTAGAGAACTTACCATAATGTTTAGGTAGTAGGTCAGTAGGAGGAGAGTAAATCTTTTGTGGCTGTTCAAACGCAATCACTTTTTCAACTACCTCTGGAAGTGGTCAAAAGTTCAAAATTTTTCTGTATTTATCATCATCCACTTGTGATCCGATCAACCAAATGATACAAGAACCTTTCATTTTCAAGAACCTTTCATTTCATTATATTATACTGAACAAAATTATAAGCGCAACACTTGTTTTTGCCCCCATTTTTTATGAGCTGAACTCAAAGATCTAAGACTTTTTCTATGTACACAAAAGGCCCATTTTTCTCAAATATTGTTCACAAATCTGCCTAAATCTGTGTTAGTAAGCATTTCTCCTTTAATCCATCCACCTCACAGGTGTGGCATATCAAGATGCTGATTAGACAGCATGATTATTGCACAGGTGCAGACGAACTGTAGTTAGGGTGAGACCCCGATGAGGACGACGAGTTTCTGACAGTTTGTGCAGAAATGCTTTGGTTATGCAAACTGATTGTTGCAGCAGATGGCTGGTCTCAGATGATCTTGGAGGTGTAGATGGTGGATGTGGAGGTCCTGGGCTGGTTGGGAGGGCGGTTGGATGTAGTGCCAAATTCTCTGAAATGCCTTTGGAGACGGCTTATGGTAGAGAAATGAACATTCAATTCACAGGCAACAGCTCTGGTGGACATTTCTGCAGTCAGCATGCCAATTGCACGTTCCCTCAAAACTTGAGACATCTGTGCCATTATGCTGTGTGATAAAACTGCACATTTTAGAGTGGCCTTTTATTGTGGCCAGCCTAAGGCACACCTGTGCAATAATCATGCTGTCTAATCAGCATCTTGATATGCCACATCTGTGATGGATTATCTCGGCAAAGGAGAAGTGCTCACTAACACAGATTTGTGAACAATATTTGAGAGGCCTTTTATATAGCCCTTTTGTGTACACAGAAAAAGTCTTAGATCTTTGAGTTCAGCTCATAAACAATGGGGGCAAAAACAAAAGTGTTGCATTTATAATTTTGTTCAGTGTATATTCCAGGTCTTCTGATGTTATACTATAACTTTAACCAAAAATAGACAAGGATTTCTTTCATCTTATTCAATGAGATCCTGTTTTTAGTTGTTCTGATTGTGGCACTTAGCCAACCTCATTTAACTGCTGTAAAAGTGGGATCCCTCGAGGGCGTACGCAGCGCTCTCGAAATCCTCTGCGAGATCTCTCGCTCACACTCGCAGCGTGAGAAAGCCATTCTTCACCTGTCAGCTTGTGTTTGGTTCACGGAGAAACAACAGATCTAAATGAAAGAGACAGAGGAGAAGCAGAACGGAATGGAAGAACATTACATTCTCATCCGGATTTTAAGGAACTGTTACAGTTCATTAGTTTATGTTGAAGATTCTTGGAATTTTTAAAAGCCTCCAAAAATAGGCCCGGCCATGTGTATGTGTGGAGACAAATCAGATAGGATACGTGTGAGTGTACGCCAAGTTGGTAAGACAGTGAGGGAGGTTTTGTGACTGTAATCTTTGTCCTTCTATCTCTGACACTAAAAGCTTTTTATTTACCTCTCACTCACTCACTTACTCACACGCTCACAGACAACCGTCTGTGTGTTCATCAAACTTTGTGTGTCCTTCACATTACAGTTGAGTTCATCCTTCCTGGCAGAGCTTATTATGTTCACCTACAGTATGTCTCTCTCTAGCTCTCTCTCTCTCTCTCTCTCTCTCTCTCTCTCTCTCTCTCTCTCTCTCTCTCTCTTTCTCTCTCTCTCTCTCTCTCTCTCTCTCTCACACACACACACACACACACTCAAGCACACGCTAACCCTATTTTTCATCTGAGAAACTGCCAACATGCATTTCAAACCGAACCATTGGCTTTAGTGAACTAATTCTATCAGCCAGTTTTTTTTTCACTCAGTACTTTGTTCCACACCTAGTGAACTATCTACCTAGAAAGCATTTTAAAGCATCAGGTGTGCAACAGAGTTTTCTCTGATCAGATAGCTGTCCAATCGGGAAAAGACCAGGTTTAAATACCCTCTGAAACGCTTTTGGGACAGATTTAAATCAGATCCCTCTGATCATTTCAGAAAGTAGTCTGAGACACATTCCAGACGAAACTGGAATAGTGCATGTGGTTGTTGAAGCCACATGTCAATTTTGAGTATCTCTTTAGCAAGCCGCAAATGCACCAACTGCCACAAATGAAAATGAAAGTTCAGCATTGCATCCTGAAGCTCAACGTGTAAACTTCTTCATTAAAAGTAGTGAGACTAAATTATCTTACCAGTGCTGATGCAGCTCTCTTCAATTGCGGTCTTTGATCTTGAAATTAGCTGATGATAAATAAAATGCAGCTCATATCTTTTGCTTTCGTTGACATACACTGTAAAAAAAATTATATGATCAATAAGTTATGACAACATATGCTTTCACATTGCTTTAACTCATCAAAATAAGTAAAGTAATTTTCAAATTTTTATGTTAAACAAGATTGAACTAATTTCTTAGGTCAGTTTAATGCAATTTAAGTTGAAATGACTTAAATGTCCAAGTTTATTGTACTTAAAACATTTAAGGCAGACTTTTTTTCACAGTGGGAATTGAAGATCGAATTTATACGTTTTGTGGAGACACATTTATGTCGCCAAGTGTAAATGGAACCGTTTTAACAGTTCAGTTTGCTATCCGATTAGGGGGGATAGGCTACTGGAAGTCAATAGGGACTATCAACTGTTTGGTAACAAACATTCTTCTAAATACCGTATCTTCTTTTGTATTCAGCAGAACAAAGAAGTACAGGTTTGTAACAACTTGAGGGTGAGTAGGCTAAATAATGACATTTTTTTCAATTTTGGGTGAACTATCCCTTTAAATTAATTAACTTGACTCATTTGGTTTCAGTGTACTTTGATTACTGCTTTTCACCTACTAATATTGTAGAGATGCATATTCAGATGCGGGAGGAGATTGGCTGTTAGCATGATCTAGTTAGCCATGAAATGGTTAATAGATATTTTTGCACACAACATGCACTATACTTCTTTTAAAAACATTTTAAAAATTGCTAACCCCAAACATTTGTATGTGGCTATTAATATTTCAGAATATAATGTATGATGTTTTACCAGTGCCTGGTTCTTCTTCTTTTATTTTTTATTTTTTTTTGGAGAGCATAAAATGGACTGTCCACCTTGGTGGTGACATCAACCACTTAGTTGTGAGAGATAATATGTATTCTTTAGGTATATAGACCTCCTTGGAGGAGCACTATTTTTGTACGTAGATTATTTCAAATCAGGGTGTCGTTTCAGTTGAGATACCGTATTGACTATTTGTAGGCGGTAGATATAATCAGCTCACATGTGCAACTTTATACACACTTGACTCATTCACCCACATTCACCAAACTCTCTGTTGGCAATCCAAAACAATCATCCATAATCTTTTCTGAAAGCATGTTGAATAACACTAAAACACGCCACGGTACATTAAAGTCAGTTTTTTTCCTCGAGGGCTCAGTCAACATTCGCGTACATAAATGAACTTGTGGTTACCGACTCTTATCTGGGAGGATCAATTGATTAGGTAATAAATCAGTCAACCCGTGCCCTAAGTTTCCCCCGCACCGAGCGGTTTGGGAGAGTCAGCCCAGCCCTGCAGCCAAGAAGCGCGGAGCGGCGCGGGCGGGGGCGCGGCAGGTGGTGGGTGCCGTGAGGTAACAGGAAGGGCTGGGCCACAGGTGAGAGAGGAAAAGACAAAGCAAACGGCAAGATAAATAACAGCAGGATCGAGGAGGAGGCAGAGTCAGACGGAAAGAGAGAGAAACAGGAATGCAGAAACTCCCTAGGCAGCGGCGCAAACCTCTGGAGAGAGAAAAGAGGAATTTTTATGTGCTGCAGGTGATCAGGGCTCGACACGGAGAGAGAGAGTGAGAGAGAGAGAGAGAGAGCGAGAGAGAGAGAGAGAGAGAGAGAGAGAGAGAGAGAGAGAGAGAGAGAGAGAGAGAGAGAGAGAGAGAGAGAGAGAGAGGGGGGTGGGGGGTGGACGAAGATGGGAAAGAAAAACTGACGACGAGCAGCTAAAGAAGGCGAAAAGACAGAATGAGAATGGAGGGAGCTATAAAGATGGACTAAAAGGCTGCTGCTGACGACCTGATGACAGACAAGTGATTTAATGCGTGATTGACAGTGGAGACTTGCTCTCGACCTGCTGCACATATGGCGGAAAGATAGAGGCAGACGCGATGGCACGAGATGAGAGGCTTCGGAAAAGGGCCTTTTTAAGTAAAACAAATAAAACTACTTTACAGTCGCGCAGATGCATAAGTCTCTCGCACTGATTCAGTGATGCGACACGTGATGACACACACACACACACACACACACACACACACACACACACACACACACAATGCTGCCTTTGTTGCCTATGTGTGGTCATCCATTTAGGGGCCGAAGCCGACTGGACTCTGCATTACGCATTTCGCTGAGTCGTCGGCCATGTGTGTGTTTGAGAGAAAGTGTTCCCCTTCGCCAAACTCATGTTTTCCTGTAATTTGTGATAATTGCACATAAAAGAACGTCACACCCCTGTGTGTGTGTGTGTGCGCGCGCGCGTAGGTGTGGTTGTGCCAACTCCAGTGCAGGTGTGTTGCTCAAAGGTAAACACAAATTATCATTGATGCTTTAATTTTACCCCAAACATAGCCTGAGGAAAAGAAACAGTAAGCACCTGAACTTTCGCTCATTTGATTATGTTGTACTGTGATGTTTGTGCCATAAGTCAGTATATGACGTGACATTTTGTTCTTATCTTGTCATGTGTAGCTATGTACAGTATGTGTGTGTATGTTTTGGGGACCAATTTGTACCCAGAAATGAGCTAAACCTGATAAAAAACCTCCCATGGGGACATACTTGTAGGGGGGATCAATTAAAAAATAATAACTGTTAGGTACAATATATTTGTCTTCATATTGCAAAACACTTGCTGCTTTTGAGGTGGGATACGGGTAAGTTTAGGGACAGATTGTTGGTATGGGGATGTTTAAGGGTGGGTTAAGGTGTAATGGAAGGTCAACAATGGGTTACACTTTATTTTAAGGTGACGTTGTTACATTGTACTTACTCAAATAAGTACTGAGTAATATTAATTAACTACATACTTACTATGATTAGGGTTTGGTTTAGTGTTAGTTGCTTGAAATTATGCATCATTTTCTGTTTAATAAGTACACAAAGTAATGTGTAACTGTAAAATAAAGTGTTACCCAACAGTGTAATTACAGAATGGAATTACAGAAATTAACCCATGTATTTAAAAAAAAAAAATACAAAAACATGTATGTACACAATAAGTGCATTGTTTCAAATGATTAATTTAAATCTCACTAAATCACTTAATATGAAGTGGGGCCTTTCTAACATAAAACAACAGAAGTCTATGCGGTGTTCCCATTTAGATAGTGAAGTGTGTGTGTGTGTGTGCGTGTGCGTGTGTGTGTGCGTGTGTGTGCGTGTGTGTGTGTGTGTGTGTGTGTGTGTCAGTAGGTGAGCGCTAGGGAAGAGGAGAGGCGTGAGAGAGAGATAGAGGGGAAGAGAAGGATGAGAGGATGTGGGATTACATGAAAGAACAGAGTGGTCATAAATTTCGCTCAGACAGACGAATAAAACTTGCTATCCTCCCAGTCCCTCTGGTTTTTCCTCAAGGGGTAACAGTACACACACACACACACACACACACACACACACACACACACACACACACACACACACACACACACACACACACACACACACACACACACAGTGTATTCAGTAAAGGTCTTTTGTACTCTCAAAAAACATCTGACATCATAATGTCATACCCCAGAGAAATAAATAGTATTAAATAAATATAACAGACATATTCGCACATATAGAAATCAATGTACAGACTGTACACAAACACTCATATTTATACACCCTCTCATCTGCATTAGAACTCATTTTCATGTTTGTAGAATCCCTTATCTATATAAAAAAAAGCTCTGTGGTGGTAACATGGTAAAATAATGGTAATACTATAGTATATTATGGGACTGTATGACTATCATATTTATATACAGTGGTATTTATATTAAATCCTATTTCAAAAAAACATACCATGGTACTGACTGATTGCCATGAAACTGTGTTAAAAATCAAATACCATGGTACTTTCATATATGGTATTTTGAAATTCCCGCACCTTGGTATTTACATGGTACACCAAGAATACCATGTTCTCCACAAAAATATGTCACATTATGGTACTTTTTGTGCTTTTTTGAATCACTGGAGTATCAAGTAAATTCCACATATTATTAAATACTCTGGTATTTCCCTGATACCCCAATGAAATGAGAATACTGTTATCTTTTTTATACCATACCATAGTATTTACACAGACTTCACATTTTCCTACAAAAAATACCATGGTATTACCATTGTATACTTCCAGAAAACACAGTATTATCATGGTATCATGCCAAAAAACATAGTAATACTGTGGTACTTTGATATATACCATGGTACTAAATAATTACCACATTCACGTACCATGGTATTTACATAGTACTGCACGTGTCTACAAAAATCACCATGCTATTCTCATTGTACATTTCTAGAAAACAGTATTACCATGGTACCATGCCCAAAAATGTTATAAACCTTTTTGAATAATATACTTTCATGGTCACTTTTCTGTTCGTACACACACCATCTGAGCATCAGATTTGTGCATTTGTTTCCAAATGTGTAGGTGTGTATTTGTCTGTGTCTGGAAAAAGACGAGTCAGTGTCAATGAGCCATCACTGACTGAGTCTGACTCAGTTTGTGAGGATGCAAAAAAATCTCCATTGTCTCTTTAGTTATGTCACATTTCCTCCACTTTGCCCATTGACCCTTTCACTACTGCATGACTCCAAACATGATTCACTTTCCTTCTGCTGAATCACGTCTCGCTTTCTCAATGAGCGCTCTCTTCCCTTTGTCTGTGACGTACTGGCGGCTCTTTTCTGTTTGGAGATTTAGTGCAAAGCGTGACCATCCGAAGTCCTTAGATCTCTATGAATCAATCTGTTTCACACACACTTCTGCTCTGTTCCAAAACCTAGTGGGCTGCTACCACAGGCAGCATTTTAAGGCATCATATCCAAGCTCCTGACATGGACGACATTTGGTTTTGACCAAAATGAGGCAGCACTGCATCTGTCCTTTGCAAATAAGACAATCCCGGAATGCATTGCTAAAAGCCTAGCGAGAAAAAAAAAAAATTAAACATGGTGGCTGAAGCATTAGACATCTCGATTAAAACATATGTATGTTTCATTCAATGTCAAAAAGTGTCAAAAGTTCTCAGTAACTGCCTGCCTGACTATTTTACCCAAAATGTATGCATTTTGTGCTTTTTATTCTGATTGGAGAGTCATGTGTTAGCTTAGCAACAAGCTGTCATCAAACTCTGTTGGAATCCGTTGGATCTTCCATGTGGAGTGCTCCAGATCATTCATTTATAAGGCTTCAATCATCCATGTTAAGATGCTGTATGCCACATTTACTGTTGTTCAGCATATTTTTGTTGGTGAAATCCAGTCATTTCAATAGGAATCAATGCAATTGGGAATTTTGCATAAATGCGAAAGATTTTGCAACAGGTTCTAGTTGGTCATGTGAATTTACAGAGAACTGCTAGGTCTGAAAGTGACTTCTGTGTGAGCTATCCTTCATAATCGCTACACTATTGACAATAGACAACCTTTTTTTGTCCATGAAATTTCTTTAATGTGACTGCAAATTGTTAGAAGGCAGCGAGGCAGGTCACTAGGTTTTAGACCAGAGCCTTTGTTCTCGTTCAAGCGCGTAGCCGTTTCTTCAGTCTGGTGAAGTCTTTTGCGGATCTCCACAGCCAGCTCTGCAGCTCCCGCAGTACCCAAAATCCCTCTACTTTCCGGGAGAAGTCATTAGGAGTGGGATGTGATGACAGCACAGGGGCCGCCAGCAAAGCGTGAACCTCAGTGGCCGGCCCTCCGTATTGATAGAGGAGCGAGAGAGGAGAGAGACCAGCGTGACGAGAAGGCAGGGAGCGGATAGATCGACGAGGATGGAGGGATGGCGAGGAAAAGAGTAGGGGCTGCTTTCGGTATCCGTCTCCAACTTTTAAAATTGTGTAGTTCATGTTGTTCAGTTTGATCATTTTCTCCTCTTCCATGCTCAGCAGTCTTCTTCTTTTCCCCCATCTCTCCATTCCTTCCTCCTTCTCTCCCTCCTCTTTGGCGACCCAACTCTCTCCTTCTTTCCTCCTCCCTCTCCTCCTACTCTCCCTCTCTCTGTCCCGCTTGAGATCCGCCCGAGTCGTTCCCTCTTTCACACCAGAGGCGGTGTGAGTGCCTTTGTTTCGAGGCACATAACTCCGTAGAGGGGCGGGGCTGTTCTCGCTCATGCCCTGAAACTGTGACGACATGGGTGGGGCGTGTCCTTGAGCGGGCGTGGCGTATCCTGTGGAGGGTGGCAGGTTGGTGTAGCCCAGGGCGTTCATCAGGCCGGATATCGAGCCGAGTAACCCGCTGAGGCCGGAGCAGAAGTGCAGGAGAGAGCTCTGGAGGTAAGGGCACAGGGTGGAGCGCGCCAGCTCCCTCACGGCACACAGGAGAATGCTGTACGCCCGCTGGTTCTGTGCCAGACGGGCACCGTTCTCCAGCCCGCGCCACAAGTCCACGCGTGTAGCTGCACTGGGCACAGACAGAGAGGAGCTGTTGGGACGTGGAGGAGAGAAGCCGGGATCACTGAATGGAGGCCCAAGATATGACAGCTGAGGACCAAAGATGAGGAGAGATATTAGAAAACAATTACACTGATTCTGTCAGGTTTTAGATGTCCCATGAAATCAAAATTGCATGCTAGTGCACTCCCTAAAATAAAGGTACTTCATTGGCATTGATGGTTCCATGAGGAACATTTAACACTTTCCATTGCAGAAAATTTTATTTATCATGGACATGTTCTTTAGATTATTGAAATATTATTATTTTAAGAACTGATCACTAAAAGGTTCTTTAGGGAACCCACAATATTCTTCTGTTGCTCTGCTATGAAAATTCCATTTTGGAACCTATATTTTTAAAAGTGTGCACTCCTAGAAGATGCTGTCATCGTTTACTCACCCGCAGATTGTTCCAAACTTGTATGAGTTTCTTTGTTCTGCTGAACACAAAGGAAGATATGTTGAAGTTTGTTACTAGGCCGCTTTAGGGCACCACTGACTTCCATAGTAGGAAAAACAAATACTATGGAAGTCAATGGTGCCTCAGAACTGTTAAGTTTCCCACATTCTTCAAAATATCTTACTCTGTGTTCAACAGAACAAAGAAATGTATACAGGTTTGGAACAACCTGAAGGTGTGTAAATGATGACATATTTTTCATTTTTGGGTGAACTATCCCTTTAAATATTAAATACCATCTGCTTCTGACTAGAAAGTAGCAAGTCACGGTATGCTGGTTGTTTGTTTTTGTTTAGTTGGCATGTTTGTTGGCCAAAAAGTTTTATTCTCTCATCATTTACTCACCCTCATGTTGTTTCAAACTTCTACGACTTTCTTTATTTTGTGGTCATTGGTAACCAAAAACTGTCTGGTTACCAACATTCTTCAAATTTCTTCTTTTATGTTCCGTAGAAGAAAGAAATGTTTTGGAACAACATGAGGGTGAGTTAGTAATGACAGAATATTCATATTTGGATGAACTATCTCTTTAAAGTTGTGAAGAAATGGAATCTTTTCTTCTGTATTGTGACGTGCATCCGAGTAAAATAGAATATTGGGGAAAAAAACTTGGTTCTATATGTACTTGGTTTCTTGGTTCTATGCATTGGGTGTTGCACTCAAAAGTGGAGACAGATGAACGTGAGCATGCAAGGACGGGTTTAATCGACTAAATGATATGAGTAGGTCCTGCATAGTTCACCAGGGAGAAGTCTGTCGTTTTCACAGGAAGAAAATTAAACATATGCACGGATTAATTCTTCGGATTATGATTTATAATATACATTTAGAAAATAGGGTGAATTTTCATTTCATGCTGATTTTAAGTTAACTAAAGGATATTGACTAGGTAATATAAAAAGGACATGCCCTGGTGTGTCCCACCCCAACTTCCTGTTTCATTAGCAAGTAAACACAGTTAACAAAACTACTATCAAACCATTTAAAAGGGTCTTTATACACCATTAGCTGGCAAAAGTTAGGTCAGTTACGAGATACTAGAAACAACTATAAAACTAGAGCATGTATCACAATACAGTCAGGAAGAGGCAAAAGAGATAAAAAGAAAGTGAGGGCGAGAGCATCCACAGGAAAACATCCATAAACAAAAACGTCATTCATCGCCACACACTGATAAAACACACACACACACACACACACACGCACACACACACAAACAGATTGTGACTCACGTAGGTGTCTCTGATCTCCTTCAGCTGGTGGTCCAGGTATTTGGTCAGCTCGTATGTTCTCTCTATCGAGCTCCTCTCATTGGACAGCATGAGTGTGCGGTCCAGTGCCTGAGCACACCCCACCAAAAACAGCAGCACAGCAACCTCAGCAACTGGAATAGGGATTGAAGTCCCGTGAAAATGCAAAATTGACAATATAATTTTTTAAGCACAATCAACTTGGATGTTTAAGGCATTTCAAATTAAATTACGTTAAACTGATTTAAAAGATGAGTTTAATCTTGTATAACTTATAAAAAAGTTGAAAATTGCTTAAATTATTTTGATGAGTGAAAACACGTCATAACGTAATGATCATATTTTTTTTTACAATGTAATAAGTTTGTTATTTTTCATATAACACAAATGAAGACTGAGATTTTGTATGAGGAATAACACGAAGCAGAGAAAATCTGTCAGTAATCAGCTCTGAATAAATGTTTGGTTTATAAGTGTGCACAGAGATTATGGTGCGTCATTTTTGTAATATAGCGGTTCTAACTGTAATTCTTTTGAGGTATTCAGAATTAAACAGTTAGTTTTATGTTATACTTTGATTATAGAGATTACAATTTCATGCGGATATGTCTGGCACTGCTTCTGCTACTGGCCTCTGGTACGGTTTGTTTGTAGAGAGAGAGAAGTTCTGCACAGGATTATTAAAGGGATTTATGTTCATACTGAAGCACGCCATAAAAGGTTGAAATAAATTTTGCATACAGTATATTATACCGATATGTTTTCATATATCTTTACTTCTAAAATGTCCCTTACTGCAATATTTTAATGCATTAAATTCAGCATGAAATGAAAATTCACATTACTGACCTTATCATCTTATTGATCTTATTGCATAATGTTCTTTTCTTTCTTTTTTTTCTTTCTTTCTTTCTTTCTTTTTTGACCTTGTAATTTTTAATCAAAATGTCATAACCCAATTATGGCCATACTACATTTGTAATGTAAAAAAAAAAAAAAATATAATTAATTTCAGCCAAATGTACGTCACAAAGAAAATATCTTTTTCTATTTCATCAATAATGAGATTTATTTATTATTTATTTATGATACACTGTAAAAAGTGATCAGTTGACTTAAAAAAGTAGAGAAACTTCACACGCGTAATTGAAAAAATTAAGTTATGTGAACTTGACAATTTCAAATAACTTCTATTTCAATTTTTTTTACTTAAGCATTAAGTTTATTTACTTAATCATTTTAAGGTAATGGGTTTCCTCACTTTTTTTAAGTTAAGTCAACTGATCACTTTTTACAGTGTGCCCCCAAACGTATATTTGAACACAATCCTTAACATTTTCCTTCAGTCAACACATAAATAACAAAATTTCAAAGCAAGTTGCAATTAAATAACATTGAAGATACCAAAAAGTTAAAAAAAAAAATTTTTTGCAGCAATGTCACATAAAAGAACCATTTTCAGTTCCTCAGAACCGTTCAATGGACAGGTCTTAACGTTCAAACAGAATGCATTTTTTTTTATTTCACTGCGCTACTTTTCCATTGTTCTTCAATGTAAACACGTGCTAGACGGACATGTTTGACCAAAATTTCTCGCATGACACGGCATTAAAAAAATGTAAAACGTTGAAAAAACGCGTCTCTAGACCTTGTGCTTTTTCACTATCTTTTTTCGCTCTACTGAACTCGTGTTTTTAACAGCAAAATTGCATTCTGTGTGAACTAGCCCTAAAAGAGTATATGCTTGCAGAGCTAACCTAACTTTTCTGAACAATTTTTTGCAACGCCTTTAAACATTCTATAATGTTTGCCAAACAGAATGTGTCAATAAATGTTGTCATAATTTTCAACCATTTATAGTTTTATCATTTGACAAATAGCACAGTACTTTGTGTGTGTGTGTGTGTGTGTGTGTGTGTGTGTGTGTGTGTGTGTGTGTGTGTGTGTGTGTGTGTGTGTGTGTGTGTGTGTGCGTGCGTGCGTGCGTGTGCGTGTGTGTGTGTGCGTGTGAGTGTGTGTGTTTTAGCTCAGGGGTGTGAGTGAGTGTGTGGTCCTCTATTCTGGGACATGTTTTTGTTTTGGAGGTATGTTTGTAGGTTTCTGTTTTGGATTATATGTATATACATGCCTGTACACAGATCAGTGCATTTGTTACATTTGGTGTTTAGTGTGAGTGTGTGTAAGTGTGCCCATCCAGAGACCCTTTTAGACCAGTGTCCTCAGAAATCCCGCTGAGAAAATGGGAGCAAATGAGAATGAACCTCGGACTTCGAAAAGGGTCACACAGTGCTCCTATTATGTGTGGGTGCAAGCCTCAGGGAGTCATCCGGCCCAAACACATCTCACCCAGTGTCTCTGTTCTTTTTCTTTTTTGTGTTAAGCATTCAGAGGAACATGGCAGAGATGTGTAATTACTTGTTTGAGGCATTGTGTTTTCAACAGGTGTGAAATATGTGCACCTCCTCCCCTTTGCTTTTCCTTTTTATCTCTGTTCGTCTCCTCTTCTTGAACCCCCCATCATACCCTTTTTTTCTCAATCCTTTCTTCCCCCAGCTCTCTTCATCACGATCACACGTTTGTCTTGCTGTCACATATTGTTTCTCTCTCCTTCCCCTCATATTCCTCCTGTCAAGTTTTTTAGCTTCTCATCACACACACCTATGTTTCCTCCCCTTCTTTAAAGTGGTTTATCTCTTTTTTGCCCCCGGCCAAAATAACAACAGCTTATTAACCTCGATTAGCCCTGCCAGTTTTTCTTTTCAACTCCGTTCCTCTCCTTTTTTTCTCTCCCATTCTTTCTACTCTAATTCACTCATTCTCATTCAAGAGGGAAGAATTCTCATGAAACACTCATCTAAAACGCTACCTGAAACGCGCACGCACGCACACACACACACACACACACACACACACACACATACACACACACACACTCCTGACACACCTTTTCCTCAACCCAAGGTCACAATAATCATCAAAGTCTTTTAGGAAGATAAGTTGTAGGCAGAGCAGTGCATCTCAGATGGATCCAAAATCCTGATCCAACAGAATCGGCTTATTGAAAACATCAGATTTTGAATCATGTTTCTGTGTGTTATAGTAAAAAAAATAAGAAAAGAGATCCACTTATACATCATCCATTAAAGTCTTATAAACACTGACTGACATCTTATTCTTATTATAATTGACTTTTGTTCCAACAAAAAACTGGATAAGAGTACCGTGAGGAATATTTTATTGCTCCAAGGTTTCTCTTTCAGAGCTCAGGAAACTGAGTGGAATTCTCCATGATGTTTTTAAAGCATTAACATTGACTTAAATGTTTTATAATTCCGAGGAGTAATAGTGATAGACAATTGTTATTGTACAATATAAAAATAACGGTTCTTTATGGCTTTGATGGTTCCATGAAGAACTTTCCATCGCACAAAAGGTTCTTTATAGTAGAAAAACGTTTGTTGGGTTATTAAAATGTTCTTTTAAATATGGTTCTTTGTGAACCAATGACATCTTTTGGAACCTTTATTTTTAAGAGTTTACAATCTTAAAGCTTTAAAATAATGTCTGACATCAGAATTTGATACAAAATATTTGAGTTTATATTGTGAGATCTCAAAATTTTTAATGCAGACTTCGGTATCTTGAGGTCTCTTCTGAAACTTTAAGAAACATGCGATTACAAGGGACTTTTTCTCTGGAAAAAAGTTGGAGAAGATCTTGATATTGAAGAGATCTTGTTTTTTCTCTTTCCTGTGAAAGTAAAGGCGCCATATACAGTATAATAACATCATTATTATAACATGATATCCATAATTCTAAAGAAAACAAGAGTGGGATTTGCCTGTACAAAAGTCATTCGATGGTTGTCGTATTGAAATCGTAAATCTGATTGCTCAGAAAAGCAACATCACAAATCTCCTCAACAATCAGCATTATTTAACATCACAGCCTTTAATTCCTATCCATATACATTTGAGCAATAATAATAGAAATGTTTCATTTTAACTCTGTTGATTTGTGAACTGCTGTTTTTCTCATGGCATAGTAGATATAATCGAGAATCACATGAAGAATGTTGTTCTCTCTTATTGCTTATTTGGATGTAAGCACAACAGCTCTAAAACAGAGCACTGGCATATTTACATAACCCCAGAAACAAATCCCCCACGACTTTATTGAATAACCACGGCTTTCATTAGGACAGATCTCTCTCTCTCTGTGTGCGTGTGTGTCTTTGCATAGAGCTTACAGCTGGCAGCAATGATATGATGTCAAATCGGTACATCAGTCAGTTGCGCTGTCTTTCTCTCTGTCTCACACACATGCACACGTAGCCTCCCGCCTACCATCTTCTGACTGATTTGTTGCCTCTGTGTTAACACTAAACAGACGAGTCTTAGAGGCTCCAGTCAACAATACCAAGAATTCAGTATTATGGTGCAAAATCATAAAACATGTTCCCTTCTATCACATCATATAAAGTTATATTGCCCATATGATGGGCTGGTCAGTTCAGTGCACAAAGAGGCTAGTCTTTCATATTCATGAGCGAGTGTGTGTGTTTGTGAAAGGGGTCAGGGTCATGTTGTGTGTCTGTGTACAGTAAAAGTAGAGATTTATGTGGAGTCTGCACTCAATCAAACATGCATTCCTTCACTCACACACACACACACACACACACACACACACACACACACACACACACACACACACACACACACACACACACACACACACATATAAACTAACATGCAGGGCACTCAGAAGGATGTTAGAATATAAATGCATCCGTTACATATGATGGACGTCAACTGTTTCTAGATACATCAAACCAGGTTTCACTCGCTCGTTCACACACTTGCTCTCCGTGATCTCTACAAGGGGACATACACTCCTCAATCTCCCCGAGGATACTTAGATTGAAATTTAAATTGATGGAAGTTGGCCTCAAACATTGTCGGCTTTGCCAAGGACCTTCAGAACAAAGCAGGAATGGACAATAAAACCTGCGTTAACAAAAACCCTCATGTTCCTCACATCTCTGATCTTTTTTCTCATGCGTTTTTTTGTGGCATTTTTTTTTTCCAGTCCAATTCGGGTGCACTTTGTAATTACCTTTCCTTTTTTCTCTCTTGCTTTTTTTAATTATCTCTCCCCCCCCCCCTTACCATTTCCCCATCTCTCTGACTCAAGTTTCTCATTTAACGTCGCCCAAAACGACCCGCTCTTGAAAATAAATATAACAAAGTGAAGAGCAACTAACTGCACGTCCAATCTAGAAGATCAAATATGGAACGAAAGAGATGGAAAGAAAGAAATTAAAAGAAAGAAAGAAAGAAAGAAACAAAGAAGTGGGAGAGAGAAAGGGGCTTGGTGAAGCGAGGGGCCATGTTAATTTGGGAAAAATGTAAACAGCATGTGTAACTGTTCAAACCGTGACCAACTCATTTTATATCATTCCCCTGTGCTCGCTCTCTCCTTTTTCTTTTAGAGGGAATCTGGGCTGTGTTAACCCTCTTTCCTTTCCTCCATCACTCCATCTCTCTCTTTCTCCTTAAGCCTGCACTTCCTGAAGCTCTTCATCCCTCTACCTCGCTTATACACGCTCTCTCTCTCTCTCTCTCTCTCTCTCTCTCTCTCTCTCTCCTCCCCAAAAACCCACTGTCTTGTATGCATCTTTGCGTGGATTCAAATGCAAATGCAAGGGGCGCTGTGACATGTTAATGGGTTAGGGCTTCTTTTTCTCTGAAACCATCTGTGTGAGTTTGAGTGTATTTGGCAGTTTGGGCTGTGTGTGATAGATGCATGTGTATGCATTTGGGGCAAGCGTGCACGCGGGACAAAATGAACTGTAACACGGAAAAAGAGAATCTGTGTGTGAGCGTGACAGACTGCTTTGCTGCTTTGTTCAGGCGTAAATCGCATCATTTCGTCACAGACTCTTCCTCCTTTTCACAGGCTCCCTGAAGACAGGTGGTGTGTATGTGTGTGGGTTTGTGTGTTTAGACCCTGACTAACATGAATCATGTACTTTCTCATATCAGTGTCGGTTAACAAGACAGGGGTGAGCTTGCCCTACGAACCACATGCACTTGAGAACAAGAAGAGAAGCATATAGTCTATGTGCGTGTGCACAGGTTTGGCTATGTTCGTGGGGAACAGAATTATGGAAATGTGGTGAAACATGACAAAAAATGAGCGTGTGAGAACATTTGAAGAAGTCTTCTATTTGAAAGGCTTTTAAATGCGTTAAATCTTCAAAAATCAACAGGTTTGTGTGAGAGTTTGGGTTTAGAAATAGCATCCTCTATTGAGATACCAGCATTTTTTTTAGTTTGATACTGATATTTTTGGAAATACTCTGGTTTGTTATAAAAAGTCATTGTAGTGTGAAAAAAGACTTTTGTTTATTAAAAATATACCCACTTTAAACATATATATAATAATTGACTTATTATTAGAACAAAAAAATCTCTGAACACTGTAGAAAATATATGATCCATATGGTATGACAATATATGTTTTTACATTGCTTTAACTCGTCGAAATAAGTTGAGCAATTTTAAACTTTTTAAGTTATAAAAGATTCAACTAATATTTTAAGTCAGTTTAATGTAATTTAAGTTGAAATGACTTAAACATCTAAAGTGATTGTACTTAAAATATAGGCTAACTTTTTTTTACAGTGTAGGCCACATGTAATTTCTATAATCCAGCTTCAATTTCTTTATCATCTAATATGTTTTGTGAAATTCACAACAAACTGGATAAACTCAAATTTCTTTAGGCTACTCATGTTACAACACTCTTGTTTAAAGTCTCATTTTAATCTGAAAATTCCCATTACACGTCATCTTCAAGTTTCACTGATTTAGGCTATGCAAATAAAAATAATAGACCTTTAGAGCAACAATTTAATCGATTATTTTACACGAAAAGCAAAGCTATTTCCTAGCTAAAGACGTTTCGTTAACTTGCTTAAACGAAATTCACTTATTTTGCTGCACTGAATGCTTAGGCCTCTCAAAAGCAGACTTTCAGGGAATCAATCTTTGAAAGCTTTTGAAATTGTTTTTAGAACAGAAAAGAGTAGGCTATCACATGCGCAAGACAACTAAAGATGCATTCACTCTATTTTCTCCTTCTGGCGACCTTGCAAACAAATTTAGCAAACATACACACACAAACACACACACACAAACATGTGAACTTTAAAGCTCCGATAGTAACAATGTATTTAAATAATTATATTTAATAATTATCTAACAATAGCCTAGGCCTAATAATAATTGTCAATACCAAAATGTGAAAAGCAGTCACTCATCACTTACCTTTCCAGCGACGCATTTTAATTGGAACAAATCCTCTATTTCCGTTCTGATCCGTTTATTCTTGAGGTTCTGAAGGAGTTTTTGATTAAATAAAATGAACCCTGTTGTTTTCGTGCGCTGCCCGGTGATTTAGTAAACTCTCCCAGAGCTTTTTTTCAAACCTGGATAAGTCTGCGCGTGCCAGGAGCGCTATACAAAGAGAAATATATAAAATACCTGTCGTGTGAATGTAAAAAAAAATAAAAAAAAGTAAATAAATACAGTAGCCTAAATAAAGTCTCTAATCTAGAGCAGAAATTGAGCGCGTGAAGTGATTGACAGCTGTCGGGCGCGTGCTCTGAGGTGAGTGTCGATGAAACTGAGTGACTGACTGAAGTGAATTTATACACATGCCTGAGAGAAAGTTCTGTCCCCCGGCCTCTCCTCCTCCCCCAGTCCCGCTCTCTCTCTCCTCCTCTTCATGATTCACTGTTGATTCATCTTCTCTGAAGTGAAGGACCCTGCCACGAGACTCTGAAACCGCAAAGCTGCAGATTACACTCCTGACAGATATTTCATAATTCCGCCATTTATTTTCTCACCAACAACATAGCCAATGTGTTTTTTCCCCTCGGATTCGGTGACTCAATTATAATTTGGCATTGAGTTATTCCTTGAGAACGGGCAGTGTTTAGACTGGTGTGTTTTGACCTAGTCTCGTGCTTGATGTGTGTCATTCCTCTGATATTACCTTTATTGACAGTGAGATTATTGAGATTTGAAGTGCTACATGCGTGGGTTATTTCAGAGGTGTGTAAGTGGATAAGCACTTCATTTCACAGGCATCATGACACTAAAAGAACAGGACGGGCTTAACACTGTGATTATTGTTGTGAGCCTGTGATGTTTGACTGATCACCGTCCTGGTGTTAGATGTGATGATTCGTGATGCTGCTGGCGTCCTCTGCTGTTTAACACTGGGATCTTACAGCTCTTCATCATTTAACCTTTTTTTTTTTTTTACTTTTACTTTTATAAACGTCTTCATTCAAGAAACATATGCAAATATACAAACACCTTCAGGAGAACATTAAAGTTTCAAAATATTCGTATGAAAAGGCAGATATCCTAAAATATTATTGTTGGTTTAACTGGCTGCCTTCATTTTGAGTTCATTGAAATAAAAAAAACTGAGTTGATACAATGGAGATTGGTTCAATTAACAGCAACTCGCATTATAAGTTGAGTTGACAAAAGAAAAAATGTTGTGATAACAAATCAGTAATATATATAGCTATATATATATATATGTGTGTGTATGAATATATATATATATATATATATATATATATATATATATATATTTATGCTGTATATACATATAGGCCTATATATTTTTTTTTATTTTACAGCGTAAGAATAATTTGCAAGAGGATTTGAAAGACGAGGGATAAAGAGAAAAATAAAGGGTTAAGGGAATATACATTTGACTTTTTATATATATAGGGAACAATAACAAATCTATAACAAAAGATAGATCATTAGAGAGAGAGAAAAATCAATATGAGAGAAAGCTGGTTAAACCTGAACATCAGAGCCATTACAAAGGAATCGTTCATATTGTTTCAGGAATCTTTCATATGTAAATGGAAATATAAGTTAGACCAAAAGAATATAATTAATAATGTTTTTTCTACGTGACCACAAAAGTACAAGCAATATCAACATATTGGACACCGTTAAATTAACAGGGTCTTATGTAGCCTATATTTTAATATAGGCTACATAAGTGCATATTAAAATCAATATTAATAATTTAAAGTGTATCTGAATATATCTCAAATAATAAAAATACATGGATAAAGTTGCGTATAATTTTTATTTTATCTTTAACTGTTGGCTGTATAAAAGGCTACATTTATTATAAGCAGAAGCTAAAGCAAATGTTTAAAAACTAAAATCAGGTTTATTGTACTTTTTTTTCAGGAGTGTGAAAAAAACAAGAAATTTGACAGAAAGCCAAACTACTCAGCATTTAGAAACCCACTCAGTATGAAGTCAAAGATGTGAGGAAAGAATACAGACTTTATTTTAATATTCAAATATTATTATTATTTGCTGTTTATATTAATTTAATTAAGCAGTTCTTATTGTTTCATAGCCCATTAATAATACCATTTTAACATTAAAAATGTTTTTAATTATATGAGGTTATATTTTTTATTTCGTTAAGTTACAGTCATAGTAATTATATTTGCAAAATCATTATCTTTTATAACCACATTTTAAATGTATTATTTTTACTTTTTAAATAAAAAAAATATTTAATATCCGTTTTCAGTGTAAGGTATAGACTGATGCATGCAATAGCCATTAAAGCAAACCAAAAAGTTATCTCTGCTGTCAATTCACAGTCAATTAATAATTTTGAAATTAAATTTGTTTTTGTTGTATTCTGGGAAAAAAAGACATAATAATAATAATAATAATAATAATAATAAATACTACAGTTGAAATGTTGACACTTTTTATGACGGGATATATTTTCTGAAAAATATTTAAAAAATGTCAGGAACACGTGAGTGCGGAGTCATGGAAACGCATGACCCTTCAACACTTCTTCCGGGTTACTGTCTTTCTTCAGAGAACCCGGAGGTTTGACGCGGGAAACCGGAGAATAGAAGAGCTTGATCATTGAAGTTATTTGTGTGTTTTCATCAAATTTCTTCATCACCGGGAAACGCGCTTATACGTTCATAAAGCCATTCTTCGCCCAAAGTAAGTGCTAAATACGCTTGTATAATGTACTAATGATGATCTTAAATCAAGCCGGCTGAATGAATATCGCCCGCTCCACATGTACTGCAGTGTGCGAACACTGGTGGTGTCCCAAAACACAGCGAGCTTTCCTACATAGACAGCATGGTATGTCCTCAATAGCGCGTTCGATTCCCCTGAAATTATCTATAGAATTCCACCGTTAAAAACATAGACTGTAAAAAATAGGTTGAAACGCACGATGGACAGAATGCTGTCTAGGTAAGCAGCTCAGTAGGTTAGAGACACGACCACTGATGAGGGAGAAACACTAGCAACTCCCATTCTGAATATGATTGGACACACAATACAGCTCGTGAAGGAGTGAATTAAAGCCTTCAGAGCAAGACTAACTGAAATCAATCATTTCTTTATGAATGCGTGCTGAATTCGGAACCGCGTGTTAGTATACTACTCGTAGTAGCCTACTTTTTTTTTCTCTATGGTAGAAATAGTACGAGTGGTACTAGTATGTGGTTCCGGTGTTATTTCTGTGTTGATATTAATATTTATATTTTACAGAGATGGGAGACACTCTGGAGTTTAATGACATCCATCAAGAGTCGAAGGGATCTTGGGTAGGTGATATTAACTTTCACTCGAATATGGAGTTAAAAAAAACACAGCAACTAGCAAACAGTTAGCAAACACACCTAGGTGTCGCAGTTTGACCTTTCACCTCCTCACCAGAACTTGGCTGTGTTTAGAATAGAATTCTTGCACTCTAATGAATAATAAAGCTTCATATTTGATACACTCATTTCTAAGGCCTCTAAATGATCAACATGATCATAACTTTGCTAAAAAATCTATTGTACGCAATCTACTGTGGTCTGATTAATAGTTCATACTTTTGTCCATTTAAAAGGCCTTTGAGTATAATTGTAAAAATGCCCCTCTTTCAAGTGTTGATACATGTTTCCTTTAGCTGTGAAATCTTAAAAATAACATTTATATTGTTAGTAGTATTTCAAGATGAACACTTACTGGACTTTGCCACTTTTGCTTGATTATTCAGATATATATTTTTAGAAAAAGCATGTTAAAATGTGAGTATCAAATATGATACAACAGGCTTTTGAGGAACGTTTGTTTATTTGTCTATCAATCGTCGTTATATGTTTTGCACCCACAGTAAAAACTAGTGCTTTGATCGAAAGAAGCATTTAAATATCATTTTACTAAGACATCTAAATAGTGACAATTGGTATTTACAGGTCCTTCTAAAAAAATTAGCATATTGTGATAAAGTTCATTATTTTCCATAATGTAATGATAAAAATTAAACTTTCATATATTTTAGATTCATTGCACACCAACTGAAATATTTCAGGTCTTTTATTGTTTTAATACTGATGATTTTGGCATACAGCTCATGAAAACCCCAAATTCCTATCTCAATAAATTAGCATATCATGAAAAGGTTCTCTAAACGAGCTATTAACCTAATCATCTGAATCAACTAATTAACTCTAAACACCTGCAAAAGATTCCTGAGGCTTTTAAAAACTCCCAGCCTGTTTCATTACTCAAAACCGCAATCATGGGTAAGACTGCCGACCTGACTGCTGTCCAGAAGGCCATCATTGACACCCTCAAGCAAGAGGGTAAGACACAAAGAAATGTCTGAACAAATAGGCTGTTCCCAGAGTGCTGTATCAAGGCACCTCAGTGGGAAGTCTGTGGGAAGGAAAAAGTGTGGCAAAAAACGCTGCACAACGAGAAGAGGTGACCGGACCCTGAGGAAGATTGTGGAGAAGGACCGATTCCAGACCTTGGGGGACCTGCGGAAGCAGTGGACTGAGTCTGGAGTAGAAACATCCAGAGCCACCGTGCACAGGCGTGTGCAGGAAATGGGCTACAGGTGCCGCATTCCCCAGGTCAAGCCACTTTTGAACCAGAAACAGCGGCAGAAGCGCCTGACCTGGGCTACAGAGAAGCAGCACTGGACTGTTGCTCAGTGGTTGCATGTCATTCGGAAATCAAGGTGCCAGAGTCTGGAGGAAGACTGGGGAGAAGGGAATGCCAAAATGCCTGAAGTCCAGTGTCAAGTACCCACAGTCAGTGATGGTCTGGGGTGCCATGTCATCTGCTGGTGTTGGTCCACTGTGTTTTATCAAGGGCAGGGTCAATGCAGCTAGCTATCAGGAGATTTTGGAGCACTTCATGCTTCCACCTGCTGAAAAGCTTTATGGAGATGAAGATTTCATTTGTCAGCACGACCTGGCACCTGCTCACAGTGCCAAAACCACTGGTAAATGGTTTACTGACCATGGTATTACTGTGCTCAATTGGCCTGCCAACTCTCCTGACCTGAACCCCATAGAGATTCTGTGGGATATTGTGAAGAGAAAGTTGAGAGACGCAAGACCCAACACTCTGGATGAGCTTAAGGCCGCTCTCGAAGCATCCTGGGCCTCCAGAACACCTCAGCAGTGCCACAGGCTGATTGCCTCCATGCCACGCCGCATTGAAGCAGTTATTTCTGCAAAAGGATCCCCGACCAAGTATTGAGTGCATAACTGAACATAATTATTTGAAGGTTGACTTTTTTATGTATTAAAAACACTTCTTTTATTGGTCGGATGAAATATGCTTATTTTTTGAGACAGGAATTTTGGGTTTTCATGAGCTGCATGCCAAAATCATCAGTATTAAAACAATAAAAGACCTGAAATATTTCAGTTGGTGTGCAATGAATCTAAAATATATGAAAGTTTAATTTTTATCATTACATTATGGAAAATAATGAACTTTATCACAATATGCACATTTTTTGAGAAGGACCTGTATATGCATTTTATGGGAGTCTGCTATAGTGTTACAAAGATCTCGTTGATTTACATTACAGGCCTTCAGAATTTCCTCATACTTTTTGGTCCTGTAAATATCTGCAACTGCAGCAAATTGCATATTTTTGCTCAGTTTGGTCCTCTGAATTAAAAGGGTGTTTTTTTTTCTTTCCCCAAGTGTGAGCTCCATATTCTCACTATCAACAAAAAATAGGATACAAAGCATAAAACGCATGTGCAGACCTTTTATGAAGCCTTTAATATTTTGTCTAAATGTTCAATAAACTGTTTCAAAATATGAGTTTTCTCACTATTTCATATGTCAGGGTTAAAATCAATACACAGAAGTATGCATTGTGCAGTGTTGCATACATTTGTCAATGCATTTAGAAAATTTGTGTACTGTTTACAGCAATAATGTGCCCTTCCAAACATATCATGAGTTACACTTACTCAGAAACCTGCTAGCTTTGTCTGTAGGTGGAAACATTTAAGAATGTACAGAAAATATGTAATATACGTTAGGTCATTTCCCCGTACAGAAAAAGAGCAGAAGCATAGTAAATGATCTATAATTGCTCCCCACACATTTCTTTCTGTTTGTGTTTTTTGTCAGAACGATGGCCGTCTGAGGTTCAGCAAGCAGTCTGTGGTCTATAAAAGCCACAAAACAGGGAAGGTGGACAGTATCCCGGGGCCTGAACTCTCTGCGGCGCAGTGGCGTCGGGTCTGCCTGGGTCATGGGATCAAACTGGTCACCAGCACTGGACACATCTACAAATACGACGGCTTCAAAGACACAGTGAGTGTGTTGGGCAAACAATAGTTGACCGATCAGAGCTGCATATCCATAAATGTAACATACTTTAATGCTGTAATGTGTCTTTTCCTCTGTCAAAGGAATGTGTGTGTAATTCAAGATGTTAAGGAATGCTTTTCTCCTGGGGTTAATCACTGGCCTCCAATATAATGGATTTGCTCTGTTTGTGTGTGTTTGTATGAAGTCATCGTGTGTGTGTGTGTGTGTGTGGTGTTTGTTATTAAGCAGTGTACCGTAACTCCGGAAGAATCTGTCACATGTAACATAGACAAAGTTGACATGAGTGTGTATTTGTTTGCTGTGTATTTAGATGTGTTGTTTAACAGCTAACTTTAAACCAGCTTCGTCATTGGCGTTACATTAGGGGAAAAAAGGCAATTTGTTTGAGGATCGAGGAATGCTGGTTTGTGTAACGTTAAAGTGATGGGATTCTGTAGCCCAGTG
Organism: Meda fulgida; assembly: GCA_030578275.1. Classification (NCBI taxonomy): domain Eukaryota; kingdom Metazoa; phylum Chordata; class Actinopteri; order Cypriniformes; family Leuciscidae; genus Meda; species Meda fulgida. The sequence goes on from CM060629.1 coordinate 13,009,319, forward strand.
CCAAGCTCATTAGCACACGCACACACACACACACACACACACACACACACACACCTGGTGGAGTGACATGTGGAAGCGATTGTGCAGTGCTGGATAAATAAACGGGCTGATTGAGCATGCTCCGCATCAGCCTCCGGCCGGATTACACACACCTCCACCGTCCCAGAGGGCCGAGCGCCGCTGCCAACTCTTTATTAATGAACCCAGGGCTGGATGAGAAAGAGAGTCAGGGGAAGTGAGGCATTAACTCTGTTTATCTCTTCCTTCTCTTGCACTCTTCTTCCTTTTTGCTTTCCTCCCCTCCGCAGGATTTTGAGAAAATCTCAGCGTTTTTTAAAGCGAACTACAAGTTGGAGTTGGCAGAGAAGGACATGTGTGTGAAGGGCTGGAATTGGGGCACTGCCAAATTTTCAGGTACACACACCTATCTACACATGCTACTAGTAATTTATGAAATTAAAATTGTCTGATGGCAAGCTGCTAATTATTTTCATATTATGGCTGATAACTGAATGTAACTAACCCAATGACTGATATGAAAGTTCTATAATGTCAAAATTGTTATATTTTTTTTATTTTTAACATGAAAATTTTGTGAGTATTGTGTAATTTAATATACAGTACTATAGATGGATACCAACAATATCTACTGATGGTGATAAACTTATTGACCAATAACAATATGGTACCTATATATTCCAATACACAACTCCACTATATGTTTATTTGGATTTTTCAAAACATATTCCCCATAAATTTCACCTTGGGCATCAACATATTCAACTAAGCTGTAGAAAAGATGGTAAAAAATTAAAATAAAAAGTCAGTAACTTTTTTATTTTATTTAAATGTATTCATCAAGGATGTTCTTCAGAACTTTGCTCAACAAATCCTGAAACTGCTTGTGTTTCCATAAATATTAAGCAGCACATCTGTTTTCAACATTATAATAAATGTTTCCTGATCATAAAATCATCATATTAGAATGATTTCTGAAGGATCATGTGACACTGAAGACCAATGATGCTGAAAATTCAGCTTTGCATCACAGAAATAAATTGCATTTTACAATATATTAAAATAGAAAGCAATTATTTTAAATTATAGTAATATTTTACAACATTGCTGTTTTCAGTGTATTTATTTTATCAAATAAATGCAGGCTTGATTTTTTTTTTTTTTTTTTTTTTTTTTTTTTTTTTTTTTTTACTTCTATAAAAAATGTTCCTGATCCCAAAGTTTTGAACGGTATGCTAAAAAAATCTGCTTGAGATAGTGAAGCTGAAATAATAGAGCTAGGCCTATCAAAAACACGTATGTTGCCATGGTTACTGATATGCATGTGTGTGTGCGCGCTCAGGGTCTCTGCTGTCATTTGACGTGAGCGAAAGTCCTGTGTTTGAGATCCCGCTGTCCAGCGTATCCCAGTGTGCAACGGGAAAGAACGAGGTGACGGTGGAGTTCCATCAGAACGATGATGCGGAGGTGTCACTCATGGAGGTCCGCTTCTATGTCCCGCCCAACACTGGAGACGACGGCATAGACCCTGTGGAGGTGTGTGTGTGAATGTTTATCTCTGTCAGTTTGCGAGCAGCTGCTGATGATCTCTCTCTCGTTCTGTCGCAGGCGTTCGCTCAGAATGTCCTCTCAAAGGCAGACGTCATCCAAGCTACTGGAGATGCCGTGTGTATCTTTAAAGAACTTCAGTGCCTTACGCCGAGAGGAAGGCAAGTTGTGTCTTTTGTTATGACCATACACGTCTTTGGCCAGAATGGTTGACTAGTTGTGAAAGGGGTAGTTCACCCAAACATGGGCATCACTTTCATGTCATTCCAAATTAGTGTTGTCACGATACTGGAATTTCTTCTGGAGCTCTGCGTGTCTCCAAGTGATGCACATGTATTTGAGTCTTTTGTTTGGCTCAGTTAGTGTTTTTCTTTCAGGTATGATATTCGTATCTACCCCTCCTTCCTGCACCTGCATGGTAAGACTTTTGACTATAAGATCCCCTACACCACTGTACTGCGTCTCTTCCTGCTGCCACACAAGGACCAGAGGCAGATGTTCTTTGTGGTGAGTTGTGTGTTTTTATGTGCTGCTCCCCACTAGAGATAAATAAAACTCAACAATAGCTAGGTTAACTTGTCAAAATAACCCGTTTATCAGATTGATTGAATATATTTATATATATATATATGTATATATATGAATACACTCACCTAAAGGATTATTAGGAACACCTGTTCAATTTCTCATTAATGCAATTATCTAATCAACCAATCACATGGCAGTTGCTTCAATGCATTTAGGGGTGTGGTCCTGGTCAAGACAATCTCCTGAACTCCAAACTGAATGTCAGAATGGGAAAGAAAGGTGATTTAAGCAATTTTGAGCGTGGCATGTTTGTTGGTGCCAGACGGGCTGGTCTGAGTATTTCACAATCTGCTCAGTTACTGAGATTTTCAAGCACAACCATTTCTAGGGTTTACAAAGAATGGTGTGAAAAGGGAAAAACATCCAGTATGTGGCAGTCCTGTGGGCGAAAATGCCTTGTTGATGCTAGAGGTCAGAGCTGATAGAAGAGCAACTTTGACTGAAATAACCACTCGTTACAACCGAGGTATGCAGCAAAGCATTTTTGAAGCCACAACACGCACAACCTTGAAGCAGATGGGCTACAACAGCAGAAGACCCCACCGGGTACCACTCATCTCCACTACAAATAGGAAAAAGAGGCTACAATATGCAAGAGCTCACCAAAATTGGACAGTTGAAGACTGGAAAAATGTTGCCTGGTCTGATGAGTCTCGATTTCTGTTGAGAAATTCAGATGGTACAGTCAGAATTTGGCGTAAACAGAATGAGAACATGGATCCATCATTCCTTGTTACCACTGTGCAGGCTGGTGGTGGTGGTGTAACGGTGTGGGGGATGTTTTCTTGGCACACTTTAGGCCCCTTAGTGCCAATTGGGCATCGTTTAAATCCCACAGCTTACCTGAGCATTGTTTCTGACCATGTCCATCCCTTTATGGCCACCATGTACCCATCCTCTGATGGCTACTTCCAGCAGGATAATGCACCATGTCACAAAGCTCAAATCATTTCAAATTTGTTTTTTGAACATGACAATGAGTTCACTGTACTAAAATGGCCCCCAGAGTCACCAGATCTCAACCCAATAGAGCATCTTTGGGATGTGGTGGAATGGGAGCTTCGTACCCTGGATGTGCATCCCACAAATCTCCATCAACTGCAAGATACTATCCTATCAATATGGGCCAACATTTCTAAAGAATGCTTTCAGCACCTTGTTGAATCAATGCTACGTAAAATTAAGGCAGTTCTGAAGGCGAAAGGGGGTCAAACCGTATTAGTATGGTGTTCCTAATAATCCTTTAGGTGAGTGTGTGTGTGATATGGTTTATTTATATTGTGATATCAATATTCTTAGGGTGGGTTGCACCAATAAGGATTAAATTAATCGAAGTTTAAAGCTAATCAAGGATTTTTTTGATCTGGGATTTATTTTAAATCGAGTTGTTGCACCTCTTAATTTTAAACACAGATTAACAAATCTAGGTTTAGAATTCTTCCCTGTGATTTAAAACCTCCATTTATGATTAATGTTCTTCGCCATTATGGTTTCGACATTTAAAATTAAGCAGCAACAATATTAATGTTCCATTTTCTTTTCTATTGACCATCAAAAACTCTTGACATTAGTAGCTCTTGCCGAGTCCAGGCTAGAAAACAACATCAATGTTTGTGATTGGCTACATTGATCAACGCTGCAAAAACACATTGTAAAAAGAAACCCTTGACATTCTCCAGAGCGCAAACGGAATGAAATCTCCGCTTGTGACAGAGCTCGCTACGCGTGGAGCTGGCATGAGAAACTAGCCCACCTCATCACCTCTGCTGGCAATAATAAACATTCCTTTATTTTTTCCTTTGTCCGACACCGAGATGAGTGACGGATCTGCATCCCGGACTCTATAGCTGGCGCAAGCTCACTGCCGGCTCGATGCGCTTTCATTTTTATTTGTAATAAACGCCTCTCTGAGGTCTCTTGCCACACATAACATTTTTGTCTTTGTTCAATCAACCACATATTTTATGTTTTAAATAAATCCATAATTGAGATTTAAATCTGAGTTTATAGTTATGGGGCAACAAGATTAAAGTGAATCTATCTTAAATGTAAATTAAATCCAGGCTCAAAATGATGGGTTAAATGTAAACCTGCTTAGTTTAAAACAAGGTTTAAAGTTTGGTGCAACAGAATTATTTAGATAAACCTTGATTTAATATTAATACTTATTGTTGCAACCCACCTTTAAAATGTCTTAAATTTGATGTTAAATACTCAGCAAAAACCCAGTGCTCATGTAAATAAATGTAAATCAGATTGCACCGTTTAGGGTTTATATGAACAGAACTTTCTGAATCTGATATGAGATTGCATTCATTCCGACTAGTGCATGTAAACTCACCTAATGTGTCCCATGCTAAATAATGCATTGGTGCTGCTGCCGCCTGCTGGTTAAATGTTGAATCACAGGTGTATTCATTATGAGCTCAGTAAATCTTAACAGATGCTTTGTGAAAATGCTGCTTCATGCTTTTTCAGTCGGTTTATTCTTGACCCAGTCTTGATCCTTATATTTTCCAGATTAGTCTCGACCCGCCCATTAAGCAGGGTCAGACACGTTATCATTTCCTCATCCTCCTCTTCTCCAAAGATGAAGACCTCAGTCTTGCTCTCAACATGAACGAGTAAGTTCACTGGATTTTCTGTCTGTCTCTCAGATGTTAACCTCCATTAGCTCTGCTGATGGCATCTGTTTCTCTTCTCTCTAGGGATGAGGTGGAGAAGCGTTTTGAAGGGAAGCTCACTAAGAACATGTCTGGTCCGCTCTATGAGATTGTCAGCAGGGTCATGAAGGCTCTGGTCAACAGGAAGATCACAGTGCCTGGAAACTTCCAGGGGTAACGCTCACAAGCAAATGCTCTTATAAAGATATTATGCTCCACGTTTTTCTGTTTCTCACTAGGGGTGGACAATATTCTAGTATTCTTTATTTTGTGGTTGAGAAAAGCTCAGCTGGATGTTAAGAGTTACTTTACTATCACATTACATTAAGGCCCTGATATACTCATGCTGAAGTTTTTTTGTTCTTCGCCTGGGGGGGAGTTTTTTATCTCCTGCATGCAAAGGAGATAACTGTCTATTTAAGCTGCTGTATTCGTCATTCAAAAAGGGAAAGCCAAACTAAGACTGCAGATGTACAAACTATAAACAAAGCAGCGCTTGCTTACAGTTTTGAATATCAATCATACTGATCACGTTCTTTATTCCACTCGTTATTATGAAAATATTCACGCAGTGGAATGCTCGGGTAAGATGAAATAAAATTATAACGGCCTTCTGTCTGACTTTGCTTGCTTTCATCTCTTTTACTTGTTTGCTAAACTAAACAGCCAATCAGAGTTCTTCCTCACCAACGCCGAGTCTACAATCGGCACAAAAAAAACCCGACTAGAGCCAATGGTGCGGATCACTGAAGAAACGAGTAGTATCTGCCACTATTTATAAGTATAAATAGCATCTAACTACTATTTACTCTTATTGCAAAGAAAATACTGCTCTTTTTATAGTTTAAATAGAATATTGCTAAGAAAATATGCTATTTTCACTTAGTGCAAATAGCCACTGCCTTAATTATATCACTTTATACAATAGATTGCTTTAAAGCAATTTGCTTTAAAGTATTGAACACAAAAAACAGTCTCTTTCAATTAAAATGACAACTTGAGTTTTTACTATAGAGTGGCCCTCCTTGTCTGACCTTGTTATTACATATAGTGACAAAAAAAAATGTGCCCAAAATGTTGATATAAATTGATTATATTGCCCACCCCTAGTTCTCATATTCATAATAATGTCAAGATCAAGTTTGAAATGAAATGTCTTTACTGATGTCAGTCTTTATCTCTCTCTCTGTGTGTGTGTAGTCACTCCGGGTCTCAGTGTATAACGTGTGCGTACAAGGCGAGCTCAGGGCTGCTGTATCCTCTAGAAAGAGGCTTTATCTACGTCCACAAGCCACCGGTTCACCTGCGCTTCGAGGAGATCTCCTGCGTTAACTTCGCCAGAGGAACAACCACCACTCGCTCCTTTGACTTCGAAATAGAGACCAAGCAGAAAAACCAGTTCACTTTCAGCAACATTGAGAGGTAAACTACATTACCCACAAATCATCACACCTTGCACTAGAAAACACAGGCAGCAGTGTCCTTCTCTTAATCATAAGAGAGAATCTCTTTCTCAACATTTCTGCAATCTGCAGCAGCCTGTCCTAACCAGCAGCCATATCACCTGAAGCTAAGCAGGGCTGAGTCTGGTCAGAACCTGGATGGGAGACTCATGGGAAAACCAGGTTCCTGCAGGAAGAGATGTTAGTGAGGTCAGCAGGGGGCGCTCACCCTGTGGTCTGTGTGGGTCCTAACGCTCCAGTAAAGTGACGGGTCGGGGACACTATACTGTCAAAGAGCACAGTCCTTCAGATAAGATGTTAAACCAAGGTCCTGATTCTCTGTGCTCATTAAAAATTTGCCCAGTGGCCTCTGTCCATCATGGCCTCCTAATCATCCCCATTAATATATACTGATTGGCTTCATCACTGTCTCCTCTCCACCAATAAGCTGGTGTGTGGTGGGCGTTCTGGCGCAATATGCCAGGTGGATGCTGCACATTGGTGGTGGTTGAGGAGATTCCCCCTTCTATATGTAAAGCGCTTTGAGTGCCAAGAAAAGCACTTTATAAATGTAACTTATTATTATTATTATTATTATTAACTAGGCATAAGTGTCAAGTATTTCCGTTCCTCTCTAATTATCCCGTCTCTTCTGTCTTATGTAGGGAAGAATATGGAAAACTTTTCGACTTTGTCAATGCCAAAAAACTGAACATCAAGAACAGAGGATTTAAAGAGGTATGTTCTGTTGTTTCCAAACATTAATTTCTGTTTAAGCCAATAGAATTATGCACAGTCTATACATTATAATCAAAATGAATTACATTAGTTAAAAATTATTAGGGAAAAGTCAAGCTGCCTTAAAGCAAATTATATGTAGAGCAAGAATACAGTATGTCTAAAAAGAGACTTTGCACAAATCTTCCTAATCTTTAGATTTTATGTTAAGGAATGCAGCTTTTATTCTGCAAGGGCACATTAATTGATCAAAAGTGACACTAAAAACATTTATAATATTTTAAAACATTATTTTCCAAATAAATACTTTTTTTTTTGATTAATCAAAGAATCCTGAAAAATGTATCTGTTTCCACAAAAATATTAAGCAGCACATTCAACATTGATAATAACTTCTACATCAAATCAGCATATATGAATGATTTCTGGAGGATCATGTGACGCTGAAGACTGGAGTAATGATGCTGGAAATTCAGCTTTGCCATCACAAGAATAAATTACATTTTAAAATATATTAAAATACTAATCCTTCAATCGTTGTAAATTGTATTAAAACAGCATTTGAACACATTATAACACATACATGTTTGTATGAGTTTGGCCTCTTCTGTTCGTTCATGCTTTCAATCCGGCACATGAGTTTGAGACGTCATATATCTGCAGCAGTGGCATATTGGCACTTTGTTCAGAGCAGAAATGAAATTAGGCATGTAAATGCTTTTTTAATGCAATTAAATCAGCAGTATCCAGTGTATACTGGATTAATATGAGTACTCTGCTTAAGCACAGTATTGTTATTATGACTTAACTTGATCACAGTACTGCTGTAATCACATTATAAAGTGTGATTTAAAAATTCACATCACACACAACCTGTGATGTGAAAGGATTCACGTAAACTGAAACCATAAAACAACTGATTTGCGGAATTGTTACATACATTAAAGTCAGCACATTATTCGCAGTATTCTTTTAATAATAAAAAAAGAAATATAAAGTAAATATTTGACATGTGGCCCAGCCTTAATGCACAGTATCTATTTTTCATTTCTTAATTTTCTTTTTTCCTTGAGTTTGAGCTTGTTCTGATGGCTGAGGTTTAGTGATCATGTTTTGTTCCAAAAGTCATTTGAGTCATAATTTAATAAGTTATGTTAGGAGCTTTTTCTCTGGGCACACCCAAATGTACATGTATGCAGCGTTAACACATGGATGAATGAGCTGTACAAAACTGGTTTTAACTAAATAAACAATCCACTCTGTTAATGGATTTGCACTCTTGGGAATAAGCAGGAAGAGCGTTTGAACCTCTAATTCTATGATCCAGACTCTCTGTGTGTTTATACTAAAGTGCCCCTGATAGTGACACTTTCACATTAACTTCCTATTTACAGCAGCAGCATACCCAGTAATGTGTTGATTCACATGATTTATCGAACTGTTTGTGTGTGGTAGGGCATGAAAGGAGCAGAAGGCTACAGTGACTCTGATGAAGACCAGCATGACGCTTACTTGGAGAGGATGAAACAAGAGGGCAAGATCAGAGAGGAGGGAGACGGCAGCGATGAATCCGAGGGCGACAGCGGTAATGACACACCTCAACCAAAACACAAAATGCCAACTTTATTTTTCAATACATTAAATAGGTGCTTAACCATGAGAAAATATTGCTTGTGATCCTCAGTTGGTAAAACTAAATGATTTTTTTTTTTTTATTAATAATTTTCTTTTTTTTCCTCAAAGAAGAGGCAAGACCAAAATGTGGTTATCAATAAAATGGTTAACAGCATTCTAGCAAAAAAAAAAAATCTAAATCAAAACCTCAAAATTGAACAAATTTCAGAAAATGAGAATAAGTAATGGGTAAGACGGTTGCAAATTAAGCCATCACTCAGTAGGTGCTACATTTAGGGACCAAATATTGTTTTGCAGTTAACACTTAAATTAAAGGCATAGTTCTGAAATTCAGGAAATTCTGTAATTTATTCACCCTCATTAACAACCCTGTTGTTCCAAACCTGTATGAGTTTCTTCCTTTCGCTGAACACAAAAGAAGATATTTTGATGAATGAGGATAACCAAACAGTTGATGGTCCCCATTGACTTCCATAGTATATTACTATATTATATTATATATAACTGTTTGGTTACCCCTATTTTTCTAAATATCATCTTTTGTAACCCTTTAAATTCCTATAAATTTAAACAAATATGTAAAGAAAATTGTTGGATCTTATTTCTTATGGAAACTGGGTTGAAGGTTGAGCTTGACGAATGCAGTCAACACTGCAATTGTGTAAATGTTAACTGAGTGAGATTTACTAGTCTTCCCTTTATGCTGTAAAAAGCCCAAATGATGTTTTTTTTTTTTTTTTAATTATTATTAATGGTGGGAAATCGTGCGGTACGCAAAATGTGGGGCACAATTAAAGATTACGTTATATTTAAAATTGATTTAAAATTGTGTATTACTATAAGCTGAATATCAGTTCAGTAAGTTGTCAATTACATTTACATTTAATCATTTAGAAGAGGCTTTTGCAGAAGCGACTTACAAATGAGAAGAACAATAGAAGCTGTTAAACTACCAAAAGAATATTGGGAATATTGGGCTGCCCCCTCAATATTCGACTAACCGTTACTCGACTAGAAGAGGTTAGGTCGACCAAAATTTTTGTTGCAGAAAAAAGCTTGCTATAAATGGGCACATAAGTGTTTTTGTGGCGAGCGAGCTTACTGCATGACGTGTAGGTGCCGGCACGATCACGTTTACTCCATCATTTTTGCTCTTACGGATAAGAGTAATGCAAACTGTAAAGGTTCTACTTTTGTTTCTGTAAACTCAAACAATAACAACAAAGCGTGTTTTTGTAAAATAATGAAAACAATCAGGATGCGTTTTCTGTTGTTCTGTCAGTGATATTAGTCTATGGTGAAGGACCTACCTGAGAGATTGGACTTGAACCATGCGATTGCGGTTCCTGAGATAATGTCAATTATGTTGTCCGCAATGCTTCATGGGATTGTACTTCTATCTAACATTAAAGTCGATAAGTCTTGTACCTTTGTATTTTTGTCCAACTTTCAAATACTCTTTGCTTCAAATCCAAGTTTGTAATGTTATGATTCACCTTGTAACTGGTTGGCTTTGTTTGTGGCTTCAAAAGTTTGAAATGAGACTTAAAAAAATCCAAGTAATGAATGGAAAGAAAATACTTCCAGAACCAGCACCACTGAAAAAGTGGGAGGTCACTAATACGCTATTTCAATAAAATATAAATACTTTCAAATACGAAAGGAAATCATGCAATCAAATCAATTTAAGAAGTATACAGTATAAAATAGCATTTACAAAATGATCACATAAAAGCTACCCAAAAAAAGAGATTTAAAAATACTTAAGTATTCTGCATGTCAAGTAATGGAACCTCAAATTGTATGTTATTAGTGAAATAAGTTGAATTCTGTGTATCATTTAATCTCTAATATCTTCCTTTAGATGAGTCTTTCAACCCTGGAGAAGAGGATGACGACGTCCCAGAAGAGTAAGGGATTTCAAACTTTTTCTTTTCTTGATTTATTTTTGATTAGTCAATCTTTCACTCTAACAATATAATGTTGTGTGTGTGCAGGTATGACAGTAACGCTTCAGAGAGTGTCAGCGAGGGAGAGGATGGTGACAGTGAAGATGAAGAAAAGAAGAAAAAAGTTGAAAAGAAGCCCAAGAAAGTGGTGAAAGAGAAGAAAGAGAGAAAGCCACGGAGAGAGGTCTTGGCCCTTTTTTTGCAACTTGTCACTAATATCTGAAATATCAGTATTTACATTAAATATCAGTATGTCTTAAAGAGTAAAGACATCAGAGAGATGCACAGTGGTGCCTTTGACACCATGCCTGTTCGTTCCTGTCTCGTAAAACTGCACACGATAAACATCACTGTGAAAAGCCTTAATACATTTACTGGCATCTGTTCAACAGTTCAGAAAACAAAACCCACGTTACCCCCAACTTGTGCACTTATTAAACCACACTTCCTCTCTCTGTGGTGAACAGAAAAAGGTGAAAGACGCAGGTGCTCCTAAGAGGCCGATGAGCGCTTACATGCTGTGGCTGAACGGCAACAGAGAACGCATCAAGAGTGAGCATCCTGGGATATCAGTTACTGAAATCTCCAAGAAGGCTGGAGAAATGTGGAAGCAGCTGGGCAAAGACCGGAAAGAGGTCAGCTGCATTCAAATCTCACACACACACACACACCCCAATAACCAGAAAGTCTTCACAATCCCTATTAACGAAAAATTATGAATATATTTGAAAAGCTATTATTACATTGCTAAATAAGGGATGAAAATACATTTACTATATAATCTCATTTAAAGATACAATGCTGCATTAAAGCCAGACTAAATAATGCCTGTTCTGACCCACCTCAATCCCTAGTATCAAAATATACTGTTTTAAATGCCGTGTAAATGCATTTACAAATGCAAACAGTCTGTGTAAAAACACCCAAATGCCACTTCAGAAGCGCCTCTGTGCCGCCTTTGGAGTGAAAATGTGATGAGATTCGATTTGAGGAAAATGGCAATCAACATCCAGTACGCAAATATTGCAGTGCCATTATTGGTGGTCATATTAAAACATTATTTTTTTAAAAACTTATAGCACAACCCTGACTCCCAGGCAGGTGTGTTGAATCTTTCCTCAATCAAAACACATTGGTTATGGACTTTAGTTCTGTGGCAAATTCTATGTTTTATGCATGGTCTAGTTTTCAGTTTTCTTTCCTACATATGCAGAGTGACTGCGGCACCACTGAATACATGTATTAGCCACTTACTGAATGATTTGTCTGTGGTTTGTTTTATTGTGCTGCAGACAGATGATTGAAGCATAAACTACTGATGCTGTGTTATAGAGTCAGCTGATTTGTTTATATAATTCAGCAGTATGTTTAGCTAAATGTCTCCTGTGTGTTTCGCAGGAGTGGGACAAAAAAGCAGAAGAGGCCAAGAAACAATACGTAAAAGCCATGAAGGAGTACAAAGAGAGTGGAGGGGGAGAGGGAGCGGCATCTGTTACTAAGTGAGCCAACTCTCTCCAAATCTCAAACACGCACTTTGTTTGTGTGAAAAAATGCTTTAAGATATAAAATTATTCTGTGTATTGTAGTGTTGGCACGATACCATAATTATTGTTTCGATACCGATACCAAGTCAAGAATTGCGATTTCGATACTTTTCCTGAATAGGGAGAAACACTCTCAAATATCATTGCTGTGCTTTATTTTAAAACCGGGACAACAGCGCGCGCTCTCCGTGGGCGTGTTCACATTAGAAGAATAATGAGCTGCAAGAACGATAATGAGAACGACTGACATCTCTTTTTATATAGATTACATAAACAGAGAATTAGTTTTGAATTAGATCATTTAAAAGTACACACTTTTATGATTATAAAGATATATTGCTCATGCCTGGGTGAACAACAGTATTCGCTGAGTTTTGTTTAAGTTTAGAGACGTGCACCAGAAAAAAAGTTCAGAGACGTAGAGGCAGAAAGCACAGCCTGTTCATTTTCTTTATTTTACTAAAGCACAATGTTTTATTTCGATTATTACAATTATTTTATTTGTATGTGGATACATAAAGTAGACATTTAACAGTTTATTTTTTCATAAGTCTGTAGGACCAGAAATGACGGAGTATTTTAAATCTATTTAGCTGCTATGTCACTGTCAGCAAGGTAGGCAAAGTACTTCCATATTTCACTCCTCCTCGCGTCATCTTTTTCTAGCAGTCGTGGACCGGCGGCCACAGTATCACTTGTGCTCGCACATGCAACATCTCGCTGTAGTGTTTGTCACATGACAGCTACAGCTTCTTTGCTGCGTGCGTGAGGAGAAAAAACACAGACGTCCATAGGGAGGCACTGGAAGCGTGCGTTGCACACACCAACATCTCTTACAAATCTGGAACGCGGTCATTCTTAGAAGGATAGATACCAATAAATTTAGGAATCGTGACGTTTTTAACTCACGAGAATCGCGATACTTTTGAAGTATCGGTGCACCGTGCAACACTATTGTATTGTATATCATTTATAACAACTTTAATTTGTATCAGGCAAGATATTACATTTTAACCAAGAACTCACCAGATGAATCATACATTACCATTCAAAAGTTTGGGGTCCTTTTTTTATACTCATCAAGGCTGCATATATTTGATGTACATATTGTGAAATATTACAATAATTCTTGTTCTAATATGCTGATTTGTTGCTCTAGAAACATTTGTTGTTATTATCAATGTTCTAAACCGTTGTGCTGCTTAATATTTTTGTGGGAACCGTGATACATTTTCTGGATTCTTTGAGTAGAAAGCAAAAGCACAGTATTTATGTGAGAAATCTTTTGAAACGTCTTAACTCTCTCTTTTGATCAGTTTAATGTGTTCTTGGTGAATAAAAGTGTTAATTTAAGAAAATCAACTTTGTTCTTTTGAAATGAGTGTTACGTGCAGCTCTGCTTTATATTGACAGTCATTGTTTCTGCTTTTAGGGAAAAGAAAAAGAAAGGAGGGAAGGTGGAAGCTAAGAAAAAGAGTGTAGTGGAAAAGGAGAAAAAGAAAGAAGGTGGAAACGAGAGCTTTAAGAGCAAAGAGTTCATCTCCAGCGAGGAGAGCTCATCTGAATCTGACCACGACAGAAGCAGCAAACGCAAGGTGTGTGAATGTGTTTCCTCTTGGGTTTATCAGTTATTTAAACTTGCATCAATTTAACCTGTCTAATCCATTGCAGGCTTCTGATGATGATGAGGAAGAGGAAGCCGCCTCCACACCAGCCAGTTCAGAGGAGTCAGGATCTGACTGATGTCACACTGACAGCACAAAGACATTTCCACATCTCAGGTTTCACAAATGAATAACTGATGAGTACTTGGACCAAGACTTTCTGCTCCCAGGCTGTTTGCGCTCCACGCACAGTTTCACATATTTTTCCATTCAGACTTGGAAATAGTCCGGTAAAATTTTTCCCTCCTTTGAGAGTGACACCAGAAACTCTCCCGTTTTTATTTTATTTTATTTTTTCTCCGGTTTTGGTAGACTGTCATAATTCAGGGAAGTGTGGATAGACCTACTTTGTAGAGGATTTTCAATTTTTTGCCTTTTTTCAAAATGGAAAGACTGCACTTCAGTAAATGTTTTGTTTATTTCATTAACATGTTTTGTATTTTTAGCTATCAAATTGTTAATCACTGTTTTGCAATAAAAGTTCAGTGAGTGATAAAGTGTGTGTGTGAAGAGCAATATCTGAAATCCTTGTGGGGACATTTTCTATTCTATGGCGAAGACCTTCTATGTCTGGCTTGTTCAGGCGGTGCTGAAGTCAAAAAGAGTTTTTTTTTTGTATCGAGTAGGCAAACTGGTTGGGTGCGTTACTGTAAATAAATTAGCCTACTGAACAAATTGCTGCAATAGACAGATGGGGGGCATCCAAATGTCTAGAACCGGCCCTGGTTTATCTGTTAAATTTACCTTATCCTGCAAATACGGAACATTAAACCCGCTTAAGTAGCAAGGCATTGTCCCAACACAGCACATGTCCTGCTGTCAAACATCTGAGATGACTCAACTAATCACCCTTTCCAAAAGGATTTTGTTAGCACTGAAAGGCAAGTAAATTAACCCCATCAGGGGTACAAAGTACCAGTAATGGCTTACAATGAGAGCTTGTGGCTTTTAATACAGCAGAAGTCCTTCAATGAAGATCTGTGGTCTGGCAAAAGCAAAGGGAAGTTGAAAAGAACATGTGGTTTTTAATACGATAGAAGGGGTAAGAGAGACGGATGAAGATGTGCTTGATGGTCTGATGTAAAATTATATTGAAAATGATCTCCTCCTTTGTTTTTAAATGATTTAAAATAAAATTTAAATAACATTACCGTATACATGATATAACCTATATTAAATAGATCAATCAAAACAAAACATACAATATATCCCATCCTCTCCCGCTGTCAAGCTCCTATTTTTTCTCATGGGTGTCGTTGTATGTGGTCTTTGAAGGAGAATACATTTTATTGTGCCATGTGCAATATCAATAATGCCAGTGCTCAACGCATGTGTAATTTATGGGAAGTTGTGTTCACTCAAAAATGCTTCTTTGAAAGCTTTCCAGTTGGAGATGACGTGACGTTGTAATTGACCACAAACATAATGGGCTCACTTCAGTGAAGAGGAAATGTGATCTTCATTTTAAGTGTACACAATTTGCAAACGATTCCAGAAATTTACTAGCAGGCCAGAGCAGCATCCATCAGTAAATATGGGTTAGGCAGTATGATGGCGAACAGCTTTATTTTTTTATTTTTTCACCTTTATCCTATTTTTACGTTAAGTGGTACATTTCTAAAATCAGGATACTCTGTGATTGGCATGGCATCTCATCTTGTTTGTAAAGGGAACCTGTCTGCAGCAGTACAATAGCAAATGGCATTAAACACCCGGATTATATATATATATATATATATATATATATATATATATATATATATACTACACACATTCATAGTGCAGGTTGGAGATGCTCAATAAGCAGAGGTAACAACATCAGTTTATCCACTTAAAAAGTATGACGGCGCAAGTGTTAAATTACGAAATGTGTATAATCTGAGATTGTCTGATAATCAGCAGATTGTCTTGTTTGATATAACATTTATTCAAAACATTCACCTTAATTTAAAAATAATAATAGAAAACCCATCTGAGAACATGAGAGTTGTAAAACATGAGAGTTGTAAAACAAAAAAAATCTTCTATGGGACCCTCAAACCATAGGCTCTGGGTTTCACAAATTCACGTTTTTGTTGTTTGCATGGAGATGGTAAAGGCATCGTTTTCACAACCTTCAAAAACTTGCGTTTTCAGGCTGTTGTCGTGTAAATGAATGGCCAAAACGCATAAAAAGTTTCCCTTTTCACAGGCATCCATCCACAGCAAAAACCACAACTCGAAAAACGGCAAGACATTATCGGACAAAAGACAACTGAAACATACAGGTCCTTCTTAAAAAATGTGCATATTGTGATAAAGTTCATTATTTTCCATAATGTAATGATAAAAATTAAACTTTCATATATTTTAGATTCATTGCACACCAACTGAAATATTTCAGTTCTTTTATTGTTTTAATACTGATGATTTTGTCATACAGCTCATGAAAACCCAAAATTCATATCTCAAAAAATTAGCATATCATGAAAAGGTTCTCTAAACGAGCTATTAACCTAATCATCTGAATCAACTAATTAACTCTAAACACCTGCAAAAGATTCCTGAGGCTTTTAAAAACTCCCAGTCTGTTTCATTACTCAAAACTGCAATCATGGGTAAGACTGCCGACCTGACTGCTGTCCAGAAGGCCATCATTGACACCCTCAAGCAAGAGGGTAAGACACAAAAAGAAATTTCTGAACAAATAGGCTGTTCCCAGAGTGCTGTATCAAGGCACCTCAGTGGGAAGTCTGTGGGAAGGAAAAAGTGTGGCAAAAAACGCTGCACAACGAGAAGAGGTGACCGGACCCTGAGGAAGATTGTGGAGAAGGACCGATTCCAGACCTTGGGGGACCTGCGGAAGCAGTGGACTGAGTCTGGAGTAGAAACATCCAGAGCCACCGTGCACAGGCGTGTGCAGGAAATGGGCTACAGGTGCCGCATTCCCCAGGTCAAGCCACTTTTGAACCAGAAACAGCGGCAGAAGCGCCTGACCTGGGCTACAGAGAAGCAGCACTGGACTGTTGCTCAGTGGTTGCATGTCATTCGGAAATCAAGGTGCCAGAGTCTGGAGGAAGACTGGGGAGAAGGAATCAGTGATGGTCTGGGGTGCCATGTCATCTGCTGGTGTTGGTCCACTGTGTTTTATCAAGGGCAGGGTCAATGCAGCTAGCTATCAGGAGATTTTGGAGCACTTCATGCTTCCACCTGCTGAAAAGCATTATGGAGATGAAGATTTTTCAGCACGACCTGGCACCTGCTCACAGTGCCAAAACCACTGGTAAATGGTTTACTGACCATGGTATTACTGTGCTCAATTGGCCTGCCAACTCTCCTGACCTGAACCCCATAGAGAATCTGTGGGATATTGTGAAGAGAAAGTTGAGAGACGCAAGACCCAACACTCTGGATGAGCTTAAGGCCGCTATCGAAGCATCCTGGGCCTCCAGAACACCTCAGCAGTGCCACAGGCGGATTGCCTCCATGCCGCATTGAAGCAGTTATTTCTGCAAAAGGATTCCCGACCAAGTATTGAGTGCATAACTGAACATAATTATTTGAAGGTTGACTTTTTTTTTTTTTTATTAAAAACACTTCTTTTATTGCTCGGATGAAATATGCTAATTTTTTGAGACAGGAATTTTGGGTTTTCATGAGCTGTATGCCAAAATCATCAGTATTAAAACAATAAAAGTCCTGAAATATTTCAGTTGGTGTGCAATGAATCTAAAATATATGAAAGTTTAATTTTTATCATTACATTATGGAAAATAATGAACTTTATCACAATATGCTAATTCTTTGAGAAGGACCTGTAAATATATGAAATAATGATAACTAAAACAGTTGGCAACTATGGAAACAAACTCAGACAAAGGAAGTGAAAACGGAAAGAAACCAAATGCGAATATTTTGTTGTTGATCAGTCATATTGCATAATATTCTTCACATGAATTATACATTTTTTAAGTTACCTTTTTTTCAGTGTAATTGGGGGAGGGGTTGATGAGTTTGGTATTAAAATGATTTTGAACAAGTAAATTGGATTAATCCATGGCCATCCCCATATTTTAATGGTACAACTGGTGTGGTTTGACAGGAAACATATACGATAAACAATACATTTTCAACAGTGCCCGCCCACTTTTCAGCAGTGTACCTGGAAGTTTTTTTGTTTTGTTTTTTCCCATTGTTTTCCATTCATTTCTCCCTTTGGGATTAAAAAAAAAATGTGTTAAAGCGTTATAAGCCATGAACAAAGCCAACCAGCTACGAGGCGAATCACATCACAAACTTTGATTCGAATTAAAAAGTTATTTGAAAATTGGACAAAAATACAAAGGTACAATAACGGCTTTAATGATAGATAGAACTACAATCCTATGAAGCATTGCAAATGACATCAAATTAAAAACAACGGAGAAATATAAAACCATACTCATTTTAAAATGTTGATTATACAAATATTTAAGTATTTTGAGAGCGTTGGGAGATGACTTGATTACTTAATTCGCATCATAGGAGTAGGCGGAGCTAAGGAGATGTTTGGTCTATTTTGCTTGTTTTGACTCTAATTGGTGGAATTTTAAGAACAGCATCACGGGTAATGTAGTCTTCACCTTAAATTTAGCTGTTAAACACAATATAAGAATAAGTTATAAGAAAAATAAGTTGAAAAAATGCAGACTGACGGCTTCAACAGCAGCAAATAACATAGATTAACCTCGCTCCTTGTCTTTAAAGGTTTAAAAGTTATCGTTAAAAATCAATTTCCCTATGGATTGACTCTTGCACCCTGCAGGTTTTGTGCTGATGATTTTGTTGAATGGTTTACTTGATAGCTATGTCACAAGGGTGAACAGTTTTGAGTTTTTAGAAATGTACTTTTTTACCAATGTGATTGTAACTTTTCGGAGGTGAAACGAAAACAACAATGGTAATGCATATTGTAACTGTATGTGTGGTGAAGATGCCAAAGACAAAATGTAACAAACGCAGAATCACAATGTGGAATACATTGAATTTACAGTATGTGCGTTAAGAGCTTTCACAAATCAACTGTTATAATTAGACGTAGTGATGTGTTTAAAGAATTGGTTTGTAAAAAAAAAAAAAAAAAAAGTGAAACATTTCCTTTAAATAAAGCTGAGAAGAGATGAGCAAATGAGCAGGCTATTAAGCAAATGCAGCCAAGGCCCCTTGGGGTCTGATGGAGGAGAGGCATGAACACGAAAAGGGGAGGGAAAATGTGGTCAAAAGTATTTTTTTCCCCAATGCATCAAGTAAAATAAGATCCCTCATTCAGCAGACGCACAGCAGTGAGGAACACACTGGTTTGTCCTGCACTGGATCTCGAGACTTTCTTCAGCGTACACTTGTTAGCGTTAAACTACACACTCTAACTCTATGGCTCCCAAAGTGCTGCGCTTCGTCACTGATTTCTTCGTCTATGAAACAGCCAAATCAGTTGTAGTGAAGAGCTGGTCTGTTGGAGTCATCAACCGTTTTGTCCAGCTGTTGATTATTCTGTATTTTATCTGGTAAGCTTTGATTATGTCCTTGTTGCTAATTTAAACTCATTTTAAATATTAGAGTGGGTTTTTTTTAGGGCTAATAAATGGAGAAAAA
Source organism: Meda fulgida (assembly GCA_030578275.1). NCBI lineage: Eukaryota > Metazoa > Chordata > Actinopteri > Cypriniformes > Leuciscidae > Meda > Meda fulgida. The sequence continues at coordinate 13,028,718 of CM060629.1, forward strand.
ACAAATAAGGGTTTAATGCAGTGATTGTACTTGGTGGTGTTGGAGATTGAAGAGCAGAAAATGTAATTAACCTTCGAAAATGTACACGTAAATGTTTTGAATAATGAAGGTTTGGGACTAATTAATATAACTGCTGAAATGTATTATTTCTGCTTTGTTGCGTAAGTCCGTGAATGGGTGTAAGTGCACCATTAGTTAGTTAATGATTATCCATCGATTATATCTATCTATCCATCCCTCCATCTATACAATTATCTATATCTATAGATATATAGTCTGTTTATTACCCATTTAGATGACTAACTTTTTAGCCAGATAATAATAAAAGTATTTTTTAATAGTGAACAGGTTCGATCACTTATTTGTTGTGCACGTGTTTGTGTTTTCAGTTGGGTGTTTCTGCATGAAAAAGGACATCAGCTACGGGACACTGGGATTGAGTCTGCGGTCATGACCAAAGTGAAGGGCTTGGGCAACTTCAATAACCGTGTGATGGACGTAGCAGACTATGTAGTTCCATCACAGGTCAGCAAACGTACATTTCAACGTTGACATATGAAACTCCACACAGTTATGTTTTGGATCCCCCTTCTCTTCCAAGTCTTGTGAACTTTTCTGCACATTTTTTCAGGGTGCTTCATCGTTCTCTATCATCACCAACATGGTCATCACAGCCAATCAGACGCAAGGATTTTGCCCTGAGGTGACACCCAAACCTCAGCGGACTTTAAATATACTTTAAAGATGCGACCTTATGTACTTACACACTCTCTCTCTCTCTACTCTTCCCTTTGTCTGTCAGACTGACATGAAGTTTACTTGCAAAACTGATAATGACTGCAATAATAATAGCTCAAATATAGGGAATGGTGAGTTTGTTCTCTTTCTAAGGCTGACATCACTTTCAGGTCTACTAATACTCATAGTACTTCAGCGAGTAGCAGAGAAGCATGCTAATACTTTCTAGGTTGCTTGATACATCTCTCCTTTTTACAGGTATTTTAACAGGCAAATGCTTGATCAATAATGTTACAAATAGTACAGGATGGTGTGAAATTAAAGGCTGGTGCCCTGCAGAGGATGACAACCTTTCTGGGTAAGAAAAAGTGCAATCTTTTGGACTTGTAATTCAAGATCGTTTTAATGCTAGACACATTAATAAATCTGCTCACTCTCAGAACGCCAATGAAAGAGGTGGAGAACTTCACAATCTTCATCAAAAACAGCATTCGCTTCCCTCTGTTCGATGTCACTAGGTGAGTGTTTTACCTTTGCGCAAGGATTAAAAACTATGTGAGAAGCCATTTCATTTTAACATTTATTTTTAGAATTGAATCTCATTTTTAAAAAGTTGCTGTCTACATTTTTTAAGTACAATCAACTTAGATGTACAAGTAATTTCAACTTAAATGACATTAAACTGCCTTAAAAATTACTTGAATATTGTATAGTTAAAATAAAAAAGTTTTAAACTGCTTAACTTCTTTTGAGGAGTTTAAGTAGCTAAAACATGTGTTGTCATGACTTACTGTTCATATAATTTTTTTACAGTGTATGAATGTACCAAAATGGATTATTTTTAAGATGTGATTACAAAAAAAAAAAAAAAAACTTCATTGCATAATGGACTTTGGGCGAAGTGATAGACTTACGTTCAATGGCGTAAAAATAAAACATACAATATGTTGACTGCACTGTTTCAATTATTTATTCATCTGCCACAATAGTGTAATAACGTTCAACCACCTTGTGGTTCATTTGATTAATGTCAATAATTCCATCAAAATGTTCATCAATAACCCTAAATTTATTGACTGCTCTAAATATAATTAATATTGTACCCTTTTGAAAGAAAGCCCAAATAATAACAATAGCCTGCTATTGCTTCAGACTACTGATGTGCTGTTTCTCTCTTACTTTCACAGGGGCAATTTCCATTCAAGCTTAGACCAGTCTTACATTCAGAAATGCACCTTTGACCCAGTGCTCGAGCCGTTGTGTCCGATCTTCAAAGTGGGACATATCCTGAAACAACTCAATCAAAGCTTGGACAACATTACTAAAATTGTAGGTCAACTTAGCTTTGCCTTTCATCTCTTCCTATTATTAATTTATCAAAGAGATCAGTTTAATCTTTTTGACTTCTGCCAGTTTACTACAGCAAAAGTTAATATGCCTTGTCTTGATCGGCATGGTGCTACACAACTGTCTGGTTTGTGAGTTGATTAAAGGCTAATTAATATGGAGGACCGAACCCGCAGAAATTAAAAATGAATAAATGTGTAGCAGACCCCTCACGAATGATGGACAAAACTTTACTGATATTGATGAAGTTTATTGAGTCCGTTTTCACTTCAAATATCACCTCATAGATCACCGTAAGAGCTGAACAAAGAAAATACAAAATCTCGCATTAACGACTCAATCAAAACTCTCTCTCTCTGTTACATTATCACTAAATTTCAGCAAATTAGACAAACACTAATTACAACAAATCGTAAACATATATATATATATATATATATATATATATATATATATATATATATATACATCTTATGCATTTTTGGGGGGTGCTTATCAAAGTTATAACGTTAATAGCCTGCAAAACTCCTAAGAACAGGCTTTATGCAAAGCTTCACTACTTCCTGAACCTCAGCCAGCCGTTTGTTTCCTGTCTGCCATTATTGGACAAACTGATTAATCCAGGTGAGCCTGATTATTGTTACTGAGGCTAGGCACACCTGGATTAATCAGTTTGTCCAATAATGGCAGACAGGAAACAAACGGCTGGCTGAAGTTCAGGAAGTAGTGAAGCTGTGCATAAAGCCTACTGCGTGCTCTCCCTTTCCTTTCCTTCAATCAGCCGCGTGCTCTTTTCTTACTTCCTTTTTTCCTGTTTTGCCCCGTAGACCACAAAACCCGTCAAAATAAAAGTCCCTCCTTAATAAGACCAAAATACATTTCCTAAACCTAATTTAAACTAACAGGAATATCAATATATATATATATATATACACACAAAAAGAATTAGATGAACACATCAAAGTCTGTTACAAAATGAATAGCCTAAATAAATAAATATGCAAAAAACGCCCCAGGAAATCAATTTATAGGGGAAATAACACCTCTTTATGGAAAAGTTTGTTGCTGTCAACATTGTTTTTGGAAGATAGGCTTATATTAAAAATGCAGTTAGTTTCTGTGTATGGATCTACAATGCATGGCATAAAATGTGGTTGGTGGATAATTTGACGCGCTTCCGCGGATTCTGTTCATGTGTGCCCAGACATTTTAGAAATCCCGACCTGCTGATGTTTTACCTTGTTTTACTGTCTATGTGTTTAACGGGCATGTCCGTAATAAAGAGTAGGCCTTGCCTATGTATGGTGAACCTATATAGCTACGTAGCCTACAGTTAGGGTGATATTAAAGAACATAAACCGTGATATAAGATTTTGGCCATATTGCCCATCTCAGTCATTTATTTCCTGCGTAACCTGTAAAGTCACGTCCACAGACCTCTTGCGTATTGTTTGGTCACACCACAATGTGTCACTGTGGCCTCAAATCTTCAGCACTGCCACTCTGAGCTCGATTGCTATGTCTGAGGTAAAACACGCCCCCCTCATTAGCATACAGAGCAATAAATGTATAAAAACATAAACTTAGACATAAATACATATATAAATAAATACATGTGAAAATAAATAAAAGTGGAAATAAATAAATGAAAAAAACAAATAGATGTGGAAAAAATAGAATTATACATAAATAAGGAAATAAAAGTATAAATAGTCTTTTTATTTTATTTTACATTTCTTCGCATATTAATTTGTTTGTTTGTTTGTTTGTTTGTTTATTTATTTATTTATTTATTCATTTATTCATTCATTTTCAATTTCTGTAGGTTTGGTCATCCATAAATTAAACCCAATGTAAAATCAAATATATAGCCTACAATTTGGAACGACAATTTCCACACAAAAAAAACACAAAAAAAATGAAAATCGCAAAAAAAAAGAAAAGCGATATAACGAAACTGCAATATCACGTATTTAAATTCGCAGAAGAGTCTTTGTTATAATAGCTATATATTGCTAGTACTGTGTTGGAGCCCCTCTTGCCTTCAGAACTGCCTTAATTCTTCGTGGCAATAGATTCAACAAGGTGCTGGAAACATTCCCCAGAGATTTTGGTCCATACTGACATGCATCACGCAGTTGCTGCAGATTTGTCGGCACATCTATGATGGGAATCTCCCGTTCCACTGCATCCCAAAGCTGCTCTATTGGATTCTGGTGATTGTGGAGGCCATTTGAGTTTAGTGAACTCACTGCCATGTTCAAGAAACCTATTTGAGATTATTTGAGCTTTGTGACTGCGTAGGCTACATCCTGCTTGCAGTAGCCATGCATTTATTTTCTTTCATTTAGCTTTCTCTCTGGCTTCTGCCTGCTTTCAGTGTGGCAAAGAACAGCCTCGTCATAGGAACAATCAAACCTGAGCCATGGTGAAGTGTACATAGCTGCCAACTTTTGAGTTTAACTTGAGATTTTAACTCATTTGCGGCATAACTAGTCGATCACGAGTGGCTCAACAGATCTATAGATAAACTCATCTTTCAGGCATTTGACCGACCGGGTTGACATTTCAGCGTGAGAAATCGGGGGTATGGCGTGAGAACTCAATCAAATGCGGGTGTCTCACGGCCAATGCGTGAGAGTTGGCATCTCATTTCTGGTGAAGGAAAAGGCTTACAGCACCTGGTATTCCCAGGCGGTCTCCCTTCTCCCTCAAGTACTAACCAGGCCCGACCCAGCTTCCGAGATCGGGTGAGATCAGGCGTGCTCAGGGTGGTGTGCTATTTAAAGAAGGCACACCGGCGGGACTTGAGAGGGGCGTGGTGCGAAGTGGCGGTTTGTTTGTATCTCCAAGAGATATTTTCTTTGCTTTTTTCGTTTGTTTTGGTTTGTTTTGTTTATTTTTATTTGGCGGTTTGGCATAATCTGATTTGTGACTGGGTCTGGATAGTATAATGGAGGAAGATGATGAGAGTGGGGATTGGTTAAAAGGTCAAGAAGATTGGAAAAATCAAGGTTATGTAAACGGTAGAGGGAGAGGAGGAAATTATACTAGGTCTAATGGGGCTGAGGGAATGGGGAAAGGACCATCGAAGAGGAGTATTGAAGATGTATCTGATGAAGTAGGTAGAGGTGTGAGAAGGAAGGTAAGTCAGGAAGATGATTTGAAAGTAATCGTTAAATTTAAAGAGGGGCATGATATAAACGAAATTGGTTTGTTTACATTGACGAGTGGATTGAAAAAGGTAGTAGGAGACATAGAAATGGCAAAAGTGTTACGAGATGGCAGATTACTAATTAAATGCAGGAACATTGAGCAAAGAGAGAAGGCTGAGAGATTACAGTCGGTGTGTAAGAAAGAAGTGAGTGAAGTACGAAGCTTTGTAGGTATAAGAACAAGGGGAGTGATCACAGGTATACCGATTGGGGAAAAATTAGACGAGCTTAAAAAGAACATTAAGGGAGGAACTGTAGTGGACATAAAAAGACTTAAAGCAAACCGTAATGGAGAGAAAGTAGATAGCACTACAGTACTTTTGGAGTTTAAGGAGCAAGTGTTGCCAGATAAAGTGATGGTGGGCTATTTGAGTTTCAGGGTGCGGGAGTACATCCCTCCACCAACTCGATGCTATAAATGCCAAAGGTATGGTCATATAGCAAATGTATGCAAAGGGAAATTAAGATGTGGGAAGTGCGGAGGAGAGCATGAATATGGGAAATGTGGAGAGGGGGTTGAGAGGAGATGTTGTAACTGTGGTGGGGATCATACGGCTGCGTATGGGCGATGTCCTGTAAGTAAAAGGGCAGTGGTGGTACAACAGATACGGACAACAAAAAAAATTACATATGCTGAGGCGGTAAAGGTAGTCAATATGGAAAGGAAAGAGACACAGGAGATAAATGCAACACAAGGTGGTGCTGAATGCAGAAGGCCAAAGGAGGATGTGTTAAGCTCAGAGAAATTGATACTGTTCATTGCGTACGTGGTTAATTGTTCTGATCAAGCTAAAACGAGAACAGAGAAAATAAAAATAATTGTTAAAGCTGCTGCAAAGTTCTTGAATGTGGATAATTTATCGTGGGAAAAAATACAAGCTGATCTTATGCAGGGTGAAACAAATGATCCATCATTAACACCTCTAAGAACTTATTGATTTTACAGTGGAATGCAAGAAGTCTTATAGCAAATGGGCAGGAGTTAAAAGGTTTTATTAATAATTTAGAGGTTAAGCCAGATGTAATTTGCATTCAGGAGACATGGCTTAAACAGTCGTTAGATTTTGTTATAAAGGGGTACATAAGTATAAGAAGGGATAGAGTGGAGGGAAGTGGTGGAGGGTGTGCAACATTTGTTAAAAGAGGGATGCAGTTTAGAGAGGTTAAGAAGGGTGTGGATTTAGAATATATTGTAATAGAAATATGGACAGATAGTGGTAGTATGGGTATCATTAATTTTTACAATCCATGCAGACAACTAGAAGATGAGAATCTGGATGAAATGTGGGATAACTTAAATGGTAAAGGTATTTGGTGTGGTGATTTTAATGCACATAGTACTCTTTGGGGGGATAGGGATGATTCTAATGGAAAAGTTATTGAGGAATATTTGGGTGAGAAGGGGCTAGTATGCTTGAATGATGGATCAGGTACGAGAATAGATATAGCTAGGGGATATGAATCTGCAATAGATCTGACTTTGGTTACAAAGACAGTAGCTGATAAATGTAGCTGGGAAGTATTGAGGGAAAGTAATATAGGCAGTGACCATTTTTTAATTACAATTAAGGTAGGAGTGGAGGTGATAAGAGAGAGTGTAATGAGGGAAGGTAGGTGGATGTTAGAAAGAGCTGATTGGGATACATTTAGAGAGTTGAGTGAATACAGATTGGTGGGTGTAAATAAGGATCAAAGTGTTGAGAATTTATGTAGGGAAATCAGCAGCAGCGTAATAGAAGCAGCAGAAGTAGCTGTACCTAAAACAAAGAATAAAAATGTCATCAAAATTGTTCCTTGGTGGACTAAGGATTGCAGTGAGAGTATAAAGCATAGAAATAGAGCCTTTAGAATTTTGAAAAGATCACACAACTTTCAGAAAATGATTGAATACAAAAGATTGCAAGCAATAGTGAGACAGACAATAAGGAAGGCAAAAAAAATATACTGGGAAAAGTTTTGTGAATCTATTGGTAGAACTACACCAATACAACAAGTGTGGGGTATGATAAAGAAAATGAGGGGTAATGGGAGAGAATATGAATATCCAATAATGTTAGATGATAGTAGGATTATTACTAATAGCAGGGACAAGGCTGAAGTTATAGCAAAGACATTAGTAAAGGTACATAGTGAAGCAAATTTAGATCAGATAGAAAGGGAAGGAAGAGAAGCTACTAAACTAAGATATAGTGCTGAGTTGGGTAATGATAATGAGGAAGGTGGTGTGATGGAGGTTCTATTTACAATGAAGGAACTGAATTGTGCTTTGAAGAAGGTGGGGAAATCTACACCAGGGAATGACAAGGTTTGCTATGCAATGATAGAAAATCTAACTGATAAAGGTAAGGAAGTAATATTGGCTCTTTTTAATAAAATATGGGTAGAAGGGGTAATCCCTTGCAATTGGAAGGAGTCAATTATTATTCCTATTAGGAAACCTGGTAAAGACGCTAAATTGCCTAGTAGTTATAGGCCTATTGCACTGACATCTCAGTTGGGTAAGACCATGGAACGAATGGTAAATGATAGATTAGCATTCTATTTAGAAACTAAAAATGCATTAAGGAATTACCAGAGTGGTTTTAGGAAAGGTAGGGGGACTATGGACCCAACTGTGGTACTTGAAGATGACATCAGAAAAGCTCAGGTAAACAAAGAAACAGTTTTAGCTATATTTTTTGATATAGAGAAAGCATACGACATGATGTGGAAGGAGGGGCTTCTTATCAAATTATATCAGTTGGGAGTAAAGGGGAGAGTGTTAGTGTGGGTAAAATCCTTTTTATCTGGGAGGAAAATTAGAGTTAAAGTAAATGGGGTTTTGAGTGAAGTGTATGAGGTAGACAATGGTACTCCTCAAGGGAGTATTATTAGCCCATTATTTTTTTCAGTAATGATAAATGAGATATTTATAAATGTAGAAAGGTCTATTGGTGTAGCTTTATTTGCAGATGATGGAGCAATGTGGAAAAGGGGAAGAAATATCAATCATATTGTAAATAAGATACAACAAGCAGTGGATACAGTACACACATGGACAATTGAATGGGGATTTAGGATATCTGTGGAAAAAACTAAGGTCATTTTCTTCACAAGGAAGAAAATAAGTCAGGAGTTACAGATTCAAATATCAGGTAAGGAATTGGAAAGAGTAGAGAGCTTTAAATATCTAGGTATATGGTTTGACAAAAGATTAACATGGGCAGTTCATATTCAGAAGATGGTAGAAAAGTGTAAAAAGGTATTGAATGTAATGAGGTGTTTGCATGGGGTGAAATGGGGTGCAACTAGGAGTGCTATGCATACAATATATACTGGACTGATTAGATCAGTTTTTGATTATGGGTGTGTTGTATATGGGTCTGCTGCTAAGACAGCTTTAAATAAACTAGACAGAGTACAGAGTCGAGGTTTAAGATTATGTTGTGGAGCCATGAAGACAACTCCAGTGGCAGCCATCCAAGTAGAGATGGGGGAGTTGCCTTTAGATCTCAGAAGAGACCAGCTTAGCCTGGTTTTTTGGGCAAACCTTAAAGGTCATAGGGAAGACCATTTGAGTCAATCTACATTGGTAGAGTGTCAAGAGAGACAGAATGGTAGAAAAAGTAGTTTTGGGTGGACTATTGGACAGAAAATAAATGAGATGGAAATAGCCTTGTTGGATATAAGTCCCACAGTAGTATTTTCAAGAGTTCCTTTATGGACTCTTGAAGATCTTTCAGTTGATCTCAGTCTTTTGGAGGAAACTAAGAATGGGGATATAGATAGTAATATGGTGCAGGGGTATTTAGTTGAAAGATATGGGGATAGGATTATAATGTACACAGATGGATCCAAAAGGGATGGGAGAGTGGGGGTGGCTTTTGTTATTCCAAAATTAAAAGTAGCAACTCAAAAAAGAATTAATGATAATTTAGCAGTCTATACAGCAGAACTAATTGCTATTTTAATGGCACTCTCTTGGGCTGTGAGTAACAGGCCAAGAAGTTTAGTAATTGCTTCAGACTCAGCGTCAGCTCTGATGAGTATTCAGAACATAAATTCACAATCTAGACAAGACATTGTTGTAGAAATTGTCCAAATGGCTAGTACATTAATTAAAACTGGAGTCAATGTTGGACTTGTATGGGTACCTGCCCACAAAGGAGTAATAGGGAATGAGTTGGCGGATAAGTATGCAAAAAAGGCAACAGAAATGGGGTATATAAGTTTAAGCATTAAGTATAGTAAAGAAGAGGTGAAATCAATCATTAAAAGAAAGATAAAGGAGAAGTGGCAAGTGTTGTGGGATAATGGTCAGACTGGTAGGAGACTATATAATATCCAAAAAAGAGTGGGGGTGAGTAGAAGTACTTGCAGAAATACACAGGAGGAGAACATTATTTCAAGAATGAGACTTGGGCATACAGGCTTAAACAGTACATTATTTTTAATGGAAAAACATGCTGATGGGAGGTGTAGTGTATGTAACACACAGGATACCATAGAACATGCTATTGAAGAATGTACTAGATATAGTAATGAGAGACAACAGTTAATCCAGCAGTTAGAAGATGAAGAGATACCTTTGAAAGTAAGGGATATTTTGCTAAGGAATTCGGGAGATTTTTGTTTTGGGTTTTTATTTTCCTTTTTTAGAAGAACAGGTTTAATAAAGATAATTTAAGTGTAGGGAAATAATTTATCCAGACCTACACTCCATTTCAGAAGGTGGCGGTAATGCAACCAGACGTTATTTGCCAACCGCCATAAAAACAAGAAGAAGAAGAAGAAGAAGAAGGGGACTTGAGAGGAACAGAACCCTTTTCCCCTTAATAATTGTTTGTATCTTTTTAAAAATTCTTTCAAAAAATATTCCCGCTTTAATTAGAGTCAGCTCAGTTTGCTGAGCGAGTTTATCCCCCGGTTGCACAGACAAGGCTAAATGTTAAATATGTGTGCCATTGTTTTGTCACAAGAAGAATATCAGTGATTTTTTTTTTTTTTTTTTTTTTTTTTTTAGAAAGGCACTTTTGTAAAAGTTACTTAAATGTCCTAATTGAACTAAGTACAATCCTGTCTTAAAGGGATAGTTCACCCAAAATTGTCATTACTTACCCTCATGTTGTTCTTAACCAGTAGCCTGTGAGTTTCTTTCTTCTGTTGAACACAAAATATGATATTTTGAAGAATGTTAGTAATCAAAAACGGTCATGGGCCTCATTGAATTCCATAGTATTTTCTTTTCTTTCCAATGGCTGCCGTCAACTGTTGGATTAACAACATTCTTTAAAAGATCTTCTTCTGTGTTCAACAGAAGAACGAAATTCATTCAGGTTTGAAACAACATGAGGGTGAGTAAATGATGAGTTTTCATTTTTGGGTAAACTGTATCTCTTTAATCTAAGCCATGTCTGTAAAACCAGGCTTGTATCTAGCAATTCTGACTTTATTTCTCGCAATTCAGAGTACGTAACTTGTCGTTTCGGACTCTTTTTCTCAGAACTGTGAAGTAAACATTTTTAAATTAAAAGTCACTTTTTTATCCTGTGGCTGAAACAAACTAGCTTCCATACGCCTACTTATTTAGTCTTATAGTAGTCGTGTGTAACCTGTAAAAATACAGTATAGGTCAAAAACGAAGATGGATTCTGTTTAATTCTGGCCTAGAGGGATGAATTGAATAATCTACTTTAATGTGGAAACAGCTCATCAAATTTAATACAATTACTGCCTGTTTTTTGTTTTGTTTTTTGTCAGGGAGGAGAGATTGTAATTAACATCAACTGGAAGTGTAATCTTGACTATGATGTGGAGAACTGCAAACCCAAGTACTTCTTCACACGCATAGATGCTGCTTTTGAGCACAGCAAAGCCTCTAAAGGATATAACTTCAGGTAGCGCATGAACACACATGGCTACTCGTGCACCGTTCCGGCTTTTCTGCTACTGCATCTTGTTTTTGTCTCTTCCAGGTTTGCTAAATACTATCAGTCCGAAGATGGGACTGAGTATCGAACGCTTCATAAAGCTTTTGCCATCCGCTTTGAAATAATAGTGTCTGGCAATGTAGGTATTTTGTACAGCCGCCCTATACGCTATATAAAGCAGCTTTTGTGACACATATGGGCTTGTGTGTGTTTAACTTTGCGTATCTATTTCCAGGCGGGAAAGTTTAACACTGTGCCATTTCTGATTACTTTGGTCACAGCATTCACTTCAGTGGGATTGGTAAGATTATTGTCACATGCAAAGATTAATGATGGCAACAACAAAAAAAACACATATCTGACTGTTGTATATTTTTGCAGGCTACAGTGTTCTGTGACATCATCCTTCTCAATTTCCATAAAGGGGCGGACCAGTACAAAGCAAAGAAATTTGAAGAGGTGCCAGATTGTTTATCTGACTTGAGTTTGCTTATGTACGTATGCAGAGGTAAAGTAGAGCGATGTCTTATCTTTCTATCCCCTTTATAACAGGTATCAGGCATTGTGCAGGAGTCAATGGGACCCTACCAGGGCAGCCAGGTGTCAATCAAAGCTTTGGGGAAGAGCTCAAATGACTCGGGGACCTTTTCTATTGGACGACAGGAGTGAGTCACGCGGCCTGAACAAACCCATGAGACTTTCAAATAATTATACTACTTGTTTCTAGATTTTTTATTATTTGCAGTTTCTTCAAGTAATAATATAAATACCTTAGTTTGCTTTAATTCTGTGAACCTTTAGGGCTGTTAATGCATTGAAGTATAGCTATTCTTCACTCAGCCTCTAACCCTCAGAAAACACACATTGCTGGACACTTGTTGGCAGTTTCATCAACATATTATTTTCTGAAGAAATGAAAAAATAATTCACAATTTATATATGTCTACAGAATTACAGTTTAAGCATTTAACCCTTGTGCATCCTTAAAGACATTTTTTTTCTTTTTCTTTTTTTTGGATCATTAATTCACATGTTAATGCCAACTGCATACATTGTGTGTTATTCTTATTGGAATTTTACCATTTCACCCCCATTTCCTTTAATAAATCTATTTTACACTAGGTACACAAAATAGTAACACTTAGGACCTTAAGGACAAAAATTGCCACATTGAAACCCGTTAAAACTACAATTTTTAATCCCAGGGCCATTTAACCATAAAATGATGCAGTCTTTGTTAATAGACTTTCATTCTGTTGGCAAGGCTTCAAAATTAAAATGTTTACTATTTTTCACCAGATGGTGCCATTTTCTCATGTTTGGCCTATAAAGAAAATGCTCGCTTTATTCCTGTTTTCTGCTTCTGCTTGTTATAGAGACAATTTGATCATTTATTCATCAAACATTTACATAAAATTAAAACTCTAATAACTTTTGGTTTCACTTCTTTAACTTTTGTTTTTACTTGACTGGTAGACTACATTTACAAACAATACTTAAGCAGCAGCAAATGAAATGACAAACAAAGAACAGTAATTTATTCATTAAGTAACAGATAAAAAGGATGATATGTGAGTATATACACTATCATTTAAGAAGCTAAAAGTGCATTCAGGATTCATGGATATTTTGTGTGTTTAGTGTGACCTATTAGTCTAAATCAGCTGGATTTTAATTCTGTTGACTTGGAGATTGTAAGTAATGTTAATCTTATAAAATGAATCCCACAACATCTTTACACATTAATTTGTGAAATAATTCTATTGTTGTTTTTATTACATTTCACTTCTATTTTATATCAATAAAAGGGATATCAATATAGCACTGGCATATCACAATCTCATTCAAATGATTTTTGTTTTCATTATAGATGTATTAATCATAATTGTCTGTTATTTGTGCTGTCTCGCCAGTCTTACAGTTTATGTGAACTGCAGAATTTCAGGGGTGGAGTCGGATGCAATGGGAGTTAAAATTTGTACTTTGCACTTTTGCCTTTTAAAGACACAATCCACTTAGGGATTGAAGGCCGGGGAGAAGGCTCCTCTGGGCAATCATTATAATCATCTTCATCATCATCATCATTCTCTGGCAAGTAGCTGGCCGGTAAGATCATGACCTCCTCAGAGAATCGTACGCGTCGTTGAGTGTCTTCCATCCTCCTCTGGGAGACGAATAGAAAGAATGACATGCTGTATTGTAATTGTGGACAATATGATTACAACTGAAATGATATAATGTGTTTACAATGGATACATAAAATGAATCGCCAGCTGTTGCAGGCCTGTTCATGCTGGACTATGTTCTATAACTCAACTTAAAGGGATAGTTGACTTGTAATTGAAGATTCTGTGATCATCAATCTACCCTCACTATAAACCTGTATGACTTTCTTCTGTGAAACACTAAAACACTACATTTCTGAAGATATCTTGGCCACTCTCTTCAAAATGATAATAATGAACTATGGCTGTCGAGCTCTGAAATGACCATAAATGGATCATAAAAGTGGTCGATATGACTGTTCTGAGTCTTCAGAGGGCTTACAGCAGCTTTGCTCTCCTCGGTACATTCATGAGAGAAGCAGCAATATCATTCTTTTAAAACTGATGTCTTTCAATGAATTGGTTGATCTAAATCACAATCCATTTTGAATCATTTGACTTAATGACTTCCGGTCACAGCAGTTAGGCTAATAGCGGCATATTTTCAGTAAATAACTTACATTTTTGCCATGTTCCTCATGTAAAGCTATCATATTGTATTTCAGAATATAGTGCCCAGTACAATTATTCACAATTCTTCCCCCTTTCATGTTCCACAGAAGAAAGAAACTCATACAGGTTTGGAACAACATGAGGGCAAGTAGGATATGACATATGTTTATTTAATGGTGAATCTGTAAACAAGAAAAACTCTTGCTTGTACACCAGTAAATCATGCTGAGTTATAAAGTAAAAAAAAAAAAAAAAAACAGCACCAATCATCCTTGCTGAATAAATGTACTCATTTCCTTTTAAATATTACTGCCCCCAAACCATTGAATGGTATGTACATGCTTATTGAAAGTAATGAGGATCATCCTCATAGCAGTGCAGGTTTCTGATGTTACACATTAATCAAAGTGTGACTTACAGAATCTGTCAAAAAAAATTGTAGTGACTCACATCGTAGTCGCCTGTGTCACAAGCCAAGCTAAAAATTCAGCATTAATGGCTATGAATCTCGACATAACAAACGTCTATAGTATGTAATAACAAACTATGTTCACGATTAACGGGTTAAACAACTCTTCTATGTTTAAGCAAAATTACACCACAAAACTGATCCTAATTTTCATTAAAATCAGGTTATATATTGCCAAAGCAACTTATAAAAGCAACCACTTTGCATGAACTTCCAAAGGATGGGGACTCTGGCTCTGAATTGATACAGTAGACCGATACTGTTTGTATCACTGTGTGTCAAGTGCTGAGGAAGATCTGGAGCTGAAATTCAGACACACAGCAACGTTTGGTTTCTAAAGCAGTAAGTGGTAGACCAATCACAACAGACTGGACTATCTGACCAATCAGAGCAGAGTAGACCAATCACAACAGACTGGACTATCTGACCAATCAGAGCAGAGTAGACCAATCACAACAGACTGGGTCATCTGACCAATCAGAGCAGAGTAGACCAATCACAACAGACTGGGTCATCTGACCAATCAGAGCAGAGTAGACCAATCACAACAGACTGGGTCATCTGACCAATCAGAGCAGAGTAGACCAATCACAAAAGACTGGGTCATCTGACCAATCAGAGCAGAGTAAGCTCTCGAAATATAGTGGTTTAGAGAGACTGAATCCTTTATTGAAGGACACTGTGAGAAAAGAGCTTATTGCTGCAATATTATGAGAAAATGAAGTGTTTTTGACCTTGGATGCATGTAAACCTTTTGAAGGAGACCTCCAAAACAAAATTAGGAACCTTTAAAATAGCATAATTGGGGAACTTTAAAACTGGCTTATTGAATGCATATTTTCTTCTGTCTTAAATCATACCTTTTTGACCACAGTCTCCAAAGATACAGAAGACACTGAGATGGAGTCCATCAGCGAGTTGAGTGAAGACGTGTGTGAGTCTGAAGTCTCAGTGGCCATGAAAGAGCTGCTGTGGTCCTCGCCCTCCATGTCTTGTGTTGTGTGTTCAAATGGATCTCTCCTTTTTGTCCAATGCTCTCTTTTACGGCTCAGAGATCCATAGGATTTTATGGACGATCTGTCCATTGGCTGAGAGAAAAGAAGGAAAAGAAATAAGAAAGACTTAACATATTCTAACATGTTGCAAATTACTAACAACCTAATAAATAAATATTGTTTCTTAATGCTTATACTTTCACCTTAATGAATGAAAGGTCCAAGAGAGGTATGAAATCCTCCGTCCCACCTTGGTTGGGGTCAGATACTTGACTAGACATCAGTTGTGGATCGCTATGGTCAGTTGCCTTTGATTCATTCCGATCAAGCAGGGAAAACTGTGATTGTTCGTTTGATTGCTCACTGTGGTGAGACTCATTGAGTTTCAGATTGCCGTTTTGTAACACGTTTGGGAACGGGTCAGAAGTTTGTAATGGATTTGTGGTGAGATCAGTAACATGTGATGAAGGAACACTCATCCGGGACGTCTCGGTTTGATTGTAAACAGGTTTATAGGAGGCAAAGCTCTCAGAGAGAGAATGTTTAGTCATACCTAAATGGGAAACGGTTGTGTAATTTTGAGTCCATTTCCTGTTCCGTTGTTCTTCACGTGATTGGTTGATATTAATTTGTGTCTCGTTTGATTGGTCCTGCGTGGTGCAGTTAACTGAGAGAAACTGAGCCCACTCCGTCCCGCTGAAGATCTCCTCCATTAAATTAGAAGTAGTGCCAAATGAGAAAAGATTGTCACTGAGAAGAAGAATGAAAGATGGGAGTTGAGTCATTTGAAAGCCAAATACATCCACTGAAAACCACCACAACCAGGATTTAATAAGTGCACCCTTACTTTGAATAGCTCTCATATTTTCTTGTGTTTTCATCATTTTAGCCCTTACTGGGTCACTCATTCTTTCTTGATTAGACAGGATTTTTACAAGAAAAAGACAGTGATTCATGGATCAGACCTGTGGAATGATAACTATGTCTGCTGCATATTTCTAATGTGTTTACCTCATGTAGCTTAGCGAAGCAGGGCCATCTTCATCCAGTGCTCTGTTGATCGGTTCATGGCGGATATCTGTAGTCTCAGTGGGTGCCGTAGGTGTGTTGTTCACATAGATGGGCCCCAATAACAATGAGAGATTACTCTGAATAAGCAGAAAGGACAAGTGTTTTAAAATCATTCTAGATTTTGCAAGACCACAAACCGTCTCTGCAATGATGCTGAATTGTTTGGGCGACTGATTAATGGAACTTTGCAATGTGGTTGCTCAGGCATTTTGAGTGATTTTACGCACATTGTTATGCAGTTGCTAGGTGGTTGCAAAGAAGTGCCTAAAACTGACTTTTTTGCCACACCTGCCAATGGCCGGTGACTAAAGAAAATGTACCAAAAGAAAGTTTACTGGCCAGGAAACTGCTTTTACAAAAACAGGCAGTTATGATAAAAACATTTTAGATACCAGCGAAAAAATCACAATTCTCTATTGCAATTTCGATACCACAGCTAAAACTACTAGCCTAAAATAAATTTGAAATTGACAAGTAACAGTAGTTGTAGAATACAGTAACAGTAGAGACACTGAATAAAACAATCAAATGTAAAATGACAGTGGATAGTCTTCATTGCATAAATTAAACAGATTAATCATTATTAAAGTTACAAAAATTATTTAGTCAAGAGCAGTGACTGATTTTTTTTCTTGGTTCTTTGTTGTTTGATTAACATAATAATAAAACAGACAGCAGCCGAAATATTAGGCTGCTGTCACTTTAAGATATAATACACTGATACAGGTACACATCTACTCTTCTATCTACTATTTAAGTTCACTTAAGATATAACCGACTATGTTTACTAGGATTTTTTTTGGGGGGGGGGGGGGGGGGGATTTGTGCTTTGAAGCGCAAGAAGGCATGAAATAGAGCTCAATTCAGTATTTTCGCTCTGGCTGAGACGCAGCTTTCTGTGTGCGCTTCAGATGTGTGCATGCACAAAACTTCCCACACAGGACACAGCGTACAAGTAACGATGCAGCACTGGTCCGTCAACTGTCCCGAGCAGCGTACACGTTTGTTTACTATGTTCTCACCACATTGCGTTGCCAGCCAACTGGTGATTGACACAGTTTCTGTTGCTAAGGCATTCTGAGTTTTTTTTTAGCACACTGTTATGCAGTTGCTAGGTGGTTGCTACACTTGACACAATTTCATAATTTTCAGAACAGTTCAGTATCCAAACAGACTGTACCGGTTATACTACCAGTTGGACGTTCACGCTAAGTGTTTTTATGTTTTGTTTTTCCAAATTATTAATTATTATTTTTTAAACAAAAAATGAAAGCAAAATTATTCCAACAACAGTCGTGAATTCTAATTTAGGCTAGAATTATAACTTTGCAAGTTTGCAGTGTTTGGTTCAGTGTAGTAGCCTAATATTGCAAGCTCCGCTAATAGACAAAAAAACTAGTACAAAACTGGCTTTGACAGTATGAAATGAAGCGAACACAAAAACTCACTTGTACTTCATTCTGCGCTAGTCTTTCTCCATCATCTCTTTGTCTGGTCATTGTGCTTCTGTGTCTCTCTCTCCATCTCTCTTTCACATTCTGAGCCCACCTTTTAGCTTCCCCCCACTTCTTCCTACTTGTCTTTGTCGTTTTTCCTGATTGCTCGTGAGGTCTGATGCCTTCAATTTTCTCATTCACAGCAACCCAGCTCCATGTGCCACTTTGACACTTTACCTCTGGTTTTTCCACCACTGAAGATGATAATGTCAGTGTTGGAGCTAAAATGTCAGGGGGGTTTCGGAAGGATTCTGTTTTGTATATCAGTGGCACATTTGAGCTGGTGTTCCCTTCCAGAGAAAACTGTTGCATCTTCTCTGGACTTGGCACCTGATCGTCTCCGACCCAGGAAGTGACATCATCGGCCCTCTCTGACGTAAAGCACTTGTGTTCCCCCCAAATTAATGGTGGCCGTTTTGGTTTAGTAGAGAATCCCGAGTTGTTTTTACTGATCCTTTGGACGGGTTGCTTAGAAGTCAATGCTCCCCCAAAATGAGAAGATTGTTGAGTCCATGGATTCTCCCTCTTATTCCAAACTGAGATGCTTCCATCTCGCTCTTTACTTTTGGAAGAAAATCCAAATGGATAAACTGTAGGTTTAGATGAATCCTCCTCTGTTTCATACGGACTACATGTTTGCATATCAGCATGTGAGCTACTGTTTAGCTGTAATTTCTGAAGCATGGATTCCAGTAAGGCATGATTGTCTGAAACAGTGTTCAATTCCTCCATTGGGCTCTATGTCCTACCACACGTGCACATGAGTAGAGTCAACTCACAGATAGTGGCCAGATGTACACAATAAAGCAGACTCACTCTAGACGTTCAACTTTCACCCATGCTGGACAATTCCACAGAACAATCACAATCATTTATATCCTCATGTTAGTCCAAACAAGTATTTATTTCCGTCCGTCATTCAGCTCCCCTTGTTTTTCATCCCTCCTAGGAGCTGTTAGCTCTCTAAATCTTTTCTTGATTTCTGAAATCTTTCAAAAGGAAGGAGTGTAATGAATAATAGTTCAAGACAGAAAGAGAGGAAAGAGGTGTGTTCAACACCCAGATGGACAGGTAAGACGAGTGTGTCAGGATGAAACATTTAGTATTTTTGTCACTCCCTCTGACCAGCCGCTGAATGACGGAGACACTGTGTCTTAAACCCTTGAGAACATTTTTATGTCTTAATATGAAGTCACTGTTTCAGTAAGTGGAGCGATTTCATTTAATTGGTCACCTCTTTTCTTTTAAGCAGCCAACATACTGCAGCAGTTCTCTAATGCAAAATCACTGGTTTTATTATAACACTAATTGTAATAATGGTATTTAGATAGATTGCTGTAAATTTATATAACTATAAATATTTATATTATGTAAGTAAAATACAATGAATTATATGGTTACAATGCAAGTAAATCTAGGCTAAAAGAAATGAATGATGTAGAATAATGCAACATGTTGATTTAAATACTTCAATGACAGATTAACAAGGGGGTGAAACTAAATTTTGCTGAGGGGAAAAAAAGAAAATATGCCTCAAACAAAAATACGTAATGTTAACTTCCACTAAAACACTATATATGGGGCTCAAAATGCAAGTCAATATTCACTATGCAGTACGTGCCTTAAAACATAATAGACCTAAGGTCTTCCGTTTTTCTTGTGCACTATGAACTGGTGTTTTTGGAGAAAAGAGAGAGTGATCCTCTTTTTATGCTTTACTATAATAGGATATCGAATCTTGATGTGATGCTGCTGTAACAAGAATTGTAATGACAATTATCAAACAGCTGTTTATTTCTATTCTTATTTAAACTAATTGTAAAGTATTATGATTAATATCATTTTATTGTCATTTCACTTCAAGCGGATCCTGCGGAACCTGTTTTTGATGTTTAAGCAGTTTCCTTGCACAATTTTATGCTCATGTTGGAACGTTCTATTTTGTTGGGCGCTTTGTTATGACGCAAGCACCTGTATCCGATACCTCCCTCTGATTGGCTAGAGCAGAAAATACGCGCCACATGTCGGATTCGAAGTAAACAAATTATTGAATTAACAGCTTCCAACAAGTTTACCTTTGTATGAATTATGTACTTTATGTTATGCGATAACAGATAACAGCTCTTAAACTTATCTTTACGATCAATTTCTTGCGTTACAAGAGCCACTGACGTTATGTGGCCGGTTCCGTGATTCTTCAAATACATAGCTTGAGCCGGATGAAAATTAATATAAATAATTTATGTTGTTTAAAAATAATATTGTTGACAAGCAAAATATAATGGATTGTGTTGCAACCGGAGCAAACGTGAAAGGTAATAACTGAAGCCGTTCACACTATATATTATAATGAAACTTAAAATGCTACATAGAGGCTTCCTGTGTGAACTTCCCCTGCTCTTATATAAAATGGCTTTATGAACAGAAGTTTAGTCATGCACACTTTTTTGTAGTTTTAGCAAAAGCCATACATTCGCTGTCAAGAATCGGAGAGGAGCTGTATTTGGAGCCTTTGGAGGATGGGGTATGTGTTTGTTTCCAGTGTTTATGTTAGACTAATGTGAGCTGTTGGAATAATGTGACTTGTGTGTGTTCTGTGTTTTTAGTTGGCCCTTCGGTCGGTCAACTCTTCCCGGTCAGCCTTCGCCTGCTTCCTACTGTCTCCTCTCTTCTTCCAGAAATATCAGGCTCCTTCAGACCAGAGCTTTCGCTGCAAAATACCCATCAAGGTAACATTTCCTGTTCTGTTCATTCCATCTCTGCAGTTCCTCTATATTTTGTTTACTAAATACTTGTCAATGCATCACGTATCATATACACAACAATGTGTCTATCTATTAAAGTCGGCATGAAACAGATTGCTATAGTGTTTTCTTCCCTATTGTTAGTATATCCAAGTGAAAGTAGGGCGGAGCTCGATTTTGTCCATAGGGAATTGATTGGATGGTCGTGGTTTGCTATTGGTCGATCTGATGTACATGACAGTTTGTCCCGCCCCCACATCAGAGATGTTTCTTCAAGAGTTATTTTAAAGGGCCACCCTCATGTCGTTGCAAACCCATAATACTTTCGTTCATCTTCGAAATACAAATGAAGATCTTTTAATGAAATCTGAAAGATTTCTGTCCCTCCATTGACAGTTGCGCAACAACCAATTTGACACTTCAGAGAGTTCATACAGAGAATGTAATACTAATCCATATGGTAAACGTAAGCTCAAACATGTTCGCTTGATGTGTGAGAACCAATGAGGTTCATTCTCATGTTACGCAGCACGTCTGAGCTTCAGAATGTAAAATCTTCTTGAAGTCTTCTTGTCTTTTCCTTGTGTTCTTCAGAGTGTTCAGGCTGTGTTCAAGTCCCTGTCATCTCTGGATCGCTCCGTAGAAAAGTGCCGTATTCAGTTGAATAGTGAAAAGAGTCGGTTGACCATAACTCTGCACTGTAAACACGGTAAAAATGTTCCCCTAAAAACAACATTGTTACATGCTTTTTGTTAGTAGGATTAAATGTAAACTATATCATCACAAAGCTCTATATAAAGTTGATTATAAAAATGATGTACATCCAACTTTATCCACATACATACAGTATTGACTCACGTAAAACAATATATTCTATATAGCAATTCTCAACTGCTTGATTGCTTGTATCATTGCAAAATGTAAACTATATTATCACCAATCTCTAATCTGCTAAATGCGACTGAGGCATAAAGATATTAAAATACTATACACATTAACATAATGATTTTCTGTAAAGAAACATTGAACGAATGTGTATTGTACAAAGCGCTAGATAAATACATTTGACTTGGCTTGATTAACCTTTATTATGGTATAGGCTAGCACATAAATACATTTTATTTCATATTAATGAACTTGTTCCAAATCTTGCATAGAAATGGCATGTTTTACAGTGTGATCAACTAAACTGTGTGTTTGTTACAGGGCTCTTGAAAACACATAATTTGTCCTTTCAGGACTGTGAGAGTTTGCAGGCCGTGTTTGATAAAGAAAGCTGTGCAAACGTGCTACAAGCTCAACCCAGGTTTACATTAATCTTAATATCTCTATTAATATCAACCCATTTGCAGTACCTTTCAGAGTGTGTTTAATGATGTTGTCTTGTTTACTGTAGGTTGATGGTGGACACAGTTCTGCATTTCCCTCCATCTCAGGAGGAGGTGAATCTGTCAGTGAGCAGTGATCGAGTGTGGCTCAGGAACCACGTCGAGGATGACGCAGGTATCAGTGCTTTCAGTCTTCATTCTGCTGCCATGCAGAAAACAAATCAAGTCAAGATAAAGGTTTTTCCTCTCTCAGACCCATCACGGGCAATGATGACCGAACTGTGTTTGAGCTCGGAGGAGTTTGATCATTTTGCCATCAGCACTCAGACCAGCATCACCTTCTGCCTCAAAGAGCTCAGGGTGAGTGTGAACTCACAAACATTCACATATACAAACCCAAAGATAGGTCTGAAAGAAAACACATCTAGCACAGTGTGACATATTTCTGTAAACATAATAATCACTGCAATAATGATCCAATCATTGACTCTTAAGCATTTGCCTATTTAAATCTAAACAGCAACTTTTTTTTGGGCCGGGCAAGGTATATTATATTATGCTTTGTCTATGGTTTGTCTGATATTTTTAAGAAAGTTTGTAAGGTAACCTTGAGTGTCGTAAAAGGCACTTATAAAAAAATTATTATTATTTCTTAATATAATCATTTATCATTTTTTCCCTTTTCTTAAATTGTTTGAAGGTTGAAATGTGTGATTTATCATTTTACGAATTTTGTTAAATTGTCATCATCAATTTTATGGTTTAGCGTTTACCTTAAAACTGCCCTTGAACTACATCCACCTACATTTGACTTACATTTTTTAAATTAGTTTTTAATTGCCCTTATTAATAATGCACAAGAAGAAAACTGTCATAGTAAAAAACCTGATTGGTGTCAAATTGATTTTATTTTGTCTTTTTTGTTTCTCCTTAATGTATTTAACCTTGATTTTGCCAGTGAAATAGCCATAGAATGCTGTAGCATTACTTTTTTTTTCTCTCTGGTTTTCCATCAGGGTTTGCTTGTATTTGCTGAGTCATCTGGTCTTCCAATAACTGTGTATTTTGATGAGCCAGGCAGGTTAGTTTATATTTGCTCGTGAACTAGCCCAAATTCACATTTTGTCCACTTTATTTATTTTTTAATTTTCAGAATTAAATATTTATTTTCAAAAATGATATGTACACAACCATTGAATAGTTTAAAATATTATTACAATGTAAAATAACTGTTTTATTTTTCAGTATAAAATTTTATATTTGTAATTATATGTAGTGTATTCCTGTGAATTTTCAGCATCATTACTCCAGTTTTCAGTGTCACATGATCCTTCAGAAATCATTCTAATATGATGATTTGATGCTCAAGAAACATTATCAATGTTGTGCTGTTATCAACATTGTTGTGGAATCAGTGATATTTTTTTCAGGATTATTTAATGAAAAGAAAGTAAAAAAAAAAAAAAAACAGCATTTATTTGAAATAGAAATCTTTTGTAACATTATAAATGTTTAATTGAATGTGTCCTTGCTGAATAAAATAATTAATTTATTTTAAAAAATGTTACTGAGCTCAGTAGTGTGTATGTTTAAAAATGGTATCACAGTGTATTCTCTACCTTGTCTCTACCTTGTGTGTATATGATTGTGTTTAAGTCCAGTAATCCTGAGTGTAACAGACAGTGTTCTGGAGGCTAATTTTGTCCTCGCTACACTGTCAGAGGACTCGCATCCAAAGAGTCATGGCAAATCCAACACAAAACAGTACGTGTGGAACATAATCAATATAATATAATTAATATAATCAATCCTATAAATGTTAGATTCATTTCTATCTGGTACTTTTATTGTTTTTCCCCTCAGCCCTGATACCGAGCAACCAGCAGACGATTTCATGAATGACGACATGGACTCATTTCTCATCACCATGGAGACCAGCGAACTTCCTGGACCGTCACATGCACCCACATCCCCCCCGCAGCCCACCAATAACAGAAAACACCCAGCCAGCGAAGAAGAGCAGGAGGAAGCACTTGCAGAAGGACCTCCCAACAAAAAGGTAGGTACTATAATCTTTTAAATGAAACATTTGTTTAAAAACATAAAACCTAATGCCCGTATCACACTGATTATTTATCCCTGCCTTCTTTTCTTTCAGTTTTGTTCACTTCTCTTCGGTTCAGTTCTGCCCACGCTGTCTCAGCTGACCAATCAGACGATACAGAGCCAGGAAGTGCTCGCAAGTGACAGTGAAGACGAAAATCAGGCAGAAACATCATAACCGCCCCATCGATTGAACTCAGAAGTGAACGATGTGGAAAGAGACTCCCACATGCAACCTCACAAAGACTGCTAAAGACATTTACACACACACACTTCTCCTCCTGATTTTATTTTTCTATCAAAATAATAATGGGTTTAAACCAAGAGATGAAGCAGTGAATATAACAAGCCACGTCAAATCATTGCACAGCTCACATTAAAACATCTCACTCCCACTGTGAAATGTGAATATTTGATCAAGTCTCTTATTATTTAGAAATAATTGTCAGAAAAAGGGTCAGAGTTTCTCCTGGAGCGAGATGTCTGAGAGTCACTGTTCCCTGTCGACACAACGTCATCGACACACTTCCTGCTGAGCACCTGGAAACTCTTCCCTCGTGTCTGAGGCTTTTTCCTCTCTTTTCCTTTGTCCTTTTCTATCTCTTTCTCTCGTTTCTTTCTGTCTTTCTCTTCACTTTCTTTTCGCTCTTTCTCTCTCTTCCGCCTCCTCCTCTCTTTCGCCGTCAGTTTCTCCTCTTTCTCGCTAAAGTCCTGGATGAGGATTTTGGGGATGGGGGTTTTACTGGTCTCTCCACGGAGGCGACGGAACAGACCCAGACGTTTGGGATTGTCTGACTTTGTCGGTGATCTAGGCTGAGCGTGTGTTTTTTCTTGTGTAAGTGTGTGTGTCATATTTTCTGAAGGCATGTGTTCTTGCTGCTGTGGCTCTCTGAAGGTGTCCTCAGAGAGGATTGTGGGATAGGAAACCCGCGAGCTGGAAGTCCTTCGCAAACGTAGCTGAGCTGGCGGGACGTTTGGGTTTGGGGATTTTGAAAATTGAATTAAAGAGGGAGACTCTGAGTCTGAACCCTGGCTGCTTCCTGGTATTGCACATTCACTGTCATGAGGATTGCCAGTTCCAACAGCACAATCCTCTGTATTACACTCAGCGTTGCAAGATCCAGCAGTCACGTGATCTCTGTTGGTCTCTGGGTTGTTAGATTCAGTTGCGACATGCACCTCTTTGTAATCTGGGTTGCCAGAATCAACAGCTGAATCTTCTTTATTACACTCTGGGTTGCCAGATCCAGTTGTAACATGCACATCACTGCATTCTGGGTTGTCAGGTCCAACAGCTGAATCCACTGTGTTGTTCTCTGGGTTGCTAGATTCAACAGCAATTTCCACCTCATTTCTTTCTGTTTTTTCAGATTCAGTTATAACATCAGTCATGTTGCTTTCAGGGTTGCCAATAGCAGAATCCACTATATTGCTTTCAGGGTTGTCAGATTCACTTGCAACAGGCACGTTTTTGCTGCCTGGATTGCCAGATTCAACAGCAATTTCCACACAATTGCTTTCTTTGCCACATTCAGTGGTAAAATCTATCGTGTTGCTTTCAGGGTTGCCAGATTCTGGATAAACGTGCATTTCGTTTCTTGTTTCTGAGAGGACAGTATCATCCTCTGCATTGTGGGTGAGATTGCTTGATTCTTCAGTTGTATTGACTTTAAAACATATTGTATTTTCAGATCCTGGTGATTTAATTTCTTCACTATTATCCGGATTGATTTCACTTATTTCTTTGTTACTAGATGTGGGAACAGCAGCAGCATCCATGTCACTGTTTTCAGAGTGTCTAGATGCTACTGTTGCATCTGGTTCAATCGTGTTGGTGCCATCAGCAGGATCCACTTCACTCTGCTCTGGGTTGCCAGATCTAACTGTATCCTTCACAGTGGAATCCACTGGACAGTGCACTAACTCTTCGGATGTAACGGTAGCATCCATGTCATTGTGCTCCGGCTCGATTGATTGAGATTGCTGTACGGGATCTGCTGATCTCTCCGGATACTCAGTTTCACTCTCTTCTTCAGTTTGTAAGAAGGATGCTTCAGACGTTTGCAAAGGGTTATTATCTCTCTCTTCTAAGCTTATATCTTGTCTTTCTTCCCCAAATCTCTTGTCATCTTTCTCCTCACACATCTTTGAAGGCTCTGTTATCTCACCGGGCTCTTCATCTTCCTCTGTAGCTGTGTGGATGTACAAATCCTTTTCTTTTTGCCTTTCTGAACGTCCATGCTCTTCATGTTGATTGCTAGATGTTTCGTCCTGGACAACATGTATCTGTACCTCTTTCTCTGGGATACTTTCCTCATTTTGCAAGTTGTCTTCAGGTTTTATAACAATTGGCATCCTATGTTCTGTTTCTTCTTGTTCACAGTGTTCTGTTTGTATATCTGCTTCCTGGATGTTGCTATCTGGCTGTGTTTCCTCTTCCTGTTTACTATAAACAGTCTGTATATCCTCTTCCTGTGGTGTTTCAAGAGGTGAACTTTCTTTTGGCTCTAAAGTCTTCTCTTCCACAGTCTGTTCATCTTGACATGTCTGATTGTTTGTATTCTGTTCGTTTTGATTTATTGGTGCTTCCCTGCTCATATCATCTTGACCTCTGTCTTTTTCTATATTCTGTTCATCCTGCTGTCCTTGCGTTTCTGTACTCAGTTCATCTTGGTTTGTGTTCTGTTCATGATGGTGTGTCTCCTCAGCCACACACCTTTCTTTCTCGTCACCTTGTGTTGTTGCTGAATTATCTTTCTGTTGGTTTAAAGATTCTTCTTTATGCTCTTTCTCAATAACATCAGAGTCAATACTAGAGGACACCACCACTGAGATGTTTGTATGTGTGTTGTGGTCTTTGTGTTTGTGTGTACAGAGCTCATCTGCTAGCCTGTCCCGTTTGTCCCTTTGCTCCCCAACGATACCACACACACTCCTCCTCCTCATCTCCTCTTCATCGCTCTCCTCTATCAGACTATGTGAGAATTTTCTTCCTCCTCCATCCCACTCCTCTGTGTCAGTCTTATTGCTCCTTTTCCTCCATTTCTTGCGCAGAACCGAAGGAGAAAGAGAAGAATGTGAGCGCATTAGAGGAATAATCAGGCTCCCCTTCTGTCGCTCCTTCTTTTCGTGGTCCTTTTGTCTATCCTGCACTCTTTCCCATGCCATCCGGTATCCGTAACAGCGCCCTCGTGGGTCAAAGGTCGAGTTCGGTCTCTCTTTCTTCCATTTCTCCAGCTCTTTCTCAGTTTGTTTTTGCAGGTCCGACTGGGACAGGGACACTGAACATACCTAAGGGGTGTAACAGTGTTTTTGAATAAAGAAATCTATAAGGACTTAAGGCCCGTTCACACTAACAGGAGTGTTTGGGTATGAAAATTTTTGCATGCGATTTTTTTCTTTTCAGTCTAACTGTGCAATCACATTGGCAAGATTTCACAGGCAAAAAAAGATCCATTGTTTATTGTCAATAGTGTAACCTTGTATGAAGCTCACACTGAAGTCACTGTCAAACCAATCAGGTTTCTGTTTTTCAATGCGACAAATTGTAATATCTGCTTTTGGGAAAACACAAATTTCCCATACGCGTGGATTCCTATTGAAATGACTGGATTTTGCCCGTGAAAAATTGTTAAATAATGCTAAATGTGGCCGCACCTTAATGATTAAAAAACAGCAGACGTCCGGAATAAAAAGTCTGTTTCACTCTCTGACAGTTGAGAGTGACAGGTGGCAGTTAGAAAAAAACTGAAACTTTTTTCAGTTATGAAAAAAGTTACAGTTTTTTCTTTTTTTATAGAAAAAAGTTATAGGCAGTTATAATCGGCTGTCTATATGCTATCCTAATGCTTAAGCTAACTAAAACAAACATTGATGGTCATTGTAACATTCAATGCCTGGCCAAAAAAAAGTCACTGTTTGGATTTAAATAGGCAAATGCTTAGGAGTATATGATTGGATAATTATTGTAGTGATTATTATGTTTCTAGCATGTTATATGTTTGCTGTCAGTTCTTCTAACTCTGATGGAGTGAGTAGCTTTTCATTCCTTAAAAAAACCATGTAGGAAGACATCATGGCCATATTCCAGGATGACAATGTCAAGATTCTTCAGGCTCAAATTGTGAAAGAATGGTTGGTTGGATCATGAAGATTCATTTTCACACATGAATTGGCTCCTCTGAGTCCAGACCTTAAATTCACTGAAAGTATTTGGAATGTGCTTGAGGAGACTTTACATTGTCAATACAAGCTCTTGACCAAAAATTGATGCACCTCTTGATGGAAATAATATCACAACATTTATTTCCATCACAAGCTGCATACAGTTTTGTTTAAGATCTTGTATTGATGAGGCAAGAGTCAAGAATAACTTGGGGTTAGAAGAACTGTTGCCAAACATATAATAACTTGCTAGAAACATAATAGTCACAGCAATTATTGACTCTTAAGCATTTGCCAATTTAAACTTGACTTTTTTTTTGGCCGGGCAGTGTAGTCCTAATGACATATAATGTGATTATGTAGGAATTGAAATCAGGCGACTGTATCCATTAAATATTCTCAATGGGATCAGTTGGGGTCATAATGGAGACCTGATTTTGAGAAAGGACAGTTTCTGTATTATTCCTCTGCTGTTCACTGTAACATACCAAGATAGTCCTTTCATGGGCGCCACCAAGTCATGGTTTAATGTAACGGAAGCGGCTCTGGGCATACGGTCAAAAGCGCAAATCGTATTGCTTGTTCAGGTTTCTGAGAGATGAGAACACCTCTCTGTAAAAACATCTGTTCTATTGAAGCAAGTAAATGTTCATTTTAGTCTAAATATAACCATAATTCATCAAATTAAAATGTTTATCACACCGGATTTTCGCACGGAACATTCATTTGGGTGTGAACAGGCCTTTATTTAGATTAGTTGAAATACAATATCAATATTACCTCATGGATAAAGGCATCAGTCTGCTCATTTTGGACACGCTCTTTAACACCTCGCAGTCGCTCCAGGGTTTCCATCTGTCCATCACACTCTTTTCGCTGCCGTCCCTCTCCCAGACATCGTCGCACCAGCACTACTGCAACCTGAAACAAAACACGCACACCTGCCACACACACACCAGCTGTGGTCACTTCATGGACTCATGCCAACAGGTCAACATGCCAAGAGGCGCACTAAGTATTTTACAGCAAAAATTGGGTGTTACTTTTGACAAATTATGAACTCCAGAAATGTTAGTATAAAACCTTTTTCTGCTGTGTAACAGAGCTGAAGGAGAGAAACAGGATAGAGACCTCAAGGCTAAACATTATAAATACACTATATTTGTGGAGCTTGCATGTCTAATGCTCTAATCTACGGAAGCTTGTTTCTGCCTCTGAATAAAAATAAGAGGTAATAGCGACCTTTTATCTCATAATCCAGACTTTTTATCTCAGAATTGCAAAAACTCGCAATTGCAAGGGAAAAAAGTTATTTGTGAGATAAAAAGTCACAATTATCTGTTAAATTGATTTATTCCATGGCAGAAACAAGCTTAGATACTAATCTGCTAATATGAGAACAAAAAATAAATGCTTCTGACCTCTGTCATGGTCTTAAACTGCTTAAAATGGTGGCTGTAGGAATGGAAGTCCCACACTTCAGTTAGATGAGACAACAGGTTTTTGAATATTATTGGATATTTAACATATGTTAATCAAGCAAGTCAACCGTTGGAGTAAAGTAAAGTTTCTGGAAGTAAAAACATTTGTTTTCACAATATGGAAATTGTTTTTGAACGATAACTTATAAACCTTTAAAAACAGACCTTAAGTAAGTTCTGAGGTTGTTAATCGATGGTAAATGATCAACTTTTTTTTTGTTTTGAAAAGCTTGTATTTAACAGCTGAATTCTTGGTTAAAAACTACATCACCCATGCTTCTACAGAAAAACTTAAGAGAATTGCAACAAGCAAATTGTGCCAAAGGTCTCCCACTCTGACAGTCCCACGAAGCACTGCGAATGACAAAATTGAGTCAGTTTTCATATGCTACTCCCTAACTACAGTAGTCAACATTTGAAATGGATAAACAAGTTAATCAAAGTTGTCCTAAGACAAGAACGAATATTGTTCAAAATTCATGTATAACTTTGATGAAAGGTTTTGATGCACTTCAAATGTTGACTACTGTTCTTAAATGTGTTTATATGTGCACATTTTGCAGTACAAAATGAAAATTATAGCGTTTCTATATATATTAAATATCCATAAATTAAGTTTTATATTTTAATTCGATTGTGATTTGCAATGCTTCATGGGATTATAGTTATTACCCTCACTAAAGCCATTAAGTTAACTGTTTGGTACTTTTTTTTCAGTTTCAAACACCTTTTTGCTTCAAATATAAGTTTGTAATGTTGTGATTTACCTCCTTGCAGGTTGGTTTGGCCCATAGATTAAAACTTCATGGATGAATGAAAAAAAAAAACGTTCTGAACCATTGAAAAAGTGGGCGGGCACTGTTTCCATTCGTAGCTGACCTGGGGCTTTGCCAAGATGGCCGACAAGCCAACTGACTTGCCTTAAAAGGATTTTGATACTACGTACATGATCACAGTAAAGCTCCAATTGTATGACACTTTTTGTTGCAGAATAATAATGGTGGGTGACAGATTCTTTTGTAAGAAGGGAATTATTTGTAAGCAACATTGGCATCTAGCATCTGTGAGTAATTTATCATCTAAGTGTCAGTATAATGTCTAAAGCCAGGTTCACACTGTACGATTGTAGCCATGCACTATTTGGCCGTTGGAGACCAATTTTGAGAATCCTAGATGGTTCCTCTGATCCTGGGGCTCAAATCAAGTCTTTGATTGCTAGTTTGACATGTTTGCTGACAGCTGATTAATGATCATTGCAATCCAATTTTTACTTCCGCCAAAATTCTGGAAGTGTCAGAAGTTTTGAGGCTCAGTCCTGCACTTTGACTTCTACAACAAACATCAAATCAAAAACCAATAGGACCGCGCAGAACCTGATGGCGCAATTAGTGAGACAACAACAAACCACCACTTGTGCTCACACATCATGTTCATACAGTGTGAGAATCAACAGTCGTGAAGGACTATTATAAATCGTACAGTGTGCGCCCGACTTAAGACCACAGTCAAACTAACAATTACTTATTACACCTTTAAATCTCGCAAAAATAAGGTTGAAAACAAACCATAACAGAAAAAGAGATCCCAGACTCTGAGCAAAGTGTTGAAAGGCAGGTGACGGCTGTACAGACACATCAGCCAATCAGTGGCAAACATGAGAGGCTCCACCCCCTGATTCTGCAGGTGTTTGTGAGCAGCTGGACACAGCTTTTTTAACACACTTGAGAGAACAGCAGCGTCGAATAAAACACCTTCCTAAAGAGAAAGGATAATAAAAGTATATCTATCAATGTCCATGCACATTTAACCGTTATGTTTTACTATAAAGATGCCCTACCAGCAGAGGGCTGTAGTATCCAGGGAGGTAAAGCTCACTAATCTGCACCAGACACCAGAACGCCTCCTTAAACAGAAAAACAATCAGTTACGCAATGTCATGCTAGCATTCAAAGCTAACTATTTCTGCACTAGCATATGCATATAATTTCTGAAATAATAGCTGGACCCCAATCACAAAGTGAGGTCATGTGGCAATGAATGGCAGTACACTACTGTTTGAAATGTTTATCATTGCATATGTGTTTCATTATGCAATAACAAAATGACAGGTAGTGTAGTATTCATTTGCAAACTTATCCATAGATCATCTCTTATTTGATCTATCTATGCCACCATTTAAAAAAAATATGAATCAGCACAACTATTTTCAACATTGATAATAATAAGAAAAGTTCCTTGAGCAGCAAATCATCATCAGAATGATTTCTGAAAGATTAATGATGCTGAAAATTCAGCTTTGATCACAGGAATAAATTACATTCAAACAGTTCTTTTAGATTGTAATAATAATTTACAATATCACTGTTTTTTACTGTATTTTTATGATCAAATAAATGCAGCCTGAGCATAAGATGCTTTCAAAGACATCTTACTGACCCCAAACTTTTGTATGGTAGTGTACATTATGAATGTGTACTTTTGCGTATTACTTGGTCATTTATTCTGTAATAGCTCTGTGTCATGTACTGTATAGTCATGCAGGAGTGGTACCTCAGCAGGCATGTTCATCAGAAGGACCGCGGCCACCGGACCCTGTGCCTGACAGTAGCCCTCGTCGGGACGGTGCTGAGTGTACGCTTTCAGGACCTCCAGCAAGTCCTTCTGACTACTCATACAGAGACCAGACAGAAGCAGACACAGAATGAGAAATTTTGTGATTTATAATGCTACAGAGCACATTGCATTCAACACAGGATGGGAAAGCACAGTACCCATGGCCGTCTTTGGACTGGAACATCTCATGGAAGGGAAATTGTCTGTCCGTGTCTCTTTTGATGACATCAGTCCATCCGTGATGATCTGGAGCTTTGACTAGATGCTAACACAGAACAAACAGGGCTTATAGACTGCCTGGCCAAAAAAAAAAGTCAATGTTTGGATTTAAATAGGGAAATGCTTAAGAGTCTATGATTGGATCATTATTGCAGTGATTATTATCTTTCTAACATTTTATATGTTTGGCAACAGTCCTTCTAACCCTAAGTTCTTCTTGACTCTTGCATTGTCAGTACAAGATCTTGACCAAAAATGTATGCAGCTCGTGTCGTGATGGAAATAAATGTTGTGATGTTATTTCCATCAAGAGGTGCATACATTTTTGGTCAAGATCTCGTTTTGACAATGCAAGAGTCCAGCACTCTGTAAAGTCTCCTCCAGCACGTCTCAAAGACTTTCAGTGAATTTAGGGTCTGGACTCAGATCGAGTAGCCAATTCATGTGTGAAAATGAATCTTCATGCTCCTCCCAACCATGTTAGAAACATAATAATCACAGCAATAATGATCCAATCACAGATTCTTAAGCATTTGCCTATTTAAAATCAAACAGCAATTTTTTTTCGTTTTGTTGGCCAGGCAGTGTGTAAGAATATAAAAACATGATACAAATACAACCAATCACTTACGTTGTAGAGTTCATGTTTTTTGTCTTTTCTATCCTTAGCACCACAGAGCAGTGGCCAGCCCTTTGCCCTGACGGAGGCTGGGATGCCCTTCTGACATTGACCTTTGACCTGAGACAAAGGAAGAGAGCTGAGAGATGTGGCTGGCCATTGTGAAACTTAAGCTAACAATTAAATGCTGTTATGACTGCAAATAAATCCAAAATTCTTGGATATTTTAGCATATTCAGAAAAAAAATCTGATAAAGCATTTATTTAATAATTAACTAACATATATGCGTTAAAGGGATAGTTCACTCAAATTTTTCCAAACCTGTATGAGTTTCTTTTTATGTTGAACACAAAAGAAGATATTTTAAAGAATGTTGGTAGCCAGAGAGTAGATGGCACCCACTGACTTCCATAGTAGGGAAAAAATACTATAGAAGTCAATGGGTGCCGTAAACTGTTTGATTACCAACATTCATTAAAATATCATCTTTTGTGTTAAGATTGTCAGTAAGAAACTCATACTGGTTAAAATCAACATGAGGGTAAGTAAGAACAATTTTGGGTGAACTTTCCATTTAAATATGATGATCCTAAATCTTACATATAGAGGAATTTGGCACTCGTTTGCAGCCTGCAGTATTTGACATTCAACATCCTGTATCAAATGTGGGCCCACTGACAATGACATATGAGGTTTCACACATTAATCAACGAAAAAAATCAATGCTCAAAGAATCAATATGATCAGAAATAGCTGAATAAATTTATTTTCAAAACTAGTTCGATGGATTGTTTTTTCACCATGTTTAACTGAAACAGTAAACTTTTTTTCCAGTGGACCAGTGAAAGCTTGTGAAACAGCTGGGCTATTTACACATTCCTAATTCATGAACTCATTATTGATTTATCAATTTATAAGTTCCACAAATAGCTTTCTATAATCTACAGCTGTTAAACTTACAAATAACTTGAAAACGTTATACTGTCCCTTGTGAAAAAGAAGTGCTCTTAATTGTATTGAATGTGTAGTATGTATTATACTTATGTTTAGTAAAATATACTTATACTATACATAAGTACAAACTGAATGTAATGTTTTAGGACACTTAATTGAATGTTATTTGAATATTACATGGAAATTTATTATTGTGGAAATGTATAAATGCATAGTTGAATGTTTTTTTGACTCACTTATGTATTTAGTACATCTTTATATATAATTTATGGTAAACTAAAATATACTTTAATCTTTCTGTTTCTCTGCATGTCATGAATTTGTATGAAATGTTTTATGAGAATTTGTTATTCGACATTTGTAATAATGAAGTTGCATTTGAATAAATGTACAATATTTTAACTGTAAGTATTTTAACTGTAAGTGTAATATTGAATAAGACACTAGATATAATCAAGGACTTTACGTGTGCTTTAGGATGTTAGTCAACACATCAAAATAAGTGTACTTCTTTAAAGCATGCCAAAAAATTATTAAAACAATGATTTAAAATGTACTTTAATTTAATACTTTCAATCTACCAGTAAAGTCTACTTAAGTGTGTTAGGAAACAGTTAAGAAACAGTTATGTACTCTTTAAATACACTTAAGTGCATTTTATTTAATTAATATTAGATTGCCTACAAGAACAGTTTTTAAACATATAGCCTACTTTTAAGTTTTGAAACATTACAAGTGCACTGTAAAAATTTCTTTTTTGTAATAAGTTTCAACTTAAAAAAGTGTGTTCATGCAGCCATAAAATTTTAAGTTTAGTCAACTCAAATATTCAAGTTGTCACTTAGTACAACTTCACATTTCAAGTAGACTAAACGCAACATTTTAACGAACACTTACTTTTTTAAGTTGAATTTTTTTTAATAGATTTAAGTATATTATAGATAGTATCAGTTAAGTATATTATTTATAAGTATTAAAAATATGCTAAAGAGTACTTCTTTTTCACAAGGGATTGGCACAGGATTACTCATTATATCATTGCACGATTATAAAATTGATCGATTTAACATTCTTTGAAGAAAAATGTTGCATGCTTTTCCATGTGAATTGTAAAAGTCATATGCTAAATACGAATTCCTCACGTTTCTATGAGGTTTTCTAAAGTGTAGATATAGAAAAAATATTCAATAAATATCAGAATGATGGATGCCCCCCCCATGTCTAATGTAATGTGCCAGATGTATATATGATCATTCTTGTTAACACATGCAAAGTCTACAACATTGAGATAGACACACCTTGTTGCTCTTTTTCTCCATGACTTGCTCCCATTGAGTCATGAGGCTGAGCCATTTGGACTCTCGATGTCTCACTAACTCTGGACATGGACCGTCACTGTCAACGACACACACACAGTCAGCAATACTACACCACTACACTGCAGCACTTCAGTCTTAACCACAGTGCAATGAGACTGGGACTGTACAGTCAGTGTGAATAACATTTTCCAATGAAGCAGAGAATCACACTCTACCCTGCTTCCTAACTCACTCTGACTAAAGACGTCTCCATACAAGCGCAAAGTACAAGTGTCATAAGAGGCAAACACACAGAAAACAGGAAACCACACTCTGACAGGCCAGATATCTCTATAGCAACATGACAGGATGTTGAGAAGGAGAAAACTAGAGTGAGAGGTGCAAAAGGTAACGGCTGCTTATAAGATTGTGAGATCAATACAACCCAGGATAAAAAATGCCTTGACCACAGATCAGACATTAAATAACACACACCGTGCAAACACTTAAATCAACCTCCACCCAAGCTCTAAGCTGTGATGGACGTGAGGGAACGGACATCAACACGGACCTGTCAGTTTCTCCGTTTCCTAGAATGAAGCCAAAGCGGTTAGTCTCCAAGACCGTGACCTCCGGCCCATGATTAGGGAAATCATCCTCATCCTCGCTGTGGTCCGGTTTAACAGACATCTATGTGTATGAGAGAGAGAGAGAGAGAGAGAGAGAGAGAGAGAGAAAGAGAGAGAGAGAGAGAGAGAGAGAACATGGTCACATTTGATAACGAATGGATTTCTATGTCAATCTCATGTCAGGTTAGCAAACAAGTGCCATTTCAAAAGCAATTTTAACTGCACGACACAACATACATGGCAAAGTTCTGGTAGAAGAAAGAACTTGTAGTATGTATTGATCTGAAATTAAGCCCTGTTTGCTAATGCACATTAGGCAGAGAGTTTTCACAAATACAATAAAACAATAGAAAAACACAGTTCTGCAAAAAGGGTCCACAGAGCATAAGTTACCTTCACGCTTCTGCCACGCTGAAAGGTGCAGTTGTCCTCTGATGGCAGGGAAGACAACTGAGACTAAGACTTCCGCTGTAAAGTCAGCTAGTGTGTGATTGTGCATGCGTGCATGTGTGGTGTGTGTGTGTGTGTATGTATGTGTGCTCATGTTTGTATTACATTGTGAGGACCAAATGTCCCCACAAGGATAGTAAAATTTGAAATCACCTACATTGTGAGGACTAGCCAATGGTCTCCATGAGGGAAATTGATTAAAAAACATAAAAAACAATGTTTTATTAAAAATGTAAAAATGCAGAATGTTTCCTGTGATGGGTAGGTTTAGGGGTAGGGTTAGTGTAAGGGGATAGAATATACAGTTTGTACAGAATAAAAATCATTACGTCTATGGAGAGTCCCCACAAAGATAGTGGACCAGACATGTGTGTGTGTGTGTGTGTGTGTGTGTGTGTGTGTGTGTGTGTGTGTGTGTGTGTGTGTGTGTGTGTGTGTGTGTGTGTGTGTGTGTGTGTGTGTGTGTGTGTGTGTGTGTGTGTGTGTGGTTTTGCATGGTTGAAGGAAACAGGGGTTGGATCATTCTTTATTATGAAAATCCAATAGGCCAGTGATTTCTTGTGTTAACCATCACGAGGAAGTGAGAGTGCAGATTCACAAGTGCACTGCGATGTGATGATGCCATACTATGTACAACTATTTTAACCTCATATTTATTCAGAGACTACATTGAATACTTTTAAATATGTATTTGTCACTCTACAGGACTATGGTGAAGGCAGATAAAGGGGGACACTTTCTGATAATTTGTCATTGTTTTTTTTGTTTTTAAAGATATATTCCAAATGACTTATGCCACTTTAAAAAATAAATAAAGAAGAAATGTTTCATACAAATCTTAAAATTCTTCCTCAAACCCCTTACAGATAACAATTTCACAACTCACCATGGCAAACTGGGCCAAGGTGCAGTCACATCACATTAGTGACATTTTGGAGAAATTTCACTGGCAAAAGGTTCCTTGTTTATTGTCAGTATATAGCAATGCATGAACATGAAGCACAGCTCACAAAGAAGTCACTTTCAAATCTAGCAGTTTTTAAAAAATATTTTTGGTCAACGCTGCAAATTCATGTGACCAACTTGTTGCATAATCTGCACCCTCGTGCAGAATTCCAAATTGTGGGGATACCTATTGAAATAAATGGATTTCACCAGTGAAAATTAGTTGAAAAAGAGTAAAGGTGACCGTACCTTTATTGTCAAAGTTAGGCAACTACTTATTTTTAAAATAACATAAAATTGTAAATTAAATGTACAAAATAATGATCCGCATGCAGTAATATAGTGAACAGTAGCTTTTGTGATTTAGCACAGCTGGAAAGCTCTATTAACCACAAAACAAAGATGTTGAATTTTAGTGTAATAATATTTTGATTATGGGTAAGTTTTATTTACACAAATGTGGATTAGCTTGCCCCAAGTTTTTAAAAATGCATTAAAAAATATTTATTTGATTTGATTTCTATCTTTAAAGCACCTGAAAAAGAAGAGTGCCTTAAAACTCTCTAATCTTTTCTTCCCCGTTGTGGCATATATCTGAGTGAAACATCATCTAGAACGAGAGTAAATGTAGGGCAGGACTTGATTTTGCCCATGGGGAATTGAATGGATGGTTTGTGGTTTGCTATTGGCCGATCTGATCTGAGTGACAGGTTGCCCCGCCCTCACGCCAATAAACACATCATCAGAGAAAAAAAGAGACGTCACTGCAAGAGTTTACGAGAGATTACGAGGGCACATAGGCCTAAATAAAAAAAAAAATATGTGCAGGGATAAATAATTTATAATAAACACTGTAATATTCCATAAAAAACAAGTATATCGTCCATTTTGATTTCATGGTGACTTTAAGTTTCATTTAATTGTTATCATTTGTTTTTATATATTTCTGTAGGTTATTTCTTGTTTATATTTTTCTTTTCAATGTATGCTGCATGGATTAATTGCAGTGTTTAACAATGATAATGCCTGTTTGTTATTTTTTGTTGTTGTTGCTGTATTGACCAATCAGAAGCCCAATGACTGTAAAACAATAGCATCAACAAAAAAAGGTCAAATAAGTACAATACTATAACATTTAAATATAGGCCTATATCTCACCTGTTCCATTCATATGCGGCATGACACTCTCAAAAGTAAATCCCTCTCGTCTGTCACGCTGCAGGTAAAGGAACACCACGTGACCAACCGGCTCTTCTTGACCGAAAGCGCAAGATCCTCTGATCACCGATCGACCGACTGACGGATAAGCATCTCGGTGAGTTAAACACACAACAAATATAAATATAGGCCTATATTTCCGAGGTATTTAGGTAATCAATGGAGTTACATTGTTTCATGCAGTTTAATGCTATAGACGAGCACGGACAGTACGCGGGACACTAGGGTTTAAATGTGTAAACTAAAGGAATGGTGAAAATAAATAGGCTAGGCTACATAAAAACAATAGCTAAAAAAACTTATAACAAATATAAAACTGCTTGCTTTTTATTTAGACTGCTTGCTGTCTAAACATCATCATGATTAATTTAATGGAATAGCCTAAACCACACAGATGACACAATGATTAGCCTATGTGGATGGGTTTATGAAAGGCATTTGTTAAAAATAATTTACTTGTATGAAAGAAGTTATTTTCTAAGGTCTGACAGACTGAGAAAGGAGATTACCAGCAGGCTTACAACCCAAATCTGTTAATTTGGCATAAAGCCCGTATGTTTCAATCTCAAGGGATATAGCCTATATTTCAACCACTGTCATAATTGCCTAAATCATGGACATAAATGTTTATGTCTCTTTGGATGATTAGGATGAAGATGACGTTGCGCATGATATATTCCTCATGCCGCACAAGTGAGTTTATTTGATATCATGTAGCAGTCAGAAAATTATCATTTGACCTTGAAATTAGAGTCTGCCATAGTGGAATAGTTATATTATCCGACTGAAGCAAAATTATGTTTAATTTCATTAAGGCACTTTCGCAGTCAGGCTTGGACCTGTCCGTCCCTTCAGCCTTACCGTCTGCAGGGGAGGATATAGTGAGATCATACACACGTATACATTTTCACACCCCTAAACACACAGTGTCCTACAATGCCTCTCTCTGTCTCTCTGTAGAATATGTGAATGCTGAAGAGTTGCCTACAGACATGAAGTCCATCACAGACCGTGCAGCACAAACACTGCTGTGGACCGAGCTTTTCAGGGGTCTGTGTGTATAATGCTTGTTTAAAAAGTAACCCCCCCCCCCCCCCAGATAATACCTTTCATGTAGTGTGTAATAGGCTATAGCTGTTTGTGAATGTAAAATGTCTGCCAAATTTCGAAGATAAAAGTGCATGATAAATGGAGTTTTTGTCTCTTAAAAGAAAGAACCTGAACTGCTGAAACGTGTCATCACTTTTACACACCTACAATGGCACAAATTTGCATAATGCCAGCCTATGCCTGTGCAAACAACGTCTACATCGACCCTCAAACACTGTAGTGTTATCTGAGGCCTGGAAGAGTTTGGTTCATTTTGTTGACATTTCGAGAAGATGCTGTTTTCTGTGCTGCGAAAGCAAATCAACTTTGCATGGACTTCGAAAATGATGAGGACTTGCGCTCGAACTGATACAGTAAAACCGACGCCATCGTTTCTGTTTATATCACTGTGTATCAAGTGCTGAGGAAGATCCA
Organism: Meda fulgida; assembly: GCA_030578275.1. NCBI lineage: Eukaryota > Metazoa > Chordata > Actinopteri > Cypriniformes > Leuciscidae > Meda > Meda fulgida. The sequence continues at coordinate 13,068,965 of CM060629.1, forward strand.
GAGCTGAAATTCAGATATGGTAATAAGTATTTTGTTTCCGACATGTGCTGTAAGCAATAGACCAATCACAATAGACTGGGCCATCTGACCAATCAGAGCAGAGTCTCGGAAAGGAGGGATTTGGAGACACCGTTTTAGACTCTGTGAAAAAAGAACTGATGCTACAATATTATGAGAAAATGAAAGTTTTATTGTAAACCTATAGTAGGAGACCTCCAAAACAAAATTAGAAACCTTCAACCTTTTTCTTCTTCCTGTATATGGTACTTTTTTGCATGTGGACTTGCATACTGAGATTTTGCAGTATATAAAGTTGTGTTGTTCAAATACATACTAATAATAATAATAAAATGATTATTATATTCTGTGTCTGTATGGCAGGATTGGCCATGACCATGAGTTATTTGTTTAGAGAACCAGCTACTATCAATTACCCATTTGAGAAAGGCCCTCTCTCTCCCCGCTTCCGTGGCGAGCATGCGCTGCGCAGGTATCCAAGCGGAGAGGAGCGCTGCATTGCGTGCAAACTGTGTGAGGCTGTCTGTCCTGCTCAGGTATACACACACATGCATGTTCCTCATCTGTGATTACCTGTACCGGCTGTGTGTTAGCAGTGCTTTTGTCTCCTGTAGGCCATCACAATAGAGGCAGAGACACGTGCAGATGGCAGCCGAAGAACAACTCGCTATGACATTGACATGACCAAATGCATCTACTGTGGATTCTGCCAGGAAGCCTGTCCTGTGGACGCAATCGTAGAGGTACACACATATATTACATCAGACGCAAGCAGTGCAAATCAACCCGACAAACGCAAACAGAACCCATTATAACCAGTGATCTTCACTGGATGTGGCACGACAAATTCCTGATGGTAAACTGATGCTCTGTTTTATTCATGACCTGCTCCAAGCGCTCACGCTACTTCGGACATGAAGGACAAATTGACTTGCAACGGTCGCTTTGTCTCATCCGGTGTAGACATGATGCACTGATATACATAATTGATCACTGAGGGTTATTTAGTCCAAAACAGTTCATATTATACACTGATACAAACGTTTTGCCTTTCTTTTTTGTGCCAGGGCCCTAATTTTGAGTATGCGACTGAGACTCATGAGGAACTGCTGTATAATAAAGAGAAGCTGCTGAATAATGGAGACCGATGGGAGGCTGAGATTGCTGCTAATATTCAGGCAGATTACCTGTACAGATGAACAAACAACATCCTGCTAACAGAAACACAAACAAAACTCAAAAGACGACATCAGTTCATTAGCATCATCTACTGAAACTTTTAAAGCAGTGCATTCAAACATAATAGGTTGTTCTCAGCGGCAGATATTACGCACAGTTGTAAAATGTTTACAGGAAATTCACATATTTGTTTATTCTCTGATAAAGTGATTTAATGATATAAATAAAATAACAAACAAAATATGGTGTATTTATTTTATTAACATAATGCTAATAATTTACGACATTTGCATTATACATGTTATTGCTGTCAGCTATTTATATTTCATATATAAAGTGTATTATTTTTTATTATTATGTATTATTGTTACTTATATATGATTATACTATATTATCTATAGTATAATATAATATAAAAGCTCAAATCGATCAGTGTATTCAAACTTACTAGGTAAGACTTGCAGGGCAGTCTGGTTGAGGAACGAGCACTTCCAGAGAAGACAAAGAACGTTTCAGGATATTAACATTTGAATTCTCTTTTGAAATTAGCATCACCATTCGAGACGCAAGTCTCACCTCGGTATAATCCTAATCTACATCTCTTTCCCTTGACCCATCCTTCCACCGTTCCTTCTCTCTCTCATGCGGAGTCTGAGATCACCTGAATTCACCCAAAAGTCTATATGGTTTAATGTGAATAATTATCATTATCAGCCTATTATACATGTTTGGTATCATTTGAAATTTCTCAATGTGACTGGTACAAATGTTTCATTCCCATAGAAGTAAACCAAAAAGGTAAGGTGTGGAGAGTTTAGAGTTATCTTGTTAACTGGGTGTGCCCCCATGTAAATCAACATTCGTCCCCAGTAAGTCTGGGACTGTGATTAATGCAAATTCCCATTGTGAATTCATGTTTACATTTGAAAAGAGCTTTCTGCCTTGGTCTGAGTATTTAGGGAGATGCAGAGGTGGACAAAGTACAAAACTTCCGTACTTGATTAAAAGTAATATTTGAACTACTGGTCAAATATTACTCCATTACAAGTAAAAGTTGTAAAGACTAATTTATACTTCAGTAAATGTACAGAAGTACTCGTTTTTAAAAGTACTTAAGTATCAAAAGTAAATATCAATGCATTGTTTTATTATTGTTGCATTTTTGTATGTAATACAGTAACTTATGCCTCTGAATCTATGCTTGCCTACCTACCCTCATATCAATATCAAATTTATTTCTAGAACACAGTTCCAGTTGGATTGAATGTGAGATTGAATAAGTGCACTCAATAACGTCCACAATGGTTCCGGACACCCAAATGGTTGTTCCCTCAAATAGTGCCCTATTTAAAGTCTCTATGAAAAGTTTTTTGGCTTTTAGTATGAATATGTTATCTATAAGCTAGTGTGCTCCAAAACAATGACAAAATTCGCATTTAGAAGACCAAATCCAACGTTGAAAATGAAAATCAGGATAATGTCAAAATCCAACATCAGATTGACGTTAATCTCCATTGTTGGACAGACGTTGTATTGTGGTTGTAAATGAAAATCGGGTTGACGTCAGAAATCAACATCACTCGGGTTCTGATGTCAACCCGACTTTCATTTCCAACCCAAATCCAGTCTGTCCGACGTTGGATGTTGACGTCAATCCGACGTCAGCACCACTTTCATTTCCAACCAAAATGCAACTCCTACAACCAAAATCATCATCTGACGGACGTTACTACTTTCTACTCAAGGACCTTGACAGAAATGTAGTGGAGTACAAAGTACGATATTTGTCTTTCAAATGTAGTGAAGTTAAACTAAAACGTTTCCAGAAAAAATAAACCTCAAGGAAAGTACGTACAGATACTCAAAAAGTGTACTTATTAAGTAAGTAACTGTACTTTGTTACTGTCTACCTCTGGCTGAAGTGGGTTCAGGGCTAGCCTGGTTAAAACCAGACCATTCTCAGTTGTAACTGAGTTATGGTCTGGCAAAGCGTCATTGACAAATCATTTCCAGAGGGGCGTCACCAACGGACGTCGCGGATGGACCTAAAACCAATCAGAGCGATGAAGGAGATGACGTATGCAGAGCGGCGGAGAAACATCTTAATGTTTCTTAATATACAATAAAGAATATTGTTCTTTGCTCGGTTTTTAACAAAGAGGAAACGTTCAAATCGCTTAAAACAGACGCGACGGCGGCATCCATCTTTGTAATGTAGGCTACAAAATCTGCTTCAAAATCCCAGCGCTGTCGTCATCGTGTAAAGCCCGCCCCAACGTTTCTGATTGGTGCCTCGATTTCGACAGATTGGAAATGGGCTTGAATGAGCTCTTTGCCAGACTAATTTTCAAATCTAAATTTGCCGGGAGTTGTCTGGGTTTTCCCAGGCTAGTTCAGGGCACGATTTGTAGCTCAAATCAGCCCGTGATTTTTTAATTACAAAAAAAAAATAATGGCGAGTGTCTTGAGCACTGCGTCAGATTAACGGATCAAATCGATCAGTGTATTTAAACTTACTAGGTTGTTATCAGGTTCACATATTAAGCATGTTTGTATCTAAATGTTTATAGGATATTGACATATTTGTTTATTATCCGATAAATTGATTGAAATTATCTGAATATAATTAAATAAAATATGGTGTTTTTCTTAACATGCTAATTTAACTATTTACCACATCCTGATTATCAATATTATTATTGTCAGCTATTTTTTTTACTTTAATAGTAATAGTAACAGTATAATATTCAACTTTCATTGTTGTATAAACTGTACACACACACGCACGCACGCACGCACGCACGCACACACACACACACACACACACACACACACACACACACACACACACACACACACACACACACACACACACACACACACACACACACACACACACACACACACACACACACACACACATATATATATATATATATATATATATATATATATATATATATATATATACACATCCCATAAAAATGTAACATGATATATTTCACACACAGTATATTTAATCTGGTTTTTCACCTACATTATTGTTCATGTCACACATTGAAAATTTCGTAAAATATCTTATTGTACATATGGCTATACCTTCTATATTTCTCAAGTTTGTCTATTTCAATAACTATCCCATGCTACAGTTCACCATGTCTGTATTTTCTGTGTCCCGCAGTGTTAAAACAACAAAAAACAATGCCCTCTAGAGATGTGTAGGCCTATAATAGGCATACAATTGTGTGTGTCATAATTGTTTACTCAGCAACTGAAGTATTTCATTAAATCAGCCACCATATGTGTATCATATGATCTGTTTTAAAGTCTCATGAAATGTATGGAATATTGCAGTATTATTTATAAATGATTTATCATGCGATCTTTTTTTTTAATGTCATCGTAATCTTTAATCATAATATCCTCCCCAACTCCTTGTAGCATATCTTGGCTGCTGCATCCGAAATCGCATACTTCCCTAAGAAAAACAGCATGTGACAAAAAAGTAGGCTATACCCGAATTCACAGAACACATAAAATAGTAGAAGTTCTGAAGTGTGCATATTATGGACACTTTACTATCCCATGAGGACACGGGAGAGGATTTGTGAACTGCAGTGAAGCGATGTAACTGATGCTGGTAGGTCACATGATAATGACAACATGACGAATGTAGTAGGTCTATGCCCCTATTATATTCATAACACGCATTTATAGCCACAGCGGTATATAGAACATCATATATAGAACATAGCTGTTGTGAAATAATTACTTATTCAAAATAAGTCCCTACTCAAGAGAGTTTAAGAGCATATTCTCTTCTGATCTCTGGTGACGTGTTTACTGGCGCGAGGGCGGGACAACCTGTCACTCATATCAGATCGACCAATAGCAAACCACAAACGTCCAATCAATAGTTATCCTGGGATAAAGGTCTCAACCTCAGTCTATGGTCTCAACATGGGAGAAAAGACTATCTCAAACCTCAGTTTCGCTAGGTGGCGCAGTTGTCCGGCGGCAGCAGAGGGTCACGTGGTAGGGGCGGAAGCGTTTATGTGAGCCACGCTGAATCCCGCGCGGGCGCAGCCATTTGCTCTCTTCCTCGATCACTTCAACATCGGTGAGTGCGGAACGACGCTGTTCGTCTCATCACTAATTAATTTCAACGAGACGTTTTTGTTTTTGCCGAAAACAAAACACACCCGAAAGTCTTTATACTTCTTCTAAGGTGATCTAAAGTCAGTCAGATCTTGTTTATTCGCCGCTGATGTGGAGTTTTGAGTGTTTCATCATGGCTCATCTGTGTCGTAGCGCCATCGTGAGTTGTTGGCAGCGCGCGATGCTAGCGAGCTGCTGAAGTCGCGTGAACAACACTTGCTTCGTTTCAGTCTCTTGTGAATTTAACCAATTGTCGTTAATTTTCACAATCTTTAATGCGCTATATATTGATTTCCAAATTGATGGGCCTGTTTGAGGCCTTCAGGCTGCGACTGAAGTTCAGGCTCCAGTAGCAGCGGCCTCGTGTGTTCGCGCGCATCCTTTTATTCAGACGCGGTAGTTGTTCGTTTATTAACGCAGGCGTTTGTTTTGAGTTTTATACGCTTTTGGGGTTTAATATGCGTAATAAAACTGTTGTTTCCAGTAGTTTTGTGTAACTGTTGTTTATTTGTGATTGTTGCGGCCTTTTGTATGATGTGACTAACCGTCCCGCCATCTCTCCCGCAGAGTGACTGCAGCACAAAGACCAACACACACAAACAGCCATGGCAGAGAACGAGCCACAAGTTCAGTTTAAGGTAATGCTAACTCTAAAACAATAAGCTAGAACAAATAATTAAATAATGGCTTTAAGTGTTCGCTTGTTAGCACAATAAGTTGCTTAACTGTTTGGAAGTAAATTAGAATACTTGTTCCTGATAACGAGTGCAGAGATAAGCTGAGAACCGCCTCGAGACACGGAATGATGGTGCATTAATCAGGAAAACAGTTAAAATGATAAAAAAAACAAGTGTCTTTAAATTAATAGGGAAACGTAAGGGGAATGTTTGTATAACCCATATTGGTTAACCCATTTAATCCCAGTTCCTCCGTCTTGTTCCATGTTATAGTCCAATGTAACAAACTTCCTCGGGTAACACTTTATTTGGATACACTTTGTTTGAAGGTGTCATTGTTTGTGTAATTCTATATGCAAGTACTGAGTAATATTAACTACATGTACTTACCATAGGATAAGGGTTTGGTTGAGGGTTAGTTGCATGTAATTTACTGTTAAGGACATGTAACATGGACGCTGTAAAATAGTTACCCTTTATTTTACAGTTTCATTGTTTATAGTTATTACTATAGTAACAGCATGTAAGTATGCATAATTACATGCATCTAACCCTATAGTAAGTACATTTAGTTACTTAACATTAGGGTTGGGGTTATAACAAATGTGACCAGTGATATCTTGTTCAAAATGTATATTTTGAAAATGGCATATGCAACAGTTTGGGACAATTCACATTGCTGCATCAAGCCACTCCCATAAAATAGCTGCCACTTGTAAGAACTACATGTAAGACTTCAATACATTATAATATAGTTATTCCCTCATGAATAAATCAGTAAAAATGTCTGTCTATAGTTTGATACACTACACAACATTACCATATTTTCAAATTAACTTAAGTTATTTTAAATGATTACTGTCCCTGGTTCAGTCAGGTACTCTTGTAAGAACGCCTCCACTTAAAAAGATGCAATCTAATCCTGTTTGAGTTTACGGACCTGTTGCTATGATGGCAACTCCGGGATAATCTTCGAAGAACCCAACAATCCTGGATCATGACAAATCATCAACCGTAAAATCCAGATAACAGAGGAATCCACATTTAAAGAACAGGCCCCTGATTTAGTTAATCTGATTGTCTGGTCATATTTGCAAAAACAATTCATTACATTTTTCTGAGTTTTATTTCAGAAGCATAGTACAGTAGTATTACATTCTCTTGAATAAATGATTCAATAACAAATACATCTAAGTCGCTTGTTGCCACCTAGTGGCAATACAATGTAATCGATAAATGCGTTATTTTGAGCACCTAGTTTCTTTCAAAAGCTGATTTACCTTATTTTGATTGCTACCGTAAACATCACTGTTTATATTTAAACTTTTATCTCTGTACTTTTATGATAATTAGAACTATTGTATCTCAGAAATAATTATACTATGAAGTTGAATAGACAACTCTCCCTGGGTCAGCGGCAGTGCCAACACAGCTTTGAATGTTGCGATATGATTTTGTCAACGATTTAGTTGACAGATGAATTGGAAGATCGCTTTGGTGTTTGAATTGAGATTACTCTTTTAAAGATTAATCGTGCACTCAGCATATGAGTAGCGCGGGGGCTTTTCAGTGCATTCATTCTCACGTCGCTTTCACGCGTCCACTTAAAAGGGAAATTTAGTCACTTAACACTCATAGATAATACACATTTCATTCTCTGTTGAAACAAAAGTGGCTAACTTCTGGCAACCCTTTCTATAAGCAAGGACAAAAACGAATTAAATTTGTATTAATATTGCTTCTGGAATAAAAAAAATTCTCAATTTTAAATTCTCTTAAATTAAATTTGTCGTGTCAACTATTGTAATACCGACTGCTTGGAAAGTGTTGCTCACTCATGCAAACTCTTTCCCATCCACAGCTGGTTCTGGTAGGAGATGGAGGTACGGGGAAAACCACCTTTGTGAAGAGACATTTGACTGGGGAGTTTGAAAAGAAATATGTTGGTAAGTCTTTTGGAGTCTTTGCTCATTTCATTATTGTGGCATCTCAATGCAACTATTCTGGAGGAATGTGTGGCTTTGGTGCGACAGTCACAGCGATGAGCAGCTCTTAAATGTTTCTTTGTGTTTTAGCCACACTTGGAGTTGAGGTACATCCCCTGGTCTTCCACACAAACAGAGGAGCCATCAAATATAACGTATGGGACACAGCCGGACAAGAGAAGTTTGGAGGCCTGAGAGATGGATATTACATCCAGGGTATGTTGCCGTTTACCGTATATAGATACTTTTTGGACACTTTTACTGTACAGCAGTGGTTTAACATGTGTATCTCACTCTCTCTATAGCTCAGTGTGCAATCATCATGTTTGATGTAACTTCTCGAGTGACCTATAAAAACGTGCCCAACTGGCATCGTGACTTGGTGCGTGTGTGCGAGAACATTCCCATAGTGCTGTGCGGTAACAAAGTGGACATCAAGGACAGGAAGGTCAAAGCAAAGAGTATTGTGTTCCATCGTAAGAAGAATCTACAGGTACAGTGAACCTTTTAAACTCAAAATCGACAAGAAATAATTCACCCCTTCTGTTATCTAAATGCGTGTTATTGTAAACAATTCATGCCCATTTCATTAATAAAATTTAGAGTTTGTAATGTTTAATTACAATGTCTCTCCGGTTACACATGCAAGGACTTCTCCGATCACTTAGTCTCTTAAACCCACTCTCTGCAAGCTCACATTAATCTGTTTCCACTTTTGAGTGCAATGCATCAATCCAATCAATTGAACCTAATCCCTAGCCTAATGAGTTTCACTCAGATGTGGAAGAAAATATCAGTTTTTAAATGGTCACCCTCACATTTCCTCTGTGGTCAAGAGTGCTGTAGTAAATACTGCATGTCAGGCTGTTATAGACTATTAATGAGATTCTTCCTTTTCTCAGTACTATGACATCTCTGCCAAGAGTAATTATAACTTTGAGAAGCCCTTCCTGTGGCTTGCACGGAAACTGATTGGAGATCCTAATCTGGAGTTTGTTGAGATGCCAGCCCTTGCACCACCTGAAATTGCTATGGACCCATCACTTGCTGCACAGTATGAGCATGACTTGAAAGTAAGTGTACGCTCAGGTGACCCGTCAGTTACTTCTGCTCCCCCAAAAAAGTGTTTAATCTGTAATGTTTGTCTCTTCTAGGTGGCATCAGAAACAGCTCTCCCAGATGAAGATGACGACCTTTAACCTGTTTACCCCTCTGACCTCCTTATGGCAATGTCACTGGGATTTTCCAGTGATGGTTCCTCTCCCTGCCCCTTTTACTGTAACCCCAGCGCAGAATATTTTTATTTTTCAATTTTTGGTTTGTTTTGTGTTTTGAATTTGAGTAAATTGTGTGGTTCATTTCATTGTAGACATGCTAACTGTTACCACCAGACAGACATACACGCAGACATGCCTACACTGACACACTCGCTCACTCAACGGTGAGAGTGCAGTCGAGTGTCCCAGTGCTTACTTCTCTATGTAAAGCTCTAAGCACTTAGAGGAATTCTTGGAATAAAAACATTCTCAATATAATAATCCTTGCCTGGTCTTTTCTTATGAACAAAATGTTAAAACAAATGAAAAAACTAGTGGGTTACTTGTAAAAAATTGTTGACCAAGGAAATGGTCAATCCTCTGTTTTACATGTAAAGCATTTTTCAGGATACATGGCTCTGGATGTTACTCTGGGTTTGCACAGACAATGGTGCATCATAATGCTTGAGAGGTCTACAATGGCATGTTTCTGGGCACTGGTGATGTTTAAATTCTGATTTATGCAGTGAATTGCTGCCGAGTCGAAGGTCGGATCCATTGTCAAAAATAAAACTATTCGTCTAGTGTAAGGTCTGATGTGGTTTTACACCAAGCCATGTCACTTTCATATCCGTTCCTTTTGTAAAGTAATAATGGGATTTCCTTATGAAGTTTGTCATTTTTATGCGCTATTGAAATAGTTATTAGTATTTAAATGAAACGCTATGCCATTTAACATGAAATGAACTAGTCTTGCAGAAAAGTTACAATGTGGCACTTTTCAAAAACAGCATAAAGGATGTTTTTTTGTTTGTTTTTTTTCATCAAATGTTAAAAGGAAAGTGTTTAACCTTATTAAAATGCAATGTTAAATGAAAATTCCAAATTAGACATTTGATATTAAAAGTAAGATTTGAATTGCCTTTGAGAGGAGATGGGCCGAAATCAATTTAGGCACTTTTAATAAATAAAATGGGGCTTTTAATTATACAAACATTTGACATAGATTGGTTCATGACATTTGTGTGTATTTCATGATAAATGTATTCATCACACTGAAGAGTCTAGAGCCTTTTCAGTTATATAAGCAACTAAGCAATTATATGTAATACATTTATTATGATTTTTATTTAAAATGCATCTAGTAGTATAATACATTTGTTGCCAGGCGGAAAGTAATTGATATCTGCTGACCAAGCAAAATGTGAACATGGACTGGTAACCAGTTTCTATCACAATAGCCGTCATTTGCTACTATATAGTAATATGAGATTCGGCTTCAAACAGTATAAGAAGTTTGTATTTTTGTTTTTGATGACTAAAGACAATAGTGTAGTAAAAGAATCAGTAACGGGTACGTTTCCGTTAGAGTGATGACGTAACGCAATTCCTTCGTACTACGTAATACTACGATTTAGCCACCAGAGAGCAGAAAATACTAATTGATGCTAGGCCTGCTCATGTCACAGTCTTTGGAGTCTAGGGTTCACAAACTATCAGAAGGAAGGGTTTAGTAGTGAAACATTCATACAAACATTCCGTCGCGTTTAGGTATAAACTACAGATCTCCGTCTCATTTGATCCACTTCGATCCACTGATGACGAGAATAATAACTAACGTCACGCGAAGGACAGTGATCGATGAGACACCCGTTTTGATGTAGTAAAACACAACCTTTGTTTTTATTTTTTATTGGAAAAAAAAGTCTAATATATATCAAGACTATTTTTCTTTCACATTATAAGAAAGCAATTAAAACTTTCTATATGTGAGTCCTAATAGCCTATATTTACATAATGTTTAGCCTACCCCAATGGTTGTATGTTTTGTACAAGGATAGCCAGCCTATATGTATTATTGCAGTTCTGACTGTACATTGACTTTGTTTGTGTGAAGTTTAATAATAAAAAAAGACACCTGTGCTGATGCTGATGTATGATTGCACTTCCTCGTCCTCTCAGTGTTGTTGACAGAGGACAGACGGTTAATGAATGTCAGCTCTCGTGCTTCATGTGGTGAAGTGGGCTATTCTCATTGATCTCTGACTCCAGATATCCCATGATACATTGCACAGTAAAGCCAAAAAGACGAGAAAAAGTTTCCTTACTAGTAAGTATTAGTATCTAATAAATAGGCCTATGTTATTTCATGTCAGAAGTAGTTAATATCTGAATCACAGTCACTTTTAACAATTAGATTAGTTAATAAAAATAAGTATTTTCTTTTAGATTTACGCATTTCAGTAATAGTAAAATTTCATCAAATTGAATTGAACAATCCTTACATATTAATCATATTATGAATTAAGAATTTTATATGAGTAAATAAAAACTAGAGCTTAATTTTGTACCATTTTGTATCTCAGTGTAACAGGGGAATGGACCATTCAGTTTATGGGATTCGTATTCATAAATTAAAAAGGATAAATTAAGAAGCTACTAAATGGTTTTGTTTAACACTGTCAGTAAATGGTCAATGAAAAGTGGTGCCTAACCTGAAAATGCAATAAATATTTAGGCAAGTTAAACTTAAAAAATAATCAGACAAAAATGTAGCATATTAAAAAACTAAATCTGCAACAGTGCAGAAAATGTGGGGGAAAAGAATATTATACAAATATTTAGCTAAACTAAAATAATTGTATCCAAATTATGAAATTGTTTAATTGTAATGGTTAGATACCAAAAAGGTCAAGTCTTCTGAGATGAGGGGAAAACAGACAGGATATATTTGTAATCACCTCCTTTCTGTTCTCTGTTGTTATTTATTTGATTTTTTTTAGATTTTATCTAACATATCTGTTATCACAAAACATGGCATATGTGCCTTTTAATACTCAAGCAATGTCATATAATGGATTCAGTACAACTGAAACAGATTAGTCAATATTGGAATAGGTGGTGTCTATATTTGGGTCACTGACAAATAAAGCTTCAAAACTGATGTAAAGCATTTTTTTCCTTCAGTGTGTTTAAACCAGTTTCAGTTGTTAAATAACATTTCAACGTGTTTAAATTAATTTTCTTGACTGTTTTGATGTCAGGCGGTACAACCAAATATTTATATGCCATGTTTGCCACCCTGACATTTGAGAATATATACAAATTCCCGGACAAAAGTTTTCAATTTTCTCAACAGCTTTAAAACTACTGATATCTATAAAATGTGTTTACATGACAAGGTTTTAAACCTAAAATGATGCCATAGTATTTCGTTTTTTTTATTATTAATTAAGACACCTTTTAAATTGTTTTCTTAGTCTGTTGATTTGTTCGGACAGTTGCACCACAGTACTTGTTTTTGAGTACACACAGACAGGTGTCCGCAGGAGCGCGCATGCAGGGCGGGACCGCGGCCAGTGAAGTAGGTGAGACAGAGAGAGCATGCGTGAGACGACAGCTCTCAGACCGATTATAACGAGAAAAGAGAGGGAGAGGGAGGAAGACAGATTAAGCAGACTGAACACAACTGTTGTTTTAATCCTCTGAGCGGATAGATTTAGAGGGGAAAAAACTACTGGTTTGGAGAAGAGCAGCCATATTGCATGGACCTTTCTTTGGTGGAAAATCAAGAGCAGGAATACGCGGAGTTCAGGAAAAAACGTTCAGACTTCACGATCCGCTAAGCACTGTACAGCTCACTCTTCTGTCTAATTTGACGTTGACCTATTTATTATTTATTTATTTTATTGTTTAGATAGTGTTAAACCACATATTGAAAGATGAAGGACCGACTGGATCAACTAAAGGCGGTAAGCGTGTGCTTATATTTCTTCATGTGATTGTGAAGTTAACGCGACACGAATGAGCTTGGATTCAACTGCTCTACAAGTGTGTAGGAATGACATTACGTAAGAGTTTGTCTTAAACCTCCATGTCAGATTCAGTACTGTTAGAAGATGATCACAGTATCAAAAAGGAACATTAGTAACTTTTGTTTAAATCAAAGAGGAACAACACAGAAGTTAAAGGCGTCTATAATAATAGTGTGCGAATGAATTATCCAACAAGTGCTCACCAAAGGCAGCAAAAGTCATATTAAATAGCCTAGTAAGAGTGAAGAGAGGAGGGCAGGCAGTGTTGGACAGCTGATGTTGTCATCTGACTCATGGAGGGGGTCACGGGCTTCTGGGAACATGGGGGATGGGTTGAGAGAGATGATGGTGATCTTCAAATACTTATTGAAAAATAAAAACAGACCGAATTTGACTTCCATTCTGTAGCCACACTAACCAAAAAGTGTTTTTTGGAGGTGTACCCTGATATTATGATTTTTGGACATATGCAATGTGTTTAAGTAAACTTATCATTGTAGGCCTACTACCATGTACCATGTTTTTCAGACATATACCCAATACCATGTTTTATGTATGTACCAGCAATGTGATAAACAGTGTTGCGGCAATCACCAAAACATACAAAAATGTAAATAAACTAGTTTATAAATCTAGGTGTGTCGATCCAGATGCAATGGCAGGGCTCAATGACAAGTATTTTTTGAGGATTTCACAATTCTTGATTTATTCCAATTTCCATACCACAGTAAATACTATCCTAACTAATTTAAAGTTCAAAGTTAAATTATTGAGGACAAGCGAGACTTCAGTAAAAAAAAAAAAAGCTTAATTAAATACAAAGGAACAAAGATACAAATGAAATAAACAGTGTTTTATTTCTGAAGTGTTTCCAGGAAAGTCTAATAGTATTCAGGCACAGAAGTTGAATAATCAAATGTAAACACTGCATCTCCAGTGTGTGAATAGATCAATCCTAGTTAAAGCTACAAAAGTAATTTATTCAAGAGCATTGAGGGATTTTCACTAAAGTCCCACTGCAGTCAATAATTGTATTCCTTAACTCATCTTTGATCACGAAAATGGCATATTTAAATGTTTGTTCCTGTGATTTAAAAAAAAAATTCATGCCTTAAAATAGCTTTAATGTTGCTCTCAACCTTTGCTTTATTTAATGAACATGGAACCATGAATATGCTAATTAGCCCCGCCTCCACTCACTCACGCCAGCTTAGAGATCCACTCAGTCAACTTTACTCAAGTTACTGTAGTAAACGCTGCACAATGGTATCACTCTTTACAACGTTGGACACAACGGTAATTAATATGATTTGCCTTTTGTTTAACTGTGTTATCAGCTAATAATGTGTTGCTAATGTTACACAAACCATGTGCCCGTTTGCCATCTAAGGCTATGTTTACACGGAAACGATCTGAAGAGAAAACGCGAAAATGGCGTTGCGTTATCACTTTTTATTCTGCGTTTAGACGAGCGTTATTGGGGGGAAATCCGTGTGCATATGGTGACGTGATATTCGATGTAGTATGCACTCCAGGCGGCTAGGTGGCAATGTGAAGCACTGCCACACAACAACACCAATATCTGAGAATATTTTGTACAACTGCTGAAAAGACTCTAGTACGTTTATCAGAGCTGCTAGGGCAACTTGAAGGTCCGACGTATGGAAATAATCCGACATGTTGGTTGTTATTTTCCTGTACTGGCGCATGCCTGTGACTTAACGCATACGCGACGAGAGCCACCGTGAGCAGATTTGCGTTTTTACCATTTAGACGGGAACGCGACGGTGGAGCGTTTTAAAGATTTCCACTCTGGAGGGTGGTTTCACTTTTTGGCGTTTTTAAGCCCCCGAAACGCCGTAGCCGTGTAAACAAAAGGCACATCCGATAATATATTTTTACGTTTTCACCCGGAATCGTTCTCGTGTAAACAGGGCCTCAGTCACAGCTGCCTTCTAAAAATCAGCATCCTTAGAAATGCTTTGAACAACTTTGAACGTCAGTGGAGAAAGGCATAAAGTTCATCGTAACATCATAATACACATTATATTCATAATTCACCCGCTATATTGCTAAATGTACCTAATTTTTCATATCGACAGAAACATATAACCTGGCTTCTCTTGAGACTCCCCTGATTTGCAGCAGTTAATGATATGCTAAAGCCCGGCAGCACATGATGTGATTGGTTACAATGTAGTTTGTGACGTAAGAAACACCGCCGATTTCAGACTGCGTTTTTGAGACTATCTTTGGTCCACTGCAGTTTTAAGGAGAAAATACTCAGCAATGGTTTTGTAATGCGCCTTTCTCAGACTCAAAGTGCTAAGTGCTTAGTGCACAATGTTTTCGTGTTCAACCCTTCGCCAGTGCCATACAATTACATTCATTTAAAATCCCAGAATCCTACTAATATAAACATAGATATACAACAAATGTTATATTTATATAAAGGAGGTAATTTATTTGTATTAATTTGTTATGTTCAAGTACATATTTACAATCCATTACCTTACATTCTCATCATAAATAAGACATTTTGCAATATCATCATTGTTTGTGATTTTCATGAACCAGTTTATATCAAGCCACAAAAATGTTTTTCAAAACAACATTGATGGACAGTTCCTCATTCATGTCTCGAGGTCAGACTAAGGTTAGGCTTTTTGATATGTAGCCTACCTTGTTTTTGGATACTATCATGTTTTTTTTAGACGTGCTAGAGCTGCATGATCATTTGCAAAAAGGTTGCGATCCCGATTCAAACACCAACCCAATCTCGTTCCTAAATGTCAACGATTCGTCTATGTCTGCTAAATCTTTGACAAGATCACAGCGAAGATTCAGATCTGTGTTTGTGCTGCCGCTGACCCAGAGAGAGCAGTTATCATGGGTATGAAACGGTATAATTATTTCTGTCTTAGAATAATTCATATTATCACAGAAGAACTTGGATAAAAGTTTATAGTTTGGATATAAACACTGATGTCTATAGAAGTGATCAAAATAGAGTAAATCACCTTTTGAAAGTACCTTAACTCTTCAAATAAAGATTGAATCAATTATATCGTTACACCAGTAGATGGCAACAAGTGACTGACAAAAATGTGTTCGTCATTGAATCGTTCATTCCAGAAATATATTTTTTTAAATTAATTTAAATATATACATTTTTTTAAATAGACTGTTTTGTTTGGTAGTCAATTCAGAATTGTGGGCGTGATCTTCATTTTAAACAATAAAATTGTGATTCTCAATTTATCCAGAATCCTGCAGCTCTAAGACGTACTATATTTTAAGACATGTCCCATAGCACTACCATGTTTTAAAGGAAATGTATTCTTTTTTGATCATGTTCCATGACCCAGTATTATCATGGAGGTATCGTGGGTTTTTTAGGCAAATTGTAATATGCACTAAATTCTGTGATCATGAATATGATATATCAGCGTACTGTTGGCGGGGGTTATTGAGGACTGAGTTTGTTGGGATGTGAGATCCTATGGGCAGGGTCAGCGTGAGGATTTGTTTCTGTGGCAACTCTGCCTCAGTCAAATATTTGTTTTGTTGACTCTGGTACCTGAAGCAGCCTGGCTGGCAAGAGGAACTTGTGTGCGTGTGTGCTTATGGCCGAACCTTATTTACATTAGTCATAGTTTTGTTTCCGTGCTGTTTTACATATAGACAATCTCACTCGCTCAGTTTTTTTGTACTCGGCTGTTACTGGTTTCTTTCCTTTGAGGTAAAATTATATAATAATAAATAGGATTTTTTTTTACACTTTCTGATTTCTCGTGCAAAACTGCTGACAAAATGCTGAGATGGTTGCCGGTGTGTTGCTATACGGTTGCTAGAGTGTTCTAAGTGCTTTAAGCATGTTGCTATGCTGTATCTAGGGTGTTTTGGGTGGTTTTTTCAGGGGGTTATGGCAGGGTTACTTACTAGTCCAAGTCAAAAGTGCCCATGCTTAACTATAACTAGAAAAACTAAACAAAGAGTCCAAAATTAGCTAATACAAAAAAATAATAAAAATTTTGTACATATATATTTTTTGTAATACAAATAATAGGCTTTGTATATTATAAAACATACAATCTCCATGCAATAAATATGCAAATACTACTACATAGTAATACTATTAAACTGAGATATTAATATTAGAAGGGTTAGTTCACCCAAAAATGTAAATTCTGTCATCATTTACTCACCCTCATGTTGTTTCCGTAAGACACAAATGAAGATCTTTCTGATGAAATCTGGGAGCTTTTCGTCCCTCCATCGAAAGCTACGCAACTACCACTTTGACGCTTCAAAAAGTTCATAAAGAGATTGTAAAAATAATCCATATTAAGTCAGCGGTTTTGTCCAAATTTCATGATGCGATCATGATGAACAGATTTAATTTAGGCTTTTATTCACATATTATAGAGGCTATATGCCTTTTTCTGAAATTTAAACTCGCGACTGACACCTGTGGCCAAAAAACAGAACTGCTCTTCCTTTCTGCTCGCTCTCTCAGCGCTCGTACATGCACACTTCACAAGTCATCTGCTGCAAGGAGGCCAACATTATGTTTACAGAGGTAAGAACAGTCACAAAATATCAAAATCCATTGCACTGCTTGCGAGTGTAGGCTACTTGCTGACTAGCGGTGGTGGCAGAGTGATCTGAAACGTTTAACATGAACGCGCTTGACGTCACATCCGCAGACAGCGCGGGAAAATCCGACCCGACAGAAAATAGGAAAAATAGGATACAGGCTTATAGTTGCACCCACTGTGAGCGGACAAGGTGCCAGTATGCTCAACAGGAGATGTTTGAGTCATAAATGGTCAAATAAAAAGGCTATTGTTACGTTTATTTTGGGGAAAAAGTTTCATATAGCCCCTTTAACATTCATGACCTCACACATCAGTTGTGGTAAACGGAAGCTCAAGCATGTTCACTTGTCATTTGATAACCAGTGAGGTTCATTCTCGTGTTACGCAGCCTGTTTGAGCTTCAGCAAGAACCAATGAGGTTCATTCTTCAATCAGGTTCGAGCTTGAGCTTGTTTACATGTGAATAAAAGCCTCATTATTTGATGATCTGTTCATCAATAAAATGATCGAGTCTTTTCAGAAAATTTGGACTAAACCGCTTAATTCATATGGGTTAGTTTTACAATCTCTTTATGAACTTTTTGAAGCGTCAAAGTGTTGTGTAGCTTTCAATGGAGGGACAGAAAGCTCTCAGATTTCATCAAAAAGATTTTTCCGACAATGAAAGAAAGTCTTGTGGGTTTGGAACGAGATGAGGGTGAGTAAATGATAACAGAATTTTCATATTTGGGTGAACTATCCCTTTAACAATAATTCTTAGGGTTAGGGATCTGTTTAAATCTTTAACCCTAGACTGAGTTGTAGTATCAATGAAGCTTATCTTAACAGTTTCTTGGTACTCGTCTACATGTGATCCTCTGTGCTGAAGGAAATCCTGTTGAGAAATGTTTTTTTATCATTCTAACTTCTAAACCAATTGTTTTTTTTCTTTCTTTCTGTGTTTCTCTGTAATGTTTAACTTGGTGTGGCTGAACTATTTTCTTCTTGTGCATGTAAGAGTATTAAAGGCTAAGTGTACACACACACACACACACACGCACACACACACAGGTGTTCTTCTTGGAGCACAAAAGGAACTGTGGGACATTAAACAGCTGAGCGGGAACATTGTGTTACTGTGACCATCTCCCCACCTCCCTCTCTCTCTCTCTCTCTCTCTCTCTCTCTCTCGTTCCCTCTGCAGGAAGTGTCTTGTAGGCTTATCTTTCTACCCACTGTATTTGTGTGTGTGTGTGTCTTTCACCTTCACCAAAACCCGTTGAGTTGGCAACACATTGTTTATACTACAAGTAAACTTGTAATATTACCTATCCTGCTAACAAAGACTTCTGCTTTCTTTTCATTTTGTAACAGGAATAGTTTGTCTCTGAAATTCTCTAGTACAACCTCAGTAAGTGCTTTTTTTTTCATAATAATGCCTTTTTGTTAGGCCTTCACTCTAAAAACTGTTACTCCATTTTTTTACCGCAATGAAATCAATTACATATACCATATGAGTAAATGTAGGTAAAACTGCATTTGGAACATTAACAAATAAAATTGTTGTGAGTTGAAATAATTGAGGAAAATATTTTTAAAATCAATATGAGTAATATTAACTTTTATATTATGAGTATTAGTAACTTTTAATTTCCTGTAGACCTTTGTAAAATACTCCACACAACCACAGGTAACGTTATACATGACATTGGCCTTAATTGTCGATGAGTAGCCTACAGCAATACAGCATATTTGATATTGTTTTAACATGTATACAACATTTCCTACATTTAAACTCATTTAACAAACGTATTAGAAGTAAAAACAAAACATTTAAAAAGTAATTCAAGTGTAGTCAACCGGGTCTGTTATCCCATTTCCACCGGATCAGCTGAGATGGACTTGCGCCGCTGTCTTGCTTTTCACTTATAGCCGAAAGGCCCTGCGCTATTGGAAAACCCGCCAATTAACAAACAGTGCACAGTTCTGAGAACATTGTATCATTGAAAATAATTATTTTATTATCTTTAGGAATAAAGTTGTGCGTTTTATGCATTATAGGGGTGGTCACTTTTCTAACTTTAGTTGGTGTGTAATGTTTAGGGCTGGGTATCGTAACAAAGTTTTCGATACCGATACTTGACTTTGTTACCGGTTGCTGAACGATACCTTTTTCGATACCAATTTTATGAAAATCCTATTTTAAGAATATAATACATTACCTTTTTTTTCAGTTTGTTGATTTTTTTTACACTCATATTTTGAGTCAGTAAAAAAGCACCAATGCTAAAGTTTGTTTCCTAATCATTTAACAACATATTCTTTACTTCAATAAACTTATTGTTTCTGCCTTAATGCATTGTTTAACAATGAAACAATGAAAATTAATTGAATTGCATTACACACAGTCACCTCTAACAGATCACTCAAAATTGTAATTTAGACACATGCATTTTCTGTAAAGCTGCTTTGAAACTATGTTTTGTGAAAAATGCTATACATGTGAATTGAATTAAATACTGGGGTGCGTGCGAACTAAACGCGCTCAAAGCTTATATAAAAAAAACCCTGCATAAAGCTTGCGCAAAGCAGTAGCGAAAGTAGCCTAATGATTATGGATGTTTCGGGAAAAAAATAGCAAGGATATATTTAAACTTTTTATTAATAAACAAGTGTTTACTGATTGTGTTGTCTGCAAAGATGAATATGGCGATGTTGCCTCGATCATCATTCCTGCAGTATAGGCTAGTGAACACGCACACGCGCCTATATGGATTGCATAAGCAAACTATTTATTTTTTTAATTGTTTCGTTTAAAAGTATACATATTTGAACTTATATTTAAGTCTATATGCCTTCTCGTGTCTGTGAGTCAAGTATCCTATAGCTACGCTGAGTTTTGGTTCATTTGTGACGCGCTCCATTGCAGTCGAAGACAGATAAACACTCTCTAGTGTTGCCGGTCTTGGCAGCAATTATCTTGTCGAAAATATTGCATCGCGTGCTTCTGGCATCGAGTGTGGTACATAGGTAGGTACACTGTTTATCTTTTCCACATATTTTCTATCTATCTGGGTTGGGACACACACACACGCACACACACACACACACACACACACACACACACACACACACACTACAGCCTCACGTGCGACGAGCCACGTCTCTCTGGGCAACCGCGTAAAGTAACGTATGTTTTTCCGCCACAGCCAATCATGCTGCATGCTTATTCATTGTTTCAGTGATGTTGACTAGATTAATCCCTTAGGTATCGAAATGTGGTACCGAAAAACAAGACATGTTTCGATATTCGGTACGGAGACAATTCGGTCGGTAACTAAAAAGTATCGAACTCGATACCCAGCCCTCACTGTTTGAGCATAAACATCGTCTGCAAAGTTACAGCGCTCAAAGTTCAAACCAAAGGGAGATATTTGCTTTTAAAGAAATCGTTTTTTAAGGACTTCAACAAACGGCTGGTAGGGACTAGACGATATTCCTCATGGGTTAGTGACATCACCAATCCTAAAATTTACATAAAACCCGCCCCCGGGGCAGTCCATGTTGAGAAGAGGAAGAGTTGTAGCAAGAGTTTTTGAATCAACTCAAACTGTAGCATCCGTCTTTTCACATGCAATAGAAAGTTACTCTGTGTGCATCTCTCAACAGTTCCTATACGAGCGATTTATAGATTATCATGACAGAATATGCTAATTGAAAATAGTTAACTCCACATCAGCAACATAAATTCATCAACTAACCGTTCAGAGACGTCCTGTTGCATTCTACATGTCGTCACTTCTTCTTGAATCTCTTCATCTTTGTCCGACTCCGTTTAAACATAAAAGGCAGAACAGTTTTTTGACATTTTAGTGCATCAGGGGTTCTCAAACTTTTCCATGACAAGGCCCCCCAAATACCACTAGGTTCTGGCCAAGGCCCCCGTTTGCAGGATGTGTTATTAAACCCATCGACAATACTACGCCAAATGTAGAAATAAATAAATAAATAAAACCTCAGATTATGTGATGGTGTTTGATACCAGCCTATCAGAAAGACTATAGAGATGAACCATTACAATTTTTCATTGAGTTTGACCTGCCGAAACAGATTTTAGCACTTTACAGCAGATATTTATTTTGTATTTTTTTTAATACATATACATATAAAAAGCCCTATAAAGTTTTACCAAAACTGAATAATTAAGACAAGTTAAAATGGGTAAATTTTCTATAAATATTTTTGAGTCTTCACTTTCTTTTCTGACATAGCCTACTCCAGTTCTTGTTAAAACACACTAGACATGCAAATTATGTGCATTTTAGGCACTTTTTGTGTGAAATCATATTCATTTTGTGCATTAAAAGTGCTCTTTAACTTTAATTGAGCGCGAGCTGCGCAGCAAAAATAGACTGCGCTGAAACCGCTGCTCAAGCGACGCTCCTGCTCGCGGTGTGAATGAGATTGATAACATGCACGCCGGAAAAAACGGCCGTAATTCACGAGTTTCTTACATGGTCGTTCCGTGTGCATGTGTGATGCTGATGTTGCGCGATGGTAATTATGCGGCGCCAGAGTGCATTAGACCGGCATAAGACCGGCATAAAATCGGCATATGTCAGACTGACCGGCCGGTCGCCGATCACATGAAAATCGTCCAATTCCGGTCACCAGCCAATCAATCGGTGCATCTCTAAAAGGTTAGCATTACACGTATAATGTTACACGTGTAACTGGTTTGGAGACCGGAGAGAATTCAGCCCGCGCTCACTCACTCAACCGTTGAGTTGTTGTCACGTCAGAGGGTGGGGGAGGGATACATTGTTTTAATTGAGTAAACGTACAACATTTCTTAAGAGTGTGTTAAATATATTATTAATATTGATTTGAATTAAGTAATATTTGTGGTTCTTGAAACATATCAGTTTAATTCTCCATTCTCAAATATTTTGCTAGAAATTTCACAAACATATTTAGTGTATTAAATAAATAATTGGTTAGTCAAACACTAAATTCTTTTTGTAAAAAAAAATAAATATAACTAAATTTTAGACAAAATTAACTTGGATGTTTAGTCAATTATTTTGGTGTGTTCTACTCAAACCATCAAGTAAATGATATTCAGAGATTTTAAGTTAATAAAGTTAATTATTTACTAAGCCACTGAATTATTTTTTAGAGTGTTGACTGATGGTCTGTGATGACGGGTGCTAAGATGACGTCATCACTACTGCGATAATGACAGCGTGTGTCTTTTAGAAACTGTTTATGGGCTTGTGTTTCTTTACATTTGTTATTTATGGTTTTGTGTTTCTGTTGATTATGGTGCAGTTTATTAGGTTTAAGATACAATTGTTTAATTTGGATCATTATTTTATAACATGCATTTATAATAAGTTTAAGATATGCTGTTTGAGTTGATTGCAGATAGGTGCACATATCAGCGGTCATCCAACGGGTTATGTCTACTATAGTTACCCTTTGATATTTTTTTCCCATTAACCACACAGAGACAAGTTAGTGATGTATTTTTGTTATTTATTATTTCAAATCTGTATTTATCTCCACATGGCAAACAGTTACCCCACATGCTGTCTACTATTTCCTGTTCCTGTGACTCCTCAAAGGAGGGGTCGGGATCACAGCCTCCCTTTTTCTTGTGTTGGGTTAAACCATTCCTATTAATAGGGAGGGGAATTTAACCCTTGGTGATATAGGTATGGATAAATATATTATGGTGTTTACATTTAGTTTAAGTTGCCGAATCAGTTTATTTTATTATTTTTGGCATTTAGGTGGTCCTATATTTAGGCTACAAAGTTTTGACATTGATGCCCCTGCAGTTGGTACAGTCTTAGGTGTAATGAGCCTGTCCTAGGCTATATAGGACAGTCTAAACTGGACCTTGGGAGGAAAAGACGGGGTTATATTGCTGAATGTATTCATGAAGATTTTGCTGCCTATAGCAATTTGTTTCCTTTGGGTTGTTGATACCTCAAAGTTAGCACTGAGTCTAGTGTATTTATTTTTGTAATTATTCTTTCCTTGTGAATTTGTACACCCCCTACTTCTCCAATGGCATTTAATAAAAATCCTGAGCCTATCTACCACCCCCCCTTGATCTCTACGGGACACGTTATGACATGGTCTCTCATAAAAAGTACTATTGTAAACATATTTTCCACCATACCATCATTAATACAGGTATCAGTGATGTTTGAGAGTTTTTCGAGAGAACGCAAATATCTTTGCAAGGGAACACAAACGTTTTTGAGAAGAAAAACGCATGTGTAACAGTATAATGGATCAGTGCGTAAGGTTTTAAAGTGACAGCAGCCTAATAAACCTGTTGCCAAATTGGGGTGGTGATGGCGCAGTGGACAAGACACATGCCTTTGGTGTGAGAGACCCGGGTTCGAATCCACTGAGACACCAATGTGTCCTGAGTAAGACACTTAACCCCTAGTTGCTCCAGGGGCGTGCGACCTCTGACATATATAGCAATTGTAAGTCGCTTTGGATAAAAGCGTCAGCTAAATGAATAAATGTAAATGTAAGATAATATTAAAAATACCTATATGACAGTTTTTTCCATGGTATTGATGTCAAAATTGTTGCTAGTGAAAATTCTGAGTGGCTAGTAACTTTGGAAAACCACTAGCCACAGTGACTGGTGAACAAAAAAGTTAATGTCAAGCCCTGGTTACTTTTAAAGGGAGTAACGCAATATTGTAATGCATTACTTTTAAAAGTAACTTTCTCCAACACTGTTATGGCCAATATTAAAATTAAGATTCTAACACTAAAAACTAAACTCAGTAATTTGTGATATTTTATAGATGTGAATTTACTCATTACAACATTATAATATTCAGTATAACATCATAGCATTATAAACACAACGTTATTGTAATGTGTATGTTTAGTTTTGGTTTCGTTTTCACTACTGTCCCGTTTTTTTTTGTTCTCCTGACTATGTTCCAGTTAGTTTCCTTGGTTGTTAATTAGTTCCACGCACCTGTTTCTGTTCAGTTGATTACTCTCTCTGTGTATTTAAGCCCCGAGTTTAATCTTCTGCTGATTCTTGTATTTTTGAGTTATTTTATTTTGTTAAATACCTCACCTATACCCTGACAATTATAATGTACAAAAAATTATATCAGTGTTATTAAATTATTAGCATTTTTAAAGATTACCTTTAAGTGATCGTTAAATGATGTTTAAGGTTTTTAAATGTAAAAATAAGACAAATGAGCAGGAACAATTCAATATCTATTATCAAATGATACAAATAAATGAAAAAAATATCTAGCATTGTCTGTTAATCGAGATGGTGCCAATATATCCATATGTGTATTCTTCAGAAAATGTAAAAATCTAGCTTTTACTGCAATAACTGTGGTAACTTGATATTATCCACCTACACCAGCACTGCATTTATTTGATAAATACAGTAAAAAAAAAAAAAACTGTAACACTGTGAAATATTATTACATATTAAAATAACTGTTTTCTATTTTAATATATTTTAAAAAGTAATTTATTCCTGTGATCAAAGCTGAATTTTCAGCATCATTACTCCAGTCTTCAGTGTCGCATGATCCTTCAGAATCTTATAATTATCAATGTTGAAAACAGTTGTGCTGCTTCATATTTTTGTGTAAACCGTGATACATTTCTTCAGGACTCTTTGTTGAACAGAAAGATCAAAATAACAGCATTTATTTGAAAACACTTGCAACATTATAAATGTCTTTTACCCAAACGTTTGACCAGTAGTGTATGTTTTTAAAGTATGCAGCAAAAATGTGCATATTAATGACAATTTTACTGAAGCAAATATAACTACTTATATTTTGGCAGAAACCGTGGTTACCGTGGTACTTTTTTTTGTAAAAAGTTAAATGTCATCTGATCCCTTACAAATGCTGAATGAGTTAGTGTTTGAGCTTCATATAGGGTTTCACAGAGTTTCACAGAGATACAAAGTGTGTGTGTGTGTGTGTGTGTGTGTGTGGGTGGGTTTGGTGACGTGACGGAGCCGCAAGTTTGATGACTGTAGAGAAATCCTTGTAGTGTCATAAAGAAGGTGTGATTTCACTCAGACTTTAACCCTAGTGTCTTTTGACATTTAAGTTATAATGTTATCATGCACAAAGCGCTGTTCTATGACGGTGTTAATTTGTTTAATTGCGTCATTTGACAGTAAAGCTATTATTAACATAGAAAACAGCACTAGTCTCCACATGCTCCTCATAAAACATCACAAGACACACCTTTCTGTCCTTATAAAGTGCTGTGCAAGTCAGCTGTAACATTGCTGACAACATTGCACAAAATCACAATTTACCCTACTTACTTTCGTTAGGATTTTATAGAGAGCCGTGTTGTCCATTTAGGAAGACTTTACTTGCAATAAAAGTATAGATTTGCCAATTTGCTAAAGCAACTGTTTTCAGGGCAGTTTACATTGTGCCTTGTCAGCAGAGGCCTGTAACACCGGATGTTCATGTGACATGATCAATTTAACAGCCATAATCTTAAAGTGCAGTTTAATAACAAAGCCCATTAACTAAACAGAACCCAAATCTAAAGAGAACTAGACTATAAACACATGATCTTGACTTGGAACAAGAGGTGAGCATTATTTCGATGGCTGATATGTCATTCACTGATGATATATTCAATAGTATTATGGTTACAGATTGAAATTAAAATTTACAGTGAAATTAAAGCAGTTAATTGTGTTTTTGTGGTTTTTGTAATGTGCATTTAAGACATAGCCTCATGCCTCAGTGTGCGTGCCAATACACAGCGTATAAGCGAGACCTGGAAATATCCAGTGTTTGGGCCATGTTGGCTTGTCTTGTCACTTTGTAAGGATTCATTTAGGATCTGTGTACTGTTTTGTGTTGTGTTTTGATTAGTTTTAATCAGGATCATATGCTATAAACAACGATATGACGTTTAAAGCCAAGTAATAAGATGTTTTATATATGTTTTAAGCCATATTCTGTTTGTTTGTTTGTTTAATAAGTAAAAAATATGAAGGAAAAAAACCTGTAATCGTAATATTTAAGTAATAACTTAAGGTTTATTCATGTGGGATGTTACATTCTAGCTATTTTAAAAGTTCATTATTTCTATTATTGAGGGTGAACCAACTCCAGGGTAAGGCTAAGGAATGAGATGCACTTTCCCTTTAAAAACACATTTAAATAGATTTCCATGAAAGTTTCAAGTTATTTGTCGCCTGCACGACCTACACATCCCAGCGTAATCGCTTCAGAGAAAGAATTTGTTATTAAAGCATCTACGTTCAGAAACCACTGTTAAAGGCACACTATGCTAGATTTGTACCTTACAGGGTCACTCCACCGATTTTGACATGAATGTGTATTGAAAGTGGGTAATATGTGTAGTAGAATAGTAGCAGAAATTTTTAATTTTGTTCCTTCCTGTCCAATAAAATGCCGAAAATGACTTTTTAGTGCTTGTGGATTATAGACAACAATCTCCATAGTGCATTGCAATGCTCAGCTCCACAGGCCACTCCCACTACTCCGAAAGTAGGTCTCCAGGACGCCGCTATCGATATGTGGTGCGAAACTCGGGTGATCAACCACACACACGTCCGTGTCATCCTCCGAATATAATTTCATACAGGAGAAATTCGCACCGCTGGAATTCGCGGCAGCAGACTGACTCTTCTTCTGTGTCCATTGGCGCACAGTGAGAGCACAGGCACCACCAATCTGTCCCAGCTCGAGGCATTGCGGGCTCCTCGTCCGCGGCAGGCAGATCGGCTGTGGTGGAAGCAGGTTCAGCCGCCTCCTGTTCCTCCATAGCCCTCAGCTGCTCGTCGCTGTACTCAGGCTCATAAAGGTAGCCACGAACATCTGTTTCTGCCATATTAAAATCCCAATCCTCCATAATGTGTCCGTCTTCGTTTTCAGAACCTTCGGCGTCCATTTTTTCAAAAAGTTTCGCCACTGGCACTGATCTGTGATAGGTCTGTTAGCGCATTAGGTCCATCCCCCAATGGGCGGGTTGGAAAGGGGGGGAACTAGTGCTTGTAGTCTTTACAGAAATACCCCATTCTTACACTTCCTCCTACAATGACGCAAATTGACGATTTTTGCGTCATTGTAGGCGGAAGTGAAAAAGGTAAATAGTGGATTTCTCTCGTTTCAGGGGACAATGAAAGATTTTTTCAGGACCATTCAATAGTATTACTGGGTTTCTAACAATGGAAAGCTTAATGCAAATGGGTGGAGTGTCCCTTTAATATAAGTCATTTCGATGGTAAACAAACTCGTAGTAGGGCGAATCATCTCGAAAGCAAAGCAGGGGGGACGCCGCTGGCAAAACCAGCAATGCAGGTTTGAGAGGTGGCACCCACCAAATCTCGCGAGAATCACGACTTGCTTTACAGCATGACGTCACATACATCAACAACATATGAAGCAGCCTCTATGGAAGACACTAGCACGCATTTCAGACGTGAATCATGGCAGAGTCAATGGAGAAAACCAAGAAACCGCGGTCGGAAGAGTCAGGAAAAGCTCTGTGTGAGTGGTGCTCACGACAGTAACGTTAAATACAAGTACTCCACAGCGACTCTAGGGTTCGCTGTTTGACAAAAACGGACACTGCATAGTATGCCTTTAATTTGAACAAAAAAAAGTGCTTCCTTTATAATCACTAAAAAGCTGTCACTCGTCTTAGTTCATTACAATCTCACAAAGTTATGTTATAATCAATGAAGCCAACCGCACAATTAATCTCTTATTTACATAATGTCTAAAATGTGTTATAATGAGAGGATTTGTGAATGCGCACAACTCTGCACTGAACAGAAATGTTGGCGTTTTGAGTGGAGAGTGTATTCTAACTGAAACACTTTTGATTGCCCATTGTCATTTGTATGTCTGAGATTGGCTACACTCCAAAAACAAGTTGTAAATAGAAACCTTTGATGCTCTCCAAAGTGTGTCAGAAATGTAACTCCCCTTAACATAATCGCGAGCTTCAGCTTGCAAGGCTTCTACAGCAATTGTAAACACACAGTTAATAATTTTATTGGTTTTACCGTATCATTTCGAGCTGAAGTCAGATTGTGAAAATGTGGACTTTTTTCATTAGTAAGTAGTCTTCTTTGTATATAGCCGGCGTTGTACTTTTCCAGGTTCATGAGAATAAGCTAAATTGTATTGTTGTACTGTTTAGGAACAGCGTTTCTTTGCATAGACATTTGGGCAGGCATTATTCTAATATTTCACATTCGTGACATGGCAGTTTTGGGGAAGATGGCCGATGGTCGACCGTCGGCTTGGTGTGTCCCGGCCTTTAGTTAGAATAAATTGCCTTGTGGGAGACTATGAGCTTTGTAACTTTGCAGTTTGTATACATGCAGAAACTGAAACACATACATTACACACAGAAGAAAAGGAAAACATTAAAAAGCAACTATAAAAACATTAAAAACACTATCGCAACTTCCATTTCATGCTGACTTTAAGACTTGACCACACTGGCTTAATGCATAGTAAAGTCTAGATCATACGTTTTTGAACTTTTAGTGTTCCGCTCTGTTTTGTGTCAAGGTAGTGGTTTTGATTGAATACATTTGCTTATCTGCTACCTGCTCCTTTTGAAAGGTTTAAAATGTAAAAATACTGTATATATTTAGGTTATTATCAGCCACAACAAGCTCTTGATTATCAGTTATTTTTATTGGCTCAGTAATTCCCAAGCCAGGAAATTACCGTTCATTTTCAGGGGTAACTCCACTAGATACGCTTTCAATAGAGTTGAAATATCTTTCCAAATTTGTACCAAATTGTAATTTAGTTTCTAGACAGTGAATTAGTGACAGTGAGTTTCTTACCACTCATAACAATATAAGGGTGTGTAAAAAGACAGCATTAGATCATTAAAAACACAACTGACAATTTCCTTACGTCTTTATGTGATATTTGTTTCAGACATGCGATCATGATGACGAGGATGTTGAGATCGCTGTGGACAATGCTGCTTTTATGGACGAGTTCTTCGGCCAGGCACGTTCTTCTGTATATTTTACAGTCAAGTTTGTGTAAATACTTCTGATGTGCTTTGCCTGAATGTGTGTTATGTGACCTTGTTTCTTTGTTTCAGATTGAAGACATCAGGAACAGCATTGATAAGATTGATGAGAATGTGACCGAAGTGAAGAAACTTTTCTCAGTTATTCTTTCTGCACCAACATCAGACCAGAGTAAGACACATTCACATGTTCATTCATTATGACCCAGTTTAACACTGTTTTCCGCTCACTGGTAGTAACCACAGAGTAACAGGTGACGTGTGGTGCGCCCCAATTGGCATACTTTTCATCCTAAATAGTATTTGAAATTAGAATTATGTGTCCCAAATCGTAGTATGTTGAAATGAGTTTTCCAAAGATACCCGCATGGTCTACTTTTTCCTGGTTAGAATCTGAAGTGCAGATCTGTGGATCTAACGGCTAATATTACCCACAACCCATTGCGTTTTTGACGAGGATTCGATTAGAACTACAAACACAAATAAAAAGCTTTAAAAAAATGTACGAGTCCGACGGTTAAGTAGAGAGGTTTAGATAAAAGGGTTGAGTGATTAATAATCAGTATCTAGCCTGACGGAAAGATATTTATTCAATGTTCTCCACATGTTATCCGAAGACAGCATTGTGAACTTTTGTAAAGATACGTTTGGTCATTAACTTATAAATCCGCCATTATGCATTGCAAATTGCAAACACAAGGAGAGTCTCAGCATGAAAGACCCATGACTGGCAGATCAACATGCTACTGTATTTCTCTCAGAAATGCTAGGAAATTAAATTCAATTGAATCTGGAGGATTTTATCTGTGACAAGATGATTGACAGGTCAGTTTAAACGGTGACAGGATGCACATAACTAAGCGACAGAGAGTCCGTTAAAGGCACAATTATGACAAAGTAGTACGTCCCAAAGCTTGCCTACTATTATGCTACACACTCAAAAGTATGTACTTTTTCTTCACAGAAACAGTATATAATAGGGCATATATAATAGGGCAATAGTATAAGTAGGCAAATTGGGACACAGCAGTAATAGGGTGCACACATACATATTGAGGAATTAAGAGCATGAACAATCCTACAATAAGTGCTGTTCAAAAAACGCTTGGATGTAGTTTTTCTTGCTGTCGTCTGTCTGAAGGTCGAGGGGTTAAGAGGTGTCCGGCCCGATGAGTTGGATATTTCAGAATTGTTAGTCTTTTTCTCTGCTAACGTATAAAGCTCATCAATAGTGGGAAGATCTTAACCTATAATTTTTTGAGGAGGCCGCACTATATTACGGATCTCACTTCTCTGCTGAACGGTGGAGCTGCCAAACCACTCCGTAATTGAGGAAGCAGCTCACAGCTCAATAAAAATGTAACATACCAACTTTAGATACTCCAACCTTTTTAAGCTGTCTTAACAACGAAGGTCTTTGATGGAATTTTTTAATAAGGTTTATTTAATACATTAACATTATTTAGTGCAGTAGTTAACATGAACTTATAATGAACAACATTTTACACCATTTGTAAATGTTGCTTAATGTTTTAAACATTTCAAGTTGTATATTACATTATCTTAGATAATTAGTTGTATTATGAATTAAAACAAATTAACAATCAACAACACAATGTTTATAAATGAATATTGAGAAATAAATTTGTCTAATTTAATGGGGTTTTGAAGAAACATGTGAGAGAAAATTGATACACTGCCATTCAAATGTTCACAGTCAGTGAGGTTCCTTTTGATGAATATTAAGGGCCAGATTCACTAAACTGGGCAAATTATCGTGAGAACGCAATCCCATAAAAGTACAGATGGGAGTGAAAAATTCTGCTCGTGATCTACTGAACTGATCAAAAGTGACAGTAAGACATTTATAATGTTACAAAAGATTTCTATTTTGAAATGCTGTTCTTTTGACCTTTCTATTAATCAAATAATCCTGAAAAAATGAATCACAGTTTCCCAAAAATAGGAAGCAGCTCACCTGTTTTCAACATTGATAATAATAAATGTTTCTTGAGCATTAATCATCATATTAGAATGATTTCTGAAGGATCATGTGACACTGAAGACTGGAGTAATGATGCTGGAAATTCAGCTTTGCATCACAGGAATAAATTACATTTTAAAATATATTTAAATATAAAACAGTTATTTTAAATTGCATTTACACATTTACAATTTTACAGTTTTACTGTATTTTTGATCAAATAAATGCAGTCTTGATGAGCATAAGGACCTCTTTTAAAAAACAATAAATTCTTTCAATTCTCTTGCTGAGCCGGATATGAAACATAACTCCATTAAGCTGTGAAAGAGGAACCTCTGAGCAATAAAATATTCATATGGGAGTGTTTAACAATGACAGATCATACACAAACCAGTGCTGTTTTAATCTACTTTCATCTCTCCATTCTTATACCTACCCTTAACTTCAATTTTTTTTCCGTGTGAACAGAGACACAGGATGATTTGGAGGCGCTTACTAACGACATCAAGAAAATGGCCAACAATGCTCGGAACAAACTCAAGAGTAAGTGTCCTTACATGTGTGCTGGCCTGCTTTGTGCTTTTCCCATTAGGGCAAAGAATTAGGACTCATAAAAAGGTTTGGCTTTTCAAACACATGTGACCCAGAATAACGTGAGTCATTTATCCACCTTTAATGCAAAGTTTACCCTGTGTCAATGTTTTTTCAGTATCATAGAGATACTATTATAGTTTTATTTAATATTTGGATTCGCTTTTATTTTTGAATTTTCAGTTTCATTTTATTTACCTAACGTTTATTTTATTAAAAGTACTGAACATGATTTTTTTTTTTTTTAAGTTTTCTAGTTTTTAGTGAACTATAGTAACCCTGCCCTGTGTGTGTGTCCATACAGCCATTGAAAGGAATCTCGAGGCAGAAGAAGCAGAAAGAGTATCAGCCGACATGAGAATACGCAAATCACAGGTGAGTCAACATCTCGCTCACATAACACACACAAATACACACGCTCAATTAACTCCGCCCTCGTGTTGCCCCGCCAGCACGCTGTTCTTTCCAGGAAGTTTGTTGATGTGATGACCAAATACAATGAAGCTCAGGTGGACTTCAGAGAGAAAAGCAAAGGTCGCATTCAGAGACAATTAGAGATCAGTAAGTGTCGCCCGCACTCTCACTCCTGACTAAACACCAGTGCATGAGACCTTATTAAACATCACCTCACCCTCATAGTGTGCTGCGCACAACACGTTTCTCTCTCAGACTTGCGGTTGAAGCGTGTCAAACTGACGCTGTGCTATTCCTCTTTTCTGTCTTTGACTTGCATGTGTTCTGCTTCTGGCTCTAGCTGGTAAAGCCACAACTGATGAGGAGCTGGAGGAGATGCTGGAGGGAGGAAACGCAGCCGTTTTCACTGCAGGGGTAATGCGTGCCTTCGTGTGTGTGCGTGTGTGTGTGTGCGTGTGCGTGTGCGTGTGTGTGTGTGTGTGTGTGGGTGTGGGTGTGGGTGTGGATGGGGCGGGGGGGCGAGCTGGAGTCAAGACCCACAATTCAAACCGTTTTCCCACGTCATCCATATTCTAAAGCAGTGGTTCTTAATTATGGGACTAAGGAAAATACCCACTAGGGGAACTCAAGATGACTTAAAATTATTTAAAGTCGCCCCTGCTGTCAATCATTTAATCCCTTAAAACTCATCTTTGATATTCAAAATGGCATATTTGTGTTTTTTCCAGAGAAAATAATTTCTTCATGTCTCAAAATAGTCTTAATTTAACTCTACACGTTTGCTTCATTTAATATATGCAGATCCATGAATATGTAAATTATTGTTATATGTTAAGAATTATCTTATTATTAAATAAGAGATTCATTGTGCAGTGTAGACAACTTCATTGATTATAATGCAACTTTGTGAGATTGCGAACTTAAATGAGTGACAGCTTTTTAGTGATTATAAAGGGAGCTGTCTTTTCGTGCTTTCTAGGCTATATATAACCCATTAAGAATTTGAATACAAGTTGAAGAGAAACCAGGATTCCCACAAAGCCTCTGAAAACATGGATATATGAGCTATATATATATATATCTCATAGCATCAATGCAGAAGTAGCCCACCCACATACTTCATAATGCAAATCAATGTAATGCAAACGCAATACTTTTCATATAAAGTAACAATGGTTACTTTTTATTAGAAAGAAGACAAGGCAAAGCAAGTTTATTTATATAGCACATTTCATACACAATGGTAATTCAATGTGCTTGAAATTAAAATAATCAAAATAAATAAGAATAATTAAAACAGTTTAGAATAAAATAAATAAAATACAGTAAAAACAGTCGGACGAGCAGTGGCACAGTGCTCATTCAGTAAATGCATAGGTAAACAGATGTGTTTTGAGTCTGGATTTGAATGTGTCTACTGTAGGAGCACATCTGATCTCTTCTGGAAGCTGGTTCCAGCTGTGGCTGGCATAGTAGCTAAAAGCAGACTCACCATGCTTAGAGTGAACCCTTGGTATTTCTAGCTGATGTGATCCTAGTGATCTGAGTGATCTGTTGGGTTTATATTCAGTGAGCATATCTGCAATGTATTGAGGTCCTAGGCCATTAAATGATTTATATACCAGTAATAATACTTTAAAATCAATCCTAAATGTAACTGGCAGCCAGTGTAAAGACCTGAGGACTGGTGTGATGTGTTCATATTTTCTGGTTCTGCTCAGAATCCTGGCAGCAGCGTTCTCTATGAGCTGCAACTGTCTAATGGTCTTTTTAGGAAGGCCAGTGAGGAGTCCATTACAGTAATCCACCCTGCTGGTGATGAAAGCATGCACAAGTTTCTCTAAGTCTTGACTGGAAACAAAGCATCTAATTCTAGCAATATTTTTCAGATGATAGTATGCTGATTTAGTTATTGCTTTGATATGACTACTGAAACTAAGGTCTGACTCTAGAGACACACCCAGATTCCTGACTTGATTTTTAGTTGTTTGACCCCTAGACTGAAGGTAAGCGTTCACCTTGAGAACTTCATCTTTGTTTCCAAACGCAATGACCTCAGTTTTGTCTTTGTTTAACTGAAGAAAGTTTTGGCACAGCCAACTGTTTACTTCATCAATGCATTGGAGCAGGGAGTCAATGGGGCTGTAATCGTTAGGCTATAGGGCTAAGTAGATCTGTGTGTCGTCTGCATAGCTGTGGTAAGAGATTTGGCTCTTTTTCATTATTTGGCTCATTGGGAGCATATACAGGTTTAATAGGAGTAGCGCAAGAATTGAGCCTTGAGGAACTCCGCATGTCATGGATGTCCACTCAGACTTATCCTCTCCTATAATCACATAATAACCTCTCCCTTCTAAGTATGACCTGAACCATTTTAGGACTATCCCAGAAAGCCCCACCCAGTTTTCCACTCTGTCAAGAAGTATGTTGTGATCGACAGTGTCAAATGCAGCACTGAGGTCGAGTAGCGCCAGTACTGATAATTTGCCTTTATCAGTATTTAAGCGAATATCGTTTATTATCTTTATGAGCGCTGTCTCTGTGCTGTGATGCGATCGGAAACCAGATTGAAAGTAGTCAAAGTATCCATTTGAGCTTAAGAATTTGTTCAGCTGATTGAAGACAGCTTTTTCAATGATCTTGCCTATGAAAGGAAGATCTGAGATCGGTCTATAGTTGCTTAATATGGTCTTATCCAGATTGCTCTTTTCAGGAGGGACTTGACAAGTGGCGTTTTCAGGGAGTTTGGAAAACTCCCAGAGAGAAGTGAGGCATTTACCACTTCTAAGAGATCTTCTTCTAAGCTGTTTAACACAGTTTTGAAGAAAGATGTGGGAAGTGCGTCAAGGGCGCAGGTTGATGTTTTAAGGTGCTGTACGATTTCTTCCAAAATGTTGCAATCATTTTCTTTGAAATTAGACATAGTAACTACTTTCTCAGGCTGTTGTCTGATCTGTCTGACCCCAGTGCGGCTCAAGGATGAGCTGATCACCTTTCTGATATTATTGATTTTCCCAGAGAAGAAAGAAGCAAACTCCCTGCACTTGCCGTCTGAGAGCAATTCACTGGGAATCTGGCTTGGGGGGTTTGTCAGTCTCTCTACAGTAGCAAAAAGAGTGCGTGTGTTGTTTTAAGTTGCTGTTTATAATATTTGAGAAGAAAGTCTGTCTAGCTTTGCCTAGTTCCATATTAAAAGCATGGATGGTGTCTTTGTAGATGTTATAATGGACTACAAGTTTTGTCTTCCGCCACATGCGCTCTCTTTTTCTGCATTGTCTTTTCATATTTTGCACTGCTGTTGAGTTTCTCCAAGGTGCTTTCTGTC
Organism: Meda fulgida; assembly: GCA_030578275.1. Lineage (NCBI taxonomy): Eukaryota > Metazoa > Chordata > Actinopteri > Cypriniformes > Leuciscidae > Meda > Meda fulgida. The sequence goes on from CM060629.1 coordinate 13,105,034, forward strand.
TGCCACTCTTCTTCCTGACCTTCACAGGAGCAATATCAGTTAAAAGAATCAAGGAGAAAATCAACAGTCAGCAGATATGCTTGGTGTTAAAGATATAGCCTTCATATCACATTCTTTCTGGTCTTGTCCAAAATTGTCAAAAAAAATTTTTTTTGGGGGGGGGGGGGGGGATCTTTGGATGCTTTTCTGTTATTTTTTCTTTAACAATAGACCCCAACCCGTTGACAGTACTATTTGGTATCCTGCCAGAACCTGTTCATCTAAACACATGGCTGACAGTGTAGCCTTTGGAACTCTACTGGCCAGGCGACTTATTCTTATGAATTGGAAGGCAACAGCTCCCCCTTCTTATCGCCAATGGGTTTTTGACCTTTTGTATGCTCTAGGATGGAAAAGATTTGGTTCGCAATCAAAACAAAAGCCAAAATTATTTCTTAAAGTCTGGGGCCCCTTTCTGGAGTACTTTAAGGAGTCAACAACTGCATAATTTGTGGTGATTTGTTTTAACCCCCCCCCCCCCCCCTTTCATTTTTTTTTCCACATTTTTTTACATTTTTTATTACAAAACATAAAATCTAAATTCCTATTTGATTCAATTTGTTGTTGTTTTTTATGTGTGTGTACATGTGCATATAATTGTTTGTCTTTTTATTTTCATAATCTGAATTAATGTATGTTACATCACGAGTGTATATGTATCTATATTACTTACACTATATTACATGTTATTGTTACTCTCTGTCAGACCCAAGATGAAGCTAATAAAAAATAAATAAAAAAAGATATAGCCTTCATAAATAGCACACATAAGTGTTCTCATTTAAGCATCTCTTCTTGACAGACACAGATCTAGCTTCAATGGCAGGAGAGATCAATATATCAAAGAAAATACAGAAATTATCAGATAGTGCTAAGTCCTTAATAACAATCGATGAAATGTTTAGACCCTTAGTGATTAGTAAATCTAGAGTGTGTCGGTCCATGTACATGCTGAGTCAGATCAAAAGTTTTTAAAACGGTTTTGATTTCTTTTGCCATATTGGTTTCTACATTATCTATGTGAATGTTAAAATCTCCAGGAATTGCAAAACAGTCAAACTCAAACTCTGAGGAAATTGTTGATAGCAGTTCTGTAAAGTCTTCAGCAAAGGCTGGAGAGTATTTTGGAGGCCTGTAAACAATGATAAGTAAAATGCGTGGAGCACCTTTTTAACACAATACCCAGATATTCGAAAGACGGGCAATTACCAAATGATCTTTAAAAAGAGCAGCTGCTCCCCCACCTCTCCTAACAGCTCTGCAGACACTCATGAAAGTCAAGTTAGGAGGGGATGTTTCATTGAGGACTGTTGCACTGCAGCTGTCTTCTAGCCAAGTTTCATTTAGAAACATAAAATCCAAGTTGTATGTGGTTATTAATTCGTTGACTAGAAGTGATTTATTTTTAAGTGAGCGGATGTTTAAAAGTGCTAACTTAACAGTCTTACTTTTTGTCCCCACAGCAATCTTAGTTTGTCGTGTAATAGGCACCAGATTAGATGGGTTTGCTGTACTGCTTTTGAAGGCCTTAGACTTTCTATCATGTAATTGAACAGCAATAGAGAAAGATTCAGGCACAGAAAGAACAATGTAACATGTTGCTTTTAAAGCAGTGTTCTCTGAACACTGGTTACATCTGAGGTATTTGTCGTAACTGTTAAACTGGTCACTGATGGAAACTCCACTAGTCTAGTGATGATTTGAGACCCTTGTTTTAGACCGTAACCTGACCATAATATTTTAAGACTCAGACCAAGACATCCCAAAATCTGTAGAATATGAATATTAATACCACATCCTGATAAAACTGCTGTTTGTGTTGTAGATCGTGGATTCAGGGATCTCTAAACAAGCGCTGAGTGAGATTGAAGCGCGTCACAAAGACATTGTGCGTCTGGAGAGCAGCATAAAGGAACTGCATGACATGTTTGTGGACATCGCCATGCTGGTGGAGAGCCAGGTACACACACACTTTCATCGCACGCATCTGTTTGTCCAATATTTTCTCCATCCTTTCACACTGTCATTGTTTTCTAACTTTCCCCTCATTGTCATGTATTTCCTTCTCTTTCTCTGCCTCTCTATGTCTGGTCTGTAGCATCCTTTCCTCTCTTCCTCTTTGTTCAAACTCGTTCTGTTGGTTTGGTCTCTTGGTTGCTAAGCCATATGCAACAGGTCGGAGTGACTTCCCATCAGCCCCTTCTTTCACATGTGAGTGTTCTTAACTCCTCTTTGTTCGTACCTTTTTTATTTCCCTTACTGCCTGTTTTCCTCTCATTCATTTTTGCTTTATTTAATTTGGTCACAAACTTTATTCACCCATTACACCTTCAAGATTTGTTTAGAAGAAATTAATGTCAGTAGCTGTTTTTCCAAAACCCTAGGAGCTGCTTATCTAGACAACATTTTAAGCATCATTGGCCCTGTTTACACCTGGTAATAAGATCAGTCAATCGGATCAGATCACAAGTAGACGAGGGAAACACATTCACACTGGTGTTTTAATCCGTGTCTTTTGTCCACTTTCAACCACTTCTGGTCTATGGGTGGGTAAATGTAAGGGCTTTTTCAGATCTTTCGATCTCATGGACAAAATAAGCTTGCGCAATTCACATATGAACACAACTGGAGACGACAGGAAAACATATGGAGAACATCAGCTTTTGTTTCTGCTCTGACAGCCGTAAGACCAGCCAAACGCTGTGAGTGTGTGTTAGAAATCAGGGATGGTGAGAGAACATCGTGCTTGGTATGTTTTTCATTTTTAAACCAAACTTGGGTCTCCAGCCGTCAGTTTAAATCTCGTCTGTCTTGCACGCTTCCCGTAATGTTTGCGCATTAGGTCAGTAGGAGGAGAGCAGACGGTCTTTTGTGGCTGTTCGAACGCATTCGACCACATGAGCGTTTACACTATAAAAGCAATCCACTCTCATGCGTTTTAGACTACCTCTGGAAGTGCTTGAAAGTGGACAAGCTCAAAACATTTTAGACCCCTTTTACACTTGAATTTAGCACCGTCTACTTGTGATCCGATCGACCGATATGCATCTTAATACCAGGTGTAAACGGCCATAGAAACACTAAAGGTTAACAGTTGGCAGCAAATCTATACTTCATAATTATATAAGATACCTCAATTCAGCCAACATGTAATGCAGCATTGCATGTGTCATTTAAGAAAGAAATGGAGGTAAAATGCTAAATATAAAATTATTTATAGCATATTTAACTATTTTACCTCCGGCTTGTACCACCTGACTGCTGCCGATTCATTTTGGCTTTGATAGCATTGCCAGATAAACGTATAATTCCAAGGAGTCCAAGGATGTGAACAGACTCGAGCACGAGAAACATTTCTTATTATCATCAATGTTGAAAACTGTTTTTGCTGCAGCTGCATTTTTTGACGAAATAGAAAGTTCAAAAGAACAGCATTTATTTGAAATGGAAATCTTTTGCTACATTATAAATGTCTTTACTGTCATTTTGGATCAATTTAATGCATCCTTACTCAATAAAAGTATTAACTTCTTTAAAAAAAAAACTTTAAACGGTAGTATGTAATTTGCGCATGAGTGATAATTTGCTGAGGCATGTTCAAATCAATGACTTATTAGTTCCTTATAAGGCAGCTGTCTATGTAGACCTTTGCAGTTCACAAGGTTTTGGAGCCTATACTATATATATTTATAATATGCTATTTTGACCAATCCACCATTATTTTGCTTAACTGCTTGCTATGGAGGATAACTAAAAAGGTAAGATTGTGGTATTTCTCTAATTAATCCATTTTATTCAAGTCCCTGTTCTACAGAGTGTATAGGGGAGACCGGGGCTAGTTGTCACACTTTTTACTCCAATGAATCGGGGTGGGCTTGTTTTTGAAAACCACTGTATATAATAACCAAATAATTCTATATAACCAAAGTCTTGACCAAAGAATATTTAACATTTCTACATTATTGTACAGGAAATAAGTTACCGTTCATTAAACACATTGGCTGTTTAAGTCTAGGATCGGAAATAACTTCCCTGTGTGCCAGCTAGCCCCGGTCTTCACATCTATGTGTGAAAGACACCCTATATGTATTTTTTCATTGTTTTTTCCCCCCCGTATGTTTCAGGGCAACATGGTTGATAACATTGAAGTGAATGTGGGTAAAGCAGTCGATCACGTTGAAGCTGCAAAGGCTGAAACTAAGAAAGCAGTCAAGTATCAGAGTAAATCCAGGAAGGTACAGATCTCACCTGCCGCTCAAGCTGACCTTACAGTAACAGTCGGTGGTTTCTGCTGTTTCTTTTCTCTTCCTTTTTTGCTCCCCACCCCTCTCTCTCTCTCTCTCTCTCTCTCTCTCTCTCTCTCTCTCTATTTCCTCTTCTTTTTCTCTTTCCTTCTCTCTTCTTCACCCGAAATCCATTGTAGGGTGGTATGATTGAAAGGATTGAGAACAACATGGACCAGTCAGTTGGCTTTGTGGAGCGGGCGGTTGCTGACACTAAAAAAGCTGCTAAATATCAGCAGGAGGCTCGGCGTGTGAGTTCATGATGATTATCAGCCCGTCCCGCCCCTCTGTTCCACCCTTCCCTAAAGACTCTCCATACTGTGTCCAAAACCCTATGACGTTACACATAGAGTCGCACAAACACAAACTCAGTGATTAATACTAATCCTGATACGCCCTGAAACTTCCTGTTACAGGATTTCAGCGTATTTCAGGTAATGAAATAAACATTGAGCCACGTCATCAGTTTACATTTCATATTAATGGCTAGTTGGCAACGAAATATTTGACATATTACAAACACAAACGGCATCTTGTGGGGCGAACGAGAGCTTATTGTGGCTCCATGTGTTAGCATAGCAATTTTGACCTTCATGCAGATAGTATAGAAAATACAGGAAATGATGTGGGGAAGGGAGAACAGAATCAGAAAATTGTCAATTGCACATGAAATCTAAACTGACACAATTTTATTAATTCACAGTCCTTACTGTGAACGATTCATCTGTGCATGTATATAAAACCCTGCTAAAAATACTTCTCTTAATTGTCAGTCATACAGGTACAGCAAGTTTATTTTTGTGCTCTTCAAGATTTTTACTTTTTTTTTTTTTTTTTAAAGGGACACTCCACCTGAAAATGAATATTCCGTCATAATTTTCTCACCCTCATGTCGTTTCAAACCTGTATGACTTTCTTCTGTTAAACAAAAAGGAAGGAAGTTTTTTTTTGTAAGAAGGTTGGGGACCAAACAACATTGGACCCCATTGACTTCCATTGTATAGACAAAGTCACAAAGGAATTTATCAAAAATATCTTCCTTTGTTCAACAAAAAAGTAAGTCATACAGTGTGAGTTATTGATGACAGAATTAAAATTTGTTGGTAAACTGTCCCTTTTAAATGTTTAGTAATAGAGAAAACAAACAGCATCAAATTATATAAAAAAGTTAATTGAAGAGATGTGTATTAAGACAAAGTCAAAGACAAAAGTACAACAAATAACACAAAATCAAAATTTTACGTAACGTTAAGTAAAAAGTTTAAGTAAAAAATGTAAAAAAAAAAAATCTTTTTCTTTCTTTCTTTCTTTCTTTTTCTTTCTTTCTTTCTTTCTAGACATTGTCTATTCCATGAATGCAAGTTTAGCCCTTAAATATGAATGTCAGTGGATCTGTGTCAGTTTATGTCTGAATGAGTTGTTTAATTGTTACACAAATGTTAAAGTAGATGCTAACAGTTGTTGTGCATCTGTTGTTTTTTTTCTTCACAGAAAACAATCATTATAGTGTCTGTGGTTGTGGCGATTTTGGCAATTATTGCCTTGATTGTTGGTTTATCTGTAGGTCTGAGATAAAGTCTCTGGTGAGTAAATTTCAGAGGAACTTGTGTAAGGTTTTGGAGCTGGGAATGGTGTCGGTGTTTGTTTATTATGCAGATATGAAGCTCTTGTGACCAGGATTTTAGTTGATCTTTTCTAGTCTTCCTCTGGGATGTCAAGCATTCTTTTTTGGGGGGGGCATCTTTTGGTTTGGTTGTAGTGTTTTTTTTATGTTCTCTGTGTGTGTTACGGTTCTGTAGGGCTTTGTTTGTTCTGATAGTGATGGGTTAAAGTTATTAGATGTTTGCTGTTGGATTCATGGATTGTGTTTGTTTCGTCTTTTGTAGATGATGATCATACTGGGTGTGATTGGTGCTGTTGTGCTCATCATCATCATCATCGTCATCCTCACACAGGTTCTGTGATGACCTCTCCATCAGAACACCTCCTCTGTGGCTGCTCATGAACTCTCCTTTATTATAGCTGATCACTTCCTCCTCTCCTTTTCATCCTCTCTTCGAGTTATGAAGCAGATGCTCCGCCCCCTTCACCTGTGGCCCCTCCCTTCATCAGCACAAACCAATGGGAAACTACTCTGCTGGAATTTGAGTGATGGTCAAGGAAACATTTAAGCCTTAAAAGAAAAGGAAGCCTTAAAGATTTTTATTATTATTCTTGTAAGGACGTGACGGGAAATGTTTAGGGAACTTCTACTACATGCCAGGAATGGCTTTTGAAGGAAGCATATTTTAAATACATGGACAAATCAATGAGCACCGAATAAGGTATTTTTATGAGAATTACAAGGGAAATGTAACCATTTCATGCCTTAATGTTTTTATTGTTTTAGCCTGTGTTCTTAAGACTTACTCAGACTTCAGTGGCTACATCTACTGGACGAGCTACTAAAATATTTTTGATCAAAAGAGCTCAGAGACTCAGAGGTGATTTCGGCTTCTGTTCAAAGACCCTGTGAATTGAACACAATAAGCTAAGCATTGATGGGTCGTCCAGAATGGAAGCGCACATCTGTATGTTTTTTAACGAAATATTCCTGTATGGGAAATCCAGAATTAACCAAATGAATAAATGAAATTATATATTTTCTAAGTATGTTGTAAATACATGAGAAATTTATGGATTGCTTCATGGGGATCATGGTCCGAAAACTGCCGTTGTTCTGAAACATTTTAGATTTTATCTTTTTTTTGGTCACTTCACTTGCTTACTGATGAATATTTGCTGGTGATGCAATTACGCTTAATTGAATTGATGAAAGTTTTTACACACAATTTAATTAAGTTCTGTCATGACAGCTCTCGGAGAGATTGGCATGGTAATGGATATGGCAATGTTAATGTATTTGTTCTCGGTGGAATAGATCTGCTACAGTGCAGAGCAAGTACACAGACTTGCCACTGGCAATACATTCACAGACATTGCTGTGAGCATGTAAGACATGCTGTTGTACATGTAACATACATGATTTAACACCTGTAGCAGATCTATACATGCGGAGCGGGGGGAGGTGGAGGGTTTCTGAAGCAACATCAGCTGCACTGTAGATGCTCTCAGCTGCAATGTACAGTAGATAATGATGTGATCGATACCAGGTGAGTTAAGGACCTATCAGCCTGCGCCATCAAGAGTTTCATGCTAGAACGTGGTGTTTAATTCTAAATCAGTTTAGTTGGGTCAACATATATTTTTAGGTCAAATGAAATTACTCTTGTACGTGTAACTTAACTTTATTACATATGTCAAACAAAATGTTCTTTTGTTGGTCCAACTTAATTTTTTTTCATTAATTTTCTTATGTTTAAACAATTAGTTTCAATCAGTTTAGTTCCGTTTTAGTTTCGTTTCGTTCAGTTTGGTTTCAAACAATTAGTTTAAATAAGTTCAAGTCTTACCTCTCAGGTAGGTCCTTCAGGGTGTCGTGGAGGAGTGAGGTGTCGAAGTCACAACATCTAACTACTGGAGTGCCTCAGGGCTCAGTGCTTGAACCACTTCTCTTCTCCATCTACATGATATCACTAGGAACTGTGATTCAGAAACATGGCTTTTCCTATCACTGCTACGCTGATGACACACAACTCTACCTTTCATTCCAGCCTGATGATCCAACGGTAGCTGCTCGCATCTCAGCCTGCCTGACAGACATCTCTGTCTGGATGAAGGAACACATGTTAATCTTTCATTTGAAAGTCACGTGTCTAGTATCTGTAAAACCGCATTTTTCCATCTTAAAAATATATCTAAATTACAGCATATGCTCTCATTAACAAATGCGGAACAATTAGTACATGCTTTCATGACATCAAGACTAGATTATTGTAATGCTCTACTGGGTGGTTGCCCTGCACGCTTAATAAATAAACTACAGCTGGTCCAAAACGCTGCAGCTCGAGTTCTTACTAGAACCAGGAAATATGACCATATTAGCCCGGTTCTGTCAACACTGCATTGGCTGCCTATTAAACGTCGTATAAATTTTAAAATATTGTTGATTACTTACAAAGCACTAAATGGTTTAGCTCCGCAGTACTTGAGCGAGCTCTTAACGCATTATAGTCCTTCACGTCTATTGCGATATCAAAATTCGGGCCAGTTGTTAATACCTAGAATATCAAAATCGACTGCGGGCGGTAGATCCTTTTCCTATTTAGCACCAAAACTTTGGAACAGTCTTCCTACCATTGTCCGGGAAGCAGACACACTCTGTCAGTTCAAAGCTAGACTAAAAACACATCTCTTTGACCTAGCATACACATAATATATTATAGACTTCTATAATTCAATGTTAGGCTGCATAGATTAGGTCAGCCGGAACTGGGAACACTTCCCTTAAATCCTGATGTACTCGTTACATCATCATAAAAAGAATGGCATCTACGCTAATTTTAGTGTCTTTGTTTATCCCGAGGTTTTCCCGCAGCCTACCGGATCCAGGCCGTATCCAGATCTGACTAGGAGCTTTGCCTGGACCCGATGACAACGCAGTGCTGAAGTGCCAACTAGCCTCTCCCTATGGAGGATCCCTTTCCCACTCTACAGATAAAACGTTGTGATTCCGGTTCGTGTACCCACCCCGAAGTGATAAAATAAAACAAAATTCTGTATCAAATTACAGTTACTGTAAATCCGGCCTCTAGTTCATAAACGTCAGAGGAGAACTGGCCCCCGACTGAGCCTGGGTTCTCCCAAGGTTTTTTTTTCTCTCCATTAGGTCACCTGATGGAGTTTGAGGACACCAGTAGGTCACTTGATGGATTTTTTTGGTTCCTTGCCACTGTCGCCTTTGGCTTGCTCAGTTGGGGATATTCAAATTAATTAACCAAGCATTAATACCATAGATCAGCCCTACCAAACGTGGATGTTTTTTTTCCACTAAGAAACAAACATTGTTATGTTATTTGATTGATATTGTGAAGCTGCTTTGATGCAATTTATATTGTTAAAAGCGCTATATAAATACACTTGACTTGACTTGACTTGACACCACCTTCAACTTAACCTTGCGAAGACAGAGCTACTTGTGGTCCCGGCCAATCCAACACTTCATCACAACTTCACTATTCAGCTAGGTCCGTCGTCCATAACTCCCTCAAGGTCAGACAGGAACCTTGGAGTTGTTGTTGATGATCAATTGAACTTTACAGACCACATTGCTAGAACTGCCTGGTCCTGCAGATTTGCCTTGTACAACATTAGGAGGATCAGGCCCTTCCTATCAGAGCAGGCCACACAACTCCTTGTTCAAGCGCTTGTTCTATCCAGACTGGACTATTGTAATGCTCTCCTGACAGGTCTTCCAGCTTGCTCGATGAAACCTCTGCAGCTAATCCAAAATGCTGCAGCTAGAGTAGTCTTTAACAAGCCGAAGAGAGCACATGTTAACTCCTCTCCTCACAAAATTGCACTGGTTGCCAGTTGCAGCTCGCATCAAATTCAAGTAAATGACGCTTGCCTATAGAACAACCACTGGCCCTGCTCCCTTTTACCTAAACTCATTACTTCAGACTTATGTGCCATCCAGAAACTTGCGCTCTGCAAGCGAACGTCGTCTTGTGGTGCAATGTCAAAGAGGCACAAAATCTCTTTCTCAGACCTTTACCATGACTGTTCCCCGCTGGTGGACTTACCCAACTCAACCAGAGCTGCTGAGTCCGTTGCCATTTTCAAGAAACGGTTAAAGACGTATCTCTTTCGGCAGCACTTGTTCCAGTAATACTAACACTTTTCTCTTCCGTTCTATAAAAAACAAAACAAAACAAAAAACACCTTTACGGGTTCTGCGTTAGATTAGACTGAGAAAGGTTATAGCACTTACATTTTGTTGTCCTACTGTTAGTTTAACTGCTTCTATTGTTCTCATTTGTAAGTCGCTTTGGATAAAAGTGTCTGCTAAATGAATAAATGTAAATGCAATCATCATTGTACACAATGTATATAATGAACAAATAAGAAAGATTGTTATCAGTACTGTCATTTGTAGATGACTAAGTGCACACAGCTTATAGCTCAAAGTAAAGTTTGGCCGTCCACATGCTGTGTCGGTGTGTGCACTGTCCGCGTGACGTCATTTTCGTCATCACGAGGGTTAAGGATGTCCACTCAAGAACAACATGATTAATGTAGTAAACTTCAGTTCTAAGTATATAAGGTGGATTTAAAACAACATAAAACAAGAACCAACATTAGCTTGGCTTTTTTTGAGATGGCGAGAACTGAGGGGTTTGAAATGTTGTAAAAGCGATGGGAGATGGTGTTTTTATTCATATTTTATTGAACATAAATTGCCTTATGTAGCTCTTGAACAGAGTTCATTCTAAAGAATTATCTATTGTCAGGGGTAATTTTATTATGATTGTTGTAGCGCTGTGGTGTTGTGGTCAGAATTATTGGCACCCCTGGTAAATATGATCAAAGATTGCTGTAAAAATAAATCTGCCTTGTTTATCCTTTAGATCTTTCATTCAAAAAAATTTGTGAATATCTAACCTTTCATTGAAGTAAAAGAATAGAAAGTAGGGGAAGATTTAATGAGTGAAATATCTCTGAATTATATTCCCATTTAATATTTACATTTTTAACACAACAGGGTGACTAGGAACATGCAATTTCACAAACATCACCACATGTTGTTTGGGAGGGTTTCAAGGAAAACCATCTTCGCTCATCAAAAAACAAAGTCCAGCATATTCAGTTGTCAGACACAATTCTAAGTTCAGATGAAACTTAAAAAAGAGCTTTTGGTGCGAACAGGAATAAGAAGTACCCCAAGCTTCTTTTAGTTTTTTTGCTGGAGGTCCTGGACATCTTGTTCAGATACTTGGTGTGATTGATTCTAGCAAATACCAACAGATAAAAAACTAAACCTGACGGCCTCTGACGGATCTTCCATCTGGACAACAATCCAAAACAAACATCAAAATCAACACAAAATGTGTCACTGAGCACAAAATGAAGCTTCAGCGATGACCGTCCCAGTCCCTGACCTGAACCCTGTAGAAAATGAGTCTGATGAACTGAAGAGAAGAAGCGCCAACATGGATCTGGGAATCTGAAGGATCTGGAGAGATTCTGTATGGAGGAATGGTCTCTGATCTCTTCTCAGGTGTTCTCCAAACTTATCAGGCATTATATGAGAAGACTCAGAGCTGTTATATGGGGAAAAGGAGGTTGCAAAAAGCATTTAATAAAAGGGTGCCAATAATAATGGCCAATGAGTTTTGGAGAAAAAAATTAGTTCCATAATGTGATTTCCCCCTCACTTTCAATTCTTTTACTTCAATGAAAGGTTTGATTTTTGAGAATTTTCTAAATAAAACATCAAAAGGATAAACAATGCATATTTATTTTTACAGTCACTCTGGCCACAACTGTATTTTCAGGGAAGTACCAGGACTATTAATGGGTATTGCTAACATCTTCAGCTAAGCTTGAGATCCTTTCCGTCTAAGCTGGTTATATCTCATAAGCCCATGAATGTTTAATGAGCAGTGGGATAACCATATTCATCCGCACATTCACGCAGAGCTGAAGCACATCCAAAACAATGTTCTTTCGCAAAATTCATGCATTCAGAGGGACAAAAGTTAGATAGTGTCGGTTAGTATAGTGATGAATGAGGACATGTTGCTGTACTGGATGACATTATTAGTGTCATTTTATGAAAAGGTTTGTGTTCAAGTTTGGCCATAAACACAGTAAGTTAAAAACCTCATAGCGTCTGTTTAGGCTGAACTGAGTCACAGTGAGGTGATTTTAGGAGGTTTGTGAGCTGTATGTATTATTTACGCAAAGAGCAGAATCATGTTATTAGGAAGCAGTAACAGAAGAACTTCTTCTTTGGTTTGTATTATGAGCCAATGACACACAATGTGTATATCATCTAAACTCTTGACCACGTGTACAGCTGATGGTAAGTGAGTGATCTCTTTCTTTAACACACATACACACACAGGCCTTAAACCTATAAGCTTTTCCCTTGTTTCATTCCTTTTTCTCCCTTTTGTCAATTTAAAAGTATTGTGCATGATTTTCCATAAGCAACTTTTTAATGTGAATTGCTGTGAGAACTGTTAGATTTGGTGCCAAAAAATGTATTTCTCTTTCCCATGTGCTGTTTCTAGCTTTCTCCTGTTCTCTTATTTATTTCTTCTGCCTCATAAATATCCATCTTTCTCTTTGTAGAAGAAAATGATGATCATGCTTTGCTGTGCGATACTGGGGATTGTTGTGTTTTCTTACCTTTACAGCTTCTTTTCTTAATGGTAAGCATTCAAGTTAAATAGTATTCGCATTAGGGAAACTTTGTGGACTCAACAGCCTATAATTATACAAATGTGTGTTTCTTTAATTTTTGATGTCTTCCCAACTAAAATTCCATGGAATGATACTGCATTATCATATTATATTGAGTAAACAAATGAACACAACACGACTGACATGTATTCACAGCAGTCAAATATAGCCTATAAGGTAAATTTGAAAAGAAAGGCTATAGTTGATTCAGGATAATTGGGACATTTTCCCAGTCACCTCATTGCATATTTCGCCAATTTACCTGAATTAAAGGTGCAGCAAGCGATTTCTGGGAAACACGGTTGAAAGTGGCCAAGCACCACAACACACTAGTAGCCAATCTAGGGGGAGGGGCGTGTTTGTTGTGTTGATTTCAAATATCAAAGGCATTTCTCAGAAACCTTTAACCCTATAAATATTTTTATTAAATGATACATCTGTGTGCTCATCTCAAATTGTCACTCTTCTATCTTTCAGGCTGAAATGACCCCGAGATTATGGTCAGCCAACTCCCCTTATATCTCCCGCTTTTCTTAGTTTGATCCATGATTCCAAGAGATGCATCATTTGCTGTGTAGTGCACTTCAACCAGACAAACAAACACACTGACAGACCACATGAGTGACTGAAGACCAGCGCCCCCTGCCGCACAATAACTCATAGCCTACTCCTGTGCTATTTGCTTCTCAAACCAGGACATTTATTACAGAAAGGAGCCGAGATATCTATTTTTTTTTCTATTTCTTTGTGTGTGTGTGTGTGTGTTTTTTTCTGGTTAGTTTTTCTCAGTCAAATAGTCTAATAGGAATGAAAACTATTGTTTGGTTATATGTTTTTGTGTTGCTGTAGTAAAATGCACGTCTTTTGAATACTTGTCTTTCATGTGTTATGTAATTATCTTTCATGTGTTATGTAATTATTAAAACGAGACCTTAAGAAATCGTTTTTGTTGTCATTTGCTATATCCATATAATAGGCAAGTAGTCAACAAATATTGTGTTATCCTGCCTTCACGTGCTAGTGGAATGATCGTAATACTAGTTTCCTAGTTGGACATGAACGCCCTCTCAAGTAAACATTTGTAGACCTATGCGACGAGTTTGTAATCACGATTTCAGAAGTGGGAATTAGGAGGTTTCCGACGTGAAGGCATGCAGTATTAATCAATCCCCATCAGCGACCAATCAGGGGTACAGACACCCTTTGGGTGTTTTTGAATGGTGGCAGGTGGCTTTTGACTTGGCTGTTTTACAAGCCAATACTATAACTATTATAATGCCTTCGTTTTAATCCGCTTCTTACGAATTGTGTTGGTTACAACAAAAAATCAACCAATGAGGTTTCGGAGATTATATGCGTCCGTTGATGTTTCAACAAATTTTTTTTTTGCCACTATAGGCTGATCCGCAGCCAATAAACTGCCCTTTATAACCTACAATCCGAACATTTATTGGCTCCCGTAATATAATCCACGAGCGAGAGGCGTTGACGATTAAACTCACCCTTGTTAATGGCGTCGCTCTCGGCCAATCATCTTTCATGTGGTTTCCATTACCGCTATCTCATTGGCTGTTGATTTTGAGAGGCGTATCGTATGAGTAGATAGTACTGGTGTGTGTGTATCATGACAATCTGAAAATGGCGGATGAAAGCGGATTGATTTAACTTTATCGTTCAAAAATAAGAATATCAAGTCAAAAAACGACACTTTTGCACAGAATGAATTTGCAGTCCAACGGGAATTTTTAAGCCTGTTCCCACAAAGCGACTCGTCACTATCGGCAGAAAGCGAAAGTTAAAGGCCAGGTATTGTTTAAAGGTCTCTTTTTGTTTTGTTTCTAGCAGGCTAACGGGCTAGCGCGGGTTGTCAATGGAAATGCTAGTGGATTAGTCGGTTAGCCTCCACTGTCAGGGGCTTGACTCTGGTATTTTAAACTCACCGTATGCTTTTCAGTTACAGGGCCGTCACAACCGAGCCTTGTGATGAAAATAAGCCCATTTTAAAGTTGAATTATAGCATTATTGGTTCGCGGTCAAAAGTAGTGTAGCGTTCGCTCTAGACTGGCAGCTTCAGACTAGAGGAGCTTCAGCTGTAATAAATGTCAGATATCTGTCACTGTTCATGTACTTTATGAGTTGCGGATGAAAGATATTCGATTGTTTGTCATTTAAGATATGTTGTTTCCTTGTGATTTATTGTTTCAAGAATGTGAAGTTTTTGGGAAGACATTTAAACGGGTTCTGTTGTCTGATCACATCGCACTGCTGATTATAAAGATGCGTCTCACCTAGTGAGCTGCCTACCTAGACAGCATTCATCTCCCTCCTAATGCCCAGAATTATTTTAGATAGGCTGCTCAATAGGGTTTGAGACACATGAACAACCGGCCATGCATCTGATTTCAGTCTACAGGAGTTAATATCCTTTTTTCCCCTCTTCTGAAATGTAGTCTTTGAGCGTGTCTCGATGACTACATATTCTATGGAGTATATTTCTTTAATGTAACTGTTGTTATTTAAGTAGGTGCTTTAAAATAAAGTAGTGTTTCTTAAGCGTTGGTGACTGTTTAGGGGTATTCCTGTCCTTCAAGCTGTTTTCAGCTGCATTGATTGATCGATTCATTAATGCAATTATACTCGCTGCACCTGATGCTAATTTATTATGAGCGTCTGCAAGAAACGCTCCTCTAATTTATCCCTTCATTTTTTCAGATCATGGAAGAGGAGAGTTCACGTTATAGCAAACGCCTGGTAAGTTTCTCATTTACTCAACAGCTATTATGCAAATCAAATTGAGGTCTAGGGAACATGTTTGTAGTTTTTAACCGAGCTGTAATTCGGTTATACTGCCGATAGCTGGCGCTCTAGGCCTGACGTCACACCCGAGGGGTTTGTTGATATTTCAGTGAACACGCCCAAAGGAAGAGACTGTCAACCTCATTCTCATATATACAATCCAATATCACAAAGCCTGTGCCAGAACAGCACTAAAATAATAAATGTAAGTTTTCTTTTTTAAATATTCGCTTTAAATGGGGTTCCACCCTTTCTAATGTTTGTATGGCATAGAAGGCTCTATGTGGTGCATTTGAAAGATAGGAACGCATCTTTTCACATCAGTGTGTGTTGTAGTAAAAGATAATATTTTATCAACTTCTGGCTGCCCAGCTATATAAATGTGAATCAAGATAAATTTAGCAGAAACGGCCTTTGCATTTCTATATTAAAGGCACATGTAAGATTTTTGGATTAACATATCATGTAATCATTAGAGCAATGTTTATTATATATGTTATATATATTTATATATTTTGTTGATTTGTGTACTTACCTTATCCAGAAAGTTTAAACACAGAGAAATAATCCATTTTAACCAGGACACAGACTGTGTGTTTTATTAGACAGGTTTGGATACATTCATCGACAGAAAACGAATCATTATTATACAGCTCAACACAGTTAGCCTTTTTGTTTAAATCTCATTTTCTTGATTGACCGCAAGTACCATATTTACCATGCTGGCTGTAGAGGTGAAGACAACAAATCAAGGCATCATCAATCTACGCCTTTGTTTTGAATAAATTACCTCTAGTGGTGAAAAATACATAGTGTGCCTTTAATCTTGAGTTTTGTTTTCTCAACCTCTTATTAATGTGTCATTTGTTTTCAGCGGACTGGCACACGGCGGCGTTACCAGGATGATGGAATTTCAGATGATGAGATTGAAGGAAAGAGGTCCTTTGACCTTGAAGAGAAACTCCATTGTGAACGATTCAACTCGGATCTGGTCAAAATTATGGATGGGAAAGGTGCATGTTAAACCTGTTTTGTTACAGCACTGACTTGCATTCTGAGTTTTGGTTCCTCTTATCCTGGCTTACTATATTGTGAGATTTTTCTTTGCCACTGCCATCTTTGAGTTTGGTTATGAGGCAGCATTTTTTGTAAAGCTGCTATGAAAAATTGCAATTTAAAAAAGTCACTGATATGCAGCATTTTTGGAGATCCAAGTCAACCGTGTATGGTTTTCTCTGCAGACTTCACCTTGGAGTACATCCAACGGGAGGGACTCCGGGACCCTATTATCTTCAAGAAAGCAGATGGCCTTGGCCTAAAGTATGGCTCATTTCATCATGCCAGTTCTTACAGCTGTTTGCATCTCTTTATCATTTGAAACTCTTAATATTATGTTTTTGTAGGATGCCTGACCCTGACTTTAGTGTCAGTGATGTGAAATTGTTTGTGGGTAAGAAGAAAAGTTTTTGATCCTCATACACTTTAAACATTTTTATCATCAGTGAAAGCTGCTAATATTCAATCTCCTACCTTTACTCCGATAGGCAGTCGCAGGATGGTCGACGTGATGGATGTGACCACTCAAAAAGGCATTGAGATGTCAATGGGTCAGTGGAGGAGATACTACGAGACGCCGCCATCTGAGCGCGAAAAGCTGTATAATGTCATCAGCCTTGAGTTCAGTCACACAAAACTAGAGAATCTAGTTAATAGACCTGCCTCGGTACGTGCACGCTCAAATAGTGGCCAACCAATATATAGTTTTTGCTTATTAATCTGTGCCAATAACAGCTTTTGGAAGTGGTGGATATTGGCAAAAGTGAATGTGATAGCTAATAATGGGTTTTATTATTGTGGAGGGTTATTGAGGGCATCATTATGAATATGGGGTGTGATAAAACGGAGGATGTTCTATTGATAGCTTTATCTGCAAAAGTCATTTTTGGTTGAGTTCTACACAAACAAAAATGCCTTTGTGTCTGCTAAACAGTTTCTTTGTGTTGGCTTGTGTTTTCATTAGGTTGATATGATTGACTGGGTGGACAACATGTGGCCACGCCATCTTAAAGAAAGACAGAGAGACTCCACCAATGCCATTATAGACATGCAGTACCCTAAAGTACAGAAGTAAGTTGTTTACTCGTATAGGTAAGGGTTAATCCACGACTAGCTGTGCATCAAACTATTTTAATGCACGACTTGGAGGCAAAGAACCACCCGAAGTGGAGTGCATTCAAGTCGTTTAATGCACTGCTAGCCGTGTGTGCGCGTTCTTGTCAGTGAAAGCAGCACATTAATATAGAACAGCGATTAAACTGACTGGAACTACCTGTCCATTAAACTATTTTAATGCACACCTTCCAGCCAATCAGAATCGAGTATTCAGATAGACCATGGAATAATTCCATTTTAAACTGTTTTTGTTTTAACGCTAGAGCAACATGAACTTGATTTTTGAAGATTGTTCATATGTTGTGTGTTTTTCAGGTATTGTCTGATGAGTGTTGAGGGATGCTTCACAGATTTCCACATAGACTTTGGTGGCACATCAGTCTGGTATCACATCCTCAGGGGAGGGAAGGTGAGTGCTGTCTTAAAGGTACAACACTAAGTAGTGTGTGCTGACTGAGTTCAGATCCGAATGAAATGCTAGGGTTGAAGAGTTTGGGGTTGGTATGATTTTCTTTTGCTCACAAAGGCAGCGTTTATTTGATTAATACAGTAAAAAGTGTAATGCGATACAACAAAATGCCATTTAATATTTCATAATTTCTAACAATGTCAATGTAATTAATATCTGTGATATCAAAGCTGAATTTTCTATCCATTCTTCAGTCTCACGTGATCCATAAGAAATCATTCTAAAATGCTGATTTGCTGCTCAAGAAACATTTCTATAATTATCAATGTTAAACCGTTGTGCTGCATTTTTGTGGAAACAATAATTTTTTTCAGGGTTCTTTTAAGAATGTAAAGTTCTAAAGAACATCTTTTTTTTTTTTTTTTTTTTTTTTTGTTGGTAATATCACAAATGGCTTTAATTTTGATCAATTTAATGTGTGACCGCTGAATAAAACTATTAATTTGTTTAAAAAAAAAAAAGTACTGACCCCAAAACTTTGAATGGTAGTGTAGCTGGAGATTCTTGCTTTCTTAGTGCTTCACTTGTCAATAAATGTGAGCATCTTTTTCTTTCTCAGCTCTAATTGCTGTGGAGTACTGTATGATTGTTTCGTATCAGCCTCTCCGTGTCAAATCCTCTTGTTTCCTGTAATCGCAGCATTTATAAACCTTTGTCCGTCTATCCCTCTGGTATTTCGTAATTACCTCTCCCTATTGACCTTGTTATACTTAATCATCTCAGGTTTTCTGGCTGATCCCGCCCACACCTCAGAACCTGGAGCTCTATGAGAACTGGGTGTTGTCAGGGAAGCAAGGTGACATCTTTCTCGGCGATAAAGCCACCGCATGCCAACGGATTGAACTGAAGCAAGGCTACACATTCATGATCCCCTCAGGTACACTCATGTGGAATCTAATGATGCTTTTAATTGATTTAGCTAGGAAGCTCGCTGGGTTTTCTGGGAGCAAACCACTGTGTCTCTGTGTGTAGGGTGGATCCATGCAGTGTACACTCCAATGGATACTCTGGTGTTTGGGGGTAATTTTCTGCACAGCTTTAACATTCCCATGCAGCTCAACATTTACAACATTGAGGACCGCACACGGGTGAGCACTCGTACACAATCACACACTTGATTTACTCATTCCACCGATACCCATTTGTGAACTGTTTTCAATTGTCTATGTGGTTTATTTGTACAGGTCCCTCCTAAGTTCCGCTACCCTTTCTACTTTGAGATGTGCTGGTATGTGTTGGAGCGTTACTTGTACTGTCTGACCAACATTTCTCACCTCACACCTGAGTTCCAGAAGCACTCACTGGGCATTGGTCAGTACACATCCTTTTATATACTACTGTGAATGTGTACAAAAATACATTAATTATGGGTGCACAAAATTGCCAGTTTGGACATACCTTGGTTTTGACGATCTGTAACCTAAGTTCCTCATAGGCAATGGTTAAAGCAATGGTGCGTTAGTTCAATACACGTGCTTGCCAAACCAATAGACCTGTACTTAATATTTTCGGGATTAATGGTTGTACTCTTACATCCCATCAAAGAAACCGTAATTAAACTGGCACATCTGTTTTGTGCTTCACAGGGCTGAAGAAGGAAGATGTAATCAAAGAAGGAGAATTAGATGATCAAGCAGGGAGTGAAGAGAAAGAGGATGTGGAGGTGAAGGAGGAGCCTGAGGATGAGGCAGCACTCACTCCTCCCTCTCGTCCAGGGGTGAAAGTTCACCTGACACCCTTTGAGCTGGAGGGACTTTGGGAATTACTACATAAGTTGGAGGATTTGCCAGCACACAAGAAATGTGTTCCATCAGGCATCAGAAATGCTCCAGCACTGCTCAGTGACATACGGGTACAAACATAAACGCCATGTGGCCATAGTAATAGTTTTTTTTAAAAGCACATGCACAATGATTTTTTTTTTCTTGCCCCAACAGAAGCTGCTAGAGGAACATGGAAATGATATTCCCAAATTATCTTACACTGGAAAACCAATTGTCAAATGGCCCAAAAGAGTAAGTTATATACTTGTTCCATGACCACCGTACTTAAAGCACAGATCAGGAAGTTAAAGTAATAATGTCCTCTTCTGTCTGCAGCCCTCGTGGTATCAGCCGCCGCCACCTCTGTCTCTGCTGTACCGCCCACGTGCTCCTGGTTCAGCCCCCGTGTTGCCGCCGGTTCCTCGGCCCGTGAAGCCGTCTTCCTCTATCTCAGCTCTGAGACGCAGACGTGTGCGCTGCAAACGCTGCGAGGCCTGTCTGCGCACTGAGTGTGGCGACTGCAACTACTGTAGGGACATGAGGAAGTTTGGAGGACCCGGCAGACTCAAGAAGAGCTGTGTTCTCCGACAGTGTCTTGCAGTGAGTATCTGTGTTCAGTAGGGGCAGACTGTGACAAAATGTCAGGTTGGGAAATCTCACACTCATCCAGGGCATCCCATACATCCACAACAGATGTACAACCTTATGTTTTTTTTGTATGGCCATCACATAAAAAAAGGTATAAGTCCTTAGGCTGCGGCTGTGCAAATAATTAAAGGTTCTCTCTAGAGCTGCACCTTCTTCCCTTTTCCTTTTTCCCTGATATCTGTCTCTCCTGTATGTGTACCTTTTTTTTGTTGTTGTTGTTTTTCTCGTACCTGTCACTTCTTCACCTATACATTTATAATATAAAATAATAATAATAAGCTAGCTAAGCAGCAGGCCAAATCAGTCGCCAGGCCATTGGGAATTCTCCCAGTGCCTGCTGTTCAGTGTTAATGTCATTTGCTAATAGTACTGAAAATTATTACCTTTTGACCATTGCATTTACACTACTGTGCAAACATGTGGGGTCAGTAAGATGTCAACTGTTTTCAAAATTGATTAAAATAAGAAATGTTTCTTGAGCAGCAAATCAGCATTATAGAATGATTTCTGAAGGATAGAGTAATGATGCTTAAAATTTAGCTTTGCATCAAAGGAATAAATTACATTTTTAAATCTGTTAGAATAGATGGTTATTTTATATGATGACGTTTCACAATATAACTTTTTACTGTTTTTTTTTATTTTTTTTTTTTATTTATCATATGCAGCCTTAAGAGACTTTCAAATACATAAAAACGTCTTGCCAAACCCAACATTTTCAGTGGTAATGTGTATAAAATTGTGCACATTGTCAATTACAATTCAACAAAAGTTGTTTGTTGAATCTCACACTTGTGTTCTTTTTCTAGCCGGCGCTACCTCTTACTGCAGTATGTGCCATATGTAAGGAAGGCTATCAAGAGTCTGAAGACTCTGAGTCCATCCAGACGCTCATGGAATGCTCCGAATGCGCTCAGATCACTCATCCAGAATGTATAAAGGTACATGTGTATCCCACATCTCACTTTTTATGGAATTAGCTGTTATATGTACATTTATCTTAATGCCACGTGTATATTGCAGGTACCCAGTGAGGGTGTCATCAATAAGGACCTTCCCAGTTGTTGGGAGTGTCCAAAATGTGTCCAGGGCAAGAAAACAGAGGTATTCTTTCTGCTTTTGGCAGCTGTCCTTTTTAAAACAAGTCATTTTGTTTTAACAGGCTTTTACTTGAGTGACTTTACAGATGATAATTAGATCGGAAGACTAATTTGATAATGATTGTGTGTTTTATTGGTATTAGTCTTCCAGTAGTAGTGAGGAGGAGACGGACAGCAGTGTGTCCAACGGCGGTCGCTT
The DNA here is from genome assembly GCA_030578275.1 of Meda fulgida. Lineage (NCBI taxonomy): Eukaryota > Metazoa > Chordata > Actinopteri > Cypriniformes > Leuciscidae > Meda > Meda fulgida. Next base: position 13,126,852 of record CM060629.1, read on the forward strand.
GTCTGGTCCTCCGGCTAAGCGAGCATACAGAGAGGGGATTGGGGTTGGGGGCTTGCGTATAGGGCGCAGAGGTCGCCCGCCCCTCTCCCCATCATCCCTGGCTCTGACCCGTTCCAGACGGCAGCCGCCCCCGTCCCAGAGACTCCTGCTGCAGCACCAGCAGAACAGGAGGAGAGCAGGGGCGCTGGAGTTACAGCTCAGGAAAAGAGTAAGTGTACACGTTTTACAGATATAATGTAAAGTTGCTTTCAATTCATTGTATTTCCATTCATCGGACAACATGTTGGACAACAGTTATTGTCAGAAGTTGGAGATGCACTAACATTAAAAAGATCTTACTGACCGAAACTTTTAAATGTTTTTGGAAGAAGTCATCAAAAAACAGTAATATTGTGAGATGATATTACAACTTAAAATAACTTTTCTATTCTAATATATTTTAAAATGTAATTTATTCCTGTGATCAAAGCTGAATTTCCAGCATCATTTGTGTCACGTGATCCTTCAGAATTCATTCTAATATGCTGATTTATTTGATACTCAAGAAACGTTTCTTACTATTATCAAGGTTGAGATGCTTATATTTTTGTGAAAGGACTTTGGTTGGTTTGATGCTCACTTCCTGTCTAAGTGGGTGGTTCTTGGCAAAAATAAGCTACAATGTGGATCAGGCTTTATGATTGTCAAAGGTCTGACTACATTAGTCCAATGTAATGCTGCATGTCTGATTTCATGCTTTCTGTTGCAGATCAAATTGGAAAGGAACAAAATCCTCCTGTCGGTGAGTGTTTTGAGTCTATAACATCTGCTTCCCTCATCGCAGCGCATCTCTAATCATGCTCTTACCATTCTCACATGCTCTCTCTGTCACTCTCGGGTGTGCTTTTGTTCTCTCTACTTCTGTCTGTCTCTCAGACCCGTTCGTCTGTCTCTCTTTCTCCAAAGCTCCTGCGTCAGCGGAGTCTGGAGAGAGGGGGTGTAGTCCGAGCAGGGCCCGGCCGGTGCGTTTCCCGTGGCCGAGGGACATCCTCCTGTCGCGGGAGAGGGGTACGACTACGTGGCGGTGGCAGAGGTGGAGGTCTGAGAGAGAGAATGGAGACGGAGGGAGAAAGAGATGATTCTGTGGAAGAAGAACAGGAGGAGAGGAAAGAGAATGGACAGTATAATGGTAAAGAGAACCGTCCTCAGAGACGAGGCGTTAAAGCAGGCGAAGACGAGAATGGAGACAGTCATCGAAACGGAGAGAGCGAGGCGAGCAGTGAGGGAGGAGAGCCGACTCCATCTGACACTTCTGTGGTGCTAAATGATGATGTCAGAGGCCAGGGGTCCTGCGTCACGGTCACGTTACAGCCATCGAGAGGTCGGCGTGACCCTAGCACTATTGTTCCCAAATTGGAAGCCAACTTGTCTTCTAGAAGCCTTCCGCAAAACCACAAAGCCCTGCTCCGTCCTCCATTGCGAAACGGCGCCACCTGCTCAGACAGTCCTCATTCGCCTGTGGACAGATTGCACCTAAACAAATCACCTCTTTCATCATCACACACTCTGACGAGGAGCGCATCCAAACACTCACACGCGGTGCGGATTCTCAGATCAAACCGGCTTGCCCGAGACAGAATTGGGACAAAAACTCGATCGGAAAGGGCAAAGTCCTATGTCTCTTGTCCCAGCTCCACCCTACGGCCCTCGCCGGAGCAGAACGGAGGGGGGAACGAGCCAGGCTGGGAGAGAGAGGTTTGGGTGTCCGTGTTCCGCTACTTGACTCGTGCAGAGCTGTGCATTTGCATGGCGGTTTGCAAGAGTTGGTACAAATGGTGAGTGCACAATTACCAACACGCATGTTACAAAATCTACCTTATTGTTTACGGTCTACATGGGCAGCTTCCTTCTGAAACTGCATACCAACTGAAATGAAAATGATTTCGGGTTTCCTAATTCCAAAAATCTAATTGGAGTGTTTTTTGTTGTTGTTGTTGTTAAAAGCTCCAAGTTTGCTGTGCTTGTTTGTGCAGTTTGACCAACATTTTTTGATTTTTATATAATAATAATAATAATAATAATAGTAATATTTGAATCATTATTACCAAATTAAAAATATTAAAGAAATATTACTACTGAAAATAAAAATATTACTTTTGTAAAATGTTTAGTTTTATAAATAAAAAAATTAAGAAAGTCAAGTGCTTTTCATCACATGTTTGGGAAGATTGTTGATGCACAATCTGCTCTGAGACACGTGTAAAAACACTGCGCATAGAATTAATTAAATCGACATTATTAAATATGAAGTATATACTCTGCTACATTAGAGTTTAGCTCAAATGATGCCTTTAAATGTTTCCTATGGAGGCAGCTCAATATACTTCAGATAAAGCAAAGGTGTGTGTTTATTTGAATACTGTGGTGTTGTCATAGGGGCTGTGACAAGCGTTTATGGACGCGGATCAGTCTGAGCCGATGCCGCTCTATAAGTCCACAGGCCCTCACGGGCATCATCAAACGACAGCCTGTCACACTGGACCTCTCTTGGGCCAACATCTCCAAGAAGCAACTCAGCTGGCTCATCAACCGCCTGCCAGGTGTGTGTTTGCTCATTACCACGGAGTCTGTTTTAACACACACCACTATATGACATGACTCACAGCCCGCTCTCTCACAGGCCTTAAAGATCTGGTGCTATCAGGGTGTAATTGGTCATCAGTCTCAGCACTGAGCTCTCCAAGCTGTCCTTTACTGCGCTCTTTAGACCTGCGCTGGGCAGACGGCATCAAGGACACTCAAATCAGGGATCTGCTCAACCCACCAGGTAATGACTCATTTATTCTTTACGTTTTCTTGTATTTCTTTTAAATTGGGGGTGTGTGATATTGTCAAAAAATATCTTTCTATTTTTTTAATGACTATAATTAGTGGAGTTTTTGTGCTGGAAATTTTCACTTTCCACTGAGTCTCTATTTGTCCCTTTAAACTGATTTCAAGGGAATTTTTATATTTGTAATTCAACCTCAGACATATTCATCATCTTTTGTCATTGATACATTTCATGAATAGATTGTTACCAATCAAATGAAAGCAGTATCAACCAATCTTTGCACTACAGAAGTGGCACAGAAGCCGCATCAGAAGAGACATTTGGATGTATTTACAGTTTACACCTCTGAGGTGTCTTGTATCTTTTGATTGAATATTTAATTATGAACTGGTTTTAAAATAACAAAACCATACTTTAAGTATGAAAGTTAAAATGCCAGTAAGTGGCGCGAATCATTATCTGAATGAGTTGAGTCTTGGGCATTCATTCAAACTTCTAATTCGTTCAGTCATTGAATCATTCATTAAACTGATTTGGTCAAAACGCGGATTCATTCAGTAAAGAAAAGCTGCCGTGGTGCTTAGACTCAAAACAGATCTGCAGTGGATTCATTTGGAAAGCAAAAACAGAAAATATTGACAAAATTGTGTCAAATGTAACTCGCAATGACAACTTATTGTTTATTGAAATGTTTTATAAAATGAATGTGACATTTGCAGTCATACTGATATTTAAGTAAAACAGGATTCTTGCTTGTCATGTATTATTGCTTAATTTATATAATTTGATATGAATAAGGGGGCTTTCACACTGGCAGTTTAGTTCGGAACAGGGCACGGTTCGCATGAAAAATCGCTAATGTGAACGCTGTCATGGGACCCGGGTGCGCACTGGGGTATCGAACCCGAGACTACCTGGAGGAGATGGTCTGAGTTCGGTTGCTCCCGAACCGTGCTGCGGTTCCCGTGAATGTAAAAGCAACACGGACTCGGGTGCGCACGTGTTCAGGAAGTAAAGTGACCTGCGCATGCGTTTTAGTGATGTATTCAGTTAGATAAAACACTTGTCTCGGATATATCTCGGACATAGGTTTCAAGGAAAGTAGTTTCAAATAGAGGTGTACTAATATATATTATAATATAAATAATCGTCTGTCTGTGTGTGTCTAGGCAGTGATAACCGCTCCCAGATGAAGAACATGCAGTGTTTGTGGCTGTGTGGTCTGGAGGTGACTGAAACCACACTGAGGCTGATCATCAGACACATGCCTCTGCTCACACGCCTGGAGCTTTCGCATTGTCCCATCACAGATGGTGCTCTCAACCTCCTCAGCGCAGTGGGCTCCTCCACACGCAACACACTCACACACCTCAACTTAGCAGGTGAGGAAGCGCACACCAAACCTGCTTCCAACTTAGTGACGTTAAGCAAAACTAATTTGTTCCCTGTTTGATGTCATCCTCAGGTTGCAGCCGCCTGACAGACCGATGTCTGGTGTTCCTGCGCCGCTTATCCTGTCTCTCCATACTGGACCTTCGCGACTGCAAAGGGGTCTCGCGGCAGGCATGCGAAAGCTTTATCTCCGAGCTGTCTGTCAATGCCCTCTACTGCCTATCAGATGACAAGCTCATCCAGAGGATATCGTAAAAGCTGCCCTTCTCAGGGAGAGAGAGAGACTTTGTGAATATTTGTGTGACTGAGAAGGAACGCAGGGTGTGCGCGCTTGACTGGGTCTGTTGGAGGTTCTGTTTGACAGATGTATATCGGCTTAGGAGGGAGGAGCTCAAAGCATCCAGGGTGGGGCTTATGTATAAATGTGTCTGGGCAAGGAGTGTCCTTTTTGTAGTTAACTATTTCCCTTTGTTCTGTGTACACACAAACACACTGCAATTGGCAATCAGATCGGTTCTCAGGCCTGTCATGCCATGGGCTCTTCTATTAAAGAGATCAACAGGTGCTATTCCTCTACAGTTTGTTTTCTATTTCTGAGCAGCTTACTGTCTGCTACTTCTCTGATCCATTGCCACCTAGACCGATTCATTTATCCTTAGTAGTGTGGAGGTTAGCATTGCATTTTGTTTTCTTTTCACTCATCCCCTTACTTTAAATGTCATTTTACTTGAGGAATCCCTTTCTGTTCTTAATTCCTCTCCCTCCTTAATACCTGAGAGTATAGAGATATATAAATATATAAGCACCCTTGTGTAAATGTATTCCTCTCCTGTAGTAAGACAGAAAAAAAATCTGTAGCATTATAATTATTTTGAGAAACTTTTTCACTTTTTTTTCTTTTTCAAGAAAATAAAAAAAAAAATGAGAAAATTGCGAGCTTGAGTTGATTTAAATAAGTGAAGGTGCTGACTTTTGAAGTTTTGTTAAATGTTTACATTTTGTTCTTAGTTAACAATTTAATGAATATTGTGTTATTGGTTTCTAGTTGACTTAAAATATATGTTAATATTTGCAATGGCTATTAAGACCTAGCTGCCCTGTGTTAGTATGGTGTGTTGCACTCAGATTCATTTGATCCTGTCAATCTCAGGCTTAAATTCAGTTCACTCCGGTCTTATGCTGATAGGTTAAAATTTTGAAAAAAAAAAAATGTTCTCAGAAGGGTTTATGAATTCAGTACATCCTTATCTGATGCCATCTGATCTCATGCAGTTTATATAAATAGAAGCATGACATTCTGAGTCTGTCTGGTCCTCCTAAATTTCTTCATACATTCAGAACACGATAGCGTCTTATCTCAGATGTATACATTTAGCACATGCTTGCCTGATGTTATTTGATCTTTGATAAATATCTGTTTCTGATGCTGTCTGATCTCAGGCAAGTTTATAAATTCAGATCAAGATGCTTTCTGATGATGCTTTCTTTCGGTGCTGTCTGATGAATTTGCTAAATCCATCTGATGTTATTTGTTTTCAAATAAATTAATCTGAGATCATAGGACACCTCGAGCTGAATTTGTGGTCTGGTAAAAAAAAAAAAAAAAAAAAAAAATCATGATCTTCCTGGCTCATCTCAAACGAGTTTATAGATAGTGTTCATAATGCCGTCTGATTTCAGATAAGTTTAATATTCAGCATGTGATGTCATCTGATCTCAGGTGAGTTTATATATTCTGCACATGCTGCTCTATGATCTCAGATGAGTCTCCATGCTGAAACAAGGCGCATGAGGAGGGTATCATCACAGCCAAGCCTGCATCCGATGCATTTTTCACATGGACATGGGTGGAGATTAGGCCTCCGCTTGCTGTCTGCGCAGGTTTATCTGCATTTCTCCACAAAGTCATTACAGCCCGACAGGAATATAATGGAAACAAGTCATTTTCTCTATCGGTGGACAGTGAGAACATCATGTGTCAGCGAGCTCTTCCAGCACTAGCCTGATGATGATGATGATGATGGGAAGCTATCTGCTAACTCAAGGATGCTTTACTCCAAATAAACCCCCAACTCATCTATGCTCTCGATTTTACCTCATTTAACAGAACGCCGCTTATTTTTACCGATCAATTTGCAATCATTTTAGCATTGAAGGGGATATTTTATAAAGACTCGCAGATATTTTGACTTAGCTTCGCTAGCTAAGCAGCTGTTTGCTTAACTGTCAGGGGATATTTTCAGCAAACGCACGGATTTACAGCCAAATAACACACGACTCAGTCCGGTAAAGAGTGTAAATGAGACATCTGGAGTCCTGAGGGAATTAATTCACAGAGCAGATTAAACAACACATCTTATCAAATGAAATAAACGGTCGGTAAATAAACGCTTGTGTTGTTTAACTGTTTACGTTAGATGGAAAGGTGGCCGCTGACCAAACATTTTCTAAAAGCCTATTCGGCGACCAAAAATAAATAAATAAAATCTAACAACTGCAAATAAAATATAGAAAACTTAAGTCCAGCATCCCTGAAATGGCTGAAGAGGCGTTTCCTTTACATTATCTGGTGTGGAACAATCAATATCAAGAACTGGATCGAGAGCTTCAGGAAAAGCAGGTGCATGGAGTTGTTTTAACTATTTATTATTTTAAATCATGGGCTTTCCCCTCTGTTAATATGTTTGTATTATTCTCTCATGTGTGTATTGCAGCATGAGATGCAGCGGCTGGATGCGCGCGGGCGCACGCCGCTCGAGCTGTCAGTGTGTCTCGGGCACCTGGAGTCCACGCGCGTCCTGCTGAGACACAACGCGGATCCCACTCACAGCAGCACACAGGGCTGGACAGGTACATCAACCGTTTCATCAACTATTTTAACCACTAACAGGGGCCATTCTAAGATTTCAATATTAGTGGGGCTCAGCCCCCAATGAGAGTATCATAAGAATTTTTTTTTTTACACTTTGTTTGTATGTAGGGTAGGCATGGACAATAGGCCTACAGTAGGCTCTACACCGCCTATAAAGTCAATCCCTGAATATTTAATTAATTTCTAACTAAACTAATATTCATTAATATTGATTAAGAATATAGATTAGCTTTCAACATACTGTTTTATTTTTTTAACAGTGTTATTTTTTACGCTTGCAGTAAAATTAACTTTAAAGAAGATACATTTATCATTTTCATTCATGGAGAGTGGAGGATTCCTGTCACCTGGTGGAAAACAAACTCTTAAAGGTGCTCTAAGCGATGTCGGGTGATGTCACGTCTTGTTGACGTTTAAAGTATTGTCAAACAAAACGGAGGCTGGCTCGACCCTCCCTCCTCCTCATCCGCGCACTAACCCCCCAAACCCCACCCCCAAATCCTTCTTGTCTGTTATTGGCTGGAACAGTTTGTTATGTCTGTGGTGCGGGTTAGCCCAGTTTGTTTTTGTTGCCGTTTGTGGAGCCTGGGGTGTCTGCAGAGACCGCGTCTTTTTACAGTGTGTTCAGGGGACAGGCAGCCAGCGGATAGTGAGGAGATGTTTGCTGTATGTGACAAAAAATGTTTTGGCCTAAAAAACGTGTGACATCGCTTAGAGCACCTTTAACATGAAAATGATATGAAATGACCACTATAACCAGTAGATGACAGCAGAGGAGCACTCATTAGCTAATTTGCCATTTCCACTCCCCTTTATAGTTCTATTTTTACGTATTTTGCTTTTGATTTATTATAAAATGAATATTATGTCAAACCAATAACTGGCGGTTGTTGTCAAGCACATCATTGCTTGTTATGCCAAGGCTGAGTTACCGACTCTGGTTATGCGGAGAAGTTTAAATTTGGTAATGTTTAATTCAAATCCAACGGTGGTTTTATATAATAACTCCTTATTTGTCTCTCAGTCACTTGTCACTTCAAATATACACTCTAATCTTTGCTCAAATAACCTGTTAAATCTCAAATTTCCTTGGGTGTGAACAGAGCTTGGGAAAAAAAGATTTGAAGTATAATCCTTCTGTTCCTTGAAAAAAAAAAAAAAAAAAAAAAATTATATATATATATATATATATTTAAAGTTGTCCATGCTTCCATCATAAATTAATTTAAGGTTTTATGTTTTAAAAAAAAAAGACTGCTTTATCTCTAGCTAAATTGTTGCTGTGGTTTCAGATTGTGTTGTGTTGTATTGTGGTTGGTATTGTAATATCTCAATCAGTTTTTAACCTGGCTAAATAAAGGAAAATGAAATGGAAAAAATAATAATAAAATAAAGAAAACTAACAGGAGGACATATGTTTAAAACTGTATTTAACAGCTTTTAAGCATTTTTATGAACCATAAATATTAGAAACAAAATTGTAACTGTTGTCGGTATTATTATTCTTTTAAGTGTAAATGGAAGCATTGTGGAAAAGCACTTCTGTGTGCTTACCTGAAGCTCGATGAATGAAGCATGGCGCTAGCAACCCCTAGATCATGGGTTCAATTCTCAATAAACTGAACATGCATGAACTGATAAAAATAGCCTTCAATGCAGTGTAGGTTACTTAAAATAGTTTTTATTTCGGGTCTGTGGAGCTGCCTAATAAATAATGTGGGTCAAATTGACCCACAAACATCAATTCCCAATTCCCTATTCACTTCCATTATATGAAAAAGAGCTGCAGTCTCATTCTGGAGAATATCTTTTATTCCACAGAAGAGACAAAAACAGGTCTCAAATCACACAGAGGTCAATATTAGTAATTAAGTGTGTAATTTTAATTTTTCTTTCCCTAAATTTAACGAACATGTGCATCTTAAGTATATCTCAGGGGTGTGTTGAACTCTGTGTGCAGTTTTGCAGGAAGCAGTGAGCACTGGAGACCCTGAGCTGGTGCAGCTGGTCCTTCAGTACAGAGACTTCAGAAGAGCCACAGAGAGACTGGCTGGTATTCCTGAGCTTCTGAGCAAACTCAGACAGGTGATGCACATACACACATACAGCCTGATTGAAGTAATAACTCAAATTAATTATACAACTTCTATTAATAAATCCAACCTTTATTGCAAATTGCGGCTGCAGGATTTTTTGTGTTGTCGCAAATTGTAAACTGTATTATCACCCAGCTCGATATATAAAGTTGGATATACGTGTATATTAAATCCAAGTTTATCTGCTTACATACAGTACAAACCACAGAAAGCAATATATAACAAATCTCATCTGCTTTATTGCTTGTATTGTTGCAAAATGTAACAGTATTATCACTCAGTTCTAATCTGCTAAATGCAATAAGGCATTAAACTACTATAATCATTAACATGATTTTCTGTAAAGCTTGCTTTGAAACAGTGTGTATTGTGAAATGCGCTAAATAAAATTGACTTATAATTGACTTATAAACCGATCAGGTACAATGTTGTTTACAAGTATTCCAGCTTGTTGTCTTTTCCTGCAGGCACGCGATTTCTATGTGGAGATGAAATGGGAATTTACTAGCTGGGGTAAGTTGAAGAGCTAAAATTTTGGGACTCACAAACTCGTTCGCTTTCCCTGTAGATCACCACTGTCCTAGATAGCAACTTGAACCGTTTCACAGACGTGGACAGCTCCTGTGATCAATTGCTCCTGACAGTCAGTTGTCATTCTCTTTCAATTGCTCAGTTCCTCTAGTGTCGAAAGTTTGTCCAAGCGATGTGTATCGTGTATGGAAAAGCGGTTCATGTTTGCGGGTCGACACCACTTTGTTGGGCTTTGAGCACATGACCTGGCTTAAGGGCCGACGCAGCTACATCTTTAAAGGTGGAGGTGAGTCTTTAAAGAGGCCATATTATCATATGTAAGTTTTGATTTTATTTTGGGGTTTACAAGAATAGGTTGAATGTTTAAAAAAACACAAAACACATTATTTTCACATATTTTACATTGCTGCAGCACTTCTCTTCCCAGTCTGTCAGTAACACTCTGTTTAGTTTCTGTCTCTATGAAGCCCCTCCTGAAAAGCGCAATGTGCTCTGATTGGTTGGCTGGATCAGTGTGTTGTGATTGGTCAGCTGCTTCAAGCGTGTTTCAGAAATGTCACTCCTCTTACCATAGTAACCACGGGTTTCAACACACTACTAACTCAACTCAACCACCCCTTTATTTTGCATGTGCCTTGGGTGGGAATTAAATGAGGAATATTGTGACATGTTCGTTCCTGGAAGAAAACTCAAGACCACAATCAAGGTGTTTCAGGGAGTTCAGAAACAGTGCACACTGATATAGAGAAAAACTCCCTTTGGATTGACTTTGTAGCTTTATAATAATAATAATTCATTACATTTATATAGCGCTTTTCTCTGCACTCAAAGCGCTCTACATAGAAGAGGGAATCTCCTCAACCACCACCAATGTGCAGCATCCACCTGGATGATGCGACGGCAGCCATATTGCGCCAGAACGCCCACCACACACCAGCTTTCTGGTGGAGAGGAGACAGAGTGATGAAGCCAATTGATATATATATATATATATGGGGATTATTAGGAGGCCATGATGGACAGAGGCCACTGGGCAAATTTGGCCAGGATGCCGGGGTTACACCCCTACTCTTTCGAAAGACATCCTGGGATTTTTTCGTGACCACAGAGAGTCAGGGCCTTGGTTTAACGTCTCATCCGAAGGACGGAACTTTGCAGACCTTTTTCATTCTCAAACAGCAACATTACACACAAAGAAAGTTGAAAATGTAACAAAGCTAAATAGGTCCTCTTCAGGGGTCTGAGGTGGCTTGTGTATTTGACAGAGAGTGGGGCAATGGTGATGGAGGTGGACCACGAGAAACAGGTGGTGTACACAGAACCACTGTCTCTGTCTCCACGCGACACTCCCTCACTGCTCGCCGCCATGATGCCCTCACAGGAGAACACGGCCCAGAGACTCACCTCTCCTATAGTGTCCACTCATCTCAACACACGCAACGTTGCCTTTGAGAGGTAAAGGAAGAGTATTCCCACAGATATTAATTACTGTCTGTAAGGAACTCTTACCTAATTCTCTGTTCTGTGCTGTACTGTAGAAATAAGTCTGGGATTTGGGGATGGCGCTCAGAGAAGACAGAGGTTGTAAGTGGATATGAATCAAAGGTGGGTCTAATTTCTACTTTAAGCCCTTAAAAAGGCATTTAAATGTGCAGTAAGCGATTTCTGAGAAACATATTTGAAATTGACACCCAAACAAACAAAGCCCTCCCTTTATTGCTCCACCCCTCAAATAACAAACAACACGCTATGCAACATTCAGCTTGAGTAAGTATGGATGAATCAACTGTGATTCAGCAACAACAACGACAGCATATCCTAGTTGCTATGAAACATAGCAAAAAACAATGTTACTCACGTATAAAGCAGAAACAACGCAACCTCAGCATCTGTTTTAAATCCTTCCCGCTTCAGCCTCTCCAGCGCTGGAAAGCTTTTCTAATATTAACACGGGTCCTAAAACCATTGCCTGATCGTAACCCTTCATCTATCAATTATATTCCTCTGACCTTTTTTTTGTAATGTCTCTTAAGTCATCTCTCTTTCTACAGTCTTTTTTCAAATCTCCCTCTTGCTCAATCTGTCCTCCCCCATCATGAGTGGACACACCCCCTATGCTGATTGGCTATAAGTGTGTTATTGTGCTCTGTGGATTGGTCTGTTTTTCTATCCTGTTCATACAGCCAGGACTATATACAAACACAATATTTGTGTTCAGCACACACACAGAACAGACATCTAGCAAATATACAAAAATCTTGCAAAAATTGTATGTTTAGGTGTTGATTTAAATTTTCACACCATTTCTAAGAAATTGCTAACTGCACCTTTAACTCTGAGTCCAGCTGAAAACACATGTGCTCCGGGACTAAATGGGCTCCATAATTGCTTTTTATAATGACATAATTGTAGGTTTACAGTGCCTGTAATGTGGAGTTAGTGACACGTTCTCGGACTGAACACCTTTCTGATCAGGACAAGTGTAGGAGTAAAGGTACATAAACCCATACAGGCAGAAAAATGCTGCTGACAGTCATTTTAACTAATAAATATACAGTCTGAGACTTTTGTACGGTCACCTTCTACACACTCCTGGCCTCCTCTGTGCTTTCAGGATCTAGAACTCCTCTACAGTCGTTCCTCGGTATTGCTGAGCAGCACGTCTCTAGTACTGGGGTGAGTGTGATCTGTTGTTACTTGCATATCATTTTATTTTTTATTTACATTTTCAATATATTTACGTTTTTTTAACTATTATTAGAATTTTTGTTTTAAAAATACTCTCAAGTATATTTAAAAATATAAAGTAATAATATATTTAGTAATTAAATGAACAAAATAAATAAAAATGATTTGTTTCGCTTGTATGTTTGACTTGTGATGTTCTTCCTCCCTTTTTTCCTTTTCTATTTATTTGTTTGGAATAATATATGTAATGCCAAAAATTATTAAAATCATTAAAAAATATATATTTATTAAAACATATTAAAACATATTTAAACATAAACTACCATTAAAAATGTTGGGGCTAGTGCAATAAAAAAGAAAGAAATTAATACTTTTATTCAGCAAGGATGCATAAACTGATCAAAAGTAAAAACATTTATAATGTTACAAAAAAATTCTATTTCAAACTGATGCTGTTCTTTCCTGTTTAACTTCCTATTCATCAAAAAATCATTGAAAAATATGTATCACAAAACTGTTCAGCACAACTGTTTTCAGCATTGATAATAATTAGAATTTTTTCTTGAGCCGCAAATCATCATATATGAATGATTTCTGAAGGATCATGTGACACTGAAGACTGGAGTTATGATGCTGAAAATTCAGCTTTGATCACAGGAAAAAATTACATTTTAAAATATATTACAATAGAAAACGATTATTTTAAATTGTAATAATATTTCATACTATTACTGTTTTCACTGTATTTTTCATCAAATAAATGCAGGTGAGCATAAGAGACTTAAGAGAAAAAAACATAAAAAAATGTGTACCAGCCCCAAACTTGTGAACACTGATTCATTTGTATATTGTGTTTGTAGAGTCAGGTTTCTCAGTGCGCCAGTCCCCATAACCCAACAGCTATCACAGCAGAGGAGTACTTCGATGCAGAGTTTAATCTGAACGGCAGAGATATTGGGCGGCCCATTGAGCTTACCAGCAAAGTGCAGAGGTAACTCCAAAATGCCATGATTAAACAGTGTTTTTACGTGAATTATGAATATGTGGTTTGTCTCTATACCTCTGTCTTTCGCTCTCAGGTTTAAAGCCACTCTGTGGTTGAGTGAAGCTCATCCTCTCTCGCTGGCTGAGCAGGTGACGACCATCATTGACCTCATGGCCATATCTAACGCCCACTTTGCAAAGCTGCGTGATTTCATCACCCTACGCCTACCACCTGGCTTTCCTGTAAAGATAGGTGAGAAGAAGAGACACATCCAGTTGATTTACCATTTTATATTCTTAAATTCAACATGATTTCTTAATACACGTTCTTTGTCTTATTGTTATTAACTTTTCATCTGTGCACATTAAATTTTTCTTTATCTTATTTAAAATATTTTCTCAAAGAATAGCCTGTTTTACTCAGAAACACACCACAAATTGTTGCCAATGCAAATTTAAAATGCCCCATTAAGCAATGTGTAATAGCTGTTTGTGAATGTAAAAGTTCTTAAAGTTTCAAAGTGCAGATAAATGGAGTTATTGTCTCTTGAAAGAAAGAAGCGATTTTGAATTGCTTGAAACTAGTCGCCAGTAATTCCAGTCTTACTTACTTCTCTAATTATTTATTTGTATAATACCAGCCAACGGTCTTCATTGGCTGCCCGCAAACAAAGTTTTCTTTGACCCTCAAACACTGTAGTTGTGTAGACCAATCATAACAGACTGGGGCATCTGACCAATCAGAGCAGAGTAGACCAATCATAACAGATTGAAAAAAAGGGGTTTAGAGAGACTGAATGCTTTATCGAACCGTTTCAGACACTGTGAGAAAAGAGGTGGTGCTACACTGTATATTATGAGAAAATGAAAGTGTTTTTTGACCTTGGATGCATGTAAACCATTGTAGGAGACCTCCAAAACAAAATTAGGAACGTGTAAAATAGCATAACAAGGCACTTAAACTTACTTTAATCATGTCCTTATACTCTTAGAAATTCCTCTCTTCCACGTGTTGAATGCTCGAGTGACATTCAGCAATCTTTGTGGCTGTGATGAGCCGGTCAGTTCTGTGACTGTACAATCTCCACAAGGAGCCACAGAGGCTGGTATGCATCTCTTCTGTTCAGGTCCAAAGTTCCTCTGGCTGTAACTGTGCTGGTTATTCACCCTCACATTACTGCTTTCAGGTCAGACTCCTCCTCCTCTGCAGTGTGAAGTAGACCCGTCTGTGTTTGAGCCTCCCCCAGAATACACCACACTTGGACCAGGCCGCAGTGAACCAATGAGAGATGAGGATGATAATTTACTGCAGTTCGCCATACAGCAGAGCCTGCTGGATGCAGGAACAGAGAGTGACCAGGTATTGGCATCTATCAGATGGTATGTCCATGGGCCAGCATTCAGACTGTCTGATGTATATTGCACTTTCTTGATCTGGCAAGCTCTATTCTGATTGGCTGGCTACACTCAACTTCTCAGAGTCGGTGCACTTTTTTTATCAGTCTGCCTGGAAACAAGATTGTTGTTATTTATTTATTTTTATTTTTTTGTGCTGTAACCAAGAATGCAACCACAGATGCAACCTGTTCAGGACATTGTTTGTCATTATTAATTTAATTGAACCATTCATGTGCACAACGAACATGTTTGTGCAAAAAGTAGATGCTGAAATCAACACTTTTTATGATTAAGTAGTTCTAGAAGCCAGAGTATTAATCATGATTTGTCAATACTAAACAATTAGCAGACATCAGCTTTTCGTTATTCCCTCCACTGCTTTCCACCCACTTCCTCATTTCTGTCTTTTCCTGTGTTTCTGTAGGTGACCATATGGGAGGCTCTCACTAACACTCGACCATCTTCTCAGCCTCCGCTTTATGAGGAGGACTCTCAGCTTGAGAGGTGTGTGGATCAACAACAGTGTGTAGATTGAGCGTGAGGATGTGCATATCAGTTGTTCATCTGCTTTGAAATGTGACTGTGTCTCTGATAGGGCGATTCAGGAATCTCTGTCTTTGTCACTGGTTGGAGGGGAGAGTGGAGAGTCAGATCCCGGCCTGCCGTTATCCCCATCTGATCCCTCCCTCAACTCACCCCCGTGTTACAGCTCACTGGCCGAGCCTCCAGCGCCGGGAGCGTTTGCCGTGGCCACCAGTTTTGATGAACAACTACGCATCGCAATGGAGCTTTCATGCAGAGAACAAGAGGAGTTAGACAGGTACGAATGATGGAGCAGAAATGACAGAATCCAGAGACATAAGCTCTTTTCCCCAACCTATTGAGGGTTTCAAGGAGGGGTCGAACGATTGATCGCTTTGCAGATTAATCTGCGCCGATAACCGATTGTTCCAGCATGGTTCCATCCATACCGATACTTTTTCCGGGTTTCGGCTGAGAAGTGTGCGTTGTCATTATACAGTACGAGAAATAAAAAACTACCACTGCGCTGCACAGAGCGGGACTCTTCAGATGCTCATTTAAAACAGACAATAGAACTGTATGTTATACAGTACACTACCATACGTGTTTTCAAATCATTATAATATAATACATTTGTTGACCAGATGCTGCATTAGTGGAGAACAGCAGTATGTTTGCCGTCGAGGCAGAGAGAACGCTAACATTAGTATCTCAACAGTTAAAACAGTGTGACAAGAACACAAATGTCCAACCCAAATGTTTACTGTCATGATTGTTACCATCTATTTGCATTGGTTTATATCCGGGAAGAATTTCAGCTTTTTTAATTGTCACTGTAATACATATTTCCTTATTTTGATTAGATAATCAAGTGTGTAAAATAGAAGCAAATAAAGTGCGAGAGTACATACAGTATAGGCTACATATGCGTCTAATTTCAATGGCCTTTGTGTGTAGATATTTAAAGATGGTTTTGGATGGTAAGGATGTTTGGATTTATATGAAATGGTAACACTTTACGATAAGAGTCCTTTTGCAACATTAACTAAGGTTAATAAAAGTATTGTTCATTGTTAATTTCAACATTTAATAATACATTTTTACATTTTAAAGTTGTCCCTTAATATTAATGCACTATGAACATGAATGATCAAGTACAGTACATTTTCATGATTTTTGCAATAAAGTTCAGCACCATTTTTTTTTTAGTCCTATGTTTGTTTTCATTCAATATCCATTTTAAAAACTATCTGTTGATTAATCGGTTGATTTATCAGTTGACGTCACCGGTTTCACAAATTCAAGTTTTTGTAGTTTTCACTGTTTTTAATTGAAAACAGTGTCATGTAAACGGCCCCCTTAATGTGAGTGATTGTCCACTTACCACATCATTTCATGAGGTCAATAGCGAATAAACGTAACTATTCAAATTAATATAAAATGTGAAACTGTTTATGTTTCTCCTCATTTGTATCAGCCAATAACATTCCTCTTTTTCTTCCCTAAAGGAAGTGGAGGGAAGAGGAGGATGAGCTGGAGAGGATACTACAGCTGTCTCTCACAGAGAAGTAACTGTAGAAATGCTAGATGTGGGTTTAAAGGAGTAATTTATTGGTTGTGTTTTTTTTCTGCAATGTTAAATTATTATTCTTACAGATTCATCACTCTTTATTTCTTTTCCAAAATAATAAAGATGGGATAGCAAGAGGAATTGGGGAGAGAGAGGGAGAGAAAGAGAGCGAGTGTGTGTGTGTGTGTGTGTGTGTGTGTGTGTGATAAAACATGGCATGAAAATGTGATTGATTTTCTCTCAGTTCCACTGTCTTTTGAGTGATACCAGGTCAACTTCATTGTATAATGATACAGATACAAATGTGAATATAAATTATGAATATTGATGACTATGATAATGCATAAAGGTAAAGTACTGAAAATATTATTGCGTACAATAATGAGTTTACGTATGGTGGATGATAATAACATGAAAGTATAAGTATTAAATGTTGCTCAAACACTTTCACAACAATGACTTCTGTTATGATGTTTTTGTGTGCATGGGGAAGCAACCATCTAAGTCTAAGATGTATAGACTAAGGAACTTACTGAAGCACTTCAAATATATTAGTATCAAGGATGTAAAGGGTGTTGGGGTAGCCTTAGGCTTCAGGAAAGCTGCTGTCCTCACAGATCTGCGATTTATATGCGCCAGAGTTCCAGTGTTTCTATTATTAATCTTACACTGCTGTCATTTTGTTATGTAAGAACTGAATCATCCATTATATCTGCAGGTAGTTCTGCTCTTGGTCAGTGGTTCTCAGTCAGGTTCAGCAAACTTTCAAGGGGTTATTTTTACTTAATTATAATGCTAAAAAAACATTTTTTATCTTTCCATCTATCTTGCAAAAACAAAATATGGAGACTGTTTGTATTTAAATAGGCAAATTCTTAAACGTCTATGATTGGATAATTATTGTAGTGATTATTATGTTTCTAGCATGTTATATGTTTGGCGACAGTTCTTCTAACTCTAACTGATGGAGTGTGTAGCTTTTCATTTCTTAAACAACCATGTAGTAAGACACATCATGGCCATATTCCAGGATAACAATGTTAAGATTCTTTCTCTGATAATGAAAGAATGGTTGTGAGGGAGCATGAAGATTCATTTTCACACATGAATTGGCTCCTCTGAGTCCAGACCTTAAATTCACTGAAAGTCTTTGGGATGTGCTTTAGGAGACTTTACAGAGTGCTGGACTCAATTGTTGTGATGTTATTTCCATCTAGAGGTGTATACATTTTTGGTCAAGATCTTGGCCATGATGTTTCTTCCTACATGGTTGTTTATTAAGAAATTAAATCTCTATTTTTCCATCCAATCTTGAATCCTCTGGAATCAGCATTGTCAAAATAAAAGCAGAAAATGGGGGCCTTTGAGTCAAAAAGGTAGAGAATCAATCAATGCTCTAGTTAGTCAACTTAGGAGCAGAAATATTCAGGGTTTAAGTGGTATGCTAGTTCATCTACAAGTTAAAATTAATTTTGGGTAATTCTTTTCTGTAAAGGTTCAGTTTATTATACAATAGAACTAGACATTTACACAGCACATAACTGTGTGGCAAGAATTCTCTGAGAAATTCCTTCTGTCTCCATGAAGGACATCCCATTGTACTCAACATAAGCCTCTAGATGTTGTGTTGTAATAGTATTTCCTGTTTTGGATACTATGCTTACTATCTCTAGCTTAGTCACTGATACATCTTACCTTAAACATCTGAAAAAACATTTCACCCCACAGCTACCATTGTGGGGAAATGCTTTGTTTTTAATTAATGGCTAAATTCATGTACATGGTTTTACACACTTTACAAGTATAAATGGTCAGCCAGCTGTATACGAGTGCCCTTTCTAAAATAATAAATAATCATGCGACAAATAATGCAATTTTAGGGGGCTGACACATCTTACCCCTCTGTCCCCCATTTTGCAATCTCCATTTTTTGGAAGCTTGTTTCCACCACGGAATAAAGAAATCACACAAGCATTAGTACATGCGAATTGTGAGAAGTCAAAATTACCTTTCTTATTTTTTATTCAATTTAATTTAGTTCATTTTGAGATATAAATTTGAGAGACAAAAGATCACAATTAGAATACTAAGTTTTAGAATTCTGAGTTTACATATCACAATTCTGACTATTAATTCTGAGTTTACATCTCGCAGTTTTGACTTTCTCACAATTCTGACTTTTTAAAAAAAGGATTCTAAGTTGATATCTCGCAGTTTTGACGACTTTCTTGGAATTCTGAGTTTTTATAAGGCATTACTTTTTATTCTAAAGTTATGTCTTACAATTATGAACTTTTTCTCAGAATTCCATGTAGCAAATTCACAATTGTGAGTTTACATCTTGCAGTTTTAGCATCTTTCTCAGAATTAAGAATTTATATCTTGCAATTCTGGCTTTTTTGGGTTACATTTCAAGAAAAATAAAGTCTGAATTTTGAGATACAAACTTTTCTATTCCGTGGTAGAAACAAGCTTATGTAGGGCCTACCTTATAAATGTGATGTATGAAGAAAAGAAAATAAGTACAGAATCCCGCAATGTGACACGCTGACCTGTAGAAGGCGCTCTACTGTACATCGCTCATGTCTCTGCTCTGAATACTCGCTCTTTCCACAGCACGTTGTCTGTGCGGCCTCGACTTCCTTTTCTGTGCAGATTTCATGGCGAGTGATAGCGGGGAATAGTTGATTCACCTACCGTGACCACACTGACCCGTACATCAATCTCCAGAGACGTTTTTTCGGGTGAGTGGGGTGCGTTACCCTGCTTCTGGACTATCTTTGACACATTACGCACCTCAGACTCTCGATTGTATGTGCCGTGAGACTCCAGTGTGTTATATGACTAACTCTCAGACTCTGTGTGTGTTTAATGTTTGGTAGCTCAGTTAGCAACCAGTCTAAGCGCCTTTCTCAGTGTGTACATTCAGTCAGAGAAACAACGCTATCAGAGATGAATATAGTTTTAAGAGCTATTAAAAAACACAAATAAGTTCATGTTTTCCTTTGCGTGTTTTTTCTAACGTTACTGGATTTGGAGGTTCATTGTATAGTGATTTTTATTGTGTCTTGCTGCATGTGCTAATTAGCTAGCTCAGCGCTAATTTGAGAACTTGAAGCGAGCGAGGGACGCGACAAAACTTCAACGCACCCGGTAAAATTAACTAACCCGCAAGTTGTTCCCGTTAAACGCGATTGTTTGAGACCGCAGCCGTTGGTCTCCCGCTCACTGACTGTCCGCGCGCAGTTCTGCAGTCTCGCGCTCGAGACGCGGCTACACGACGCTTGCCAGGATTTATGGATATTTAACTTAATTTGTTCTCTTCTGTAGTTTTTCCTGTCCTGAACTATTCTACGCAGTCACAGGTTTGTTCATTGAGCCTCATGGGAGAGAAATAACTAGGCGAAATGAGACTGAAGTTAATAATCACGAAGTTATCAACTGAGCGCTCAAAACAACATGACATGCTAAATAATTTTGTTTCCGAAAACCCGCTCATTCCTTCGTTTACGGTTATTTAGTTTATGTATCAAATTGTTCGCTGAAATAGTCTTCAAGAAACGAGTTTAAAAAGGTAGACTCTTTGAGGGACTACAACATTAATGCTAGTGGAGATATGGCCTTTATCCTCTTTCAAACGCCTAATATAGGAGTAGTTAATTTAAATTATGAGGGGAAAATGACAGTTTTCTACGCTCGGTCCTTGTTCATAACTAATGCTTGTTTGATGTTCTCCCCTTCAGCTGCCATTATAAAGACCGTGACGTCAGCAGAGTAGTTTATTGGCTTTGACATCATCAGGTGGGTTGCTTCATTTGACATTTTCCCAGCACATTTTTTTAAGAATCAAGTCATTAATGTGGTTGACAACGCCTCACTGTGGAACATTTCCAGAATAAATAGTCAAGGTATTTTACTCCAAATAAAATGCATGACATGTTTATGTTTGCATTTTTCCTCTATGGTGCAATTAGGTAGTCAAAGTGCTTTTGGTCTGTATCTTAACTTGTGAATTTGATCTTCACAGCTATTTTTAGGATTTGGGTGGTTTCTGGACTGAACGCTGTGCTGTGCCCTCTCTCTCCCTCATCGTGTTGTGGCCGTAGCTGGTCTTACCGAAGAACTGCCAGTCGATGGCTATGATGGACAAACACAAAGTGAAGCGGCAGAGACTGGACCGCATCTGTGAAGGTGAGGAGATGAAACCATATTTGATGGACAATATATATCCTATTGACTTTAAACAACCCAAATCTATTAAATTCAACATAAAATGACGTTTGCACCCACTTTACATCCATAATGTGACATGGGATATTCAAGGACAACGTTTAGGGTGTGACTGGAATTGTTTGGGTTATGAGAAGCGGTCCCTCAGACACCTGTTGGTTAAATTTAAGTTTTGATGAAAAAATGTTTATCTCTTTGGTATGATGTGCACTTATGAATTCTTCACAAAGAGACCATGAAAATTTTGATTTCATGTTGACTTTAAGTGAATCCTTGCATCCACCACCAGATACACAGGCCTGGAAAACATTGCATTTTATGTCTTGAGCTGAACTTCAAAAAGTAATTTTATGTTTTACCTTGTAATTAAATTTAGATTTGATGCTGTGGTTAGTCAGATCTGCATTTGCTTTAATAATTGGACAGTTATGTATTGACCTAAATGTAGTATTCAAATGTTTATTGAGAAGTGATTTATGTATTATTCATATGTGTCTGTGTAAACCTTGAGTGAATCATCTGGCACTGGCAGAGTGTCAGTGTACTATGTGAACTAACAAACATTGAGAAATGGATGGGGGATATGGTTGTTTTGTGAATGTTTGTGTGGCTGGTGATGTAGTTGTTAGACAGTTTGAGCTCTGTTCTCTTATCTTTTCTCCTTCCTGTTTGTGCAGGGCAGCACACAACTCAAACTACTGTTATTAAAAACAGTGCCTGTGTGTTCTTTATTATATAGAACATTACTACTAAATTAATGAAACTCCTTTCCATTTTCTGCCATTTTCATAAAATCTCTTTAGATTTGGTGAACAGTTAAATCTCTTAAAGTCCCCATGAAATCAAAATTATTTTTTTGGGGCTTTTAGTATGAATTTGTGAGCCTTACTGTTATCTATAAGCTAGTGTGCTCCAAAACAATGACAAAATTTGCATTTTGAAGATACAAGCATTTAAAACTTAGTCTCTCACTTCCGCCAATTCGGATCAATGGTTTTGATGACATCACTCTGCACTTCAGCTTCTCATCTGATTTTCTGTCCAATCAAATGCTTTCTAGAATCTGAAGCCCCGCTCACTACATTATAAATAGACGCTGAAGCTGCGGCTAAAATCTGTCACTTTTTCACACATTTACTTAAAAAAAAAATTAAAAAAAAAATTATATATATATATGGTGAATGGCATATAATGCACTATAGGGGATACGGAACGATTCAGATCAGATAAATATACCAGGTGAAAAAGACGCACTATTAAATGTATTAATGTACTTGAGTCTGTTTTTAGTACAGTACAAATATACTATAATGCACTTTTAATGCATTTAATAGTACGTCTTTTTCACCTTAGGGTGAATTAAGTTTGGCTTTGCGTTAGTGTTGGCCGCAAGCACACACACACACAGACACACACATTCACAGTCTGCTCGGGTCCAGAGACACGAGAGCACAGAGCGGATCATATGTACGAGTCGGCACAGACCATAAAACGTATCGGACCCATTTGAATTTTCAAAATCATTTTCATGATTAGGTGGCCAATTGTTTCTTAGATTAATTGGATAAAAAGCCCAATTCTATTCCACATCCTGCCCAATGCTGTTCTTCAAACAAACGTGCCAACTGAATGATATGAAAACATATATAGTGAGTATATCTATATCAATGCTTTATGTAAAAGAGCTATAAAGGAAAAAGGACAGTTTAAATCCCTACATTCAAAAGATGATGATAAAATAAAAACACAAACTCCATGTTAATGCACCGATTACAATTTTCTAGGCCGATTTCCGATTTTTCATTGAGTTTGACCTGCCGATATCGATTTTAGCCGATTCCGATTTCATTTTTTCTAACCACTTTACAGCACACACAAATATTTATTTTCTCTTTTCTTTAGTAGAAGTAGAACGTTTTACATTTTGAATAGAACATTTTTTGAACAGTAAGCGCTATAAAATAGAACTATAAAAATTATTCCTGGTGTGAGAAATTCACACACATCTAAAGTGCAGTGTTATGGAAGAACCATTTCCTTCTGTTCACATCCAATATCCAACAAAAAAAAATTGTTCATTTAAAAAAAAAATCATTTTCTCCCACTCCAGTTCTTGTTGAAACACACTAGACATGCAAATTCAGTGCATTTTGGGCATTTTTTGTGTGAAATCTTATTTATTTTGTCCATCAAAATTGTACTTTCACTTTAATTGAGCGTGAGCAGCGCAGCAAAAATAGACTCTACGCCGAAACCCGCGCTTCACTGTTGCTCACACGACGCTCCTGCTCTTGCTCCCGGTGTGAATGCACTCATTGATTAACATGCACGCCGAAAATAATACGCGCTGCTCACGCTTGCGGTGTGAAACGGCCGTAATTCACGAGGTTTCCTACATGTGCGTTCCTTGTGCACGTGTGATGCTGATGTTGCGCAATGTTATTCATGCGGCGCCAGAGTGCATTTGACGGCATAAAATAGGCATATGTCAGACTGACCAATCACGTGAAAATCGGCAAATTCCGGTCATCAGCCGATCAAATGGTGCATCTCTAATTTTCATTATCAGTTAGTTGCATCACTACTGCCCTGTCTTCCTGTGTCTTTTGAAATTACATCAACACATTTAACCTTCGTTCTTCCCTCGGGTCATTTTCACCCGGAAAATATTTGAGAATGTTTTTAAAAATTGAGTTTTCATCGGAAGGACTTTTGTTGCACTTGATCCACGAATACACAAAAAAAGAATTTAATGGATTTTTGTGGTTGAAATTGAAAAAAATAACGCATCCTTCCCTCGCAGGTCAATTTGACCCCCATAGAAATGAATGGAATGTGAAGAATGCTAAAACTTTACCAAAAATTATTTTATAATGTGTACATGTGAATGTATACTGAATGAACTGACTTTAGAGCCCAGTGGAACAGCCTTATAGCTCTATATATAGCAAATGAACTATCTAGTGGCTACAGTCATGAAATATCATGTTTGTTTGTTTTTTCCACGAGGTCGACAAAGACACCCGACGTAAGATATTTTGAGCTCAATTAAAAGGTTTATGCATGAAATTGTGAGTTATTTTGAATTTAAGTTAAAAGAATGTGAGGAATGTGCTTAAATTACTTTTATCTATTATTTATTGATCAAATATAGTAATTTAAAGGTAAATAAAATAAAAAATCCCCCCAAAAATTGCATTGAAAAAATAGAATAAATATTATCAAAATGAAATAAAATAAGCTTTCTGGGGAAAAAAGTTAAGTATAATTTAAGGGCTTCAGGTAATTTTGACCCGCTAGGGAAGGATTTGTTACAGAACGCGAGGGCCACATAGACCATATATAAATGAACCGGTGTGCTGTATATTGCAGTCCCTTTTATTTTTTTGGCTCAACGTCAAAGTTTGACGTTTGTGTTGACTCACAAAATGTAGACGATGTTGATATTAGACCTGCTCGCTAAAATTTGAATTAGATATTAATTTATGTACCTACCTGGTGTTTTATGGGTTTTAGTTGTGTGCTCGGATCAGTGAAATTTGCAGTATCTATTTGGTATTACATCAAGACAAGTATGACTCTTTCTTTAGATGAACTCTGTATGTAATTCTGCATCAATTTGCAAGACAGGTCGGGAACCCTCTTTCTACACTGCATGTCGTCATTTTTTAGGTCTGTATTTGCATGCCCTGTTATTTGAATCTTGAATCTTTATATAAATGTCATGAAGGTTACCTGTTAAATAGTTATAATATGGGGAAATCTTTTTGCAGGCTGAATGATTTTTAGTAGGGATGCACCGAAATTAAAATTCTTGGCCAAAACCGGAAAAGAGGAAACCAAGGCCGAAAACCGAAACACCGAAAGAAATTATGCCAATTATTAGTACCGTTGCATTTATGGCTATGACTGTGTACTAACTTTACTAAAATCAAGGCATTGCAATTGCATAAATTAATATTAAAGTTTCATAGATTAAATCAATTACAAATTATGCAAATATTTATTTAGCACATTGCAACAATGCACAGTATAAAATAAAATTCAAACTAAAATTTTTAACGTGACCCCACTCATGTGTACATTAAATAATAATGTACAGGCCTACTGGCCTGCAGAAAGGTTTTAAAATGATATGTTCTCTCATAAAAACAAAGTGCATTTAGGTCAAGTGCATTTAAACATTTTCTCTGTAGGACTACAACAAGAAAGTGCATTCAGAACAAGTGCAACTACTTAAAGATTAGGGGTGTAACGGTTCACAAAATTCACGGTTCTGTACGTTTTCGATACAGCAAAAAGAAAGAAATTCCAGAGAAATTTCCTTGATTTAATTTTTTTTAAAATTAAAACTAACATCATAAAGTATGATCATTTTTTACTTTGAGCAATGATGGAGCTATACTTGACTCTTCTTAGGAGCATATAAAACAAAAAACAGCTCCTTGAAAAAAAGGAAATGTAATATGTAGTAGTTATAAACAGTTTTATTTTTATTTCAGAGTAACATTTGAGGGCAGCAATTTTATTCATAATGTCGAAATAAAACCGACGTAGTGTTACTTGAAAGCATTGTAGCCTAACTTACTATTCCTGCCAAACTTCCGTGGTTACATTGAGTTACTACAGTAAATCCATGGTGATATTGCTGATCTGTGGACTCTGGATAGTTCATTCATGGCACAATGTTTCTTCCTGGTTTCCACGTCAGCGCTGTTTGATCCGTTAATAACGGAGAGATGTGAATGCTTCTCACCAGATCTCGAAGCGATGTTATTAGTTCAATAGGCGAATTAAAATCCTTTCTTTACTGGATGTCTTAGCGCTGTGTAACAGTGTCGCTTGATCAAGATTGGCTAGCGCTGCATTGGTCGTGACTGATAAACGGTCTGCGAAACACACAATAATGAGTAGCGCAGTTTCGTTCCGCTTTCATTACGTTTATCATTTGATGTTGGGCAATGTTGTTGTGGTTGCGCCAGCGCGCGCTTGCCACGCACCTTTGAAATAACAATTTTGTTCGGCAGGAAAAATGGTCCAACGAACCGGTTTCTGTTTGCGTCATCACAACATTTCGGCCGTATTTTTTTGGTGATAAAAGTCTTTCGAAAATTTTCGGAGGCCGAATATTCGGTGCATCCCTAATTTTTAGTTCAGCATGAAATTAAATTTCACTCTATTTTCAATATACGTGTTAAGGTTCATAAACGATTCATCCATGCTTATGTTTTCAATCACAATGTCATTTTCTCTGGTGACATATGAGAAACTGCTCCAATCATTTAGTCACTTAAACTCGTCCCTGCAAGCTCACGTTTATCTGCCTCTACTTTTGAATGCAACAACCACATCTCAAAATCCAGAGTGAATAACCGATGCATAGAACAAAGTACACTTTTCTTTCTTTTTCGATAGTCTTTTACTCGGATGTACGACACAATATGAAAGAAAATATATTTAGCTGCTTCCATTACATTGCAAATGTTGGTAGATTGATGACACTTCATGAATTTGCTTAAGATTTTTGAATGGTCTCTAATGTTTTTATTGTGGTAACAATTTCTTAAAACAAAAAGGCCTTAAGTTGCGCTGTTTAAATATGAGAAAAGTCAAACATTTATTGATATTGGTTTCTTAAATGGATAGTTCACCAAAAATGAAAATTCTGTCATTTACCTACCCTCATGTTTTTCCAAACCTGCATGAATTTTTCTTCTTATGAACACAATAAAGAATGTCAGTATCCAGACACTTGACGACACCCATTTTTTCCCCCTCATTTTATGGAAGTCAGTGGGTGTGGTCGACCGTTTGGTTACCAACAATCATTAAAATATCTTTTGTGTTCATCAGAAGAAAAACTCATACAGGTTTGGAACATTTCATTTTGGAACAACACATTTTTGGGTGAACTATCCCTTTAAGGTTTTTGATAACAATGCTTTAGAAATTTTAAAGAATTCCACATTGACCGAAGGTTCCAGAACAAAATAAAAAATGAAACTAGTTCTAAAAAAATAAAAAAATAATTGGTTCTCAATTTCCAATCTTGGCTCACATTGTGCCCTCTGCAGTGACAATATTAAGCCTATATCACAGCCTCTTATATTTTATTGCTTAAGTGTGACATTTTAAAATTGTGACGGATTCAAATACGTAGCGTGTCTTGTGCTATTATTTAATTTACATGGAGATTGTAGCTGGCAGCTTCACTCTCATCAGCCGTTGCCTCGGGTCAAACCTTATTATTTAGCAAAGCCAGTTGTTTTGCTTGCAGATAACATCCTATGAGAAAACTGCAGTCATCAGCTCATGCAGTGCGATTTTATTTGAAAAAATATCTCTGCTGATAATTTCCCTGATATTTAAGCCCAGTTTTATGGCCACAGCTGCAGATGGCAGTGATATTTATCCAAGTGACAGCAGAAGAGAGAGCCAGGGGGCGGGAGGAGAGGATAACGGAGGCGTTTCTTTGGAAGAGCGAGGTCATGTAGATGCACGCAGAACAAGACTGTCTCTTTAAAAAACAACAACTGCCTAACTGCCTCTAGTGCTGCTTGTCGATGCCGTGGAGGTTTGTGCTGGTTGGCTGGCACTCGAAGCCCAGGCCTCTGATTGGACGGTCATCGTGGGGGAGGGGCCTGTGTGGATGACATGGGAGATGGGTGTCTGCCAGGCAAAAACAGCCTGACACTGATTGTAAAGGGTGGAGAGAGAGCGATAGAAGGAGAGGAGGGGAGAGAAGACAGGCGCGTGGATTTCATGATGCAAGGTTTGGACCTACGTGTACCTGTTTGATGTTGTGTGTATGTGTGTGTGTCGCCTTGAAGATGCATTGGGAGTAATTCACATGGGTGTGGTGTCAGCAGCGGACGTAATTTTCCTTTTTACCGCTTATAATGCATGTCCTTGCAGCTTGAGCAAGAGTGTGTGTGTGTGTGTGTGTGTGTGTGTGTGTGTGTGTTGGCCAAGCAGGAGGCAGGGTGTGGTGCAGCTGTATTATCATCCACCCACCCTTCCCCCCCTCTTCTTGAGACTGTGTGTGTGTGTGTGTATGTGTGTGTGAGGACCATGTGGGGGGTGAAATGGCGAGGGAGGGAGAGCGAGAGAAGGTTTGGGAGGGGGGTGAAGTAGAGAAATGAGCGCTGAATGAATGGCATTGTTTGCATGACCATGCTTGTGTTGCGGCCCTCTCTCTTTCTCATGCAGCCTGGCTCGGACTCAACACACGGCATCTGTGCTCTCCCCGGCGCTCGAGCCGTGACCCTACAGAAATAAGTGTTTGCATTGTTCCTTGCGAGAGCACTGCGGACTGTGAATTTTGCCGCTCAGCCATTTTGCATCTTTCTTGTTTTATATGTTATGTTCATTACACTCCCAGAACGCTCTGTACTGCCATCACGCAGTGTGTGCGTTTCCACAAAGCATTGATTTGGAGGGAAAGAGTGCAAATATTTGTCTTTAAGGTCTCGTTATGGAGCTCTCCTTAATCATTAGCTGTGCACAGGAGTGTGATAGCATGAGTGTGCGTGTTGTTGAATGTCATGGAGGCGTCTTAGTGGTCTTACCCCACCCCCATCTCAGCCGCCAGTGCAGCAACACCTGTCAGTGATGGAAGGGGGGCGTTGGGTCTTGAAATCATAGAATGTAACATGGCTGTTCGGATTTACACGAGCATCGTTCAGTAGAAATTAGGGCTTGGCGATATGACGATATTATCATATATCAACGATGTCACGCAAGTATCGCAATGTCGATTTAACAGTCTGTTTCCAGACGATAATCGTCATCAAAAAATGTAGTATGTTTTTTTTCACAGCCCTATAGTTAAACACATATTTATTCACATGCAGTAACATGAATAAAATATTTTTTTATAGGCTAGTAGGACTAGGACTATAAAAGCGATTCTTGATAGCTTTCTTAAAGCGCAAGACGAAATAGAACACGTCTGCATGCATGCTGTTTTCTGAGCTGCGCACTCAAAGTGCGCAAAGAGCCGCCTCTCATATAGTGCACGGACAAATACACACAATTATCCTTCTAGTTAATTTATAGCATCAAATAAACATGAATAAACATCAGAAGAATTATTGTTTCAACCGTGGAAAGACGTCAGTAAAAACAAACCTACACACCTGTTTTTTTCAAGTTCAAATATCCCCGTAAACACAGCCGGTTTTGTTTTAAACGGTTGAGAAAGAAAAACAGTAGGCCTATGTCCATTGAATCAGTCCAATGACAGCCTATACTCGCTGCCACTATTACTGTTGCTCAAAGAACAAAAGAAAATCACTCCCTGAACTTTTGTAACTTTAATTAGCTTAATATTTTATTTGCCTGTTGTTCGGCGCTGCTCCAACTGCAACATGAGTTTGTGTATGCGACCTTGAGATGCGTTCCGTCAAACATCATTTATCCTTATACTTTTTTTTGTTATTTTGTTAAACATTTTTTCTGGATTTCTTGATCTTTATTTTTTTATTTTTTTTTATTCGTATGCTATCCATTTTTATACAAGTTTGTTCTGCAGATGAAAAAATGAAAATATCCTGTTCATTCAGAGTAGCAGAATAGCCTATATATAATATAAAACCAAGTTGCCTAGGCCCATTTTATTTTGGTTTGCAGGCTGATAAGTTAATCAGAAACATAGTAGAAGTAGGCTAACTTTACCCGTTTCTGAATATTAATTTAAATTAATTGCACATAATAAAAAGGCCTAATCAAAAAGCTCAAAGATGACCATTGTAATTAAAATTAAAATTGTTATATTGCAAACGGATGAAGAAATTGCGTTGCTCTGAATATCTCATACACGTGTTCGGAGTTTACATTGTTGACAGCTCCGTTACAGTATAGGCTATATTGGGAGCATTATACTTTGCTTTAGATTAAAAAAATAAATAATCCAAACAAAACAATCCCCAGATATAATTTTTAATGACTTCTGTTTCTAAATAAATTAAGCAGTAATTTTTATTTCGTAAAAGGCGTAAGGTGACCTTGGAACTCTAAAAAAAAGGAGGAAAAAACAAAACGTTTCTGCTCATGCAGATTGAAAATTCTTTTTTAATTCCTAGTTTTAGACAAATAACAAATATATTAATTTAAACGGGCGATACCGCCAAAAAAGAAAGAAATCGGACCTTATGAAAAACAAATAGGCAAAACACCTTGCTATAACATCATGCATTCATTCACCATTCTTACTATCACCAAATTGTGTTCTGTAGTTGTATTTAACATTTCTCACAAAACGAAATTCGTTTCAAACACAGATGCAATAAGAACAGTGAGGAAATTATTAGCAACACTAACATATCGAGCAAAGCTAATGTTTTATGGTTTTTTTTAAGCTCAAACTGCAAAGGAAAAAGGAAAGGAAAACCAACTAAATTGCAGGCTATCATTAGATAAAGTGCAGCCAAACTCAACATGACTTGTGTTAACGGTGTATTCCGTGGCGTTGTCTCCAGCGGGGCGTGTTGGTGGCAGGGCTTGGGTAGACGATATAATCGGATATCGCAATATTTTTTAAGGCGATTATCGATAAAATATTTTTTGCATATCGCCCAGCCCTAGTAGAAATAGTTTTTGGGGGTTGTGAGTTCTTGGATGAACGGTTTAATACCCTTTCACCCCCACAGCTGTTCTTAGACGAGTGTGATAATGAGATCATAATTATATGACGGGCAAAATCTCACACCTTGTTATTCGATACTTCTGGCATTACACTGCATTCCCTGAACTGCATCTCTTAATTTCTCTTAAAATGGGCAGATTTGGGGACGCCACAAATTAATTTTGCCATTTGTAACACTGTTCGTTATGTAATGCAGTTTAATGATGGTGGTACACAGAACATCCTGATGCATGATGGGAATCTAATGATACAGATCAATTAAGTTCTCCTCTTGCATCCTTTCCTGTCTCGTCTCAAGAACTGTACATTTCAGGAATTCGTCCCAGGCTGGATTTGTTTTTGCCTTTGCTCAAAAATGTCCTTCCTGTAGTTGTTCTGCATTTGGCTGTAACAGGCAGAAGTTCCTCATTGTCTGATATGTCAGCGTTTTACCCTGCTAATGTAAAAAAAAAAAAAAAAAAGGTGCTGTGTGCATCTGCCTTCGAATATGAACAAAAATGACATCACTGCTCCTTTTTTACAGTCAGTTGTGACACTGTACTAAAATATTTGTTTTTAAGTCTGTCCCTGTCATGTGCCGTAAATGCAGCAGTAAATGTCTAGACTAGTCTGTATGACCATAACCAATTCTGTATTGCATCTTTGTACTGTCTCTCTCCCTCTTTGTGTTCACCATTACGTTCTGTTGCATGTCTGCACCTCACAATTCAATCTAAAATAAAGCATGTGCAGAGGTGCATTTGTAAGTGACAGGTTCTTACTAGGCATGTTCAAATCTATATGTAATCAAAATGGACCACTAGACGTTAGATGAAATATGGAAGATAAGCTCAGATCTTCAATAGGGTAACTAATGGATAGGTATCAAAATGAATGTACTTAACTATAAAGTTATTGCCCAACTTTCATGGCCTTTACAGAAAACCGAGATCTTTAGATGATCACACTAAAACTCACTGCAATAATTTCTTTAAAACAAATTTAAAGCGTAACTGCTTGAAAATTTTTTTTTTTGCAATTGATATAAGTTACATTGAATGTACTGACTGTTGATTGTTAAATAAATGAAAACCTTAATGTTTGTTATTTTAGTGAAATCACTTTTATCTTTAAATAGGAATGTGCAAAACTACTTGTACTAAATTGCAGCTAGATGGAGTGTAATGGACAAGAATGCAGGGCTCTCAAAAGTTAAACTATTTTGACCGTTTAAGGGTTAGTTCACCTTCAAATGAAACATTCTCACACGAATTACTACAAACACGTATGACTGGCATTCTTCTATGTATCACATAAGACATTTTGAAAAATTTCTGTTGTTTTTGTCCATACAACGAAAGTCAATGGTGTCCAAAACTGTTTGGTTACCAGCATTCTTCAAATGATCTTCTTTTATGTACCACAGAAGAAAGAAACTTAAGAATGACATGAGGTTGTGTAAATAATGACAATTTTCATTTTTGGGTGAACTATCACTTCAGCTATCATTAAAATAAGTAATGATGCAACATCTAAAAATGTTGATATGCATTTGTATGGCTCCATGCAGGATTTACTGTGCACTTTTGGGTGGGGGCTTGTTTTCCTGTTCCCCTCCCCTCTATTACATTTAGACATTTATATCTTTGATGTATTAAACCTGAAGTAGTTAGTGATGGTTTACTAGTATGGAGACAAAGATACTTTAGCTTCCAGTCTGCTGAATGTAGGTCATTATGAGTCATGTGAAGACTCCCTGCCCCCTTTCCTCATCTCCTTCCCTCCCTCTGTCCCCTGCCCACACTTTCGTTTGTCAGGATGGGGGGGTGGGTTTTAGACCCTAGAGTTGTTAGCTGTTGTCTTGCCCCATAATAGTAAGAATCATAAAATAGTTTCCTGGAATTTATCTGACCACTAACGTTCAAAACATGATAAATCTCTTTGTAATAGTTTGGTGTCATTTGATATGGACTTTTTGTTGACATAAATCATCTGTTTGGCAAACAGAAATGCTGATGGTCTTGAAAGGCTTGAGAATATTTGGTTTTGCTTCTCATAATGGCAAAATTATGGCAAATTCTCATTTTAAGGATGTTTTTACAGGATTCATTTATTTAATGCTGGTTAATCTGCTAATCTGATGTATTGAACGTTGAAGTTAATGTCATCTTGCTTGCAAATGATGGCAGATGCTGCTGTTGTTTATAAACATGACTAGTATCTAGGGATGCTCCGATTTTTGCAGCTGATACAGATTTCAGATATGTTTTTTTTAGTCATCATGATTGGCTGATACCGATCCTGATCATTCAAGCTTTATACAAGTAATAATTAAGTGTTCTCTTGAATATCATTTTTTTTCTTTTTTTCTTCTTCAAATAATGTTGAATTAACCCCCACAGATGTTATTTATAGTAATGATATAGATTGTTGTTTTAATTGAATCAAATAAGCACCAAAAAATTTACTTTTGCAATGAACAATTTGATAAGCCTTTAAAACAGGGCTTATGCAATACATTATCCATATTAGGATACTCTTGCTTATTAAAGAGCTTACCAGACTTAATGTCAAACTGAACATAATTACAACCCATAACGTGTAATTAAACAGTGTCCAATATGTGACTGAGGACAAAAACGAAAAGAAACACTGCAACTACAAAAAGAGTATTCTGATCAGGAATATTATTCAGCAAGTTCTTAGTAATTCTTTCTTCCTACGTCCTACTTAAGTAGGCAGGATTCTTTTGATAAATTCAAGATTTTCTGCATTTTGGGAATATACAGGTCCTTCTAAAAAAATTACCATATTGTGATAGTTCATTATTTTCCATAATGTAATGATAAAAATTAAACTTTCATATATTTTAGATTCATTGCACACCAACTGAAATATTTCAGGTCTTTTATTGTTTTAATACTGATGATTTTGGCATGCAGCTCATGAAAACCCAAAAATCCTATCTAAAAAAATTAGCATATTTCATCCGACCAATAAAAGAAGTGTTTTTAATACAAAAAAAACTTCAAATAATTATGTTCAGTTATGCACTCAATACTTGGTCAGGAATCCTTTTGCAGAAATAACTGCTTCAATGCGGCGTGGTATGGAGGCAATCAGCCTGTGGCACTGCTGAGGTGTTATGGAGGCCCAGGATGCTTCGACAGCGGCCTTAAGCTCATCCAGAGTGTTGGGTCTTGCGTCTCTCAACTTTCACTTCACAATATCCCACAGAATCTTTATGGGGTTCAGGTCAGGAGAGTTGGCAGGCCAATTGAGCACAGTAATACCATGGTCAGTAAACCATTTACCAGTGGTTTTGGCACTGTGAGCAGGTGCCAGGTCGTGCTGAAAAATGAAATCTTCACCTCCATAAAGCTTTTCAGCAGGTGGAAGCATGAAGTGCTCCAAAATCTCCTGATAGCTAGCTGCATTGACCCTGCCCTTGATAAAACACAGTGGACCAACACCAGCAGCTGACATGGCACCCCAGACCATCAGTGACTGTGGGTACTTGACACTGGACTTCAGGCATTTTGGCATTTCCTTCTCCCCAGTCTTCCTCCAGACTCTGGCACCTTGATTTCCGAATGACATGCAACCACTGAGCAACAGTCCAGTGCTGCTTCTCTGTAGCCCAGGTCAGGCGCTTCTGCCGCTGTTTCTGATTCAAAAGTGGCTTGACCTGGGGAATGCGGCACCTGTAGCTCATTTCCTGCACACGCCTGTGCATGGTGGCTCTGGATGTTTCTACTCCAGACTCAGTCCACTGCTTCCGCAGGTCCCCCAAGGTCTGGAATCTGTCCTTCTCCACAATCTTCCTCAGGGTCCGGTCACCTCTTCTCGTTGTGCAGCGTTTTTTGCCACACTTTTTCCTTCCCACAGACTTCCCACTGAGGTGCCTTGATACAGCACTCTGGGAACAGCCTATTTGTTCAGAAATGTCTTTCTGTGTCTTACCCTCTTACTTGAGGGTGTCAATGATGGCCTTCTGGACAGCAGTCAGGTCGGCAGTCTTACCCATGATTGCGGTTTTGAGTAATGAAACAGGCTGGGAGTTTTTAAAAGCCTCAGGAATCTTTTGCAGGTGTTTAGAGTTAATTAGTTGATTCAGATGATTAGGTTAATAGCTCGTTTAGAGAACCTTTTCATGATATGCTAATTTTTTGAGATAGGAATTTGGGGTTTTCATGAGCTGTATGCCAAAATCATCAGTATTAAAACAATAAAAGACCTGAAATATTTCAGTTGGTGTGCAATGAATCTAAAATATATGAAAGTTTAATTTTTAACATTACATTATGGAAAATAATGAACTTTATCACAATATGCAAATTTTTTTAGAAGGACCTGTAGTGTATCTATTCCTCTTTTCATCCAAAACGCTTGTGGCCGTACTGAATCGAATACAACATAAATTGCATAAAGTAATCAAATGCACTGTACAAAAACAGTGCATAATCTTCACAAAAGTGATTTAGTTGAGAGCAATGAGATGTTCACTTAAGACAAACAATAGGGGTGTTGAAATTAATTTCTACGATGCATTGCGATGTGGGCTATTCTGCATCGATGCGATTCACAATCGATTATAGCCTATTGACGTTTCTGATGTTATTCGTCGCATACGCGGTCTTCTCATTAGTGTAAAATGACGGAGGGAGGCAAAACAAAAGCAAGTAATAAAAAAAATGCACCCACTATTTTAACATTTACAGTGTGTGTGTGCGCAAGCTTGTGCGAGTGTGTGTGAGCGTTATTGTAACTTAAGTACACTAGACAGTTCATGTGTTTTAGTATTTACAATGTTTTATTAGAGAGCACAGAGATTACAGAGCATCCCTACTAGTATCCATAACCTTTGGTGTTTGTTCTCATTGGCTGTTTGAGTTTAGGTGCTGTTTTACTGTACTTATTTAAAAATGTTTGCTTGTAGGTTCATGTAAAGGACATGTAGTGTTTGTGGTAATTTGATGAAAAATTTGTGTTTCCGTGTAAGAAATGATTAAGGTGATCTTTGGTGTCCTGCAGGTATTCGACCACCCATCCTCAATGGGCCCATGCACCCTCGTCCTCTGGTGGCACTGCTGGATGGGCGGGACTGTACTGTGGAGATGCCCATCCTGAAGGACGTGGCCACCGTGGCCTTCTGTGATGCCCAATCCACACAGGAGATCCATGAGAAGGTAATGTCGCATGTTGTGCCCATATCCAAGACTTTTATACAGTCGGTATATAATGGGTTTTTGTTCTGCTGCAGGTCCTAAATGAGGCTGTTGGTGCTTTGCTCTATCACACCATTACTCTTTCGCGAGACGATCTGGACAAGTTTAAAGGTCTTCGGGTCATTGTGAGGATTGGAAGTGGATTTGACAATGTTGATATAAAAGCTGCAGCAGAGCTGGGTGAGTTTTGTTCCTGTGTTGTGAAATGATCATGTTTGATTGAGTGAATTTCAGTCTGACCGTTTAAACTGGTTCTCCGTCTTAAACAGGTATAGCAGTGTGTAATGTGCCAGCCTCATCTGTGGAGGAGACGGCAGACACTTCCATGTGTCTAATTCTGAATCTGTATCGCCGCGTCACCTGGATGCATCAGGCTCTGCGTGAGGGCACCCGTGCCTCCAGCGTAGAGCAGATCCGGGAGGTGGCCGGAGGTGCTGCGCGTATTCGAGGGGAAACACTGGGCATCATCGGACTGGGTGAGTCCTGATATGATTAAATCAGGGCTGGTGGGAAAACCAAGGCTTTTTGAATGAATCAGTTCTATTAAGATGACAGTTGACAGCATGTTTATTGTTTACACTCAATAGTTATACAACTTGTATTGTAGTTAGATATAAGTATAAAACATGACGAGCAGCAGCATTTAAATATTAATTCACTAGAGAAAATTTAAGCAAGAGACTACAGTCAAACAAAATGTTTTATGCACTGGTCGATTTTCAGATTTTGGGCTATTTAGCTTTTCATAAGATGTTTCAGACTAGTGGAAAGAAAACGTCCAAAATACCTTTAAGTGTTTTTTGTTTTTTTTTGTGTGTGTGTCTGTAGATTTCAATTACAATAAATATTTTTAAAGGTGCTTTTCTTAAATTTATTTTTCTCATATACCAAGGCAGAAATCTCCACCTTCATCAGCACTTACTCCAAACTATACAGTTTTGTGTTTATCTCTATTACAGAGTGGTCTGTTCATGTATCATTTGCCTAGTTTTATACAATGTTTTATTTGTACATGCTCATTTTCTTTTTCTGGTGGTATTTTCTAATTTATGAGTGATAAAGGTTTATACAAAAGGGATTTTGGATATCTTAACTATAGTATGCCAATAAAATGAAACAAGAATTTTGAACAAGGCCTTATCCAATGTTAGGATTTTTGTTCTGGAATTGTATGCAAATTTATGCATATTCAATTAGATCATGCTTAACTTGCATTAGGGCTGCACGACACTGAAGAAAATGCGATGACTCGTTAAATAATGCAATATGCGATATGATAATGCTTTAAGTCTGTCAATAGATTAAAACATTTTTAACTCGATTGAACTTTTCAGAATTCAGTGTACATTGCAACAACAAAGAGCTTGTTTACATTTTAGACGGGTCATACCCAACAGGACCACGTGGAGATGCCACAAAAAAAAAAACACTAAACCAACTCCCTTTACCTGACTTCATGCATATACTGTACTTACATGGATCCATTCAGAATAACTAAACACAGCAACATACACATGACAGATAAAACGATTTGTTTGCTTGCTCATCAATATAACGGTCTTGGGCACTTACTGTGCGACTCCTGTACGTCACCGCAATCCTCTTTACCTTGATTACAAGCCGCATCCATCACAACTTTACTAGCGATACGCTGGTTTGCTTTATTCAACTGAGAAATGTAGCTTGCATTCCAGCAGTGGGATGTTTAGAAGGGCAGGGCGGGAGGGCACTCACTCTTCAGAAACAATCACAGAATATGACAGAGCTTGTGTTTTAAACCTAAACAGACACTGGAATGAATAATTAAGGGAAAACTGGCCACAAGTCACCGTTCTCTGCCATCTCTGATGTAATAAGCCTGGTTTTCTTTACATAAGTGCTTTTTTGGACTGATTGTTTGAATAAATTTGCTTACTGTATATCTGGACTGAACTTTCCTGGAGTTTAGTGGCTTAAAATGATTTAATCGCAAATAGTGTTGCACAATACACTGTTACTAGTAAGGTATTAAAAATGGTACAATATCACATTTTATTAGTGCCGGTACTTTAAGAGTGAGTCTTCTAATAAGAGCCGCTGTCCTTCATTTGCGTTGATGTGTGACAGCAGGAGGGGTCAGGGTGTGTGTGTGTGCAGAGCTCTGCTTCCACTCCAGGGACTAAAACATATCCGCACAGTGCATGATGGATTGACATCTTAGAGCAACAAAGAAACATGCATGCATATGAAAATAAAGCACCTGACGTGTTTGATGTTAAAGTTTTCAGAATTCAATGCACTACTAGCACTGCTGTTGTCAGATCTGAAGCGTGCGCACAGAAAGCCGCCTTTCAGACAGCATGCAATCACAAATTCAGTTCTCTTTCGCAGATTATTGTGCTTGAATGGTCAAAAATAAAAAATGCACGTCCTGGAGAGTATTCCAAGTAAACAGCCGTGTATGTTTTTAGGGAACCAAAACAGTTGAGAAAGAATTGGGATGTGTTCCAGTGTATTGGGTTTGTGCACTGCAGGTCTTAAAGCAGGGTGTCTGCGGGGTCTTAAACTATTAAAAGTTGATAAATCAATTTAGAGAAAATTAAGGCCCTTAAAAAGCCTTAAATGCCAGTTTCCAAGGTATTCAATTTTGTATCATCTTTTCTTCTTTTTATTTTTATATATATATATATATATATATATATATTTATATATATTATTTATATTGTCCAAAGAGGTTGTATGCTAAAGTTTGCCTGAATTTAATCATTGCGTCGGCAAATAGTGGGATTCTGTGTAGTTTTTATGGAATCCTGCTAGATTTGACGTCTTCTGTTACCTCGCTTCATGACTGACTGCACTGCTGCGCATTGTCCCTTTACGCCCGGTTGTTGAATATCGTTGACTGATGGGGAAATGCAAAATACACAACAATCTTACGTTACATCTTAAGATTTTCTTTTAGTTGAAAACCTAAAACAATATGTGTAAACAAAAAATGTAAAGAACAAAAGCATTTAAGCTCAAGCAGCGCGAAAGAAAAAAACCCGCTAATAAAGCAGACGCTTATCGTACAGAACGTACATACACTTGAGTCAGCATATCGTGTTTATATTGTTTCATGTTGACAAAAAATGTATATCCGCAACATGCTCGAGTGAGAACGCGCAGCACTGATAGACGTTGCAGGAACACAGATAACGGTGTGTTAAGCAAAGTTTATAACTGCACTTTGTGTTTTCTGTGCTTAAACCTGTCTTCCTTAACAAAACTTTAAGAAAGCATATATGTCTCAATCATTTTGCTATCTGATAAGGTATCATCTCGGCTCACTTGGGGTACAGAGTTTACCTGCCGTCGTGAATGCAGTGATGAACAGCTGTTTTTCCTCATTCAACTGCTGTTTGGATTTCATGTGACTTCTCTTTGTGGTGGT
Source organism: Meda fulgida (assembly GCA_030578275.1). Lineage (NCBI taxonomy): Eukaryota > Metazoa > Chordata > Actinopteri > Cypriniformes > Leuciscidae > Meda > Meda fulgida. Next base: position 13,166,212 of record CM060629.1, read on the forward strand.
GATATTATGATAACTCAGTATCATTAATTAATTTGGTTAAAAAAGTGCATTTAATTATAACTGAGTTAGTGCTTTATTTGTCATGGATTCACCGCACTTACTGCCAGCAAGCAACATGGTACAATTCGAATAGTGTTTTATTTTCTGAATAATAATTACAGATTGAATATTCGTGCACACCCCTAGTACTGTCATTCTCTGTTTTTGAGGAACTTGCTCTGGTACATCAAATTAAGCACTCCATAATCACAGATTAACTGTCTGACCAGTCGGGTGTTTGTCATGAGAAGTGTACCACAAAAGAGCTATGGTTCTTTGCAGACAGTTTTAAGAGTTGATTTTACTATACGTCTTTTATACGTATTATACTTATACGTATACTATGTGAACTCATTGCTCGGAGAGGTTTATTTTCCCTCTTCAATAAGTTTTGTCAATAGTTTTGTTTATTGGTCTAATTCTTGTTTCTGGTTTCTCTTTCTAATAATCCCTGCATTGGGTTAGTCGCTCAATTAATTATCTTGTGCTCTGGTGCATTAATAAGGAGTTATCACAAACTAAGACTATATTGATTGTAAGATAGCACAACTAAACAGTAAATGTAAGGTGTCGCCGATGTAATGGTTAAAAAAAGTGGCTATGAGGTCTTAAAATGTATGGATGGGGTCTTAAAAAAGGTATTAAATTTTAACTCAATGATTCCTGTATGAATAAATTAAATATTAAATATACACTTATTAAAGCTACAAAAGTTATTCCGTCAAGAGCAGTAAGTGATTTTCTCGGTCTATTGTAGTTTGATTAACATTAAGCACTCAGACATAAGGAGGTTCATAAGGCTGCTGTCACTTTAAAAGCTGCACGAATCCAATATATTTCTACACAGACTTGGTCTCAACTCTTTAGTCCACTTAAGACATAACTGACTGTTTACATGAATACTCACCAAGATAGGCATTTTGACCATTTTTTGTATTTGGCTATATAAGCTGCGGAAGAGAACTGAAATCAGGGTTATGTGCTGTCTGAGATGTGGCTTCCTCTGCGCGTGAGTACTCTGCTTATAGCATTAACCATGTCACATATGTAACAGTCATATGTCCAGTCTATTCTCTGCGATCTGCATCCACATAAAACTTGGACTTTAAGTAATCTTTTGAGGTATTAAAAGATTAGCTATCGGAAGCCATTGCGACATGCACTTTTGTGACATTTTGATCATTTCTATATATTGTGCAGCCCTAATTTGCATATTTAAACATAAAATTTCAGAAAACTTGTATAAAACAAAATGTAATTCTTAATGTAAACAGTCAACTGGGGAGGTTTGGTGATTTTATTCATTTTTTTACTCTCTTCTTCTGGGGTGTCATGCCTTAAAATGAAAATCAGTGAGTCATTTTATGAACCTCAATCTAATCCCTGGTTTTAACTGATTTGAGATTAGTAATGTGGTCAACTTGAGCTAAGACTAAAACGGTTTCTTATGATGGCTGTTTTTAGGACGTGTGGGCCAGGCAGTTGCTCTGAGGGCAAAGGCATTCGGGTTTGGAGTGATTTTCTATGACCCGTACCTGCCGGATGGGGTGGAGCGATCACTAGGGCTCCAGCGCATGGCGACACTACAGGACCTGCTCATCCACTCGGACTGCGTCTCGCTACACTGCAGCTTAAATGAACACAACCACCACCTCATCAATGACTTCACCATCAAACAGGTACAAATGCAGCTCTCCAGTAACACTTTTCTCATTTAACAGCACTGTTGAAGCCATTTGGTTCTCTGACTGCTTTTGGTTTGAACCTGGGTCTGTCTGACATCAGAGTTTGATTCATTTGCTTTCTGTGAAAGCTGTTTTCTGAACTTGGGTTTATGCGATGGGACCGCACCCATTCTGGAAAATGAAGGACTGGAATATTCATCTTGTTCATGTGAACTCCAGTACAGCTCACAGTTGGTATGAAGGCAATATGGCCTAATTTTCAGAAGTAAACTGCTGATGCCATGTGTATTAAACAATTATTCCCAAGATAAATGAGGAAAGGTTTACTCTTCCAACACATCTGTGGCAGACACACAAACATTGTTATCTCTGTCTTAAGGAACCTAAAAGGAGCAAAATACTGAAAGTGATTGAATCACAAGTCATTACTAAGCTGCAGTTGCTGCTATTAAGTGAACACACCTTTTGAGTGCAAAATGGCATACTCTTGGGGAATATTGCAGAAAGCAGGGTTAACTTACTGTCACATAAACCTTGAAGTCTTGGTTGATTAATCCAAACCTTTCTTACTCAAGGTTATCGGTTCATGATATGATATACACATAAATACATTCTCAACCGCGTGCCGAATACAGGAGTCCACATGGAAATGGACACTAAGTTGAAGTGCGACATACTACTACTTTCTGTTTTTTAATGTTAATTTTATATTCTTTGTGCATATCACCACCTGCTGGGTGGTTGTGCAATAATTTTTTTAATCCGTTTTTAATCAGTTTATTTGAACAAGAATTGTATTATTGTTTTATGCTAAATACAGAAATTACAGAAAGATTGATCTAAAAATAGTCTTTGCTTTCAAAGATATGGCTTAGTTTTTTTTTCATTTTTACTTGTCATTTTGCTACATTTGTTGTAAAGTGAGAAGAATCATGTATTTTTATTATAGAAATGCATAATATGGAAAGCGCTATGTTGTAAAAATAATTTTGAATGTATATCTGTGGAAATAGAGTAAAATAAGATTGCTGGGTTATAATACTGCTTTATAATAAAAATAAAATCAATGAAACTACATAATATTGTGCAGAATCTGTAATGCCCCTTGAGCCTCATCAATAGGGCACGTATGCACTGAATACCTCTGAAGTAAATTTATGCTATGTTCATAGTTGCTATGTCTACTTGCATAACCTGAAAGTTACCTCAGTTTGGGAAATTAGGAGGGCTGTCACCAATGATTATTTTGGTAATCGTATAAAAAACTTGTGGTAATAAAAATAGACCTAAGCATACAATAGCCTTTTAAAATGACTTAAAATACATGTATAATAACAATGAGGCTATAAGATTTATTCCAATAAAGTATCTAACGCAAGAAATCATATATTAAAGTATAATATACACATAAATCAACAAACCTACACTCATGTAAATAAAGCGCATATATATTAAACCTGCAGGGCATATGTTTTTTTTTTAAGTGAATTTCAGCCATTGTGAATTCACAATAGCACTATGCAATAGTCTGGTTTTTAAATGGGTTTTAATATATCATGCAGCAGTAGAAAACGGTCTATTAATGCTATTCATGGTTCCTCGTCCATGGAATGCACGACTTCCGGTATTTTGCCAGTTACCTGACACGGGTAAATTGGCTTCCTTTTATTATATATCATTGTTTTTTTTGATAGATGCGCCAGGGCGCCTTCTTAGTGAACACTGCGCGTGGTGGTCTGGTGGATGAGAAGGCTTTGGCCCAGGCTCTGAAAGAGGGCAGAATACGGGGAGCAGCGCTGGACGTCCATGAGACAGAGCCCTTCAGGTGAGAGAAACAAGTTCTTTTTGCTTTCATTATTTTATAATCCAATAACTTTATAATCCATATTCAACGATTGGCCTGTGATACCCCCTTATACCCACCCCACACACACACACACACAAGTTTTTTTCTTTTTTCTTAACCTGACACTAAACCCCATTTTCTTGATCAGTTTCTCTCAGGGCCCACTGAAGGATGCCCCAAATCTTATCTGTACCCCACACACATCCTGGTACAGTGAACAGGCCTCCATTGAGGCCAGAGAGGAGGCGGCTCGGGAGGTGCGCAGAGCCATCACAGGTCAGAAAACACCAGGTGTTCATTATCAGCCTGTCTGTGCTTGCTGGGAATATCTGCTCCATTAAATGCTTTGCAGGAGGATTCGCTTATTTTATTCTATGCGTGTTTGACATGCTCTGCAACACTTATCATAGAATAAACGAGTAATATAAAGCATTTAAGTATCCTTCTATGTGCAGTTATAATTGAGTTTATGTTCAGATTATACATGACACAGTGCTTACTTGTTTTAATCGTTTTGCACAGCGACAAGGCCAGCGTGAATTGAGCAACTGAAATTTGCAAAGTTTAAGAAAAATGTTAATAGATCATCAAACAAATTCACAGCCAAACCATTGGCAATGTAGCTTCATAAATATTTATTTTTATTATTATTATTATTTCAGTATGGAGTTTGAGCGTCTGCAATTTTACCTTTTTAGAAATGATCGCGTAAAATTTGCAGTTTTCTGTTTAAAACTATTTTACAGATGGGGGTTGGTGTTGGTTAGGGGAGCTTAAAAAGCACTTTGTAGGCTTTTCGTAGTCTTGTGTCTGTGGTGTTTCCATTTTGCTCTCTAAAAAGTTAGTTAAAATTGCCTTGCTCTTCTTGAAGAGATTTTCATAACCGTTTTTGTATCCTGGTGTTTTTGGTGTCACCACCTTTCACAATATCACATGTCTGTGGAGTAATTAAGAAGTCATTGTGAAAATGGAGGTTAAAATAACTTATTAAAATATTCCCAATTGAAATGAAATCATTTTTTTAGCTGGTTCTATCTGTCTTGTGTTGCCGCTGTATAAATGACATGGTGTTTCTTTGATGCGAGGCTTTCATTCATGGTCCATGCTCTCTTGTGTCTGTCTCTCTCTTAGGTCGTATCCCGGACAGTCTGAAGAACTGTGTGAATAAGGAGTATTTGATGGCAGCCTCTCAGTGGCCGTCTATGGAGGCCACCACCGTGCACTCTGAACTCAACGGAGCTGCAGCCTATAGGTGACTACACCTCTGTCCCAACTGCTATTAGATGTCCTACAGTATGTCAGTGTGTTTGAGAGAGTAAAAACTGATCGTCTCTCTGTCGTAGGTTCCCTGCGGGGCTGATTGGTGTAGCAGCGGGTGGGCTGCCTGGAGCCGGGGCAGGAGTGGAGGGCATTGTGGCTGGATCTCTGCCCCTGGCCCACGCCATTGCCCCGGTCTCACACCCGCCTCATACCCCATCGCCTGGACAACCCTCCAAGGCAGAGGCGGACAGAGACATCCCTTCCGACCAATAGCATCCCAGCACATTCCATCTTTGCCCTGATTGATGCCCTTTCACCTCACCCAGGGGGACCGACACCCCTTGCTTTCAATGTGACCTTGGGTCACCCCAGTCCAACAGAACACATGTACAAACCCAGGAGTGAAACCCTCTACCCCAAACGTACCCCTCATTTCCACTCGCTGTATCCTCTGTTGATCACTCTGGCAGAAAGCAATAACTTCTCTCAAGGATTCAATAATTGGGTTGATACTCACTATTTGTAAGCTATGAAATCCCAATTCCTTTGCATTGTATCTACTCTGGACTAGTTGGAGTTTGTTTCCGAGTAGTGTTTCTTACATTTTGTTCTTTTCTAATCTGTTTTAACAGCGTGGAAATAAACATGGACCTTGTTTTCTTTCCTTCGTCCCCTGCCCATTCTCCTCCTAGCATAAATTTGTAAAACCTTCTCAACCTGTCCCATCTTGATCATCAAAACAAAGTAACAGCTGGCTAACATATTTGATTAAATTCAGCAGCCATCAGTGTTTATTTCACAGCTGGTGTTCAATAACAGAGATCAAGGCTAATGGTGATAGCCTGTGGCTAAGAGTAACTCGGTCCATGGGAAGAGCTCAGATGTTTCGCGTTCCTCTAACTCTCTCTTCATGTGGAAGGCATCTTCTAGAATTGTCCATCATCTCTCCCTCTCTCTCTGTCTTTCAGAAAACAAGAGAGATTTACCCCCAGAGCTGTTGGGGGTTTGATCATGTGCTCCACTTTAAGTCACAAGATTTACAGCGTCCGTAATGCCTGAGGTCTCCATAACAGTGTCATTGAAATTGCATGTGAGATTCCATCGTCTTGTGATGGCTGACTTAATTTTATTTTGTGTCGCCCCTTGTGCTGCTTTGTGAACAGCTAGATGGTGGGATATTGCTCGTAGGCTGCCATCTTCATAAACGAAAGTTTCAAACAAAGCCATATTCATTTGACACACTGTAAAATAGCTGGTTTAACAAAACATATACGACACATCTTAACTCCCCCTCCAAAAACAAATGCCCTTTTTACAATGTGCGTACAACATTGACCTCCCCTTGACTCATACTGAGATCCACCATTGCTAAGCTGATAATATTGGCACCTTTTTTATTCTTAGCCATTTGAAGAATATTTGCCTTGTTTTCCATATCTTCTCTCTGTCCTGGATTATCTCTTGCTGTACTTCCTCCTTGTGCCTCCTTTTCCGATTAGGCCTTCTCTTTTTGACGTGGCGAGGCACACCGTTCCACCCTTCATATCTCCGCTCTCGTCCTCTCGCCCCCTCCATCGATTCCCATGAAATCACTGTGTAGCGCATTCGCCTGCCCGGCCCTGCCCTTCCTCCTTTACACAAGGCACTTAAACTCTTAATACACTTTGTAATACGTTTTCATACAGGCCTGATAAAACAAACTGAACTTAATCCACCTTTTTGGGAGGAAGTCCTGGTTTAGGCAAGCTGGGGCTTATGTGCTCTGGAGGCTGCAGTAACATTGATGGCCAGCAGGTGGCGATGACTTGCATTCCCCCTCAGGTTTGGGCTCAGCCGATGGTTGCACAGCGAGCCTTCTCGTGAAGGTTCAGACCTGTTGTGGGCTGCTCAATCCGTCACTCATCTACACACTTCCAGATACTCAGGATGGGTGATGTGGCAGCTCTGTGCCACACTGTTAAAGCAGGTCATACCCTGAGCTTGACATTTGCATGGGCGTCTTCTATGATATCAGCCTTTGTTTTCTCTGCGTTTTCACCATTTAGAGCACAGAAGATAAGGTGGAAAGAATGTAAAAGCTAGGTCACTGAAACGCTGGTTGCTTTCCAAAGAAGGTAGGAGAGTGTCTCGGGATAGCGTTCTGTCTGAAGAGAAAGGCCTTTCTAGTACCTCAGTAACAGATATTGAATGTATGCTCAAATCTTTCTCGCTTTGTACAGCTTTTTTAGATCATAGGTTCCTATTTGTGAGGGGGTGTGAATGAGTCTGCATGTATGTGACCGTGTGCGACTGCTTATCCAGTACATTAGTTAATTTGCAAATGACAAAATAAAGCTTTTTTTTTTTTTCAAGCATAGGATGTCTATTATATTGTTTCATTAGATGTAGTTTGAATCTCAGGCTTTAGCTTTAGAAAGTTCTTGATCTGTGATTTTTGTAATTTTCTGTATAAAGGAGCACAGTCTCACGTCTTTGTCGACATGTAAGTTAATAAACTGAGAAGAGGGGTCCTAAACTATTTGGAAATGGCAGTATAGTGTGCCTACAAACAGTTTGTTCTAGACAGGTGATGTTGTGGTAAGTGTCCCCAGATGGCCGTCGTCCTCAATTGCCAATCCTCATGGATTAATGCATGATAATGAGATGGTCGTACCTATCAGGCCCCTCCCCCTCACTTCCCCATTGGCCACGTTTTGATGTTGAATTTTGATTGACGTGCAGCTTTTCATAGAGTGAAGTGATGCCCTTTCTCGTCAACACTTTATAGCTGCTCTGTAAAATTTCTCTGTACTACAAGGTTTTTGAAGTTTTCGAGTTTCTTCTAGCATTATATGGTGTTTCTTTGCCGTCGGCATAATCTCTGTTATGAGATGTGTGCTATGTGTTACCCAAGAAATTAGACATTTTGATCTAGTTTGTGTCATTCAGTGTTCAACATGTTGTATTGAAACATTTCAAAATGAGTCTCATTCGATACTTTCACCCTCAGCATCCCGTTTCTCGTCTGAAGGCCCCCGTCATCATGTGGTCCCCGCGCTGCCTTAATGTTGTAGATTATGGTGGGCTTTTTCCTCTACAAACCCCGACCTCTCCTCTTCCCCCTGCAAACACACATGCAAGAGAGAGGAAGCTGATTTATTTAGCCATATGTTGCTCTGTGTGCTTGGTGCATATTTCTAAAGAACTCGAATGGCTTTCACTTTGAGGTGTGAAATGCTCGGGCACTATGAAAGACCCTTTCAGGAGCCACCAGTTGTTACATCTAGTCCATGAAGGGAGGTTGGAGAGGACAGATATGGACTTGGAGAAGTCAGTTTCTCTCTCAGGGTTCTAATACACACATATCCTACAGCCGCCAGTTACACTCTTCCTCGATCCGAATGAAGATCTCCAGAGCTCTCTTACACAGTCCATCTTTCAACAGTGAGTGTCTTTCTCATGGATACTTTTCCTTTCTATCGCTCTTTTCTCCTCCTTTCTTTTTGCGTATTTGTCGCACTGACACCTAACAACAGAAGAATGAATGTTTTAATAGAACTGCGTGTAACGTTGAAGTTGGGAAATGTATTTTTACAACATGTGAACTTTTTATTCCTTTCTCTTACCTTCTTTTTGTTGTGAATTGATTTTCCCCCCTCCCATCACCAGACTGCAAAAAAGTAAAAACAACACACAAAAAAAAAAAATCCTGTAACTAGGCTCTTAAGCTTTACTTTTGTTTTTGTTTACTTTTTTATTAGAAAACAATCATGTTTGTGATGGTAACCTCTGATGGTAAATTCCACAAGGTATTTTAATAAAATCCTAAAGATTAAACCCTTGGTCACTCGCTCTTTTCTGACATCATTTGAAAAGCTGAACTTGAAAGTGTAACATCATTCGCAGCCGGTTTTCCTTCTCTGTGACATGCACTACAGAAATTTGTATTTTTAGTTGGCAAAAACTACTCATCACATTGATCAAAAGTGAGAGTAAAGGCATTTATAATGATACAAAAATTTGTTTCTCAAATAAATGCATTCGAACTTTCAAAGAATCTTAATATCTGTTTCCACAAAAATATGAAGCAGCACAACTATTTTCAACATTGATGTTTCTTGAGCATCAAATCAGCATATTAGTATGATTTCTGAAGGATCATGTGACACTGAAGACTGGAGTAATGATGCTGAAAATTCAGCTTTTCCATTACTGGAATAAACTATTAAAAAATATTTTTTATTTTGCAATATTTCACAATATTATTGTTTTAATGTATTTGTAACCAAATAAATGCAGCCTTGGTGAGCAATGTCTTTCAAAATCATTCAGAAATCAAATCAACACCAAACTCTGGAACGGTGGTGTTTAAAGTAAAACACTTCAAGAAAGAAACTGTTTAAATGCAAAATACAGACATAAATGTATCCATCAGGAATTGATTGGATGGTAAAAAAAAAAAAAAAAAAGAGTGGATTTTACCAGAATAAGCACAGATTTGAATGAGTTTGCTGAAACTGTCTAAACCTGTTCATAGTACGTAAATCAGTGTAATAGGAAAGTTCTTTTTGAGGAAAGTTAGTATAATGCTATTTTTGATTGCAGGCTACAAATGTTTTTTTTTTCAGTTGAGTAATATGCATTGGTAAATGAATCATGCTCAAGAAGACCAGGAACATGAATTAGGGAAAGGGGGTCAGTTTTGATTTCAATTAAACTAACAATATAATTTCTGTTGCCAAGTTCAGTTTAAATGTTTGTGTGAGTTTAGCCAACGCTCATACCACACGTTTTCCAGACTTGCTGTTCAGGTGTTAGTGGTTTTGTACTCATGAAACATCTTTGGCTGTAGGGAAAAGAAAAGCACAGTTTTGAGGTGATTAAAGGGGGGGAAAGTATTTTGCTGTTTATTTTTAGTAGGGTGCTCCCTCTGAATGTGTCCTGATTGTTTATCAGCTTAAGTCCCCAGGTGCTTATGTCTTGCCAATAAGGTTAATGAGGTGTTCAGGGCATATACCCCCTACCTCTGCTAGCTTAAATTGTTACCAAATGTCTTAGAGAAACTCCCTCTGCTACATATTAAAGCGATAGTTCACCAAAAAAATGAAAATCCTGTCATCATTTACTCACAAGTTTGTAACGCCATGAGGGTAAGACTTTCATTCATCTTCAGAACACAAATCCAGCAACTACCACTTTGACATTTCAAAAAGTTCTTAAAAGTAATCCTTTTGAATTGAGCGGCTTAGTCCAAATTTTCTGAAGAGACTTGATCGTTTTATACGATGAACATTAAATTTAGGCTTTTATTAACCTATAATACAAACATTGAACAGAAGCTCACCCGATTCGGTTTGAAGCACAAGAACTAACCTCTTGCTGAAGCTCAAACGTGCTGCATAACATGAGAATGAACCTCATTGGTTCTTGCTGAAGCTCAAACGTGATGCGTAACACGAGAATGAACCTCATTGGTTCTCGCTGAAGCTCAAACGTGATGCGTAGCACGAGAATGAACCTCATTGGTTCTTGCTGAAGCTCAAACGTGATGTGTAACACGAGAATGAACCTCATTGGTTCTTGCTGAAGCTCAAATGTGATGCATAACACGAGAATGAACCTCGTTGGTTCTTGCTGAAGCTCAAATGTGATGCGTAACATGAGAATTAACCTCATTGGTTCTTGCTGAAGCTCAAATGTGATGCGTAACACGAGAATTAACCTCATTGGTTCTTGCTGAAGCTCAAACATGCTGCGTAACACGAGAATGAACCTCGTTGGTTCTTGCTGAAGCTTAAACGTGATGCGTAACACGAGAATGAACCTCATTGGTTCTTGCTGAAGCTCAAATGTGATGCGTAACATGAGAATGAACCTCATTGGTTCTTGCTGAAGCTCAAACGTGATGCGTAACACGAGAATGAACCTCATTGGTTCTTGCTGAAGCTCAAACGTGATGCGTAGCACGAGAATGAACCTCATTGGTTCTTGCTGAAGCTCAAACGTGATGCGTAGCACGAGAATGAACCTCATTGGTTCTTGCTGAAGCTCAAACGTGATGCGTAACACGAGGATTAACCTCATTGGTTCTTGCTGAAGCTCAAATGTGATGCGTAGCACGAGAATGAACCTCATTGGTTCTTGCTGAAGCTCCAACGTGATGTGTAACACGAGAATGAACCTCACTGGTTCTTGCTGAAGCTCAAACGTGATGCGTAACACGAGGATTAACCTCATTGGTTCTTGCTGAAGCTCAAATGTGATGCGTAACACGAGAATGAACCTCGTTGGTTCTTGCTGAAGCTCAAATGTGATGCGTAACACGAGAATGAACCTCGTTGGTTCTTGCTGAAGCTCAAATGTGATGCGTAACACGAGAATGAACCTCGTTGGTTCTTGCTGAAGCTCAAATGTGATGCGTAACACGAGAATTAACCTCATTGGTTCTTGCTGAAGCTCAAATGTGATGCATAACATGAGGATTAACCTCATTGGTTCTTGCTGAAGCTCAAATGTGATGCGTAACATGCTTGAGCTTCTATTTAACAACTGATGTGTTGATGTATGTTAATATGCGAATAAATTCAATCTGTTCATATAAAGCAATTGTGTCTATTCAGAAAATTTTGACTAAGCTGCTCAATTCATACGGATTAGTTTTACGCTGTGTTCCGAAGATGAACGGAAGTCTTATGGGTTTGGAACAACATGGGTGAGTAAACGATGACCGATTTTTAATTTTTGGGTGAACTATCACTTTAAGTCTTGTTGTCTTCCGTTTAAGACAGGAAAACCCTTTTGTGCATGATTGAGTTATGTAGAACGTTATATGTGGTGTTTGGCATCTGTTTTTCGTTAATTTAGTTTGTTTGTTAAAAGCTGAAGTTTAGGAGTCTAGGTTAACCATAAAGGTTTGCCAGTAAACATTCTTTATGTCTTGTAAATAAAGGAAACTCCTGTCTAAATGGGCTATCTTGGAAAAACTGTAGAAAAAAAACAACGCTTTCTCAGTGTAGTTGAGTGAGATGGAGTTTTACGTAAATGGAGATTTTATGATGGTTGCTCCTTTCAGCTGATGTCAGAAAAGTGGTGAAACAAAAATGATTTTTTTTTTTGCAGTGATTCACCATTATGTCTGAAGTTTTGTAAGGATTGTGCAACACAATGTTGAAACTTTAAAGATTTTTTGTTTTTGACGTCCACTAACCTAATCTTTTACATGCATAAAAACAAACCCCATGTGGTTTCAAAGTGATTCTTACAACTGATTTTTCCATAACGTCCTCCAATAAACCATTTCTCACAATGAAGTGCATTTTATTTTGTCACAGGCTTTGAAAATAGCCAGTTATTACACATTTCTAAGCATACTGAGTGTTATTATTCTTATTATTGAATATTTAAGTGTGGACGGTTCTAAAATGCATATGCTTTGCATATGTAAGAAAACAAAATCTGCATATGTACTTGCCATTTTGCTTGTCCACATTCATCACAACTACTTTTTAATGGTTTATATAGAATATAAAAATCTTAAATTCTCTCTAAATAATCAGAGAAAATATTTTTTGTTCTAAGAATTACCCATTTTTCCTCATTAACTTTCATTCAAATTTAAGTTGAATTTAAGCACAGCTCTGTGTTTGAGTGTACTATACAGACGTGATGCTGCATCATATGTCCAGAGGCATGTGTCCTGTTTCAAATTAACAGTTGAAGGACAACTGAACTATTGTTGCAATCATGACCAAGATCAAAAACGGCATTATATCATCTTCACTCTTTCAGCCCCTAAGCTAAAATGAAATTATAGTACCAAAACCGCCAGGAGGTGGCGACAAATTGTCTTAATGAGTGACTCATTGAATCATTTAGTCAAGCAAGTGACTAAATGTGACACAAAGCAAGTGACACAAAGCAAGTGAATGGCTGCATCTGAAACAGCATACTTCCCTACTGAAAAAATAGTATGTGACGATTAATATATCGGAATTCACAGTACTCATAAAAGAGTAGACATAAAATACCTACTTCCGGTGAGATTCTGAAGTGTGCATACGATGGATACTTTACTATCCAGTGAGGCCACAGGAGAGGATTTGTGAATTGCAGTGAAGCGACAGGTCACATGATAATGACAAAATGGTGAATGTAGTATGTCCCGATTTCATTCATACTACACACATTCATATAGAATATACTTTTAGCAGTCACTTCTTATTCTAAATAATTACCTACTCAAGAGAGTATACGATTTTGGACGCAGCCACTGTCTTTGAACTCGATGAATCTGCGTTTTTGAACGAAATGTTCTATAACACGGATTCATTCAGTAACGAATCTGAAATTGTTGCCAATGGCTCTAATGTTTGGAAATATTTTCATTGGCATAATATAGCAAAAACTATTTTGTCTTAGGGTACGTTTACACGAGAACTATATCCTTAAACTGAGAAGTTTTCCCTTTGAGTTCTCCGTGTACAGAGGACACCATTGTCAAAATGAATCCGAATCCCCATTCACACGGATAAGCGAAAACGACTAAAAATGCTGCTTTCTGCTTCCAGGCCATTAGATGGCGATGAAACACTAAAGACTGAGCACGTAATGCGCATGATTTCATCGCCTTCAGAGATTCGCGTTTTTGTTGTTAACACTGAGACCGCTTTCAAAAGTTTGTGTTTTCAGGCACCCGAAAATGCTGTTGTCTTGTAAACAAACGGCCAAAACACTGTTGACGTGTAAACAAACGGCCAAAACACTGTTGACGTGTAAATGAACGACCAAAACACTGTCGTCGTGTAAACAAACGTTGAAAACGCAAAAAGTTTACGTTTTTAGTTGAAAATGGTGTCAGGTAAACCCCTAAGTCACCTAAGATTAACTACTTGTGTATTGAACTGTTGTATAAAATCAATATTACTGCTGCTGATATTCAGGAAAACAGCCCTCTTGCTCGTGTGGTATTGCTTATAAATAATAAAAACAGGAACTTGGACAATTATTTGCACCATATCTTGGATTTTTGGGGCATTTTAATACATTTTGGTGGCATTTAAGCACCAAGCCCCTGTTAATTTCAGACCCTGGTGTGCGCGTGGCATGATGGCGTTGGCAGGGCTCTTTTTCGAGAGCTGTTACGAGGCCCGTTGGGTGAAATCTATGAGTGAAACATATCAGAGGCCACCACATATGTCTACACTGCAACTCCAGACAAGAAGGTGACCATGTATTATGTCTAAAATGGTTTCCCTCAGACAAGACGTAAAACTAGATTCCACTGTTTATGAGAGTCAGTCAGCAGAGAATGACTGTTTATCCAGCACTCTGACCCCATGTAAATGTTTTTTTTTCTACAGGTTTGTCTTGCTGGACATTGGCAGTTTATTTGACATGGCTTCAATGCATCGCCACTTAATCCCACATAATGACGTCACTGACAAGTTGTCGGAGGTTAAATGACAGGAAAAAGTGAGCTGTTAAAGGAATAGACAGCCACACTTGAAATACTGAGCAGAAATGACAATTTTGAATGCTAAATTTGTTTTATTGTCCTTAGACGACTAAGCATGAGCTCAAGTACCTTATGTCACTCTTTACCCAAAATGTCCCAAAATCTATCAAAGTTTTTGGATTACCAAACTTAAATTTGGCTGTTTTCGCAACCGCAATTATTTAAACTGAAAAACAAGTCAATAAATAACAACCTGCAGAGTTTGAAATCTTAGTGAAGTATTTGGTTTTAGTGTACTAGTGAAATATTGCCAAATAGATCAAGTTTAAGTTGCATTTGGTTGTAACTTCTTTGCTCATTGAAAATGCTCCATGCACACATACTCCTGTTTCTTGTACATTCTTGGTCTCATCTGCTACCCTCATCCCTCTTGCTTGCCCATTGGCAGATTTATCAAGGGCTTTTGTCCAGGAGAGGGTCATGTTAGGGTCAGTGTACTTAGTGTACATAACACTCAAACCGATTACTTAATTTGCGGTGTCCAATCCCATCTGCGTCAATGCAAACCAATCACCATTCAGTCTGGCCTCTGATGAAGTGATGAATACCTTCGCCTGAGACTGTAAGCATTACCAAATTTGATGAATAGATGCTTATAAATTGGACTTTTCCTGTAAATGTCAGTCTTGATTTATGGAGCTTAGTAGAATCTACTTGGCTTTTCTGCTGGTGTCTTTTCTTGATGGGCAAATGTATCTTATGTTGGACTGACATGAGCTCCCACAGGGACCAGCTGTTTTCTAACCAGAAAATTCCCAGATGTTATTCACGTCTATGAGTGTGTTATTATTAAAACCAATCTTCCTCTGCTAAAACTCAGAACCTGATTTCACCAAGTGCAACATGTACTTGGATCAACATCTTTGTTGATGCTGGAACAACATTCCAATCAACCAATCAGTTGAGGGACAAGTTTACAGTTTGTGTGAAGTTTAGGTTTACAACCAGGGTTTGGTGCTTCTACAACAGTGTTATTCACCTATCATTTCCCTCTGATTTTAAGGATAACTTATGGATAGTGTTAGGTTTAGGCGTAGGGATATGGTTAAAACACATTTTTTGGACAGGAATGTTGACACAGGAACATTTCTGATTTGGCAAATTCTGGATGTGCTTCTAAAACCTCTTGTGCAAGTGTGTGATCTGCAGAAGATCAGCCATATCAGTGCAGAATTACTTAAGCAACCAACTCTATTACTTTTGCTCAAATCTCTAACCCTAGGTATTGAATGTCATGGTGTAACGTGCCTCAGATTGTTTAGGCAACTGATGTGATATTTGGAATGAAAAGTCATGTGGTTCACAGAGGAAATCTGGACTATTTTCTAAGCAATTGGATGTTGACCTGAAGGGACTCAAGTTCCTTTTAGAAACAGAGTAACATACTAAAACAAACCCACTCCAAACACTTTAGCAACTGCATAGCAACGCTCTGGCATTGTCTTGGCAAGTCATTTCTGTGTGTAATAGGATAAGATATTGTATTTTCAGGCTTCTTGTTTGATCCACTACAAGCCAAAGAAATACATTAATATACAGTCAACTGTAAGCGTGTAATTTTTCGGTGGATTCCCCTGATAAGTGTAAACGCTCTGTGGTGCTGTTGTTCTGTTTGTTTGTTTGAGAAGCCCAACACAGCAATAAGTGCTCAACCAATGATGTGAGTTTGGGGCGGGGCTTTCTGTTTGTCTGAGCCATGCCAGATGGAGGAGTGATTAGGAAACCTGTCAGAAAACAGATTTCATGATTTGTCATTTGCTATTTCTTGTCAGCAGTAAGTGGCATTAGAGGGAGGGACCTTCTTATTTGACAGAACATTGAAGAAAAATTTGGTTACACCCCTGAGTGCAAGATGAGTCATACATTTTTGGTCTGTTTTCGATGAAAAGAAAGACTGCTGTATAAATTTTCAAAGCATACGTCAGCTAAAACGTACATTTTTTTTGTTACTTTTGAGAGTTTACCAAAGCGACATCAAATATGAATAATTTATTTCTACAGTATGTAAAGCTCTGAAGCTTTCATTTTAATTGTGTAATATCTACTCAGTTTGAAACGGAAAGTTAAAATATGTCTGCGTCTGAAAATGGAAGTAGGCATAGTAGTTATATTTTCTTTAAAAAGTACTTATTTCCTGGTCGTTAAAAAGTATGTTTTGTATATGCTGTAGAATGCAATCTGGATGTACTAATATTTGTCATAGTGTCATTTGTGTTGCTTCACTGCTATTTACAACTCCTCTCCTGTGACCTCATGGGAAAGTAATATGTCAGGTCAAATAGTAGGTCAACCGGTTACCTTTTGCCTCCTTTTTCACTAATAATCTTTTTTCACAGCTGCTTTTTTTTACTACTATTCTCCTGCTAATAGAGAAGTATGCCTATTCAGAATCACCCGATGACTGTATCCAAACAAGTTTCCCCAAACACTCCCCTTCCTCTAGAATAGGCGAAACAAACAGAGAGCCCCGCCCCAAAATCACGCCATTGGCTGAGCCGTTGTCAGGCTGGTTGCACAAACAAACCGAGCAATGTTTTGATAGAGCCACAGAGAAAGGTTTACGCTTTCCAGGAGAAGCAACTTACAAAGGACGCAGTTGTATTACGAAGTTAAGTATTTTCACATGAAATTCTTGAAGCAAAACATCACTGAAATTTCCAGATACAAACAGGAATCCAAAGCTCAGACAGCTATAAACTATTAGATGAGTGCTTACTTGGAGTCAGTTATTCATATATGAACACATCAACTTAGGCGTTACACAGGGGACCTTCTGTGATCTCACAGGAGAAGAAAAAGAGATAAACGGAGAGGACAGGAAAAAAGAGCAAGACTGTTACAAGAGAGAGTAAGTGTGTGTGTGTGTGTGTGTACCCATACATGGAGAGGTGGGGTTGAAGAATGGGAGGAGAAAGAGGAGGGGAAAGAGAGCATGAAAGCAAGGTATCTTGATCCGTAGTGCACATCTCCACAAACCCTGTCCTGCTGTCTACCATCACAGCCAGGTAAGAGTGAGCCAATCACTAGCGTGTGTGTGTGTGTGTGTGTGTGTGTCCTGCGCTCAGGCCGGCTGCTGCAGCAAAGGTTAAGCCAAGGGTTGCTTTTCTGCTTCTCAACTCTCCTGCTGTGCCTCTATATACCGCAACCTTCCCACACTCCTCTTCTGCAGGTTTGACGTCTCTTTGAGGAACAACGCTGCAGTCCTTAAGTGTTTTAACACATGTGCAGCTCTTGACAGTTATTTAACTGTTATTTTCCCCCCTCTTCTCATTCATTTCTTACTCTGAAGGTTTTGCATTTGCATGCGACTCCTGCTTGCAGTACAAGCGCACTGCGGCTTTATAATTGCTCTCCCTGTAAGTTTAAGCTTAAGTGTCGAAAAGCCGCAAGCTCTTTTCTTTGGCTCTTTTCCGTCTCCCCTGGTTTTGTTGTGTCTGGTTCATGCTGAGAATAGAGGTTTTGCTGCGTCTCTGTGTTTGAGAATACGTGTGTCTTTTGACATGGCAAACAGAGGAAGGCTTGCTTTAGGTCAGTGTCACGCAGCATCTGCAACCACTGGCAAGTGCATCCCAACCCACGAAACACGCCTGAATTTTGTTACGTGTGTAAATTAATGTCACAGCCTAATCCCCAGAGAAAGAGATAATGTGGGAAAAGTGGGACTTTGCATTTGTACGCGTGCAAAATGTCACTGCAGATCGGAGATCAAAATATTTATACTGTTTTAATAGCCAGCGGATGGTTTTTGGGAATGCTGACTGCACTAGATAGACAAGGCATTGTTTCAAGGCAATGCTTTGCTCAGTCTCACATGAACAAACAGATCTGTTTGTTTTGAGGACAAACATTATTGAGCAATTGCAGCATGTGTGCCTGATGCTTGTAGGTTATAGTCACTTACTTTCACACATGAAACCAGTTACATTGCAGTAAAACGGCTGGATTACTTCCCCTGGCAAATACCACATCTGCTTTTCACACTTTCAAAAGATTTTATTGTTCCCGTTAACACATCAGCACTAAAATATAGTTAATACTCTGTGATGTTATTTGGTGGAATTGGAAATGTCTTTCAAACAGCTATGCCAGAAATCTGTTCCAAGGTCTTTTGACTAATTTATTCATCTACACAGATGAAAAGAAGCTCTTTTGTTTCAATGCTTGTCCGGTTTTCTTTCCAAAATATGCATGATTTTCATGTGGTGCATGATTTTCCAATATGCATGAAACATAAGCAAAATGCTGTCATAGAGACGACCCCCACAGACCCTCATAACTGTGAGCCAAGGTCGATAAGTCTCTTTAAATATCAGATAATTTGACCTTTTTATGACATGGAAAGATTAGTTCAGGCTGTAAATGTCATGTGGTGTAACTCCCCAAAAACCTACTGATATATACTACCAGTCAAAAGTTTTGGATCTCTAAGATTTTTTTGTTTTTAAAAGAAGTCTTTTCTGCTGCATTTATTTGATTAAAAATAAAATATATATATATTTTATGAAATATTATTACACTTTAAAATGTTTAATTTCTATGTGAATATATAGTAAAGTGTAATTTATTCCTGTGATCAAAGCTGCATTTTCAGTCTTCAGTGTCACATGATCCTTCAGAAATCGTTCTGATATGATGATTAGATAGATGCTCAAGAAACATTTATTATTATCAATGTTGAAAACAGTTACCGGTATTTACATTTTTATTTCAGGATTCTTTGATGAAAGTTCAAAAGAACAGCATTTATCTGAAATAGAAAGCTTTTGTAACATTAAACACTACCGTTTAAAAGTTTGGGGTCAGTAAGAATTTGTATTACTTTTGACTGGTCGTGTATGTATGAATAAATAACTTTGCTTTGAAATATTATTGAAAGCATTTTTGAAAATAAGTATTAAATTGTGTTCATTCACTGATATTTACCTATTAATCTTATTATTATTATTATTATTATTATTTTAAAATGTCCTTTTAGTGTCCGTCAATGTGGTAGAATGTTAACTAATATTTGATACTTCCTAAGTTAAGACAAATGTTTTGTATTCTTTAATTTTTGTATTCTTGGGTATTTCTGAAATGTTACGTTTAAATATGCAAATGAGACATTATCTAATTAAATATGCACCAATTTGCTTACAGAAACCAAGAAATTTGAACATTCAATAAGGCTGTCATTTTACTGACTTACTAGAGTTAAATAAAGATCCAAAATCCCCTCTGCAAATCCTTTAGAATTCCTTTTTTAATTTCCCTTTGGGGATCAATAAAGAAATTCTAAAGGATTTGCAGAGGGGTTTTTGGATCTTTTTATCACTTAAAATATGAAAATACTGTTGAAAATGTCCATAAAAAGTCTGAAAAAAAACTTCAGAATAGAGATGGGAACAAAACTGTAAAGTCTGGTGTATGTAAGTGATGCTGAAGTGAATATTTCTGCATGGAAAAAAACATTTTTATATGTGTTGTAATTACATACTACAGACACAAATAGTCAAAAGTGTAATAAACACTTAAATGTGTATTTAGCATATTTCTTTCCACTAGTCTGAAAGAAAATGTTACAAAAGAAAAAAAATCTCAAAATTAACCAGTGCATGAAAAAAACATTAGTTTTGCCTTTTAGTGTATTTTAGTGTATTTTTTTTTTATTTTTTTTTTATCAATATGAAGACATGTTGTGTCGGCACCTTAAGTATTGTGAAAGAATCTTTAAATTTGGTCTTTAAATTTGTGCAGAATTTTTCCAGCAATGTTACAACTTCTCAAGCGGCCAGATTGCTGTGGCTGATTTGCCGGCATTTCTGTTCACACACGGTTCACCTCTAAATTGGAAAAATGCACTTGGAAAAGTCTGCATGTGTGAAAGCGCCGTGACATTTCAGATTTTCCAAAAGATGCCGAAACCTGATCTGTCAAACATTGGAGAAAGAGACTCTGAGTTCTGAAGAAAAAGGAAGGAAACCACAAAGGAGTGCACGCTCAGTCCTCACTCGTAGGATTTGATCCATGTCCCATTGAACCTGCGGTCTAGCCGGCTTTAAAACAAGAAGCGTTTAGCTGCTCTCTCACTCCAGAACTATGTCCATTAGACATGAGGTCATTTCTGGTGACTCAAGACCCCTCTCCTCATGGATCTTAATATATCTGTTCATTATGAGCGCTATTATAACCCTGTCCGCTGTTTTTCTTCAACAACATCAGAGTCACCCTCTCAATATATATATATATATATGAACTACCAGTCCAACCTAAACCTACATTAATGACTTCAAATTTTAACAGACGTGCATAAAAATACCAGAAGCGGGGACGCTGTGAGCCTGTGTCTTTGATCTGAGGGTTTGTCATCTGATCATGGCTCATTATAAACTATGGGGATCCAGCGGACGGGGCCAGAGCAATAGTCTGAGCCTGCGGTGATGAACTTGTGCCCTTTGTCGCTTCGCCTCTTTATTAAAAGACAGTGGCAGACGGTGCAGATCCCAGTATCTCATGAAGTCATCCTCTAAACCCTCTGCCCGGGGTCGAAGCTGGTCTTGCGTAATACACTCAATCACAGGATAAATGGGATGAAAATAAATCAGTCACACAAGCCATTGCTGTTGTGTTATTTTAATTTAGTCAGGAATGAACAGCAAGCCTAGGGTTGTTGTGGGAAGAGGGGGTTGGCTGGGATGACTGTGGGGTTCTGGGTAAATATGTGCCGTGGTGATGTTGAGTTCATCACATGTGCCCGTGTGAACAGCTGGTAATTATGTTTTATTTAAAGCAAAATTTACTCACCTATATGTTGTTTCAAAGTCTTTCTTGAAGCACAAAATGAAATATTTTGAATGTTCACCTTGCTCCTTTGCATACATTGAATAATGAAAGGGGAAGGTGCTGTCAAGCTTTAAAATAGATAAAAAACAAGTTAAATCTCATGCATATTCATGAATTTTAAAGTGCCCATGTTATGCACATTTACACGTTTATAATTATATTTTGGGGTCTGCTAGAAAACATTTGCATGATTTGAAGTTCGCACTGGTCTTTGCTGCAGCACCTCTGCCTGAAACGCTCTGTTTTAGTTCCTGTTTCTTTAATCCTGAAATGCATGAATTTTTCGCTAATCATTATTACATCTTTGGGTCTTTAGCGACCCGAAACGATATCTAACATGGATGGATCTCTTCCTGACGCGATAATATAAAGCTCTCCTGATATTAGAGTAACAATTACAGAAGTATAAAATAAAGCATATTTCGTTACCTTTTGGAGCTTGGAAGAGTTCAGATTGAGCAGATGTTTGATACTATCACCACTGTCCTCTTCAGAGCTCATTTCCCTCCCTGTACACTCAGCATCAAACATATTCTAAAAACTATCATTTTCAACATATTCAAAATCAATATTTTGATAGCTGACAGATCCACCATCAAGTGACAGTGACACTAATATTTGATTTTGTTCAGTACTTGCTCTGCATTAAATCATCAAGTTTTGCTGATGATACTTCCTATTCTTTTGTTTTCTGCCTGCGGTAACTATAAGTGAAACGACACTTCATCATTGTGTATCAGAAAATGCACTTATTCAGTCATTAAAGATGTAATTATTGTTGTGCAGAAAAAATATACTTGCACTGTTAAACACCTCGGGACGTTAACCTATACAAGTTTGACAAAAAAATGTATGGAAAAAATGCTTCTTTTGCTTTGAAAAAAGGCTATTTTTCCCCCTTGTTATATTGTTTATAATGAATTGATTGAGAAATACTAAGAAGGTTCATGTCTAACTTAAAAAAAAAAAAAAAAGAATGATGAGGAGGGTAGTGAATGACGTCCCGAATGGGAAGACCCGGGGTATTCGTTTAAAGGAGTAGTTCACTTTAAAAAAAACTTTTGCTGATAATTTACTCACCCCCATGTCATCCAATATGTCCATGTCTTTCTTTCTTCAGTCGAAAAGAAATTAAGGTTTTTGATGAAAACATTCCAGGATTTTTCTCCATATAATGGACTTCAATGGGAACCAGACGGTTCAAAGTCTAAATGAGCATTTCAGTGCAGGTTCAAAGGGCTTTAAACGACACCAGACGATGCATAAGGCTCTTATCTAGCGAAACGATCACTCATTTCAAAATAAATAAAAAACTTTAAGTTTTATAAGCACAAATGCTCCCTTGCTCTGTTCTGTGATGCGTGCTAGTGACGTCACGTAATTACGTTGAAAAGGTCGTTTGTGGAAGTACCGAGTCAGTGTTTACAAGTTAAACGCGCAAAGAAAGTCAAACGCTGTTTACAAAAAAAGGAAATTAAAAGGTAAAATAACGATGTCGGGCGATTTTGAACTTAGAGGAGAAGATGAGATGCAGTTTTTCACCTTTCTGAACCGGAATACACAGAGGAAAAGCGTGACCTTTTCAACGTAATTGCGTATTACGTGACGTCACTAGCACGCATCACAGAACAGAGCAAGGTGAGCATTTGTGCTTATAAAACTTAAAGTTTTTTATTTATTTTGAAATGAGTGATCGTTTCGCTAGATAAGACCCTTGTGCATCGTCTGGTGTCGTTTAAAGCCCTTTGAACCTGCACTGAAACGTTCATTTGGACTTTGAACCGTCTGGTTCCCATTGAAGTCCATTATATGGAGAAAAATCCTGGAATTTCTTTTCGACTGAAGAAAGAAAGACATAGACATCTTGGATGACATGGGGGTGAGTAAATTATCAGCAAAAGTTTTTTTAAAAGTGAACTACTCCTTTAAGGTTTAAAGCCCGCCTTTCCAAAAAGCCCAGTCTGCTCTGATTGGTCAAAGTGTGAGTCAGAAATGTCCACATGACCTTGTAGTAGAAAAAACAGGATCTCCTCGACATAGTGAAATCACTACCCAACTGTTCTTAGAAGCGGCCAAAGCAGACTGTAGGCAACATTATGCAGATGTATTTACACGGTGATAAGTCACAGATACTTTGTGACAATAATGGCAGGACTACAAATGAGTCGTTAAGGGCAAGTATTTTCTGTTGGAGAGATTCACTCTCTTTGGTGTGGACTTTGTGCTTTGTAATTTTGCTGATTGTTTACATAAACAGCAATATTAGATACTAAAGGAAAGGTTAAAAAAGCATAATAGGTGCACAAAAATGCCATGTCAAGACAAGTCACACCAGCTTTAATGTCAATGACATCCAACGTCAACTGCTTTACAGGATTGTTGTCATCAACTTAAGCACGTTTGAATGCTAATGAAATTTCAGAGCTAATGGGGGAAGATTTTCAGTGAATAACAACTTTAATTTTGGTCGAATAAATTTGGAATACAGCCATTATGGGCTATTTTATGGTGGTCATATGCCTCTTTTGAGATTGACAGTCCCAGTCTTAATTCACTTTCATTATATGCAAATTAGTGCTCAGGACTTCAGTTCCTCAGAAGAATGTTCAGTCGAACAAGTTTAGAGTAAATGATGACAGATATTTAGTTTTCAGAAGACCAGTCTCTCATAAGGGTTTCTCTAAAGCAGCGTAGCTTTGTAATATAAGACGGTTGGTGTCTTTGAATCCGGAGCAAGCTGCAAATCTCAGATGCTTCCTCGACAGAGGATTAAGGTGTCAGGAACCAAAGTTATGTAATTTCCTAATGCAATATTTGCTGCATGAGTGGATCAGAATTATTGTAGCATGAAAAACTCAAATTTATTCGATTTCTACATTCGATTTTTTTCTCCGTTTTATGGTTAAAAGCAACAAAAAGGCCGTATTTTCTTCAGAAGAAGTGCATTGTACTTGGCTAATGACTTTTCCTGCTCTTTTTCCTGACAGAGATGATGTCATCAGAGATCTTTGTTCCTGGTTGGCTGCAGCATCTGCTCGTCGTGCTGCTCAGGTTTATGCTGTCCTGCGCGGCCCCAATGAACCTGAACAACGGGACTGAGTGCAGCGCTCGAGGACCCGCCTCTTACATCCTGGTGTTCACCGGCCACTGGAGTCCACAGACCTTCCCCAAACAGTATCCCCTCTTCCGACCACCTGCTCAGTGGTCCAAGCTCATGGGTAAGACTCCTGCGAGGTGGTGGAAAGTGAGAGTGTGAGCTTTGTTAGACATGAGGTGTTTGGTTGACGATTCAGACGTAGGTTGCTAGATGTGGAACATCTCGTTCTCTGAGGTCGACCGCCAGCGATGGCTCCACGTTCTGTTCAAACTTCCTCACCATATGTCAGGACTCGAAGTTCTCACAGCTGGCCTGTTAACCCTGCAATTTGCCCCGTCGACCCCCCAAGCATACACACACTACCTGCCACACCACGTGAGCGGGGCCGTCTAATGAGGAAAGCAGAAATAATAACCGTTGCCAGATGACACGGCTGCCCGGAAGGTTCGCCCTTTTCTTTTACGCTCTTTCCATAAATACACAACGCATACGGCCTGCAATGCCCATTGGCTTGGCCACTGCAATGGCATTTTCTGAGTGTCACTGGTATACCAGCCGAGACCAGCAGCAGACGTGAACATTCGAAACCCCGAGATCCTGAAAGTTCAGACTGTGACTTTGGAGCGCTGAGATGATATCTATGCGGTTTCTGCTGCCTTCTGGATGCCTTTATGGCTCTCTCTTTATCCATTTATCACTGTTGTATTACAATTATGTTCAGAAACCATACATTTTTGTATCTAATCAAAAGTTTGTGCCATGCACTCCTTGGATGAAGGATTAGACAATTTGAGGAAAGACGGAGATAGAGATAAAAGCGTGGGAGATGGTTGTGGGTTGTGGTTTGTGGTTTAGCTGATTGAGGTCAGGTCTTTTCAGTTTTTCTGTCCACATGTGAGCCAGACGTGTAGCATGGAGAGACTAGACGTGTCAGCGTGCCAAACGTGCTCCCTGCCTTCCTGTCATTCTCACTTGTATCTTTTTCTCTCATTCTCCTGCTCTCTCGCTCCCAGCTCAGGTTCTGCCAGACCAAAATGGTTTGTAGCTATGAAGAACACACTGGGACGTTAAAGAGAGGCTGAAATCATTTCAGAAACATAATCTTAGCTCCTTCCTCTTTCAAAACCTCTATTGTGATATCAAGAAGCTAATAGGTCAATTATCAAACTAGGCACGTTTTGTGTTGGAGGAATAGTTCACCCAAAATGATGGTCTGTATTTACTCACAATTGTGTCGTACCAAACCTGTCATAAAAAAGCCCTTTTTATGTAAAGCACAAAAGTATATATTTTTTCTCTGTGCAGCTCTTACTGAGGCAGTTTGCAGTGACCACATTTACATGTATGCTTTTATCCAAAGTGCCTCACAAAAAGGGGAAAAAAAACATTTCATCAAATATTTGTTACAGACCACGTCTGTTAAGTTCTAAAAAAGAAGTTCATATAACGTGCTTGAATATGTAGACGCACAATTTCACCAAGTGCAACATGTTCCTGGATCAACATCTTTGTTGATCCTGGAACAACATTTCAATCAACCAATCAGATTTGAGTTTACAGCTCGACAAGTTTAGGCTTACAATCAGTGGTTAGGTGCTTCTACATCAGTGTTATTCATTATTCAAGTCTTATAATTTCCCTCTGATTTGAGGGATAAGTTATCTGTAGGGTAAGGTTTAGGGGCAGGGATAGGGTTAGGACTAAATTTTCGGAAAAGAATGTTGCAAAATCTGGACGTGCATAAATTATGGACAGTTTTTGCTATGAATCACATAAATCTGCATGCGAAGTAAACCTGAAAATGTGCTGCTTCACAATAGTCTTACTAAGGTGTGCAATATTTGTTTTTTTGTAAACTTAAAGTTTGTAAAGCTCCCTTTGACATTAAAATGCCTTGTGACAGTGATCATTAAAGTAGGCCTACGTGTTGTAGTATTTGAATACCAGTTTGTGATTGGTCTTTGTCTGTTTGCATACTGAACTGTGATTGGTCTTTCTTCTTTGCACACATTTAACCACTGTATAGAGCATAATGATTTTTGAGTTCAATGAATGCACGCTGAATATCATGACAATTTCAAAGTGATCAATTTACTCAGAACCAATACCGAAAACATAAGTTTACACAAAACCTTAAACTTTTTCCACATTGCAAACACTGATATTATCTTCAGGGCATGAAAATCTACTTTAATATATTACATAACAGTCTCGGTCACCCCTGCACTTTAGGTGCACAAGTCTGGCTTTTCTCACTGAAGGGTTTGTTTTTAGGTTTTTATTCTCTTGGCATTGGGGCTTTTGCATGGCTTTATTTTAAACAGCTCAAGGTGTGTTAAGCACACATAGAAAGTGGCAGAACTGCATTTGTCTTTTTGCATCTGATGAGCAATAAAAATTCATGGAGTGGTAGTAATGTTCAACAGGCCACGACAGAAAACCTGCCCGAGGAATCACAAGGCCTGAGTACATGAGCAAATGAAATATGCTTCCTCTAAGTTTACCATTTATTCTTTTAACTGTGAATCTGTGCAGCGGTAACCCATAATGAGCAGTACCGGCTGTGGCAGGAGGGGGCGCCGGCGAGCGATGGCTTGAAGAGCTTTGCTGAGCAGGGGCTCACAGTGGATCTGGTGAAGGATGCGAAGGAGGCGAGGAAGGGTCGAGCGGTGGGGTCCATGTACCGCACAGCTGGGATTCCCTCTGGCATCGGCCACAGCTCCACTGAGATACTTCTGACGCCCAGGAGTCCGCTGGTGAGATGACCATATCACTACACAAAATGGATCATTGTTGTGTTCCTACATATTTTCTGTACCTAAAAACATTTAGGGTATGTCAGTTCATGAATTACTGAAAGAGCTTAGGTGATAGAATAACACTGTATCTATTTTGATAAGGATTGTTTGATTTTCCTAGTAGAAAAGTAGGTAAATCAGCCTAATTGGAATTGAAATGAAAACAGATCTTTGGAAATAATGATCACCAGGATGGCTTGTAGAAAGGGACATTCAGGGGTGGATCTAGATCATTTTTGGAGTGTAGCAAGGCGTTGGCATGTGACAACACCAAAGCAAGCATCTATGCATCATTCTCGTGGATTTATGGCTTGGCATAAACAATTGTGCCCTGAATATTCAAAACTGTTACATTGCCACAAAGTAATCAACTATACGGTTTGAAAATAATTCGAAAAAAATAAGAAAATATCAATATCCACTGTAACACATCAACAGGTTTTAAATGTAGGTTTGTCAACACTACACAGAGAAGATTTGTTTTATTAATATGCCGTAGGCTACTTGAATAATATATTAATCACAAGTTTTAGTGCATCAAGTTAAACTACAAACATGAAGTAAAAACTTGATATTTTGACCTTTAATGTTCAAAAGCTAAAGCACTGAGACCATCCATCCATCCATCCATCCATCCATCCATCCATCCATCCATCCATCCATCCATCCATCCATCCATCCATCCATCCATCCATCCATCCATCCATCCATCCATCCATCCATCCATCCATCCATCCATCCATCCATCCATCCATCCATCCATCCATCCATCCAAAATTTTAAGACTCAAAAATGTCTTTTAAATCTCAAACCACCCGAAAACGGTACATGACACAGGTCAACTTATACAATGAGGAACATTGTGGATGGGACGGGATTAGATTTCTCAGATTTCTCGAATTTTCCTATTCACAAACAACTGGGAAAACCAGTCCATTTGTTTGTGAATTGGGCTACACTGGTTGTGCTGTGTGTTTTTGACTCAAAAAGAACCGGTTCATACGAGTTGTCTGTAAATGAATCCGACTACAGAGTGTGTCCAGCCCACAAAGACGTGTTTACAATGCCATTTTTCCGAATTTCTTTTATATACCATCACATCGAAGCGCCGCTACTGAAAAGAGGTACATGAAACATTGTTTATATTTATATTTTTAATGTGATAAATCTGGGGTGGCAGATGTGGTGGCAATGCTTTTTCTTAGATCCGCCCCTGGCAGTTGTTCTCATTCCAACAGTTTTGACCATTTAGTTTCAGACATTTTCATTGCACTACGCAGTCGCGTGCAGTTGTGTTCTGAAATGAGGAGGCAAAGTCCTCACTGTTTTTTTTTTTTTTTGTACGTAAACTCATGTTACATGAGTACATGAGTTCCAGTTTGTGGAGGCAGAGAACATGAGCTTGCAGGAGCGGGTTTAAGAAGACTAAATGATTGGAGAAGTCCTGCATACGTCATTCAGTTTTTTAGATCAGACTTTAATGACACAATTTAGTTCTATATTGCACAAAGACAGACTTCACCAAGAGCGCAAGTCTCCAAAACCACATCCAGAGTCCCGGGACCTCCAGACCACAAGCCTCACTCCCTCCCTTCCGGCTCCTCTGCTGGGTTTCCTGAACCCACCAGATCTGCAGATAGAGAGAGGCTGGATCCTTTCCTTCTCACTTTCTGGAATATTTATTTTCCTTAGCCATGAGTCAGTTGGTTATAGGGTCTAAAGGCAGCGCTGGTGCTGCTGGTGACCTACATATCTTTATTGCCAAAGTCTGGAATACAAGGTAGACTTATTAAAAACGGCAACTACCCTCAGATGCGCTTGGCATTCTGTCCTGCTGGCATTTAACCGCAGCATGGCGGGATGTCTGCTGTGTCGCGCTGCTGTTTTTAGATCCGCAGGGCAGTACGACTGAGAGTATGAATGTGGCCTTGGGGTGAGACTGTGACGTGTGTGTGTGTGTGTATGTGTGAGAGAGCTGTGAGTGTCTGTTCACTTATTATTGATGAACTGATTGCTTACATCTTAATATTAAGCATATTTAATAGTATTAAACTTTAGCGAGTGATTTGCCCTGAATGTTTGTGCTACAGAAATGAATAAAATCTCAAATTATACGGCTTGTAGATCTGACGTATTATTTTTCTTAGTGATCAGGCTCAATAATCACTGAAACGTACATTAAAGGAACCCAAGAAATATTGAAAGCAAATGCTTTTTTGACATGCAATTTAAAATTGCCATTAAAAAAAGTGATGTCCAGCCTAGGTTAATTGACATGTTCAGACTTTATTCAAATATGTGTTTGTGTATGATGTGTAATGTTTAAAAATGTGTTTGTAAGCATATTGTGTAGTTGTGCATGGAGTCAATTGGTTTATTTGTGATCACGCAATGAAACATGCTAAATTGTGCAGACATAATTTTTTGGCCATGCTGTCTTACAAAGAAATTATGAACACATGCAAAAACAAGAGAGAACCAACGAAAATGTTAATAACTGGTTATGTAGTCAGTGTTTTTTGCTGTGAGCTTTGTTCTTTTACGAATTTTTTTTTGTAGTAAAGTAAAACCTAGCTGTAGTTTTCCATTTTTGCAAAATAATTTGTCAGATAAATTTCTTAACTAAGTTTAGTGGTTTGTTCTTTCCTTCTTTTTAAAAATATTTAAAAAGTATAAAATATTGTCCTCATACTTTGATTGTTAGATTGAACATTAATTACCCTACAATTAATATATATATATATATATATATATATATATATATATATCATACAGATATTCCAACACTAGCAACAGCATAGCAATGGACAGTTACAAAGTATTTTATTTTTCTGTCATTTAAAGCATCAATAATGGAAATGCACATATGACAGTAACTTGAGTTGACAGTAGCAATAGGTATAGCTTAAGTTGGGATGTGGATGTATTTACTTTAACAAAACAGTAACATCTGTAACTCTCCTCTTATTAAAATCACAATTGGATTCAGGCATACCTTGATGCCTTCTTAACTCTGTGTATCATTTTCTGAGAAACTACAAATACACATTTATGCTGCAGCCGAGATTGAACAATGTTTAATTATTTAAGATCTCCAAAAAAAGAAAGCAGTGTCCGATTTCAGCTTCCCGCACATGCATGACCAACAACCTCAAATCAACAGGAAAATAAGGTAATCAAAAACAGCCAAATGCTGTCCAAAATTACAAAAGGTTCTTTTTGCATTTAATAGGATCCAGACAGTGTGTATTTCTACAAAGTGCGAGCCATGCAAGAAACCACAGCGCGTTCCAGCAGCACATGCAGACAGACAGAGGAATAGATGTGTATTATAGAATAATTGTGTATTATTTTTCCTGACACTTTGTTCTGGCAAATCAGGGCATTGGTTTGGCAATTATGTGTTAGTGTGACTTTGTGCCCTGAAGGAAGATTGAGCTCTATTAGCTTGGGGTCAGAACAGACAGAAGAGGGATGAGGCACCGCTCGCTTCTCACGCCAGAGAAATTGATATAGCAGGAGGTATTCCTGGAAAAGCCACAGAATGAGAAGAGATGTGAGGGAGAGACAAGAGTAAATCCAGCCTGGAGAAAAGTCAGCCGTAGACTGGATGTTGTCACAAGGTACCAAAATTGTGGCCCAAATATGGATGCAAAGTGCCGACTGTATCGGCCCTGCTTTTAATGTTTGCTTTGGGAATGATGGATTGTAAGTAATTCACACTAAAATGCGTACTATAAAAAGTGAGATCCAGCTCGAATGTAGTGTTGCTAATGTTGTAAGGCCCGTAGTATAAAATAATTTACCTTGATTAATTATATGATTCCATTAGTTTCAAGAACTGTTCCTCAGTAAAAACTGCAGCTTTGATGGGACAAGTTAAAAAATATGCCTGTTTCCTAACTGAACAACTTTTTTTTTTCTGGGGTTTTTGGTGAATTTAGCATTTAATTAATTCATATCAAAATTTATATATCTTTACTTTTACATTATGCTTTAATCATCAACTTTGCCTCAAATTACTTGCTTAGAATTCCATAAAAATAGTTTACATGGAGATTATAGAACAATAAAACTGTAGATGCGTGTGTTTTTTAGTTGCATATCAGCAATTCTGAGCAGTTTGAGGCATTTTTGATTTCTCTTCTGAAACTCCAGAGGAGACAAGTGATATTATAGGGTTTCCTTTTCTCAAGAGACAAATCTAAGAAGCAGGACATTCAATAAAATCTCCTTTTGCTGTTTAATCTCAATTGCTTTCCAACCCCCCCCCCCCCCCAAAAAAAAAACTATTTAGGTAGCCTACACTCTTAAGTTACCAAAGGGATTTTTTGCAGCAATGCCATAGAAATACCATTTTAGCTTTCCTAAAGAATCTTATTTTTCTTAGTGTGAAGAACATTTTAATAATCTAACGAACCTTTTGTGGAAAGGAAAGATTCTGTGGACGTTGAAGATTCTCCACTGAAACCATTGACATCGCTGGGGATAGTTACTTTTAAAAGTATGCAGTACAATATTGTGTTACCCCCTAAAAAAGTAACTAATTGTGTTACACTGTTACTACTTATGGAAAGTAATGTGTTGCGCAGGGCTTGTTTGTTTTTTAATAATGAAAAAGTTCTATTATTGGCAAATGTAAAAGGCCTTTCACACCAAAAGTGAAATGAATAAGCCTCAGGCTGAAGGAAAAGTTCATGCCTTTACAGTAGAGGGCGCCACTGCGTATTATTGAATTGTATCATCGAAGGTTAGAAGCATCGATGCATTGGTTAATAAAGTGAGATTAAATACATAAAGTATATTTGTATTCTTTAACATTGTCACGGTAAATGGCGGTAATGTTTTTTATTCATTTTGTGCAAGTGAGATGAGTAACATCATGTTCACACAGCGCACACAACGCCTCTGCATTAATCGTGATTCTTCTTAACATGCGGACAGGAGAGCTGTCAGTCAATTAATGGGAAATTAATGGGCTCAGTGGTTCATGTAGGTTGTCTACAAACCGGAAGGTTGGTGGTTCAATCCCCGGTTCCACCTGACCAAGTGTCGAGGTGTCCATGAGCAAGACACCTAACCCCAGCTGCTCCCGACGAGCTGGATGGCGCCTTGCATGGCTGACACCGCCGTCGGTGTATGAATGAGTGAGTGAATGGGTGAATGTGAGGCAAAATGTAAAGCGCTTTGGTGGCCCAGCGGGTCTGTGAAAGCGCTATATAAATGCAGTCCATTTACCATTTAACTAGCATTACTTATAAAATAACTCAGATATTTTGTTGTAAATTTAAAACGAATACGTTACATTAGTTACTTAACAAAAGTAATCTGATTACATAACTTGCATTACTTGTAATGCGTTACCCCTGAAATTGACCATTGATGCCAATGAAGAAACTTTATTTTTAAGAGTGTATTAAAAAGATAATTTCCTTTTGACTAGCACTAGTAAGCAACTACCCTGAACACACTAACAACACCCTAGCAACCACATAGCAACACACTAAAATCACTCTGAACATTTAGCAACTGCACAGCGATGTTCTGGCAACCCTGCTGGCGAGTCTTCCACTCACATTTTGGTCAGAAAATATAAACCAACCATGCAAGTTTTCTTTTATAGAGAGGTTTGACTGATATACCTTAAATGAACTCAAGCAGACATGATCTGTCAGGTTTTATTGTAGGCCTATGTCTGATGAATCATCTTTGGGTCTATATTAGGATTGCGCTCATACTGAAATAGCCATTGTCACAGTACGGCTGTTTCTGTGCGACTGTGTCGTGTGGCTATTCCCTCAGGCTCTGACCGAAGGGATCCTCCTGAATGAGATCACAGTCAAAAAGGAAACATTCATCACCATTTAAAAAAAAAAAAAAAAAACCCAGATGGTTTAACCTAACATACACAGGAAGGAGTGGAAAATACTGGAAATGGCCACAAAGAAAAGTTTCAGATGTGACTTATGAAGCCAATTATGTTAGCAGAGCATGCTGAAAAAAAAGAAATACATTGCCAAAGGTAAATCAGGGTTGATAATGTCTGTGTGTACGTTTTCAACATGAGAGTGACTGATCTTGTGTTTTCTCTCACAGCTGTCGCTGATGGTGAAAGTGATCCCCAGTCCAGACTGGTTTGTGGGGATTGACAGCCTGAACCTGTGTGAGGGTGGACAGTGGAAACAGGAAGCGACCTTTGACTTGGACCCATTTGATGCCGGCACAGACAGCGGCTTCACTTTCTCCTCACCGAACTTTCCCACAACACCTCCTGAAAATATCACCATGGTGAAATATTACATATTATATTTTAATACATTGTAAAAGGTTTAAAAAAATTTTTTTTTTTGATATATTATTGTAAATATGCATGAAAGAAAAAAACCCAACTAGGTTAACCCTCTGGGCCTCTTCGAAAAATTGAAATTTTTTTTTTTTTTTTGCTTCTACGGAATGGGATGACACTTGGTTACTTTTGTCGGATTAGTTATGTGAACATCATAAAAATCATAGAAATGATTCAGATATGTTAAAGGGACAACCACAACAAAAATTCACACTTGGCTCCTTCGCTTACTCCTTCAAAAATGACCGATATAGGAAATGAATGGGACATATGAAAAGATATGAAAACTCAGAGGTACAAACTACAATTCAGCTTTGCAGAAAGAAAGTGCACAGCAATGAAGAATGATCACTATCCATTCTTTATTTTTAGATATTTTAATGATAAAAAAATGCTTTTCATGTGTTCCCCTTCTTACGAAATGTTAATGTTTGATTGTAATCAAAATGCAAAACCTGACACTTATCTAACAAAAAAAATATCTAAACCTTGACAAAAAGTAGTCTAAATAAAAAAGTATAATGTCTTAATATATATCTAAATGCAAACCTAATAAAATTGTCTAAAAAACAATGGGAATCCAAATCCCTCTCTATGTACAGTATTTATATGTCCCATATTTACATAGGGACGTTTTAATTTTTAACGACTCCAGATGACACTATTCTCACAAAAAAAGAAGGATTTTAAAGGCCTTCACTCTATTTTAATGTGAACATTTATTGAAGAAAAATTTTGAAGAAAAATAGCTTAACATTTTTTATAAATGTTGCATGGTATCATAAAATCCCTTAAAATTCTAAATTATAATCAAAACATTTAACATTTTCTGTTGTTTTACTCTGATGCAGATTACCTCTCAGAAGCCAAACCACCCAGCAAATTCCTTCTATTACCCTCGGCTAACAGATCTCCCGCCTCTGGCCACCATATGGGTGACGCGTCAGAGCCGCTCACCTGTCCGTCAACAGAACCGGGTGTCCAATCACATCCTACCTGAAGCAACCAAACCTCACAGATTCTCAGGTAGATCTGCATACACATTTCACACATGCAATGGCAGAGTATTGCGTCTCTTGTTCTTGATGATCTTTTTATTTGGATGGTAAATCCAAAAAAGAATTGCAATGTTCTTCAAGATGTTTTGGTTTACCACAGCATTGTACATGATTTAATGTGTTTTTAGGCCAAGTAAACAGTTTAAACTTGATGAACCCTAATGCACGCCACATGTGGTAAACTCTTTTTATTTGCTTCCACAAAAGTTTTAGCATCTGCGTTGTTCCACTAACTAATGTGCTGGTTTCAATTTCTTTTTTAAAGTGCCCCTCTTATGCTATTTTAAAGTTTCCTCATTTTGTTTTAGAGGTCTCCAAAAAATGCAAATGCATATCTGAATTTCAGCTCTGGATCTTCCTCAGCGCTTGCACACAGTAATGCGAACAGTAACGATGGGGTCAGTTTTAATATATCCATTCGAGCAAGAGTCCTCATCCTTTGGAAGTGCATGAAAAGTGGATTTGCTTCCGCAGCACAGAAAACAGCGTCTTTTTTGACATATCAACAACACGATCCAAACTCTTCCAGGCCTCAGCCACAACTGCAAATTTGAGGGTCAAAGTAGACGTTGTTTGCGGGCAGCCAATGAAGACGATAGGTCGGCATTATGCAAATTTGTTACAAACCTACTTATGTTTGGGCAGGAAGTTATTCTAGAATTACTGACGACTCGTTTCAGGCAGTTCAGAATCTGTTCTTTCTTTTAAGAGACAATAACACCATTTATCTGCACTTTGATCTTTGAAACTTCCAGGCGTTTTACATTCAAAAACAGCCATATTACACACTACATGAAAGAAAATATCAGAAAAAGCATGGCACTTTAGATTAAGGCCCGGTTTCACAGACAGGGCTTAGAATAAGCCAGGATTAGCCTTAGTTCATTTAGGACATTTAAGTTGCTTTTATAAATGTGCCTTAGAAAAACATATTACTGCTGTCAGTGCAAGTTGCTTTGGCTTAAAACGGCCCAAACAAGCATTTTAGTATAGGTTTAAACCTGTAAACCGGGGGTTAGTTTTACAATTTTCTATTGCATGTTGCTATCGGGACTTCATGGTCTACTGTATAATACACATTTCTTCAATTATTTGGGATATCTGAGCCGACCTGCCCTAGATTACGCCAGTGGCCTGTTTTTCTTTATCTGACCATGCATAAACAGCCACAGAGACATTATCTCCTGACGGATTGCTTCCAGATCCTCATGATTCCTGCATGTGTTTCAGAAACGCCGCTGGACTGCGAGGTGTCGATGTGGTCGTCCTGGGGCCTGTGTCTGGGGCCGTGCTCTCGGGGCAGACTGCGCCATCGCACCCGTTACATCCTGCTGAAACCTGCCAACAGTGGCACGCCGTGTCCCGAGCTGGAGGAACAAGAGGAGTGCACGCCGCACAACTGCCTCGCGTATCAGTGATGCCGGTCACACCGCTGGCATAGACACTTCGACGCTGTCCAAACGGAGAGCCGAGTTTAACCTCATGCCAATGCTGAGTCACGGGAGAGCCGCCTGGCTGGGACGTCCTGTGAGCTGCATTGGCTCCTCTCCTCACTGGAAAAGAATGGCTCGTATTCTGTTAATGGAGACTTTGATTACGGGTGCTGTACTCGCAGTAATCTCAGTGTATCTTTGCATAATCGCACATTATTTTGCCAATATAGATTTGTGGATTCGAACGACTTGCAGTTGCCCAACCACTGATTTGAACATAACTACGTGAATTAACATGAGCCTTCCTCTCGATCTCACAACAGTAGCAACCTTTTTGAAGTAGCCTAGTAGGGTTTTGAGTGATTTGACAGATGGGGCAGTTATAGTATGCTGTGGAAGTCAACTGGTATTTCATTAGTAGTAAAATAACACTTGAAGACACCTCAGCTCCTGTCTCATATAGGCCTAATGATGTTCATAATGCAGTACTCATACAGTTTACAATATTATCTTGTGAGGATTCACACAAAAACAAACTGTCATGTGTCGTTTATCGAATAAGGGACCGTTTAGATGTTGTTTACACTACCGGTCAAAAGTTTGGAATCATGAAGATTTTTTTAAATGTTTTTGAAAGAAGTCTCTCTTGTGTTCACCAAGGCTGCATTTATTTCATCAGTAAAAACAGTCTTATTGTGAAATATTATCCAAATGTAAAAAAACTGTTTTCTATTTTAATATATTTTATGTATTAGCTTAGTTTTCAGCATCATTACTCCAGTCATCAGTGTCACATGATCCTTTAGAAGTCATACTATATGCTTATTTGCTGCTCAAGAAACATTTCTTATTATTACCAATGTTGAAAACAGTTGTGCTGCTTCATATTTTTGATTCTGATGAATAGAAAGTACAAAATAACAAAACAAATGTTTTTGTTACATTATACATGTCTTTACTGTAACCTATGATCAATGAATGCATCCTTACTTACTGCAAACTTTTAAAATGTTATGTATCACAGTTTCCTTAAAAATTTTAGGCAGAAAAATCATTGAATGATTTAAAATTTTTGACCGGTAGTGTATATGTTGTATTTTATGTTTCTTCTAATAATAAAGAATATAATTCTCTCTCAAATCATCTCCTTGTTGCTTTTTTTGTGGAAAATGTGGCATTTTCCTTAATAATATTAACATATTTAGTATTAATAAAAGTCCTGAAACGGGAGCATACCTAAGTTCCCAGATGTACATGAACAAGTGAAAAAGGTTCCTATGTTCCTC
This sequence comes from Meda fulgida, assembly GCA_030578275.1. Taxonomy (NCBI): domain Eukaryota; kingdom Metazoa; phylum Chordata; class Actinopteri; order Cypriniformes; family Leuciscidae; genus Meda; species Meda fulgida. The sequence continues at coordinate 13,203,375 of CM060629.1, forward strand.
AGGCCAGTCTAATGGTCTGTTAATATACATTAAGTAATTTTTAAAAGGTCAGGACTCATTTCCACAAGGCCCTCTCTTTTGTCTTTTGTGATTCTATGCAACCATTTGTCTAGTTCCCTCAATCTAGGCCTATTATAGAGAGCCATACAGCAGTGGGGAACAGAAAACCCCTTTGATAAGTTCCCACAATAACCCATGTCATATTAAGTAAATCCAGACCGTGGGAATATATTTTTTCAGGTTCTCGCACTGTAAAATAAACCTGTAAAAAACAAACACCAGCTGTGGTTGTCAGCACATTACCGTAAACAAATGGTAGCAACATTTTAAATTTAATGGCACTGAAGTTAAATTTATGTTAAACTATATATTAACTGATATTAATGTTGATATTTGTAGGGAAACCTGGGTCAGGTTTTGGGGATATGTATTCAAAAATTAGTAATTGTTCAATTATGAATTATTCATACGGGTGGACCCAGATAATCATACATGTTAAATCTCCCCAAAAGGGATAATATTTTTCCTGCATCTGTATTCATATGTGTACATAGAAAATTAATCACAAGGGATTATGATTAATGGCATCTGTAGACTATATATTTTACAGACAGGTTATTATCAGCTCAATTGTATTAATACTTAATCACAACGGATTATAATTAAATATTTAATTGATCAATTATGTCTATCAGAGATCTATCGTCAGGATAATCTTAAAGGGACTAACTTAGAATCAAATCATCTGTTTGTCCAGCAAACCTGATCATTCGATCTAATCAAACCTCACCAAAATTATCCTACTTATAGACTTTCAAGAGAAGTTATCCCTCTGGCCACAAGGGACAACCTTCCTGGTCTATAACGATACTGTTTAAGTATCAATAAATGTTGTTGTAAAGCACGTAGCTTTGGATCTTTATACATTAAAAGGACTTGAATGAGCAAAGACAGAAATCAATAAATGAATATTATGAATTTAATAAAGGAAAACTACGTATACAGGTACTTACGCGTTTCAATAAATGTCTTTACAAACACAATAATGGCAACGGCACAATGAAAAAGAAAGCATCAATAAAGAGAGAGAGAGAGAGAATGAGAGAGAGAGAGAGAGAGAGAGAGAGAGAGAGAGAGAGAGAGAGAATCTGGAAGGATCAGTGGCAAATTACAGACCTTAAAACCTTTGGGGGACAACACGGGGAAACACATCTTAATGCTCTTAAAGCCCGGTACGAATACGTGCGCTGGATCGTTGTGTGGCTGCTTGGAAGGCAAATGGATGTGTCCAGTGGAAGAGTCACGCGGCCTGCGGATGGGTCCGGAGCGCGCACTTTCGAACGAAGGCTCAAAGGTCTCGGACGTAAAATTACCAAAGAAACGATTCAGACTAAGTTCACTTACTCGCCTGATGAAATGAACAAAGTAGAAAGGAAAAGTAAAACTTAAACAATCAAAAGAAAAGATCCCCGGAGGGGGATGGCGCGGAGTTACATGGTGATGCGAGTAAGAGGAGGAGGAGCGAGAAGAGAGAGAGAGATATCCGTAAGGATCACAGTTTTGCAAAATTTACCTGGACAAAAACCTCTGAGAGGCCACAAGAAATTAACATCACCCTAAACGGGGGTAAACAAATCTTTATGCTATGAAAGCTTAGTAAGCGAAACTTGCATGTAGCTGTTTTTGTGTGGCTGATATGAAGAAAGCGTGTGTGTCTCGATCCTGGGAGCGTCACGTGTTTACTCGTTCTTCCAGAGCGAGCCAAGCGCGGCGATTTTGAATGTCCGTTTGAGGTGAAGTTGCCGGTTGAGGATTCAGGCTAAGTTCATTTCACTCGTCGGTGTAAATGAACAAAGGAGAATTCGAAAATGGAAAATAAAAGACTTAAAGAAACAAAAGAAAAGATCCCCTGAGGGGGAATCGCGGATCCGTTACACGATGCTAGGAGGAAGAGAGAGGGTAAGAGCGTGAGAGATTGGAGGTTCAGTTCTCTTAAAGGAACTGAAATCCACTCCTCTCTGGAGCGAACTGGCCAATGACATGCACCAAAGCTTTTGGCGGCAGAATTCCCTTTGTCTTGTCGGAGCTCGATTTATGACAGTGTCAGAATTGGTCCTTCCTATCCCAAAAAGCTGGTGCACATAAAATCATATACATTACTGTAATCTTCTGTATCTGACCAAATCAATTGGACCGAGAGAATTAAAACGGTACCAAACAAAATATGTACACGTAATAGGAATACAAAGATACATCTTTCTGCATAATTACACATACTTATGTTTCATTTAATACTAGGATAAAATCACAGATATCCCACTATGACGTGGGTAAGCAGGTCCACTTAAAAACATCTCAACTATATCTCGGTAAAGTCTTTATATGAGGAGTTTAATGAAAGATTCACGTGTGTGTGTGTGTGTGTGTGTGTGTGTGTGTGTGTGTGTGTGTGTTGGAATGTCTTCACCCTGTGTTCTCCCTTGCCAGAAGGGGGGTAGTTGGGTGATAAACATCTCTGTAAAGCTCGTGTCTTGTTGTCTGTTAAACCTCTGGGTGCCATAAAACTTGTCACCAAAATCATCTGTGGTAGACTGGCTGGAGCCTAGTCTAATTTACCTCCATGAGTCCAAAGTTTAAAAGCTTTTTCAAATGTTTTGGACTGCGTGAGTCAATCTGACATCGTCCAGATCCCTTACAGTCCCCCTTTTCATCAGATGAAGTCCCTGTGTGGACATCATCCCGTACGACAATCATCACAATGGACGGATGACAGGTGAATCATGATGATCGGGTAGTAGGTGGCTGTTAGGGCTGTGGATTCAGCTCGATGAGGGTCAAAGCGGTCTGTGGTGTGGTACACTCTTTCCGAGGGTTTCGTCGGAAAGTTCCAGACACGGCTTTTATGAGCTTGGCTGTAGATGTTTGCATCTCGTTGGGTCCCTGGTACAGGATGAAGGCCAAGCCCAGCGTCAGGGTGTGGCTGGGTACCATAGAGATGCACAGCGCTGAGTCGGCTGTGGTCCAGGCCTGGACAACAGGCGAGGTAGTCAGGATGGGCAGTCGAGACACAGGTTGGAGGGCTGAAAGGGTGGTTCCTGGAGAAGGATGGGATTTCCAGTTCTAATTTGTACTCTTTGCGTGGAAGATGGTACCATGCCAGGTCGTCAAGGAGAAGGATGGTACCTTTCGGTACTTGGATTCACAGGCTCTGGTGGAGCGAGGTGACACAGGTGTCAGTGTCATTCCGGTCGTAAGTGAGTGCAGCTGTGCGCACAGGAGTGTTAGCGAGCCACCTGTCACCTACAATCTCTGCTTGGGTCTCGATGACTTGAGTGCGAGGCTTTGCTTCGGCAGGGCAGCGGGTGTCGCTGATCTGCAGCCAGCAGATTCCGTCAGTGTTGTCTCTGAGGAAGGGTCTGTTAGGGCAGAGTTAATGAATGTCTTTAGTCAAGGTGCTCATGTGGAGGTTCGGGGCCAGGTACAGCTGTGTGTTGCTGTCATGGTAGGCCACTACGTCTGGAGTGCGGATCTTGATGTGAGTGTCACTTTTCAAAAATCCGATCTTGACAATGTCTTTTAGTTGGTAGAGTCGGCTTGACTCTATGATGGGTAGGTTCAGGAGAAAACCCACTTTCCTCTGCTCGGAGTCAACGCGGAGTGGGATGGCGCTACCCAGAGAGTAGGTAAGGTGTGTTTGTAGAGGGTGAGTTGGCGTGGTGATGGCAGAAGCCAGCATGGTTTGCACCAGGCTTAAGGGTATCAGGTACGGTGGAATTCTACCCATGGCTAGGCTGTCAATGGAGGAGCTCACCTCCCGCAGCAGGTCTGTCATCAGGGCTGTGACCAGCTGAGTTTGAGCAAAGTCATTCTGGAAGACAGTAAACAGCTGTTTCATGGAGTTCACTGTCTGGTTCAGCAGAACGCTGTGAGTGTTGAGAATTACCACTGTTCCCTTAAATGTCTTGTCAGTGATCTGCAGGGAGGCACTCTGTGTTGTAAGTTGCTCTTTTAGCAGTGGGATCTCAGTTTGAATATCAGTCGCATGCCGTCTCACGGTGGCTAGGTTCACTGCGTTGACACTGGACATGTCAACGTTGAACAGAGTTCCGACAGGTTCAAAGCTCCCAGGAACCGTTTGGAATGGCGGTTGTGTCCACCTAAGTCCGCTTGTGTGACAGTCATTTTATCAAGTTGGTTGAGCATGTGCTCGACATTGGCCTTAGCGTGAGCGAGGGAGTCCTCTGTCCATCGGGCACTGGCCCAGCTGTATTAGGCTACTGTGCTGGGGTAGGGTTTTCGGAACACGTTGCGGGGGTCCAGTTGAACATACACTTTCTGGGTGTGTGTGCGGCAGTTGGTTATCAGGAGTCTTTTAGGATGATGCCTGATGCCGGACCCGGTGAGATACTGTCCGTTTGCGGCTGCCCTCTGGTTGGCTGAAGGCTCAGAATGGCAAACCACGGCAGCATCCTGGTAAAGGCAAAAAGAAGAGAGAGAGAGAAAAATTTCAGCGAGTGTCGTCCTTGGTCTGCTAGGACAGTCTTTTCGCTTTGAGGACAACGGTGTGACACTTGCTTCGGTGTCTCGTAAGTGGCTCTGGTGCTGCGGTGTGCAGCACGTGATGCGTCATGGACATACATTGGCATGACCCCCCTTCTGCACTGTGGCACCACAAGCCTTGGTGCTGTGATGGCATCAGGTGCAGAACGTGGAATGTTGTCCTGTGCACGCATCATGTGCTTGGTGACCTACAGTTGTCTGGGGCACCGGTTATCGGTGGTTGCAGACGGCGTGCTTGGGTGGTTGGAGGGGTCTGAGAGGTGGTTTCTTATAGTCTGTATGGATGCGTCAGAGGCCTGCATGTCCGCTATGTCGTTGTTTGACATTTGTGGAGCTAGCGTTAGAGGCTGTTAGGTTGGCAATGTTGCAGGAAAGGTTTGTTTGCTACGGGTTATCACTGCAACGTTTAAGGTGGGTGGGTTAGGGGTGACCAGAGATTGCCGTGTAGTGCCCCAGTCTTGGCTAGGGCATCAGTTTGGTCATTCAAGTCTTTGTCAAGGCCCGGTTGCCTTGAGTGTCCTTTCACCTTTTCCCAGTAGACAATCATGTTGTGTTCTTGTGATGTCATCACATGCCTGGAACAGGTGTTGGTGTGTGACAGGCATGTTATTTGAAGTCTTAAAGCCATTTTGTTTCCAGCCTGGAAGGTGGCATGTGAACTGAGTCTGGCATAGTTACAGTCTGTGCACATAAGGAGTTCTTTGATGTTATGTGTCAACGCGATTTGCAGCGTTATGAGAATGGCTGCTACCTCAGCATATTGTGATGACTACGGGCCCAACTTGAAGTATTGCGGTGGGCACGGTAGGTCATTTACCCACAGCATGGCCGCACCTGCTTGGCGGGTGTCCTCGTTGTTGTAGGAACATCCATAGACGTAGGCTGTGGGCATACCTTGGGACGCATTCTCTTCAAAGTACCTGTGACAGGTCAGTTGTTGCTGTTGGGGTTCTTCTACATCCACCGTTGCAGCTGGTGTGTTATCAGAGCAGTATTGGCAGGCTGCCAGGCCGTGGCCTAGTGCAGACTTGTGATTTTGAGCATAACGTGCCTCAACATTGCGCCCCTGGAGGGCCATTAACCCTGTGGTTATGCGTGAATTGGTGATCACGTCATCTCAGATGCGCTTAGTGTTGAGGAACGTTACAGGCTGGTGGCAAGTCTCAATGATAACTTTTTGGGCTCCAATGTAGTAATCTCTGGATGGCCCATACATTGTAGAGCAGAGCTTTTTCACAGTCTGAGAATTTAATCTCTCGTGGGAGAAGTGTCTTGCTGGCTTATGTAACAACTCTTTTGTCTTGATCCTGTCTTTGGTACAGGCCAGCACTGAGACAGTGGTTGGAGAACCCAGCTTCTAGATAGAACTCTTTTTGTGGGTCAGGGTAAGCCAGACATGGAGCTGTGCATAGGTGTCGTTTTAGCTCATTCATGGCATTTTCTTGAACTTCTGTCCACACAAATAGGCAGTCTTTTTTTTTTTTTCAGAAGGGCAGTTAGAGGTTTCGCAATGTCTGAGTAGCTTTCGCTGAACTGCCGTGAGTAATTGAGATGCTTCGCAGCTCTGAGATGTTGGTGGGTGTGTTGATGTTTTGAACAGCTTGAATACGGCTGGACTGCGGTTCGATGCCCCGTGATCCGATGAGTAGGCCCACATAGTTGACTTTGGTTCGACACCACTGTTCTCTGTGGAGGGCGTTCTTGGCGCCAGCAGTAGATAATTGGTTCAAAACATGGTCTTATCTCTTTCAGGTGGTCAGTCACTGTTGTGCTTTTCATGAGAACATCATCAACGTATTTAAGGTTACCTCTCATTCTGGCATCTGGGCATGCTTTGTTCAGGAAGATGTTGAACTCAGCAGGTGAGTTGGCATAGCCTAACGGGTACCTGGTGAAAGTGGATTGTCTGTTGACGAACGTGAATGCTAGCTTGTGCTGGCCTTCTGGATGCACAGGTATGGAGGCAGATGGAAGGTCCGGTGTGTGTTCAGTGAGGGCATTGAATAGTGAGACACTGATGGCTCAATGATGGGTAGGGTTGTCTGCCCATAGTGCAAGTATAATGTCAGTAGTGGTTATTTCATTCAACTGCAGGTCGATTTTGACCTTGGGGCAGAAGGGCTCAGAGTCTTTGGTGAGCTGGAATGTGCAGAGTAGCGAACTTGGATCTTGCTCTGGTGCTGAGGCTGTGACTTTGCGGCAGGCTGCGAGAGTTCCCGTGACCTCTGGTGACCTGTGTGGCTGGAGGGGGAGGGGTTCTCGCACTTGAGCCCAAACTTTCAGTTGTTTGAAGTCCAGTAAAGGCTCAAAGCGATCAAGTAGGTCTTTGCCAATTAGAAGTGGGTAAGTGTTCATTTGTGAGATGTACACGAGGTGCACCAGACTCATAGGACCAATTGGTAGGTGAATGGGAGCTACCTGTTTGAGCCGGATGTCGTTCTGGCTGTAGGATTGCACATTCAACTCACACGTTTGAGATGTAAAAGTTCGATCTTGTCTCATAGCTTTAGCTCTGAGTTTTTCAAAAAGTTCAGCTGATATCAAAGTGAGGTCTGCACCGGTGTCTACCAGGGCTTCAAGTCTCACGTCATTTTCCAAAGTGATGGATAGATAGGGTTTCCGTGCCACCCCCTTTTCGATCAGGTTCCCCAGGAGTTTTGGCGTCGGGGCTGGTGTGGTGATCGATGGGCGGCTAGGGCCGGTCTCGTGTTGTTCGCTGCGGAGGCAGATAGACAAAGCAGCATTTCCTGGGTCTTTGTGATGTTGGACCCAGTTGTGGGAAACTGTGCTGTCATGCTCAGGCTGTGCAGCTGTCAGCTGGGGCGGCTGGGTGATGCTGTCACTTTGTGGTGTGACAGTTAGCTCTGTGGTCTGATGCTGACGAGCAGTGTTCTGGGTGCCTGTTTCAGGTCTTACGCTTAGACATAGGACGTCTGGGTCGTGTCTCTTGTGAGATCTCATGTGTAGAAGCTCTTTCAGCACCTTCAGGATCTCTGCCGTCTCTGACGTGGCTGCACTGTCTTTATCTGATGTGTGCTCAGACTTGTGCTTACCAGTGGTATGTTGAGAGGGGTACCGCTCCGGGCTGTCTGGGCTTGAGTCTCTTGGTGATGGGGGTTGGCTATTTCTGGGTCGCTGGCCGGCTTCCCAGAATCTTTCAGAGCGCTCGTTCTGGTGCCTTGGACGAGCACCATCACGGTTGTGCTGCCCTCTGCTGGCCTGGAACGGTCTTGACTCTCTGCAAAAAGGGCTGTGGTGTTGTGGGGCGCCCTCTAGAGGCATCTCTGAGTAGTGCTCAGAGACAGAGTAGATCGTGTTGTCTTTCAAAGTCTTTTCGGACACAGTCTTTTGCTTAATGTGAGCTTTGTGGGCCAAGTCTCGTAGCTGTTGGGTAGACATGCTATGGGGACAGGCCAGGATGCCTAAGTGATGACTCACTGTGGGATGCAGATTTCGAAGGAACAGAGTTCTGAAATTGACATCCTCTTCCATACCTGGCTGGTTCCGTGCTCCGAAGTAGGCTTGTCGGAGTCGGCTGTAGTAGGTCTGTGGGGTTTCAAGTCGGGCCTGCTTGAGGTCCATGGTGGTGAATAACCCTTGGTCTGATTCTGGATCAGAGAATTCACGGATCAAAACTTGTTGCAGCTGCTGGTAGTCCGTTTTGATAGTCTCTGGTTGTCGGTCAAGGAAGCTGCGCACCTCACGACTGGAAGTAATTCTTAGCAGGTACAATCTGTTCCATGCGGTCGCGTTGGCAACAGTTTGTAAGTGAAAGTCAATGTCTGGCAGGTATGCGTGCACGTTGTGGCCTCCTGCAGGGTTCGAAGTGAATGTCGGGATGTTTATGGCCAGTTTGTCAAGTTCTTTGGGAGCCATGCCGTGGTTAGTGGCAGGGGTTCTTTGGAAAGGCTCTCCCCCTCGCTGCTGGCGGAGGTTCTCGTAGGCTGGCTGGTGATGTCTTGAAGGTCTTTCAGTTCTGGGTTGTTGGCTGAAAGGTGCGGACCGGCTGGTCAGGGGAAACTTTGTGGTGTGTGTTTCCCCTTCCCGGTCACTCTGCAGTCTATATGAGTGTTTCAGCTCTCTGTGAACAATGTCAAGTTCGTCTTTGAGATCGTGTCTCTGCTGAACAAGCTCGTGGATTTTAGCCTGGGCCGCTTGCAAGTGTTTTTCGCAGGCCTTGGCTTTAGTGTCTCTGTCTTTTAGTTCAGTCTCTGCTCTTGCAAGGAGAGCTTCACCTTTTCGAAGTTTCTTGTTGAGTTCCTCTCTGGTTTCTTTCTCTGACTGCTCTCTTCGGTCTGTGTCTAGATGAAGAATAGACAGGGCAGTTTGAAGTCTTTCCACTTCCTTTTGTAGCTCTTGGTCTGTTTCGTCCTCTTTCTCGCGCTGGTCCTGGGTCTCGAGGAGTAGCTGATTTAGATGGTTCTGAGTCTGGGCCTGGTTCCTCCAGGCCTCCTCAGCTTGAAGCTTTAGTTCTGCGGTTTCATGCTCCAGGCCGTGGTTGCTCCTTTTGCTGAGCCGTGCCTGGGCGACGAGGGTATGAGCGAGATGCCCAATGATTTTGGCCCAGTCTTTGTAGTTGTAGCTCTGGATCGGATCTTGGGCCCTCAGCTTGTCCACATCGGCGTCCAGCTGCTCTTGGCTCAGGGGCTCTGAGTCACTGACATACTTGGGCAGGAAGGTGGTTGTCATGGCTCTCAGCCATGTCTGGAGGTTGTCCCAGTAGACTGCGGGACTGGAAGACCGGAACATACTGGCTCACTGTGGGCGAGAGGAACACAGCACACACAAAGAGACCAATGCAAGTTCGTTTACGAGTTATAATACTAATACGGGCTATGCCGTCTATTAAAATTTAGGCTAAGTGATGCAGACAGTTTGACCGTTAGATGGGGACAATTTGCGTAGGTCAATGCGGGGCCTAAATAAAGATTTTGACAGGGCAGTAGCCTAGTGGGTCATCTGTTGTGGCTAACGGCTTGATGGTCAATCTGGTATTTAGCTTTCCTTGATGTCTCTCGTAGGTTCTGTCTCTAGGTGAACTGAAAGGAACAGATCACAACAGAACAGGAAAAAAATAGCAAGATGGAAAAGATTGAAGTAAAATGAAACAATAAAAATTAATAGGTCTGTAATGAAATGGAGTAAATAATAACAATAAGGAGGCCTGAGCCTGCTATGTGTGAGAGAAGGGGAAGGGCCAAACACTTAAATGACCGGGGGAATATCTAATATTCTGTGGCCTATACTAAGTGGATGGGTTTTACCTTATGTTAGCTTGCCTGGGGTGAATTGACGACCTCTCTGGTCGGAGCCAGTGTCGAGGTCAATCTTTCCGTCGTCCCCAAACACTCAACCGCAGTGTCCCCGGGCCCCTCTGTTCATCTCTACCAAGGTGCGCCCTCTCAAACAACTTGACTTTATACACAACCGGCAAGGCCAAGGTGTCAACTTGCCAGACGGCACAGCAAAGTGGATTTTGCCCAGAACCCTCAAAAAGAGTTGCCCCTCTTCGGGCCTTGGTTTGAGTAATTATTCCAAAATTGCCTTGTGTGTCGACTAGTGTGGTTGACTTCCCTTTGGAGTGCCAAATTGCTGAGTATTATTGCGTGCCGCACCAATGGAAAGAGACAGAAAAGGTCTGAGACTCACGCACGGCAGGCGTCGGTAACACCGGTCATACGACCCCACTCGCTGGAAACCAACCAGGGCTGACTGTCAAATCACCACAGCATAAGAGAGTGTTCTACCTATAAATACAAAACAGGATGAAGAACAAGTGAAACTTAAAGTGAATTAAGGCTTTCTTTGTCTAAACCAAATTGAGTACTTATGTAGAAAATAAAAAGCAAAGGCTTTACTAAATTAAATAATGGTAAAAACAAAAGGGAATTATGACAATGTTAATTATCAGAATCACCTAATCCCCAAAAGAAGAGATATCAATAAGTAAAGCAGGATGACACAGGAGGAGGCAAGCTGCAGTAGCGGGTTTGTGCCACAAGGGGGCGTACTTCCTCTCAGTGGTCAACCTGGTTGAAAAGACAACTTAATTTAAATTGCAATTCAAACTGGTTTAAATTCAATTTAAATAAGCGTATAAAGAGATGTTGAGTAACATCTAAGCTAGGAAGAATACAGTTGTGATGAAGTATCAATACGAAGAATAAAAAAAAATATTGAACTAAGAAACTTCATTCAAATTTAAATTCGAAATTTGTTTGTTTCAAACCAAATTTGAATAAGTGTAAGAAAAGTTAAAGATCAGAATTATATCTGATGATAATCACGATTACTGTAAGGTATCAGTGATAAATAAAATAAAGCCAACGAAAAACTAGGAACATACCACTTCAAAACAGAATGAAAGGAGGAAAGAAATGATAAACCCATTTATCAGGGGCTGCCACAAAGGGCGCGTTCCCTCTAAGTGGGTATCAGTGACTGAGTAGAGACTTAACATTAAATTTAAATTCAAATCTTGTTTGAATCAAATTCAAAATAAGTGTAAACAGTCAGAGGCAGGAGAATTGTCTAACGTCAATCACATTAGCACAAGCAAAGCTTTAAATACGAATATGTATTGAAGGTTAGACCGCAAAGTTCATAATCACAGGGAAAATGAAAGAAACAGAATTTTCAGAAAAGATTGACCTGTTCTGTGAACGTCCACACGATGGCGTAATTTCGCTCACGCAGAATGAACTCAGGGGGCGGTGCGTAATTCGAGAACTGTCAAGCACTTAAAGGCTGCCCTCTAGTATTTGTCAGCGGAATAACAACCCAGCCTACTTCAAATGTGACTCAAATCTGAATGCGTGCAGACGCTTCGATTTTCTGCAACAATCACACAATATAAGATTTAAATCTCGGCAGATTTTCGGTGCTATTTTCACAAAAACGTGTGGCAGGCTTTCTTCGCTGCGCGTAAATTGTGGGCAACAGGAATTATTCATCTGTTGTTCGACTCCGATAAACATTTATCAAATAGCATTATGATAAGAATGCCTTAGGTTTCACAATTGGTTAGCTAAGCCAATTTTAACCCGGCGTTATCGTCAGTTTAACGATTATAATATTAGATCAGGCCTTTTAACTGTAGATGGAGAACATCGTCCATCCAGTTGTATTCGCGTGCTGGAGAACATTTCTTCGTTCTACCAAGCAGATTTGATCATATTAAAAATGTATTGCAAAAGAGATTTTCATCGTTTTTGCAGGAACAAATTAAGTTTATGTTTTGCAGTTTACTTTAGCGATTAACAGTGACCAAAATGTTTAGACATATTTAGGGCTGTTAATCCTGAAAACTGAAATTGGCTTTGTGCCCTTGCGGTCAGTTCAGTCCGGGAGCCCGCGTTGCGACTCACGGTTTGAAGCGCGCGTACAATATTAATAACAATATACACATAGATTTAAACTGAATTGCTCATAAACAAGTTTAAAATGTGCTAAGCATTTTCTCCACCAAACTCTAGGGAAACCTGGGTCAGATTTTGGGGATATGTATTCAAAAATTAGTAATTGTTCAATTAATAATTATTCATATGGGTGGACCCAGATAATCATACATGTTAAATCTCCCAAAAAGGGATAATGTTTTTCCTGCATCTGTATTCATATGTGTACATAGAAAATTAATCACAAGGGATTATAAATAATGGCATCTGTAGACTATATTTTACAGACAGGTTATTATCAGCTCAATTGTATATCAATACTTAATCACAACAGATTATAATTAAATATTTAATTGATCAATTATGTCTATCACAGATCTATCGTCAGGATAATCTTAAAGAGACTAACTTAGAATCAAATCATCTGTTTGTTCAGCAAACCTGATCATTCAATCTAATCAAACCTCACCAAAATTATCCTACTTATAGACTTTCAAGAGAAGTTATCCCTCTGGCCACAAGGGACAACCTTCCTGGTCTATAACGATACTGTTTAAGTATCAATAAATGTTGTTGTAAAGCACGTAGCTTTGGATCTTTATACATTAAAAGGACTTGAATGAGCAAAGACAGAATCAATAAATGAATAATGAATTTAATAAAGGAAAATACGTATACAGGTACTAACGTTTCAATAAATGCATTTACAAACACAATAATGGCAACGGCACAATGAAAAAGAAAGTATCAATAAAGAGAGAGAATGAGAGAGAGAGAGAGAGAGAGAGAGAGAGAATCTGGAAGGATCAGTGGCAAATTACAGACCTTAAAACCTTTGAGGGACAACACATCTTAATGCTCTTAAAGCCCGGTATGAATATGTGCGCTGGATCGTTGTGTGGCTGCTTCGAAGGCATGTGGATGTGTCCCGTGGAAGAGTCACGTGGTCTGCGGATGGGTCCGGAGCGCGCACTTTCGAACGAAGGCTTAAAGGTCTCGGACGTAAAATTACCAAAGAAACGATTCAGGCAATGAACAAAGTAGAAAGGAAAAGTAAAACTTAAACAAAAGAAAAGATCCCCGGAGGGGGATCGCGCGGAGTTACTGTCATGGAACACGTACAAAAATGGGAAGAGAACTCAAGTGCAAAAACAAGGAGATTTAATAACAAAAACAGTCCAAACACCAATCAAAAAACCCACGAGGGGGAAAGCATAATAAATGAACATGAAACCAACACTGACTCTGAACATAAGAACATCAACAAGGAACTGGGAAGACGTATGAAAACGAACCGACAAAGACAGCATTCAAGAGGAGACTTAAAAAGGGAACAAATCAAGAGGGGACAGGTGGAACAACTCAAACACTAATCAGGTAATGAGGGGGAGGGATCAACAATCACAACAGCACATGGCACAACATAACAAACACCCATGTGCAACACAAGACAGGACAGGCATGTGACATAACCCCCTCCCTACGGAGCAGCTACCAGACGCTCCATCAGGATAGGGCAACAGGGAGGAAACATCAGGGCGGAACAGAAGGGACTGATCGGAGGGACTGAAGAGAGACCAGGGCAGGACGGGAGGGACAGAGACATCGGGCGGCCAGGGCGAAATAGAGAGTACATAGGGCGGTGAGGGAGAAACGCAGAGTCCATCGGCCGGCCGAGGGAGAAACGCAGAGTCCATCGGCCGGCCGAGGGAGAAACGCAGAGTCCATCGGCCGGCCAAGGCGAAGCACATAGTCCATCGGGCGGCCAGGGCGGCGAAGAGCCCTCGGGCGGCCAGGGCGGCGAAGAGCCCTCGGGCGGCCAGGGCGGCGAAGAGCCCTCGGGCGGCCAGGGCGGCGAAGAGCCCTCGGGCGGCCAGGGCGGCGAAGAGCCCTCGGGCGGCCAGGGCGGCGAAGAGCCCTCGGGCGGCCAGGGCGGCGAAGAGCCCTCGGGCGGCGAAGAGACACCGGCTCGGGAACAGAGACACCGGCTCGGGAACAGAGACACCGGCTCGGGAACAGAGACACCGGCTCGGGAACAGAGACACCGGCTCGGGAACAGAGACACCGGCTCGGGAACAGAGACACCGGCTCGGGAACAGAGACACCGGCTCGGGAACAGAGACACCGGCTCGGGAACAGAGACACCGGCTCGGGAACAGAGGCACCGGCTCGGGAACAGAGACACCGGCTCGGGAACAGAGACACCGGCTCGGGAACAGAGACACCGGCTCGGGAACAGAGACACCGGCTCGGGAACAGACACTAGAACTGAAATAGTCACAAGGACAGACATAAACACAGACACAAACACTGGGTCCGGAACCGACATGAGCTCCAGCTCTGGAACAGGCACTGGCAGACGCTCCAGATAGTCCGTCACAACTTTGGCATCCACGCCAAAGGGGATCTCTGGCTCTGTCTCAGACTGGACAGACGGGACGCGAGCGGTCTCTCGCTGGGCAGACGGGACGCGAGCGGTCTCTCGCTGGGCAGACGGGACGCGAGCAAAAATGGGAAGAGAACTCAAGTGCAAAAACAAGGAGGATTTAATAACAAAAACAGTCCAAACACCAATCAAAAAACCCACGAGGGGGAAAACATAATAAATGAGGGGGAAAACATAATAAATGAACATGAAACCAACACTGACTCTGAACATAAGAACATCAACAAGTAACTGGGAAGACGTATGACAACGAACCGACAACGACTGCATACAAGAGGAGACTTAAAAAGGGAACAAATCAAGAGGGGACAGGTGGAACAACTCAAACACTAATCAGGTAACGAGGGGGAGGGATCAACAATCACAACAGCACATGGCACAACATAATAAACACCCATGTGCAACACAAGACAGGACAGGCATGTGACAGTTACATGGTGATGCGAGTAAGAGGAGGAGGAGAGCGAGAAGAGAGAGAGAGAGATCCGTGAGGATCACAGTTTTGCAAAATTCACCAGGACAAAACCCTCTGAGAGACCACAAGAAATTAACATCACCCTAAACGGGGGTAAACGAATCTTAATGCTATGAAAGCTTAATAAGCGAAATACTTGCATATAGCTCTTTTTGTGTGACTGATATGAAGAAAGCGTGTGTCTCGATCCTGGGAGCGTCACGTGTTCACTCGTTCTTGCAGAGCGAGCCAAGCGCGGCGATTTTGAATGTCCGTTTGAGGTGAAGTTGCCGGTTGAGGATTCAGGCTAAGTTCATTTCACTCGTCGGTGTAAATGAACAAAGGAGAATTCGAAAATAGAAAATAAAAGACTTAAAGAAACAAAAGAAAAGATCCCCTGAGGGGGAATCGCGGATCCGTTACATGATGCTAGGAGGAAGAGAGAGGGTAAGAGCGTGAGAGATTGGAGGTTCAGTTCTCTTAAAGGAACTGAAATCCACTCCTCTCTGGAGCGAACTGGCCAATGACATGCACCAAAGCTTTTGGCGGCAGAATTCCCTTTGTCTTGTCGGAGCTCGATTTATGACAGTGTCAGAATTGGTCCTTCCTATCCCAAAAAGCTGGTGCACATAAAATCATATACATTACTGTAATCTTCTGTATCTGACCAAATCAATTGGACCGAGAGAATTAAAACGGTACCAAACAAAATATGTACACGTAATAGGAATACAAAGATACATCTTTCTGCATAATTACACATACTTATGTTTCATTTAATACTAGGATAAAATCACAGATATCCCACTATGACGTGGGTAAGCAGGTCCACTTAAAAACATCTCAACTATATCTCGGTAAAGTCTTTATATGAGGAGTTTAATGAAAGATTCACGTGTGTGTGTGTGTGTGTGTGTGTGTGTGTGTGTGTGTGTGTGTGTTGGTATGTCTTCACCCTGAGTTCTCCCTTGCCGGAAGGGGGGTAGTTGGGTGATAAACATCTCTGTGAAGCTCGTGTCTAGTTGTCTTTTAAACCTCTGGGTGCCATAAAACTTGTCACCAAAATCATCTATGGTAGACTTGCTGGAGCCTAGTCTAATTTACCTCCATGAGTCCAAAGTTTAAAAGCTTTTTCAAATGTTTTGGACTGCATGAGTCAATCTGACATCGTCCAGATACCTTACATATTCCATCTAAAGTAATGAAACCTGTTTTGTGCCTGTATATAGGCCTACTGATAATATACTGCATGGAAGGTGCACACAGTGTCATACGTTCACAAAACACCATCATAACAAACATGGCACTAAAATAATGAATAAATATTATTTAAAACAAATAAGATGTAACATAAACCTCTAATATACTCAATTAATAACTAAATCTAACAAGAAACGTTTATATTAAAAAAATACCGTCAAATATAAATTGTCATGCAGGCAATTTTATAAATGTCAGTTTATGATTTTTTTTCTTTTCTTTTTTTTACTGTAGATTATGATTACTTTCCAAATCTGTACGTTTAACAGTTTTGTAATATGTCTGTTAGATCTACGTGCCCTTAACCAATTTTAACCAAGTTAATATTACAAACAAATTAAGTGATTTAAACAGGAAACATGGGACCATTTTCATGTGCTCATTATGTAAATCTGGTGAAAATAGGAATGACAGACATTATTATTTAGCACCTCTCACTGCACCTTTCACTGCTTCTGCACCTCTCACTGCATCTCTCACTGCTACTGCACCTCTCACTGCATCTCTCACTGCTCCTGCACCTCTCACTGCATCTCTCACTGCTCCTGCACCTCTCACTGCATCTCTCACTGCTCCTGAACCTCTCACTGCATCTCTCACTGCTCCTGCACCTCTCAATGCACCTCCCACTGCATCTCTCACTGCATCTCTCACTGCTCCTGCACCTCTCGCTGCATCTCTCACTGCTCCTGCACCTCTCACTGAATCTCTCACTGCCCCTGCACCTCTCGCTGCATCTCTGACTGCTCCTGCACCACTCACTGCATCTCTCACTGCTTCTGCACCTCTCACTGCATCTCTCACTGCACCTGCACTTCTCACTGCACCTCTCACTGCATCTCTCACTGCATCTCTCACTGCTCCTGCATCTCTCACTGCATCTCTCACTGCACATCTCATTGCACGTCTCACTGCATCTCTCACTGCATCTCTCACTGCTCCTGTACCTCTCACTGCACCTCCCACTGCATCTCTCACTGCTCCTGCACCTCTCACTGCACCTCTCAGTGCATCTCTCACTGCTCCTGCACCTCTCACTGCATCTCTCACTGCTCCTGTACCTCTCACTGCACCTCTCACTGCATCTCTCACTGCTCCTGCACCTCTCACTGCATCTGTCACTGCTCCTGCACCACTCCCTGCACCTCTCATTGCATCTCTCACTGCTCCTGGACCTCTCACTGCATCTCTCAATGCTCCTGCACCTCTCACTGCACCTCCCACTGTATCTCTCACCGCATCTCTCACCGCATCTCTCACTGCTACTGCACCTCTCACTGCTCCTGCACCTCTCACTGCATCTCTCACTGCTCCTGCACCTCTCACTGCATCTCTCACTGCATCTCTCACTGCTCCTGCACCTCTCACTGCATCTGTCACTGCTCCTGCACCTCTCCCTGCACCTCTCATCGCATCTCTCACTGCTCCTGGACCTCTCACTGCATCTCTCAATGCTCCTGCACCTCTCACTGCACCTCCCACTGCATCTCTCACCGCATCTCTCACCGCATCTCTCACTGCTACTGCACCTCTCACTGCTCCTGCACCTCTCACTGCATCTCTCACTGCATCTCTCACTGCTCCTGCACCTCTCACTGCATCTCTCACTGCTCCTGTACCTCTCAATGCACCTCTCACTGCATCTCTTACTGCTCCTGCACCTCTCACTGCATCTGTCACTGCTCCTGCACCTCTCCCTGCACCTCTCATTGCATCTCTCACTGCTCCTGGACCTCTCACTGCATCTCTCAATGCTCCTGCAACTCTCACTGCACCTCCCACTGCATCTCTCACCGCATCTCTCACTGCTCCTGCACCTCTCGCTGCATCTCTCACTGCTCCTGCATCTCTCACTGCAGCTCTCACTGCACCTCTCATTGCATATCTCACTGCTACTGCACCTCTCACTGCTCCTGCGCCTCTCGCTGCATCTCTCACTGCATCTCTCACTGCTCCTGCACCTCTCACTGCATCTCTCAATGCTACTGCACCTCTCACTGCACCTCCCACTGCATCTCTCACCGCATCTCTCACTGCTCCTGCATCTCTCAATGCTCCTGCACCTCTCACTGCATCTCTCAATGCTCCTGCACCTCTCACTGCACCTCCCACTGCATCTCTCACCGCATCTCTCACTGCTCCTGCATCTCTCAATGCTCCTGCACCTCTCACTGCACCTCCCACTGCATCTCTCACTGCTCCTGCATCTCTCACTGCTCCTGCACCTTTCACTGTATCTCTCACTGCATCTCTCACTGCTCCTGCATCTCTCACTGCACCTCTCATTGCACATCTCACTGCATCTCTCTGTGCATCTCTCAATGACCCTGTACCTCTCACTGCACCTCCCACTGCATCTCTCACTGCTCCTGTACCTCTCACTGCACCTCTCATTGCATCTCTCACTGCTACTGCACCTCTTACTGCTCCTGCACCTCTCACTGCATCTCTCACTGCTCCTGCGCCTCTCACTATACCTCTCACTGCTCCTGCACCTCTCATATCTCTCACTGCTCCTGTACCTCTCACTGCACCTCTCACTGCACCTCTCACTGCTCCTGCACCTCTCACTGCATCTCTCACTGCTCCTGCACCTCTCACTGCACCTCTCACTGCATCTCTTACTGCATCTCTCAATTCTCCCACACCTCTCACTTTATCTCTCTCTGCTCCTAAACCTCTCACCGAATCTCTCACTGCTCCTCTACCTCTCAATGCTCCTGCACATCTCACTGCACCTCTCACTGCATCTCTCACTGCTCCTGCACCTCTCACTGATCCTGCATCTCTCACTGCTCCTGCACCTCTCACTGCATCTCTCACTGCTCCTGCATCTCTCACTGCATCTCTCACTGCATCTCTCACTGCATCTCTCACTGCTCCTGCACCTCTCACTGCACCTCTCACTGCTCCTGCACCTCTCACTACTCCTGCATCTCTCACTGCTCCTGATCCTCTCGCTGCATCTCTCACTGTGCCTGCACCTCTCTCTGCATCTCTCAATGCTCCTGCACCTCTTACTGCATATCTCACTGCACCTGCACCTCTCACTGCACCTCTCACTGCATCTCTCACTGCATTTCTCACTGCTCCTGCATCTCTCACTGCATCTCTCACTGCATCACTCATTGCACATCTCACTGCATCTCTCACTGCTCCTGTTCCTCTCACTGCACCTCCCACTGCATCTCTCACTGCTCTTGCACCTCTCACTGCACCTCTCATTGCATCTCTCACTGCTACTATACCTCTCACTGCTCCTGCACCTCTCACTGCATCTCTCACTGCATCTCTCACTGCCCCTGCACCTCTCACTGCTCCTACACCTCTCACTGCATCTCTCATTGCTCCTGCACCTCTCACTGCATCTCTCACTGCTCCTGCACCTCTCACTGCACTTCTCATTGCATCTCTCACTGCTCCTGCCCCTCCCACTGCATCTCGCACTGCTTCTGCACCTCTAACTGCACCTCTCATTGCTCCTGCATCTCTCACTGCATCTCTCACTGCTCTTGCAACTCTCAATGCACCTGTCATTGCATCTTTCACTGCTAAAGCATCTCTCACTGCATATCTTACTGTTTCTGCACCTCTCACTGCTCCTGCACGTCTCAATGCACCTCTCATTGCATCTCTCACTGCTCCTGCACCTCTCACTGCATCTCTCACTGGGCCTGCACCTCTCACTGCACCTCTCAATGCATGTCTCACTAAGCCTGCACCTCTCACTGCACCTCTCACTTCTTCTGCACCTCTCAATGCATATCTAACTGCTCCTGCACCTCTCACTGCTTCTGCACCTCTCACTGCATCTCTCACTGCTCCTGCACCTCTCACTGCATCTCTCACTGCTCCTGTACCTCTCACTGCACCTCTCCCTGCACCTCTCACTGCTCCTGCACCTCTCACCGCATCTCTCACTGTACCTGCACCTCTCACTGCACCTCTCACTGCATCTCTCACTGCTCCTGCACCTCTCACTGCTCCTGCACCTCTCACTGCATCTCTCACTGGGCCTGCACCTCTCACTGCATCTCTCACTGCATCTCTCACTGGAACTGCACCTCTCACTGCATCTCTCACTGGGCCTGCACCTCTCACTGCATCTCTCACTGCTCCTGCACCTCTCACTGCACCTCTCACTGCATCTCTCACTGCTCCTGCATCTCTCACTGCTCTTGCACCTCACACTGGATCTCTCACTGGGCCTGCACCTCTCACTGCACCTGTCAATGCATGTCTCACTGAGCCTGCACCTCTCACTGCACCTCTCACTGCTTCTGCACCTCTCAATGCATATCTCACTGATCCTGCACCTCTCACTGCTTCTGCACCTCTCACTGCATCTCTCAATGCATGTCTCACTAAGCCTGCACCTCTCACTGCACCTCTCACTTCTTCTGCACCTCCCAATGCATATCTCACTGATCCTGCACCTCTCACTAATTCTGCACCTCTCACTGCATCTCTAACTGCATCTGCACCTCTCAATGCATGTCTCACTGGGCCTGCACCTTTAACTGCATCTCTCAATGCACCTCTCACTGCATCTCTCACTGGGCCTGTACCTCTCACTGCATCTCTCACTGCACCTCACACTGCATCTCTCACTGCACCTCTCACTTAATCTCTCACTGCTTCTGCACCTCTCACTGCATCTCTCACTGCTCCTGCACCTCTCACTGTATCTCTCACTGCTCCTGCACCTCTCACTGCATCTAGCACTGATCCTGCACCTCTCACTGCATCTCTCACTGCTCCTGCACCTCTCACTGCATCTCTCACTCCTCCTGGATCTCTCACTGCCCCTGCACCTCTCACTGCTCCTACACCTCCCACTGCATCTCTCACTGCTCCTGCACCTCTCACTGATCCTCCATCTCTCACTGCTCCTGCACCTCTCACTGCATCTCTCACTGCTCCTGCATCTCTCACTGCATCTCTCACTGCATCTCTCACTGCATCTCTCACTGCTCCTGCACCTCTCACTGCACCTCTCACTGCTCCTGCACCTCTCACTACTCCTGCATCTCTCACTGCTCCTGATCCTCTCTCTGCATCTCTCACTGTGCCTGCACCTCTCTCTGCATCTCTCAATGCTCCTGCACCTCTTACTGCATATCTCACTGCACCTGCACCTCTCACTGCACCTCTCACTGCATCTCTCACTGCATTTCTCACTGCTCCTGCATCTCTCACTGCATCTCTCACTGCATCTCTCATTGCACATCTCACTGCATCTCTCACTGCTCCTGTTCCTCTCACTGCACCTCCCACTGCATCTCTCACTGCTCTTGCACCTCTCACTGCACCTCTCATTGCATCTCTCACTGCTACTATACCTCTCACTGCTCCTGCACCTCTCACTGCATCTCTCACTGCATCTCTCACTGCCCCTGCACCTCTCACTGCTCCTACACCTCTCACTGCATCTCTCATTGCTCCTGCACCTCTCACTGCATCTCTCACTGCTCCTGCACCTCTCACTGCACTTCTCATTGCATCTCTCACTGCTCCTGCCCCTCCCACTGCATCTCGCACTGCTTCTGCACCTCTAACTGCACCTCTCATTGCTCCTGCATCTCTCACTGCATCTCTCACTGCTCTTGCAACTCTCAATGCACCTGTCATTGCATCTTTCACTGCTAAAGCATCTCTCACTGCATATCTTACTGTTTCTGCACCTCTCACTGCTCCTGCACGTCTCAATGCACCTCTCATTGCATCTCTCACTGCTCCTGCACCTCTCACTGCATCTCTCACTGGGCCTGCACCTCTCACTGCACCTCTCAATGCATGTCTCACTAAGCCTGCACCTCTCACTGCACCTCTCACTTCTTCTGCACCTCTCAATGCATATCTCACTGATCCTGCACCTCTCACTGCTTCTGCACCTCTCACTGCATCTCTAACTGCATCTGCACCTCTCACTGCATCTCTCACTGCTCCTGTACCTCTCACTGCACCTCTCCCTGCACCTCTCACTGCTCCTACACCTCTCACTGCATCTCTCACTGCTCCTGCACCTCTCACTGCATCTCTCACTGCTCCTGCATCTCTCACTACTCCTGCACCTCTCACTGCATCTCTCACTGGGCCTGCACCTCTCACTGCATCTCTCACTGCATCTCTCACTGGAACTGCACCTCTCACTGCATCTCTCACTGGGCCTGCACCTCTCACTGCATATCTCACTGCTCCTGCACCTCTCACTGCACCTCTCACTGCATCTCTCACTGCTCCTGCATCTCTCACTGCTCTTGCACCTCACACTGGATCTCTCACTGGGCCTGCACCTCTCACTGCACCTGTCAATGCATGTCTCACTGAGCCTGCACCTCTCACTGCACCTCTCACTGCTTCTGCACCTCTCAATGCATATCTCACTGATCCTGCACCTCTCACTGCTTCTGCACCTCTCACTGCATCTCTCAATGCATGTCTCACTAAGCCTGCACCTCTCACTGCACCTCTCACTTCTTCTGCACCTCTCAATGCATATCTCACTGATCCTGCACCTCTCACTGCTTCTGCACCTCTCACTGCATCTCTAACTGCATCTGCACCTCTCAATGCATGTCTCACTGGGCCTGCACCTTTAACTGCATCTCTCAATGCACCTCTCACTGCATCTCTCACTGGGCCTGTACCTCTCACTGCATCTCTCACTGCACCTCACACTGCATCTCTCACTGCACCTCTCACTTAATCTCTCACTGCTTCTGCACCTCTCACTGCATCTCTCACTGCTCCTGCACCTCTCACTGTATCTCTCACTGCTCCTGCACCTCTCACTGCATCTAGCACTGATCCTGCACCTCTCACTGCATCTCTCACTGCTCCTGCACCTCTCACTGCATCTCTCACTCCTCCTGGATCTCTCACTGCCCCTGCACCTCTCACTGCTCCTACACCTCTCACTGCATCTCTCACTGCTCCTGCATCTCTCACTGCTCCTGCACTTCTCACTGCATCTCTCACTGGGCCTGCACCTCTCACTGCATCTCTCACTGCATCTCTCACTGGAACTGCACCTCTCACTGCATCTCTCACTGGGCCTGCACCTCTCACTGCATCTCTAACTGCTCCTGCACCTCTCACTGCACCTCTCACTGCATCTCTCACTGCTCCTGCATCTCTTACTGCTCTTGCACCTCTCACTGGATCTCTCACTGGGCCTGCACCTCTCACTGCACCTGTCAATGCATGTCTCACTGAGCCTGCACCTCTCACTGCACCTCTCACTGCTTCTGCACCTCTCAATGCATATCTCACTGTTCCTGCACCTCTCACTGCTTCTGCACCTCTCACTGCATCTCTAACTGCTCCTGCACCTCTCAATGCATGTCTCACTGGGCCTGCACCTCTCACTGCATCTCTCACTGGGCCTGCACCTCTCACTGCATCTCTCACTGCTCCTGCACCTCTCACTGCATCTCTCACTTCTTCTGCACCTCTCAATGCATATCTCACTGCTCTTGCACCTCTCAATGCATGTCTCACTGGGCCTGCATGTCTCACCGCATCTCTCACTGCTCCTGCACCTCTCACTGCATCTCTCATTGCTCCTGCACCTCTAACTGCATCTCTCACTACACCTCTCACAGCATCTCTCACTGCTTCTGCTCCTCTCATTGCATCTCTAACTGCTCCTGCACCTCTCAATGCATGTCTCACTGGGCCTGCACCTCTCACTGCATCTCTCACTGCTCCTGCACCTCTCACTGCACCTCTCCCTGGGCCTGCACCACTCACTGCATCTGTCACTGGGCCTGCATCTCTCACTGCATCTCTCACTGCACCTCTCACTGCATCTCTCACTGCTTCTGCACCTCTCACTGCATCTCTCAATGCACCTCTCACTGCATCTCTCACTGCTCCTGCAGCTCTCACTGCAGCTCTCACTGGGTCTGCACCTCTCACTGCATCTCTCACTGCTCCTTTATCTCTCACTGCATCTCTCACTGCTCCTACACCTCACAATGCTCCTGCATCTCTAATTGCTCCTGCACCTCTCACTGCATCTCTCACTGGGCCTGCACCTCTCACTGCACCTCTCACTGCATCTCTCACTGCTCCTGCACCTCTCACTGCATCTCTCACTGCTCCTGCACCTCTCACTGCATCTTTTCCTGCTTCTGCACCTCTCACTGCATCTCTCACTAATCCTGCACCTCTCACTGCACCTCTCATTGCATCTCTCAATGCTCCTGCATCTCTCACTGCACCTCTCACTACATCTCTCACTGCTCCTGGACCTCTCACTGCATCTCTCACTGCTCCTGAAGCTCTCACTGCACCTTTCATTGCATCTTTCACTGCTACTGCACCTCTCACTGCATCTCTCACTACTCCTGTACCTTTCACTGCACCTCTCACTGCATGTCTCACTGCTCCTGCACCTCTCACTGCTCCTGCACCTCTCATTGCATCTTTCACTGCTACTGCACCTCTCATTGCATCTCTCACTGCTACTGCACCTCTCACCATCTCTCACTGCTCCTGCACCTCTCACTGCACTTCTCATTGCATCTCTCACTACTCCTGCCCCTCCCACTGCCTCTCGCACTGCTTCTGCACCTCTCATTGCTCCTGCAACTTTCACTGCATCTCTCACTGCTCCTGCAACTCTCAATGCACCTCTCATTGCATCTTTCACTGCTAAAGCATCTCTCACTGCATATCTTACTGGTTTTGCACCTCTCACTGCATCTCTCGCTGCTCCTGCACCTCTCACTGCACCTCTCATTGCATCTCTCACTGCTCCTGCACCTCTCACTGCATCTCTCACTGCTCCTGCACCTCTAACTGCATCTCTCACTGCATCTCTCACTGCTCCCGCACCTCTCACTTTATCTCTCACTGCTCTTGCACCTCTCTCTTCATCTCTCACTGCTCCTGCACCTTTACTGCACCTCTCCCTGCATCTCTCACTGGGCCTGTACCTCTCACTGCATATCTCACTGCACCTCTCACTGCATCTCACACTGCTTCTGCATTTCTCACTGCATCTCTCACTGCTCCTGCACCTCTCACTGCACCTCTCATTGCATTTCTCACTGCTCCTGCACCTCTCACTGCACCTCTCACTGCACCTCTCACTGCATCTCTTACTGCATCTCTCACTGCACCTCTCATTGCACCTCTCATTTCATCTCTCGTAGCTCCTGCACCTCTCACTGCATCTCTCACTACTCCTGCACCTCTCACTGCATCTCTCACCGGGCCTGCACCTCTCACAGCACCTCTCACTGCCTCTCTCAATGGGCCTGCACCTCTCAATGCTTCTCTCACTGGGCCTGCACCTCTCACTGCATCTCTCACTGGGCCTGCACCTCTCACAGCATCTCTCACTGCTCTTGCACCTCTAACTGCTCCTGCACCTCTCACTGCTCCTACACCTCTCACTGCATCTCTCAGTGGGCCTGCACCTCTCACTGCACCTCTCACTGCATCTCTCTTTGCATCTCTCACTGCACCTCTCACTTAATCTCTCACTGCTCCTGCACCTCTCACTGCACCTCTCATTGCATCTCTCAATGCTCCTGCATCTCTCACTGCACCTCTCACTAGATCTATCACTGCTCCTGGACCTCTCACTGCATCTCTCACTGGGTCTGCACCTCTCACTGCATCTCTCACTGCTCTTGCAACTCTAACTGCTCCTGCACCTCTCACTGCATCTCTCACTGCTCCTGCACCTCTCACTGCATCTCTCAGTGGGCCTGCACCTCTCACTTCACCTCTCACTGCATCTCTTACTGCATCTCTCACTGCACCTCTCATTGCACCTCTCATTTCATCTCTCACTGTTCCTGCACCTCTCACTGCATCTCTCACTACTCCTGCACCTCTCACTGCATCTCTCACCGGGCCTGCACCTCTCACAGCACCTCTCAATGCATCTCTCACTGGGCCTGCACCTCTCACTGCATCTCTGACTGGGCCTGCACCTCTCACTGCATCTCTCACTGCTCCTGCACCTCTAACTGCTCCTGCACCTCTCACTGCATCTCTCACTGCTCCTGCACCTCTCATTGCATCTCTCAGTGGGCCTGCACCTCTCACTACACCTCTCACTGCATCTCTCATTGCATCTCTCACTGCACCTCTCACTTAATCTCTCACTGCTCCTGCACCTCTCAATGCTCCTGGACCTCTCACTCCATCTCTCTATGCTCTTGCACCTCTCACTGCACCTTCCACTGCATCTCTCACCGCATCTCTCACCGCATCTCTCACTGCTCCTGCACCTCTCGCTGCATCTCTCACTGCATCTCTCACTGCTCCTGCACCTCTCGCTGCATCTCTCACTGCTCCTGCACCTCTCACTGCATCTCTCACTGCTCCTGCACCTCTCACTGCATCTCTCCCTGTACCGGCACCTCTCACTGCATCTCTCACTGCTCCTGCATCTCTCACTGCACCTCTCATTGCACATCTCACTGCATCTCTCACTGCATCTCTCACTGACCCTGTACCTCTCACTGCACCTCCCACTGCATCTTTCACTGCTCCTGCACCTCTCACTGCACCTCTCATTGCATCTCTCACTGCTACTGCACCTCTCATATACATTGCTCTCGCACCTCTCACGGCACCTTTATTGCATCTTTCAATGCCTACTGCAAACTCTCACTGAATCTTCATGCTCCTGTACCTTTCACTTGCACTCTCACTGCATCTATCACTGCTCCTTCACTCTCACTGCTCCTGCACCTCTCACTGCACTCTCATTGCATCCTCGCACTGCTACTGCACCTCTCATTGCTCCTCTCTGATACGCACCTCTCACTGCATCTATCACTGACTCCTGCACCTCTCACTGCACTTCTCATTGCATCTCTCACTGCTCCATGCCCCTCCACTGCATTCTCTCACTGTTCTGCACCCTCTAACTGCACCTCTCATTGCTCTCGCACCTTCTCACGCCACCTTTCATTGCATCTTATCATTGACTACTGCCACCTCTTCACTGAATCTCTCACTGCTCCTGTACCTTTCACTGCACCTCTCACTGCATCTCTCACTGTCCTTCACTTTCTCATGCTCCTGCACCTCTCACTGCACTCTCATTGCATCTATCACGGCTACGGCACCTCTCATTGCATCTCTCACTGCTACTGCGGCCTCTCACTGCATCTCTCACTGCTCCTGCACCTCTCACTGCACTTATTCATTGAATCTCTACACTGACTCCTGCCCCTCCCACTGCATCTCTCTCTGCTTCTGAACTCTAAACTGCACCTTCACTGCTCCTGCACCTCTCAATGCACCTGTCATTGCACATCTTTCATGCTAAAGCTTCTCTCACTGCATATCTTACTGCTTTGCCACCTCTCACTGAATCTCTCACTTCTCTTGCACCTCTCATTGCATCTCTCATGCTCCCTTACTCATCTCACTGCATCTCCACTGCTCCTGCAATCTCACTGCATTCTTTCACTGCTCCTGCACTCTCACTGCATCTCTAAACCTGCATCATCTCACTGCTCCCGACCCTTCACTTTATCTCTCACTGCTCTTGCACCTCTCACTTCATGCTTCACTGCTCCTGCACTCTTCACTGCACCTCTCACTGCATTCTCATCACTGGGCCTGCACCTCTCACTCCATCTCTCACTGCACCTCTCCACATGCATCCTCTCACTGCTTCTGCACCTCTCACTCGCATCTCTCACTGCTCCTGACCTCTCACTGCACCTCTCATTGCTCTTCATGCTCTGCACCTCTCACTGAATCTTTTACTGCATCTCTCCAATGCACCTCTCATTGCAAATCTCATTGATCTCTCAAAGCCAACTGCACCTATCACGCACCTCTCACTGCATCTCTCACTACTCTGCACCCACCTCTCATGCAATATATCACCGGGCTGCACCTCTCACAGCCTCTTCACTGCATCTCTCACTGGGCCTGCACCTCCCACTGAACTCTCACTGCATCTCTCACTGGGCCTGCACCTCTCACTGCATCTCTCCATGGGCCTTGCACCTCTCACTGCATCTCTCACTGCTCCATGCACCTCTCACTGTCTCCTGCACCTCTCACTGCACCTCTCACTGCATCTCTCATTGCTTCTCTCCACTGCACTCTCACTTAATCTCTCACTGCTTATGACACTCTTACTGCATCTCTCACTGCTCCTGCACCCCCTCCCCCCCCCCTTCCCACCCCCACTGCACCTGTCTCATTGCTCCTGCATCTCTCACTCGCACCCTCTCACTGGCATCCTACTGCCACCCTCAATGCAATCTCTCACTGCACCTTCTCACCTCATCTCTCCTGCTCTGCCCTACACTGCATCTTCAATGGCCTGCACCTCTCACTGCATTCTCTCACCTGGGGATTGTTACCTCTCCTGCATCTCTCACTGCATCCTCTCACTGCTCCTGCTACTCTCACTGCATCTCTCACTGCTCCTGCACCCTCTCACTTGCACCTTCACTGCATCTCTCACTTGCTCATGCAACATCTTCAATACACCTCTCACTGGGCCTGCCACCTCTCACTGCATCTCTCACTGCTTCTGCAACTCTCGCTGCATCTCTCACTGGCCTTCACCTCTCCTGCACCTCTCACTTTATCTCTCCAGCCTCCTGTACCTCTCACTGCATCTCTCACTGCTCCTGCACCTTCACTTTATCTCTAAACTGCTCCTGTACCTCTCAATGTATCTCTTACTGCACTCTCAAGGAATCTCTCAATGCACTCTCACTCTGCATCTCTCATTGGGCCTGCACCTCTCACTGCCTCTCTCACTGCTCCTGCACCTCACACTGGCATCTCTCACTGCACCTATCACTTAATCTCTCAATGCTTCTGCACCTCTCACTGCATATACTCCCCTGCCTCCCTGCCCCTCTCCACTGTATTCTCACTGCTCCTGCACCTCTCACTGCTTCTAGCAATGATCCTTGCCACCTCTCACTGCATCTCTCACTGCTCCTGCACCTATCACTGCATTCTCACGCTCCTGCATTTCTCTCACTGCATCTTCACTGCCCTGAATCTACTCACTGCTCCTGCACCTCCCCCCTCATGCACCTCTTCTGGGCCTGCACACTCACTGCATCTGTCACTGGGCCTGCATCTCTCACTAGCATCTCTCACTGCACCTCTCACTTGCATCTCTCACTGCTCTGCACCTCTCATGCATCTCTAACTGCTCCTGAACTCTCACTGTACCTCTCATTGTATCTCTCACTGCTCCTGCACCTCTCACTGATCTCTCAATGCAACTCTCATGAATCTCTCACTGCTCCTGCAGCTCTCACTGCAGCCTCTCACTGGGCCTGCACTCTCACTGCATCTCTCACTGCTCCTTTATCTCTCACTGCGCCATATCTCTCAATGCTCCTACACCTCACAATGCCCTGGCATCTCTCATTGCTCCCTGCACCTCTCACTGCATCTCCTCTGGGCCTGCACCCTTTCTCACTGCACCTTCTCACTGCATTCTCTCACTGCTCCGCAACTTCACTGCATATCTCACTGCTTCGGCACCTCTAAACTGCACTCTCATTTGCTCTCGCACTCTCACCGCACCTTTCATTGCATCTTTCAGGATACTGCACCTCTACTGAATATCTCCACTGCTCCTGTACCTTTCACTGCACCTCTCCACTGCATCTCTCACTGCTCTTCACTCTCATGCTCTGCACCTCTCACTGCACCTCTCATTGCATCTCTCACGCGCTAATGCACCTATTCATTGCATCTCTCACTGCTACTGCGCACTCTCACTGCATCTATCACTGCTTCCTGCACCTCTCACTGCTCTTCTCATCTGCATCTCTCACTGATCTGCCCCTCCCACTGCATCTCTCACTGCTTTCTGCACCATCTAACTGCACTCTCACTGCTCCTGCACTCTCAATGCACCTGTCATTTGAATCTTTCATTGTTAAAGCATCTCTCACGCATTTCTTAACTATCTGCACCTCTCACTGACATCTCTCACTTCCTCTTGCACTCTCATTGCATCTCTTCAATGCTCCTTACCTCTCACTTGCATTCTCACGGCTCCTGCCACTCTCACTGCATCTTTCACTGCTCCTGCACTCTCACTGCATCTCTAACTGTATCTCTCACTGCTCCCGCACCTCTCACTTTTCTCTCAATGCTCTGCACCTTCACTTCATCTCTCAACTGCTCCTGCCACCTTCTCACCTGCCACCTCTCACTGTACATCTCTACTGGGCCTCGCACCCCTCACACTCCATCTCTCACTGCACCTCTCAATGCATCTCTTTACACTGCTTCTGCACCTCTCACTGCATACTCTCATGCTCCTGCACATCCTCACTGCACCTCTCATTGCATCTCTCATAGCTCCTGCACCTCGCACTGCATCTTTTACTGCATCTCTCATTGCAAATATCTTTGCATCTCTCTACTGCTCCTGCACCCTCTCACGCACCTATCACGTGCATCTCTCCACTACTCCTGCACCTTCTTCACTGCATCTCTCACCGGGCCTGCACCTTCACAGCACCTCTCACTGACATCTCTCACTGGGCCGTGCACCTTCCCACTGCACCCTCTCCATGCATCTCTCATGGGCCTGCACCTCTCACTGCCATTCTCACCTGGGCCTGCACCCTCTCACTGCATCTATCATGCTCCTGCACCTCTCACTGCTCCTGCACCTCTCACTTGCACCCTATCACTGCATCTCTCATTGTTCTCTCACTGCAACTCTCACTTTAATTATCACTGCTTCTGCACACTCACTGCATCTCTCACTGCTCCTGCCACCTCTCACTGCACCTTCTCATTGGCTCCTGCATCTCTCACTGAACATCCTCCACTTGGCCAATCCTTCACTGACACCCCTCAATGCATCTCTCATTGCACCTCTCACCTCATCTCTCCCTGCTCAGCCCCTCTCACAGCAATCCTCTCAATGGCTGCACCTCTCACTGCAATCTCTCACTGGGGATGTACCTCTCACTGATCCTCTCACTGCATCTCTCATGCTCTTTTTCCTCTCACTGATTCTCAATGCTCCTGCACCTCTCACTGCACCTCACTGCCATCTCTCACTGCTCCTGCACTCTCAAAACAACCTATCTCTGGGCCTACCCACTCTCACTGCATCTCTCACTGATTCTGCACCTCACGCTGACATCTCTCACTGGGGCTGCACCTTCTCCCTGCACTCTCACTTTATCTCTCACTGCTCCTGCACCTCTCACTGCATCATTCACTGATCACTGCACCCTCTCACTTTATCTTTCACTGTCCTGTACCTCTCCTGTATCTCTACTGCACCTTCAAGGCATCTCTCATTGCACCTCTCACTGCATCTCTCATTGGGCCTGCTGCACCACTCACTGCATCTCTCATGCTCCTGCACCTCACACTGCATCTCTCACTGCAGTCTCACTTAATCTCTCATGCTTCGCCACCTCTCACTGCATCTCTCACTGACTCCTGCACCTCTCACTGTATCTCTCACTGCTCCTGCACCTCTCACTGCATCTAGCACTGATCCTGCACCTCTCACTGACATCTCTCAATGCTCCTTGCACCTCTCACTGCATGTCTCACTGCTCCTGCATCTCTCACTGCATCTTCTCATTGCCCCTTGTGCAATCTCTCCTGTCCTGCCCCCTTCGCACTGCACTCTCTTCCTGGGCCTGACACCACCTCACTGCAATCTGTCACTGGGCCTGCATCTCTCATGCATCTCTCACTGCACCTCTCACTGCTTCTCGCACTGATTCTGCACTCTCACTGCATCTCTACTGTCCTGACTTCTCACTGTAAACTTCATTGTATCTCTCACTGCTCCTGCACTCTCACTGCATATCTCAATGCACCTCTCACTGCATCTCTCACTGCTCCTGCAGCTCTCACTGCTGGCTCTCACTGGGCTGGCACCCTCTCATGCATCTCTCACTGCTCCTTTATCTCTCACTGCACTTCTCTCACTGCTCCTACCACCTCAACAATGCTCCTGCATCTCTCATTGCTCCTGCACCTCTACTGCATCTCTCACTGGGCCTGCCCTCTCACTGCACCTCTCACTGCATCCTCTCACATGCTCCTGCACCTCTCACTGCATCTCTCACTGCTCCTGCACCTCTCACTGCATCTTTTCTGCTTCTGCACCTACTCACTGCATCTCTCCACTGCTCCTTGCTCTCTCCTGCACCTTCTCATGCATCTCTCAATGCTACTGATCTTCACTGCACTCACATACATTCTCACTGCTCTGGACCTCTCACTGCATTTCACTGCCTCCTGAAGCTATCACTGGCACCCTTTAATTGCATCTTTCACTGCTACTGCACCTCTCACTGCATCTCCACTACTCCTGTACCTTTCACTGCCAACTACTCATGCATGTCTACCACTGCTTCTGCCACCTCTCATTGCATCTTTCACTGCTATGCACTCTAATTGCATCTCTCACTGCTAATGCACCTCTCTCCATCTCTCACTGCTCTGCACCTCTCACGCCACTTTCACTGCATCTCACACTGCTCCTGATCTCTCACTGCATCTCTCACACTGCCCCTGCATCTCTCAATGCTCTGCACCTCTCACTGCACCTCTTCTGGGCCTGCACCACTCACTGCATCTGTCACGGGCCTGCATCTCTCACTGCATCTGTCTCATGCACCTCATCACGCATCTCCCACTATCCTGCACCTCTCACTGGCATCTCTCACCGGGCCTGCCCTCTCACAGCACCTCTCACTGCCTCTCTCAATGGGCCTGCACCTCCCACTGCACACCTCTCATTTGATTCTCTTCAATGCTCCTGCATCTCTCACTGCTCCTCTCACTACATCTCTCATGCTCCTGGACCTCTCACTGCATCTCTAACTGGGCTGCACTCTCACGCATCTTCACGGCTCTTGCAACTCTACTGTCCTGCACATCTCACTAGCATCTCTCACTGTCCTGCACCTCGCACTGCATCTCTCAGTGGGCCTGACCATCTCACTTCACCTCTACTGCTCTTTTACTGCATCTCTCATGCACCTCTCATTGCACCTCTCATTCATAACTCACTGTTCCTGCACCTCTCACTGCATCTATCACTCTCATGCACCTATCACTGCATCTCTCACGGGCCTGCACCTCTCACAGCACCTCCTCTCTGATATTCTCAATGGGCATGCACCTCCCACTGCACCTTCACTGACATCTCCACTGGGCCTGCACTCTCACTGCATATCTCACTGGGCCTTGCGACCTCTCACTGCATCTACTCCATGCTCCTGTTCACCTATAACTGATACTGCACACCTCTCACTGCATTCTTTCTCACTGATCCTGCACCTATCACTGCATCTATCAGGGGCCTGCACTCGCACTACACCTCTCATGCATCTCTCATTGCATCTCTCAGCACCTATCACTTCTTAATCGCTCACTGCTCCTGCACCTCTCAATGCTCCTGTAGACCTTCACTCCATCTCTCTATGCTCTTGCACCCTCTCACTGACCTTCCATGCATCTCTCACCGCATCTCTCACGCATCCTCTCACTGCTCCTGCACCTCTCGCTGCATCTCTTCAATGCATCGCTCACTGCTCCTGCACCTCTCGCTGCATCTCTCACTGCTCCTGCACCTTCTCACTGCATCTCTCACGCGCCTGCCAACCTCTACTGCATCTCTCCCGATACCGGGCACCTCTTCACTGCATCTCTCAATGCTCTGATCTCTCACTGCACCTCTCATTGCACATCTCACTGCATCTCTCACTGCATCTCTCACTGACCTGTACCTCTCACTGCACCTCCACTGCAATCTTTCACTGCTCCTGAACCTCTCACTGCACCTCTCATTGCATCTCTCACTGCTACTGCACCTCTCACTGCTCTGCACTTCTCACTGCCATCTCTCACTTGCCTACTGCACCTCTCTATATCTACTGCTCCTGTACTCTCACTGATCTCTCCACAGCTCCTGCACTCTCACTGAATCTATCACTGGCTCATGCCACTCTTCCACTGATCCTGACACTCTCACTGCAAATCTCTCACTGCTCCTCTACTCTCACTGCTCTTGCACTCTCACTGCATCTCTCACTGCTCCTGCCAACTCTCACTACATCTCTTTACTCCATCTCTCAACTCTCCACACCTCTCACTTTACCTCTCTCTGCTACTGACACTCTCACTGATTCACCACCACATGCTCCTGGACCTCTCACTTTATCTCTCTATGCTCCTGCACCTCTCACTGAATCTCTCATGCTCTGGACCTCTCACTGCATCTCTCAATGCTCCTTCACAACTCTCACTGCAACTCTCATGCATCTCTCACTTCTTCTGCACCTCTCACTGCTCCTGCATCTCTCCTGCTCTTGCACCTCCTCACTGATCTCTCACGCTCCTGCACCTTCACTGAATCATCTCACTGCTCTATGCACTTCTCACTGCTTCTGGACTCTCACTGCATCTCCACTGCTCCTCTACCTATCAATGCTCTTGCACTCTCACAGCATCTCTCACTGCTCCTGCAAAACTCTCCACTACATCTCTTACTGAATCTTCACTCCTCCACCACCTCTTCACTTTACCTCTCTCTGCTCTGCACCTCTCACCTGAATCTACTCACTGCTCCTGGACCTCTCACTTTATTCTCTCTCTGCTCCTGCACCTCTCACTGAATCTCTCACTGCTCCTGGACCCTCTCACTGCCACTTCCCCACCCCCCCCCCCCATTGCCCTTCACCTCTCACTGCAACTCTCACTGGAATCTCTCCACTTTCTTCCTGCAACTCTCAATGCTCCTGCATCTCTCATGCTCCTGCACCTTCTCATGCATCTCTCTGCATCCTGCACATCTCACTGCATCTTCAGTGCGCCTGCATCTCTCAGTAGTCCTGCAAAACTCACTGCTCTCCTCACTGATCTCTCACTTCTCCTGATCCTCTCACTGATATGCCAAAACTCACTGCATCTTCCCCCTTTAATCCCACATCCTGAATTCCTCTCATGCTCCTTGCACCTCTCACTGCAATCTCTCACTGCTCCTGTATCTCTCATGCTTCTCGTCAATGGGCCCGCACACTCACTGCTCCTGCACCTCTCACTGTTCCTCTCACTGCTCTGCAAACTCTCACTGCATCTCTTACTGCATCTCTCAATGGCCGCACCTCTCATGCTCCTGGCTCCTCTCACTACATCTCTCACTGCTCATGCACCTTCACTGAATCTCTCAACTGCTCCTGCTCTCACACTGCACCTCCACAGCATCTCTCACTGCTTCCTGCACCTCTCGCTGCATCTCTCACTACTCCTGACGTCTCACTGATCTCCTCACTGCTCCTGCACCTCTCACTGACACCTTTCAATGCTCTGCACTCTCGCTGCATCTCTCCATGCTAATGCACCCTCTCACTGCATCTCTCACGATCTGCACCCTCTCACTGCCACCTCTCACTGCATCTCTTCACTGCTCCTGGCACCAATCACTGCACATCATCACTGCATCTCTCAATGCTCCTGCACCTCTCAATGCATCTCTCACTGCTCCTGCACCTCTCAATGCAACTTCATTGCATCTCTCATGCTCCAGCATCTCTCACTTGCAACTTCTCATACATCTCAATGCACAAAGCATCTTCACTGCACCTTCATTGCTCTCGCACCTTCCACAGCACCTTTCTTTGCATCTTTCATTGCTTACTGCACCTCTTCACTGAATCTTCACTGCTCCTGTACCTTTCAATGACCTATCACTGATCTCTCTCTGCTCCTTCACCCTCTCAATGCTCCTGCATCTCACTGACCTCTCATTGCATCTCTCACTGCTACTGCCTCCTCTCATTGCCACCTCCTCAATGATACTGCCACCTCTTCTCTGCATCTCTACTGCTCCTGCACCTCTCACTGCACTTCTCATTGCATCTCTCTCTTGCTCCTGCCTACTCCCCCTGCATCTCTCACTGCTTCTGCACCTCTAACTGCACCTCTCATTTGCTCTCGCACTCTCACCGCCACCTTTCATTTGCATCTTTCACTGTACTGCACCTTCTCACTGAATCTCTCACTGCTCCTGTACCTTTACTTGCACCTCTCACTGCATCTCTCACTGACTCCTTCAACCTCTCACTGCTCCAGCACCTATCACTGCCACCTCTCAATTGCATCTCTCACGGCTACTGCACCTCTCATTGCATCTCTCACTCGCTACTGCGCCTTCTCACTGCATCTCTCACTGCTCTTGCACCTCTCACTGCACTTCTCCATTGCATCTCTCACTGCTCCTTGCCCTCCCACTGCATCTCTCACTGGCTTCTGCACATCTAACTGCCACCTCTAACTGCCTCCTGCACCTCTAATGAACCTGTCATTGCATCTTTCATTGCTTAAAGCATCTCTCACTGCATATCTTACTGCTTCTGCACCTCACATGCATCTTCACTTCTCTTGCAACTCTCATTGCATCTCTCAATGACTCCCTTTCCTCTCACTGCATCTCTCACTGCTCCTGCACCTTCTCACTGCATCTTCACTGCATCATGCACCTTCACTGCATCTCTCACTGATCCTTGCACCTTCACTGCACCTCTAACTGCATTCTCTTCACTGCTCCTGCACCAATCACTGCACCTCTCACTGACCATCTCTAACTGCTTCCTGCACCTCTCACCTGCATCTCTCACTGCTCCTGCACCTCTCACTGCACCTATCATGCATCTCTCCAATGCTCCAGCATCTCTCACTGCGCCTCACACTTCATCTCAATGTCAAGCATCTCTCACTGCACCTCTCATTGTTCTCGCACCTCTCCACAGAACTTTCATTGCTTCTTTCACTTGCTACTGCACCTCTCCCTGAATCTCTCCAATGTCTGTACATTTCACTGCACTCTCACTGATCTCATCACTGATTCCTCACCTTCAACTGGCTCCTGCACCTCTCACTGCACCTTCTCATTGCATCTATCACTGCTACTGCACCTCTCATTGCACATCTCATTGATACTGCACCGCTCACTGCATCTATCACTGCTCTGCACCTCTCACTGCACTTCTCATTGCATCTCTCACTGCTCCTCCCTCCCACTGCATCTTCACTGCTTCTGCACTCTAAACTGCACCTCACATTGCTCTCGCACCTCTCACCGCACCTATCATTGCATCTTTCACTGCTACTGCACCTCTCACTGAATCTCTCATGTCCTGTACCTTTCACTGCACCTCTCACTGCATCTCTCACTGCACCTTCACCTCTCACTCCTCTGACCCTCTCACTGCACCTCTCATTGCATTCTCTCAAGGCTACTGCACCTCTCATTGCGATCTCTCAGTGCTTACTGCGCCTCTCACTGCATCTCTCATGCTCCTGCACCCTCTCATGCACTTCTATTGCATCTCTCACTGCTCCTGCCCTCCCACTATATCTCTCACTGCTTCTGCAACCTCTAACTGCACCTCTAACTGCTCTGCACTCTTCTCAATGCACCTGTCATTGCATCTTCATTGCTAAAGCATCTCCTCACTGCATTATCTTACTGCTTCTGCACCTCTCCACTGCATCTCTCACTTCTCATGCATACTCTCATTGCATCTCTCAATGCTCCCTTACCTCTCACTGCATCTCTCACTGACTACTGCACCTTCACTGCATTTTCACTGCTCCTGCACCTTCACTGCTTCTCTAACTGCATCTCTCACTGCTCCCGCACCTCTCGCGTTATCTCTCACTGCTCTTGCCACCCCTCTCACTTCATCTCTCATGCTCCTGCACCTCTCACTGCACCTCTCACTGCATCTCTCATGGCCTTTGCACCTCCTCTCTCACTGGGCCTGCACCTCTCACTGCATCTCTCACTGCTCCTGCACCTCACACTGCATCTCTCACTGCACCTCTCACTTAATCTCTCACTGCTTCTGCACCTCTCACTGCATCTCTCACTGCTCCTGCACCTCTCACTGTATCTCTCACTGCTCCTGCACCTCTCACTGCATCTAGCACTGATCCTGCACCTCTCACTGCATCTCTCACTGCTCCTGCACCTCTCACTGCATCTCTCACTGCTCCTGCATCTCTCACTGCATCTCTCACTGCCCCTGCATCTCTCACTGCTCCTGCACCTCTCACTAATCCTGCAACTCTCACTTTATCTCTCACTGCATCTCTCACTGCTCCTGCATCTCTCACTGCTCCTGCACCTCTCACTTAACCTCTCACTGCATCTCTCATTGCTTCTCTAACTGCACCTCTCACTTAATCTCTCACTGCTTCTGCACCTCTCACTGCATCTCTCACTGCTCCTGCACCTCCCACTGCACCTCTCATTGCTCCTGCATCTCTCACTGCATCCTTCACTGCACCCCTCAATGCATCTCTCACTGCACCTCTCACCTCATCTCTCCCTGCTCCTGCATCTCTCACTGCTCCTGCCCCTCTCACTGCATCTCTCAATGGGCCTGCACCTCTCACTGCATCTCTCACTGGGCCTGTACCTCTCACTGCATCTCTCACTGCTCCTGCACCTCTCACTGCATCTCTCACTTCTCCTGCACCTCTCACTGCACCTCTCACTGCATATCTCACTGATCCTGCACCTCTCAATACACCTCTCACTGGGCCTGCACCTCTCACTGCTTTTGCACCTCTCACTGCATCTCTAACTGCTCCTGCACCTCTCAATGCATGTCTCACTGGGCCTGCACCTCTCACTGCATCTCTCACTGGGCCTGCACCTCTCACTGCATCTCTCACTGGGCCTGCACCTCACACTGCATCTCTCACTGCACCTCTCACTTAATCTCTCACTGCTTCTGCACCTCTCACTGCATCTCTCACTGCTCCTGCACCTCTCACTGTATCTCTCACTGCTCCTGCACCTCTCACTGCATCTAGCACTGATCCTGCACCTCTCACTGCATCTCTCACTGTTCCTGCACCTCTCACTGCATCTCTCACTGCTCCTGCATCTCTCACTGCATCTTTCACTGCATCTCTCACTGCTCCTGCACCTCTCACTAATCCTGCAACTCTCACTTTATCTCTCACTGCATCTCTCACTGCTCCTGCATCTCTCACTGCTCCTGCACCTCTCACTTAACCTCTCACTGCATCTCTCATTGCTTCTCTAACTGCACCTCTCACTTAATCTCTCACTGCTTCTGCACCTCTCACTGCATCTCTCACTGCTCCTGCACCTCTCACTGCACCTCTCATTGCTCCTGCATCTCTCACTGCATCCTTCACTGCACCCTCAATGCATCTCTCACTGCACCTCTCAATGCATCTCTCCCTGCGCCTTCACCTCTCACTTCTCACTGCTCCTGCACCTCTCACTGCATCTCTCACTGGGCCTGCACCTCTCACTGCATCTCTCACTGCTCCTGCACCTCTCACTGCATCTCTCACTGATCCTGCACCTCTCACTGCATCTCTCACTGGGCCTGTACCTCTCACTGCATCTCTCACTGCTCCTGCACCTCTCACTGCATCTCTCACTTCTCCTGCACCTCTCACTGCACCTCTCACTGCATATCTCACTGATCCTGCACCTCTCAATACACCTCTCACTGGGCCTGCACCTCTCACTGCTTTTGCACCTCTCACTGCATCTCTAACTGCTCCTGCACCTCTCAATGCATGTCTCACTGGGCCTGCACCTCTCACTGCATCTCTCACTGGGCCTGCACCTCTCACTGCATCTCTCACTGGGCCTGCACCTCACACTGCATCTCTCACTGCACCTCTCACTTAATCTCTCACTGCTTCTGCACCTCTCACTGCATCTCTCACTGCTCCTGCACCTCTCACTGTATCTCTCACTGCTCCTGCACCTCTCACTGCATCTAGCACTGATCCTGCACCTCTCACTGCATCTCTCACTGCTCCTGCACCTCTCACTGCATCTCTCACTGCTCCTGCATCTCTCACTGCATCTCTCACTGCCCCTGCACCTCTCACTGCTCCTGCACCTCTCACAGCATCTCTCACTAATCCTGCACCTCTCACTTTATCTCTCACTGCATCTCTCACTGCTCCTGCATCTCTCACTGCTCCTGCACCTCTCACTGCACCTCTCACTGCATCTCTCACTGCTCCTCAAACTGCATCTCTCACTCCACCTGCACCTCTCACTGCATCCCTCACTGGGCCTGCACCTCTCACTGCACCTCTCAATGCATGTCTCACTGAGCGTGCACCTCTCACTGCACCTCTCACTGCTTCTGCACCTCTCAATGCATATCTCACTGATCCTGCACCTCTCACTGCTTTTGCACCTCTCACTGCATCTCTAACTGCTCCTGCACCTCTCAATGCAAGTCTCACTGGGCCTGCACCTCTCACTGCATCTCTCACTGGGCCTGCACCTCTCACTGTATCTCTCACTGCTCCTGCACCTCTCACTGCATCTAGCACTGATCCTGCACCTCTCACTGCATCTCTCACTGCTCCTGCACCTCTCACTGCATATCTCACTCCTCCTGCATCTCTCACTGCATCTCTCACTGCCCCTGCACCTCTCACTGCTCCTGCACCTCTCACTGCATCTCTCACTAATCCTGCACCTCTCACTTTATCTCTCATTGCATCTCTCACTGCTCCTGCATCTCTCACTGCTCCTGCACCTCTCACTGCACCTCTCACTGCATCTCTCACTGCTCCTCAAAATGCATCTCTCACTGCACCTGCACCTCTCACTGCATCCCTCACTGGGCCTGCACCTCTCACTGCACCTCTCAATGCATGTCTCACTGAGCGTGCACCTCTCACTGCACCTCTCACTGCTTCTGCACCTCTCAATGCATATCTCACTGATCCTGCACCTCTCACTGCTTTTGCACCTCTCACTGCATCTCTAACTGCTCCTGCACCTCTCACTGCATCTCTCACTGCTCCTGCATCTCTCACTGCCCCTGCACCTCTCACTGCTCCTACACCTCTCACTGCATCTCTCACTGCTCCTGCATCTCTCACTGCACCTCTCACTGCATCTCTCACTGCTCCTGCATCTCTCACTGCTCCTGCACCTCTCACTGCATCTCTCACTGGGCCTGCACCTCTCACTGCATCTCTCACTGCATCTCTCACTGGAACTGCACCTCTCACTGCATCTCTCACTGGGCCTGCACCTCTCACTGCATCTCTAACTGCTCCTGCACCTCTCACTGCACCTCTCACTGCATCTCTCACTGCTCCTGCATTTCTCACTGCTCTTGCACCTCTCACTGGATCTCTCACTGGGCCTGCACCTCTCACTGCACCTGTCAATGCATGTCTCACTGAGCCTGCACCTCTCACTGCACCTCTCACTGCTTCTGTACCTCTCAATGCATATCTCACTGTTCCTGCACCTCTCACTGCTTCTGCACCTCTCAATGCATCTCTA
Organism: Meda fulgida; assembly: GCA_030578275.1. Classification (NCBI taxonomy): domain Eukaryota; kingdom Metazoa; phylum Chordata; class Actinopteri; order Cypriniformes; family Leuciscidae; genus Meda; species Meda fulgida. The sequence goes on from CM060629.1 coordinate 13,244,825, forward strand.
ACTGCTCCTGCACCTCTCAATGCATGTCTCACTGGGCCTGCACCTCTCACTGCATCTCTCACTGGGCCTGCACCTCTCACTGCATCTCTCACTGCTCCTGCACCTCTCACTGCATCTCTCACTTCTTCTGCACCTCTCAATGCATATCTCACTGCTCTTGCACCTCTCAATGCATGTCTCACTGGGCCTGCATGTCTCACCGCATCTCTCACTGCTCCTGCACCTCTCACTGCATCTCTCATTGCTCCTGCACCTCTAACTGCATCTCTCACTACACCTCTCACAGCATCTCTCACTGCTTCTGCACCTCTCATTGCATCTCTAACTGCTCCTGCACCTCTCAATGCATGTCTCACTGGGCCTGCACCTCTCACTGCATCTCTCACTGCTCCTGCACCTCTCACTGCACCTCTCCCTGGGCCTGCACCACTCACTGCATCTGTCACTGGGCCTGCATCTCTCACTGCATCTCTCACTGCACCTCTCACTGCATCTCTCACTGCTTCTGCACCTCTCACTGCATCTCTAACTGCTCCTGCACTTCTCACTGTACCTCTCATTGTATCTCTCACTGCTCCTGCACCTCTCACTGCATCTCTCAATGCACCTCTCACTGCATCTCTCACTGCTCCTGCAGCTCTCACTGCAGCTCTCACTGGGCCTGCACCTCTCACTGCATCTCTCACTGCTCCTTTATCTCTCACTGCATTTCTCACTGCTCCTACACCTCACAATGCTCCTGCATCTCTCATTGCTCCTGCACCTCTCACTGCATCTCTCACTGGGCCTGCACCTCTCACTGCACCTCTCACTGCATCTCTCACTGCTCCTGCACCTCTCACTGCATCTCTCACTGCTCCTGCACCTCTCACTGCATCTTTTCCTGCTTCTGCACCTCTCACTGCATCTCTCACTGCTCCTGCACCTCTCACTGCACCTCTCATTGCATCTCTCAATGCTCCTGCATCTCTCACTGCACCTCTCACTACATCTCTCACTGCTCCTGGACCTCTCACTGCATCTCTCACTGCTCCTGAAGCTCTCACTGCACCTTTCATTGCATCTTTCACTGCTACTGCACCTCTCACTGCATCTCTCACTACTCCTGTACCTTTCACTGCACCTCTCACTGCATGTCTCACTGCTCCTGCACCTCTCATTGCATCTTTCACTGCTACTGCACCTCTCATTGCATCTCTCACTGCTACTGCACCTCTCACCATCTCTCACTGCTCCTGCACCTCTCACTGCACTTCTCATTGCATCTCTCACTGCTCCTGCCCCTCCCACTGCCTCTCGCACTGCTTCTGCACCTCTCATTGCTCCTGCAACTTTCACTGCATCTCTCACTGCTCCTGCAACTCTCAATGCACCTCTCATTGCATCTTTCACTGCTAAAGCATCTCTCACTGCATATCTTACTGGTTCTGCACCTCTCACTGCATCTCTCGCTGCTCCTGCACCTCTCACTGCACCTCTCATTGCATCTGTCACTGCTCCTGCACCTCTCACTGCATCTCTCACTGCTCCTGCACCTCTAACTGCATCTCTCACTGCATCTCTCACTGCTCCCGCACCTCTCACTTTATCTCTCACTGCTCTTGCACCTCTCTCTTCATCTCTCACTGCTCCTGCACCTTTACTGCACCTCTCCCTGCATCTCTCACTGGGCCTGTACCTCTCACTGCATATCTCACTGCACCTCTCACTGCATCTCACACTGCTTCTGCATCTCTCACTGCATCTCTCACTGCTCCTGCACCTCTCATTGCACCTCTCATTGCATCTCTCACTGCTCCTGCACCTCTCACTGCACCTCTCACTGCACCTCTCACTGCATCTCTTACTGCATCTCTCACTGCACCTCTCATTGCACCTCTCATTTCATCTCTCGTTGCTCCTGCACCTCTCACTGCATCTCTCACTACTCCTGCACCTCTCACTGCATCTCTCACCGGGCCTGCACCTCTCATAGCACCTCTCACTGCTTCTCTCACTGGGCCTGCACCTCTCACTGCATCTCTCACTGGGCCTGCACCTCTCACAGCATCTCTCACTGCTCCTGCACCTCTAACTGCTCCTGCACCTCTCACTGCATCTCTCACTGCTCCTACACCTCTCACTGCATCTCTCAGTGGGCCTGCACCTCTCACTGCACCTCTCACTGCATCTCTCTTTGCATCTCTCACTGCACCTCTCACTTAATCTCTCACTGCTCCTGCACCTCTCACTGCACCTCTCATTGCATCTCTCAATGCTCCTGCATCTCTCACTGCACCTCTCACTACATCTCTCACTGCTCCTGGACCTCTCACTGCATCTCTCACTGGGCCTGCACCTCTCACTGCATCTCTCACTGCTCTTGCAACTCTAACTGCTCCTGCACCTCTCACTGCATCTCTCACTGCTCCTGCACCTCTCACTGCATCTCTCAGTGGGCCTGCACCTCTCACTTCACCTCTCACTGCATCTCTTACTGCATCTCTCACTGCACCTCTCATTGCACCTCTCATTTCATCTCTCACTGTTCCTGCACCTCTCACTGCATCTCTCACTACTCCTGCACCTCTCACTGCATCTCTCACCGGGCCTGCACCTCTCACAGCACCTCTCACTGCATCTCTCAATGGGCCTGCACCTCCCACTGCACCTCTCAATGCATCTCTCACTGGGCCTGCACCTCTCACTGCATCTCTCACTGGGCCTGCACCTCTCACTGCATCTCTCACTGCTCCTGCACCTCTAACTGCTCCTGCACCTCTCACTGCATCTCTCACTGCTCCTGCACCTCTCACTGCATCTCTCAGTGGGCCTGCACCTCTCACTACACCTCTCACTGCATCTCTCATTGCATCTCTCACTGCACCTCTCACTTAATCTCTCACTGCTCCTGCACCTCTCAATGCTCCTGGACCTCTCACTCCATCTCTCTATGCTCTTGCACCTCTCACTGCACCTTCCACTGCATCTCTCACCGCATCTCTCACCGCATCTCTCACTGCTCCTGCACCTCTCGCTGCATCTCTCACTGCATCTCTCACTGCTCCTGCACCTCTCGCTGCATCTCTCACTGCTCCTGCACCTCTCACTGCATCTCTCACTGCTCCTGCACCTCTCACTGCATCTCTCCCTGTACCTGCACCTCTCACTGCATCTCTCACTGCTCCTGCATCTCTCACTGCACCTCTCATTGTACATCTCACTGCATCTCTCACTGCATCTCTCACTGACCCTGTACCTCTCACTGCACCTCCCACTGCATCTTTCACTGCTCCTGCACCTCTCACTGCACCTCTCATTGCATCTCTCACTGCTACTGCACCTCTCACTGCTCCTGCACTTCTCACTGCATCTCTCACTGCTCCTGCACCTCTCATATATCTCACTGCTCCTGTACCTCTCACTGCATCTCTCACTGCTCCTGCACCTCTCACTGAATCTCTCACTGCTCCTGCACCTCTCACTGCTCCTGCACCTCTCACTGCTCCTGCACCTCTCACTGCATCTCTCACTGCTCCTCTACCTCTCACTGCTCTTGCACCTCTCACTGCATCTCTCACTGCTCCTGCAACTCTCACTACATCTCTTACTCCATCTCTCACTCCTCCCACACCTCTCACTTTACCTCTCTCTGCTCCTGCACCTCTCACTGAATCTCTCACTGCTCCTGGACCTCTCACTTTATCTCTCTCTGCTCCTGCACCTCTCACTGAAACTCTCACTGCTCCTGGACCTCTCACTGCATCTCTCACTGCTCCTTCACCTCTCACTGCAACTCTCACTGCATCTCTCACTTCTTCCTGCACCTCTCACTGCTCCTGCATCTCTCACTGCTCTTGCACCTCTCACTGCATCTCTCACTGCTCCTGCACCTCTCACTGAATCTCTCACTGCTCCTGCACCTCTCACTGCTCCTGCACCTCTCACTGCTTCTGGACCTCTCACTGCATCTCTCACTGCTCCTCTACCTCTCACTGCTCTTGCACCTCTCACTGCATCTCTCACTGCTCCTGCAACTCTCACTACATCTCTTACTGCATCTCTCACTCCTCCCACACCTCTCACTTTACCTCTCTCTGCTCCTGCACCTCTCACTGAATCTCTCACTGCTCCTGGACCTCTCACTTTATCTCTCTCTGCTCCTGCACCTCTCACTGAATCTCTCACTGCTCCTGGACCTCTCACTGCATCTCTCACTGCTCCTTCACCTCTCACTGCAACTCTCACTGCATCTCTCACTTCTTCCTGCACCTCTCACTGCTCCTGCATCTCTCACTGCTCCTGCACCTCTCACTGCATCTCTCACTGCTCCTGCACATCTCACTGCATCTCTCAGTGCTCCTGCATCTCTCAGTGCTCCTGCAAAACTCACTGCATCTCTCACTGCATCTCTCACTTCTCCTGCATCTCTCACTGATCCTGCAAAACTCACTGCATCTCTCACTGCTCCTGCACCTCTCACTGCTCCTCTCACTGCTCCTGCACCTCTCACTGCATCTCTCACTGCTCCTGTATCTCTCACTGCATCTCTCACTGGGCCCGCACCCCTCACTGCTCCTGCACCTCTCACTGTTCCTCTCACTGCTCCTGCAACTCTCACTGCATCTCTTACTGCATCTCTCACTGGGCCCGCACCTCTCACTGCTCCTGCTCCTCTCACTACATCTCTCACTGCTCCTGCACCTCTCACTGCATCTCTCACTGCTCCTGCACCTCTCACTGCACCTCCCACTGCATCTCTCACTGCTCCTGCACCTCTCGCTGCATCTCTCACTACTCCTGCACGTCTCACTGCATCTCTCACTGCTCCTGCACCTCTCACTGCACCTTTCACTGCTCCTGCACCTCTCGCTGCATCTCTCCATGCTCCTGCACCTCTCACTGCATCTCTCACTGATCCTGCACCTCTCACTGCACCTCTCACTGCATCTCTCACTGCTCCTGCACCAATCACTGCACCTCTCACTGCATCTCTCACTGCTCCTGCACCTCTCACTGCATCTCTCACTGCTCCTGCACCTCTCACTGCACCTCTCATTGCATCTCTCAATGCTCCAGCATCTCTCACTGCAACTCTCACTACATCTCAATGCTCCAGCATCTCTCACTGCACCTCTCATTGCTCTCGCACCTCTCACCGCACCTTTCATTGCATCTTTCACTGCTACTGCACCTCTCACTGAATCTCTCACTGCTCCTGTACCTTTCACTGCACCTCTCACTGCATCTCTCACTGCTCCTTCACCTCTCACTGCTCCTGCACCTCTCACTGCACCTCTCATTGCATCTCTCACTGCTACTGCACCTCTCATTGCACCTCTCATTGATACTGCACCTCTCACTGCATCTCTCACTGCTCCTGCACCTCTCACTGCACTTCTCATTGCATCTCTCACTGCTCCTGCCCCTCCCACTGCATCTCTCACTGCTTTTGCACCTCTAACTGCACCTCTCATTGCTCTCGCACCTCTCACCGCACCTTTCATTGCATCTTTCACTGCTACTGCACCTCTCACTGAATCTCTCACTGCTCCTGTACCTTTCACTGCACCTCTCACTGCATCTCTCACTGCTCCTTCACCTCTCACTGCTCCTGCACCTCTCACTGCACCTCTCATTGCATCTCTCACGGCTACTGCACCTCTCATTGCATCTCTCACTGCTACTGCGCCTCTCACTGCATCTCTCACTGCTCCTGCACCTCTCACTGCACTTCTCATTGCATCTCTCACTGCTCCTGCCCCTCCCACTGCATCTCTCACTGCTTCTGCACCTCTAACTGCACCTCTCACTGCTCCTGCACCTCTCAATGCACCTGTCATTGCATCTTTCATTGCTAAAGCATCTCTCACTGCATATCTTACTGCTTCTGCACCTCTCACTGCATCTCTCACTTCTCTTGCACCTCTCATTGCATCTCTCAATGCTCCCTTACCTCTCACTGCATCTCTCACTGCTCCTGCACCTCTCACTGCATCTTTCACTGCTCCTGCACCTCTCACTGCATCTCTAACTGCATCTCTCACTGCTCCCGCACCTCTCACTTTATCTCTCACTGCTCTTGCACCTCTCACTTCATCTCTCACTGCTCCTGCACCTCTCACTGCACCTCTCACTGCATCTCTCACTGGGCCTGCACCTCTCACTCCATCTCTCACTGCACCTCTCACTGCATCTCTCACTGCTTCTGCACCTCTCACTGCATCTCTCACTGCTCCTGCACCTCTCACTGCACCTCTCATTGCATCTCTCACTGCTCCTGCACCTCTCACTGCATCTTTTACTGCATCTCTCACTGCACCTCTCATTGCAAATCTCATTGCATCTCTCACTGCTCCTGCACCTCTCACAGCACCTCTCACTGCATCTCTCACTACTCCTGCACCTCTCACTGCATCTCTCACCGGGCCTGCACCTCTCACAGAACCTCTCACTGCATCTCTCACTGGGCCTGCACCTCCCACTGCACCTCTCACTGCATCTCTCACTGGGCCTGCACCTCTCACTGCATCTCTCACTGGGCCTGCACCTCTCACTGCATCTCTCACTGCTCCTGCACCTCTCACTGCACCTCTCACTGCATCTCTCATTGCTTCTCTCACTGCACCTCTCACTTAATCTCTCACTGCTTCTGCACCTCTCACTGCATCTCTCACTGCTCCTGCACCTCTCACTGCACTTCTCATTGCTCCTGCATCTCTCACTGCACCTCTAACTGCATCCTTCACTAAACCCCTCAATGCATCTCTCACTGCACCTCTCACCTCATCTCTCCCTGCTCCTGCCCCTCTCACTGCATCTCTCAATGGGCCTGCACCTCTCACTGCATCTCTCACTGGGGATGTACCTCTCACTGCATCTCTCACTGCTCCTGCACCTCTCACTGCACCTCTCACTGCATCTCTCACTGCTCCTGCACCTCTCAATACACCTCTCACTGGGCCTGCACCTCTCACTGCATCTCTCACTGCTTCTGCACCTCTCGCTGCATCTCTCACTGGGCCTGCACCTCTCCCTGCACCTCTCACTTTATCTCTCACTGCTCCTGCACCTCTCACTGCATCTCTCACTGCTCCTGCACCTCTCACTTTATCTCTCACTGCTCCTGTACCTCTCACTGTATCTCTTACTGCACCTCTCAAGGCATCTCTCAATGCACCTCTCACTGCATCTCTCACTGGGCCTGCACCTCTCACTGCATCTCTCACTGCTCCTGCACCTCACACTGCATCTCTCACTGCACCTCTCACTGCATCTCTCACTGCTTCTGCACCTCTCACTGCATCTCTCACTGCTCCTGCACCTCTCACTGTATCTCTCACTGCTCCTGCACCTCTCACTGCATCTAGCACTGATCCTGCACCTCTCACTGCATCTCTCACTGCTCCTGCACCTCTCACTGCATCTCTCACTGCTCCTGCATCTCTCACTGCATCTCTCACTGCCCCTGCATCTCTCACTGCTCCTGCACCTCTCACTAATCCTGCAACTCTCACTTTATCTCTCACTGCATCTCTCACTGCTCCTGCATCTCTCACTGCTCCTGCACCTCTCACTTAACCTCTCACTGCATCTCTCATTGCTTCTCTCACTGCACCTCTCACTTAATCTCTCACTGCTTCTGCACCTCTCACTGCATCTCTCACTGCATCCTTCACTGCACCCCTAAATGCATCTCTCACTGCACCTCTCACCTCATCTCTTCCTGCTCCTGCATCTCTCACTGCTCCTGCCCCTCTCACTGCATCTCTCAATGGGCCTGCACCTCTCACTGCATCTCTCACTGGGCCTGTACCTCTCACTGCATCTCTCACTGCTCCTGCACCTCTCACTGCATCTCTCACTGCTCCTGTACCTCTCACTGCATCTCTCACTTCTCCTGCACCTCTCACTGCACCTCTCACTGCATATCTCACTGATCCTGCACCTCTCAATACACCTCTCACTGGGCCTGCACCTCTCACTGCATCTCTCACTGCTTCTGCACCTCTCGCTGCATCTCTCACTGGGCCTGCACCTCTCCCTGCACCTCTCACTTTATCTCTCACTGCTCCTGCACCTCTCACTGCATCTCTCACTGCTCCTGCACCTCTCACTTTATCTCTCACTGCTCCTGTACCTCTCACATATCTCTCACTGCTCATGCACCTCTCACTGTATCTCTCAGTGCACCTCTCAAGGCATCTCTCAATGCACCTCTCACTGCATCTCTCACTGGGCCTGCACCTCTCACTGCATCTCTCACTGCACCTCACACTGCATCTCTCACTACACCTCTCACTTAATCTCTCACTGCTTCTGCACCTCTCACTGCATCTCTCACTGCTCCTGCATCTCTCACTGTATCTCTCACTGCTCCTGCACCTCTCACTGCATCTAGCACTGATCCTGCACCTCTCACTGCATCTCTCACTGCTCCTGCACCTCTCACTGCATCTCTCACTGCTCCTGCATCTCTCACTGCATCTCTCACTGCCCCTGCACCTCTCACTGCTCCTGCACCTCTCACTGCACCTCTCACTAATCCTGCACCTCTCACTTTATCTCTCACTGCATCTCTCACTGCTCCTGCATCTCTCACTGCCCCTGCACCTCTCACTTAACCTCTCACTGCATCTCTCACTGCTCCTCAAACTGCATCTCTCACTGCACCTGCACCTCTCACTGCATCTCTCACTGGGCCTGCACCTCTCACTGCACCTCTCAATGCATGTCACCTCTCACTGCACCTCTCACTGCTTCTGCACCTCTCAATGCATATCTCACTGATCCTGCACCTCTCACTGCTTTTGCACCTCTCACTGCATCTCTAACTGCTCCTGCACCTCTCAATGCATGTCTCACTGGGCCTGCACCTCTCACTGCATCTCTCACTGGGCCTGCACCTCTCACTGCATCTCTCACTGGGCCTGCACCTCACACTGCATCTCTCACTGCACCTCTCACTTAATCTCTCACTGCTTCTGCACCTCTCACTGCATCTCTCACTGCTCCTGCACCTCTCACTGTATCTCTCACTGCTCCTGCACCTCTCACTGCATCTAGCACTGATCCTGCACCTCTCACTGCATCTCTCACTGCTCCTGCACCTCTCACTGCATCTCTCACTGCTCCTGCATCTCTCACTGCATCTCTCACTGCCCCTACACCTCTCACTGCTCCTGCACCTCTCACAGCATCTCTCACTAATCCTGCACCTCTCACTTTATCTCTCACTGCATCTCTCACTGCTCCTGCACCTCTCACTGCACCTCTCACTGCATCTCTCACTGCTCCTCAAACTGCATCTCTCACTGCACCTGCACCTCTCACTGCATCCCTCACTGGGCCTGCACCTCTCACTGCACCTCTCAATGCATGTCTCACTGAGCGTGCACCTCTCACTGCACCTCTCACTGCTTCTGCACCTCTCAATGCATATCTCACTGATCCTGCACCTCTCACTGCTTTTGCACCTCTCACTGCATCTCTAACTGCTCCTGCACCTCTCAATGCAAGTCTCACTGGGCCTGCACTTCTCACTGCATCTCTCACTGGGCCTGCACCTCTCACTGTATCTCTCACTGCTCCTGCACCTCTCACTGCATCTAGCACTGATCCTGCACCTCTCACTGCATCTCTAACTGCTCCTGCACCTCTCACTGCATATCTCACTGCTCCTGCATCTCTCACTGCATCTCTCACTGCCCCTGCACCTCTCACTGCTCCTGCACCTCTCACTGCATCTCTCACTAATCCTGCACCTCTCACTTTATCTCTCACTGCATCTCTCACTGCTCCTGCATCTCTCACTGCTCCTGCACCTCTCACTGCACCTCTCACTGCATCTCTCACTGCTCCTCAATCTGCATCTCTCACTGCACCTGCACCTCTCACTGCATCCCTCACTGGGCCTGCACCTCTCACTGCACCTCTCAATGCATGTCTCACTGAGCGTGCACCTCTCACTGCACCTCTCACTGCTTCTGCACCTCTCAATGCATATCTCACTGATCCTGCACCTCTCACTGCTTTTGCACCTCTCACTGCATCTCTAACTGCTCCTGCACCTCTCAATGCAAGTCTCACTGGGCCTGCACCTCTCACTGCATCTCTCACTGGGCCTGCACCTCTCACTGCATCTCTCACTGCTCCTGCACCTCTCACTGCATCTCTCATTGCTCCTGCACCTCTCACTCTATCTCTCACTGCTCCTGCACCTCTCACTGCATCTCTCACTGCTCCTGCACCTCTCAATGCATATGTCACTGCTCTTGCACCTCTCAATGCATGTATCACTGGGCCTGCATGTCTCACCGCATCTCTCACTGCTCCTGCACCTCTCAAAGAAATCTCTCATTGCTCCTGCACCTCTCACTGCATCTCTCACTGCACCTCTCACTGCATCTCTCACTGATTCTGCACCTCTCATTGCATCTCTAACTGCTCCTGCACCTCTCAATGCATTTCTCACTGGGCCTGCACCTCTCACTGCATCTCTCACTGCTCCTGCACCTCTCACTGGGCCTGCACCACTCACTGCATCTCTCACTGGGCCTGCAACTCTCACTGCATCTCTAACTGCCCCTGCACTTCTCACTGTACCTCATTGTATCTCTCACTGCTCCTGCACCTCTCACTGCATCTCTCACTGCACCTCTCACTGCATCTCTCCTTGCTCCTGCAGCTCTCACTGCACCTCTCACTGGGCCTGAACCTCTCACTGCATCTCCCACTGCTCCTGCACCTCTCACTGCATCTCTAACTGCTCCTGCACTTTTCACTGTACCTCTCATTGTATCTCTCACTGCTCCTGCACCTCTCACTGCATCTCTCACTGCACCTCTCACTGCATCTCTCACTGCTCCTGCAGCTCTCACTGCACCTCTCACTGGGCCTGCACCTCTCATTGCACCTCTCACTGCACCTCTCACTGGGCCTGCACCTCTCACTTTATCTCTCACTGCTCCTGCACCTCTCAATGCTCCTGCATCTCTCATTGCTCCTGCACCTCTCACTGGGCCTGCACCTCTCACTTCATCTCTCACTGCATCTCCTGCACCTCCTGCCACCTTGAAGGCATCATATGTATCTTTCACTGCCTTTAATATCCTACAATCCTGTGCTTTCCATTTTGTGACAGCTGAGCTAAAAAATAAAGCACCGTCTGAAAGTTGCAGCTCGTGGTCAGTTTCTGTGTAAGTGTAAATTCTTGACAATTGTTTTCTACTTTTGATGTCGTTTCTAGCGAGATTTATTTATCTGTAGTAAATAAACATTCACCTAGTTATCACCAATGCTCACCCTATTTGATTGTAGATAATTAAACTGTTACGCCTCCTCAGAAGTCAGTCAGAAATCAGTTTTGTGAGGTACCTTTGTTTGTCAAACACTTCTTCTTCTTCTTCTTCTTGTTACTGGCCGCTCACTCCATAGGAGTATTACCGCCACCTGTACAGCCTACATGGGTCATATATCTGCATATTCTTTTTATTTATTATTTATTTATATATATATATATATTTTATTTGTAGATGTAATGCCTCACCCACTTTCTGCTGGCGCTGCGTGTTCAGCTCCTCCAACTTCCGCCTTGGGCTCCTCAACCTTCAAGGTGCGGGCAGAAACATCACAATCCCCATATATTATATTTTAGGTTATAAGTAATTCCTGAAGAATTATCTAATAATTCTTTATTAATTACTAATAAGTTCGCTATGTTTTCACTTTCGAATACTGTTTCAGGTTCGAAGTAGCCTAATTCCTGGATAATTATTTGATAATTCTTTATTAATTACTAATTAGTTCCCTATATTTTCACTTTAGAATACTGTTTCAGGTTCTAAGTAATTCCTGAAGAATTATCTAGTAATTCTTTATTAATTACTAACAAGTTCCCTATAATTTCACTTTAGAATACTGTTTCAGGTTAGAAGTTGCCTAATTCCTGGATAATTATTTATTAATTACTAATGGGTTTCCTGTATTTTCCCTTTAGAATGCTGTTCCAGGTTATAAATAATATGAATTTGGATATGAATACATGAATTTACTCAATGGCATTCTATGCTGAGGAAAACAGACACACACAGTACTGTATATAGAATATAAAAACTAATCTGAGGTTAGTTTTGTATTAGTTCTTAGTTATTTTTCTTGAACCTTAATTAATAGATCATTAATGGTAGTTCTTCAGGAGGTATGACATAATTCATTAGTTATTGATTAACTAACTGTTACTTAGCACAATCATAAAATTCTATTACATACTGATTAGTTAACACATCTTCCTTAGTAGTTAACGGCAGTGAAGAAGTAGTTAATGAAGAATTACCTACTAGTTCTTCAATAATTCCTTGTTATGCAGTAAGATACAGTAGGCTATTCTAAAGTGTTAGCCTACCAGTTAAAGAAGATCTGAGATATTCTTAGATACAAAACAGCTGGTGTTATTGACTTATGTGATAGTTCAGACACTGGACGAGGAGATGGTTTTCAGGCACAACTCATTATAGGGAGAAATAGCAAGGTTTTCTGTTAAATGCGGTACATTTTCAAATATTGAGTTCCATTGTGATTTCTGATAAGAAGGGACCCATCGAAAGCTCTCGGAGTCACAGAAGAGGGCATTGAGACGCTTTTCACTAAAAGAGATCATAAAAACGGGAAGACCTATCTAGATTTAATGGAAGCAGAATTAGCAATAATAGCTACATTGTTTAACATTGTTTGAATGCTTCTTGCTGTTTTACATTTGAATCTTCTGTATTATTCCATAAAAATAAATATAATAAAAAAAATCGTTGTAGGCTAGACTATTCAGTAGGCCTATCATCTTGTTACTGATTTCTCTTTTTGCTTTAAATTTTATTTTTTTTTATGTTTGATAGGCTACAATTAATGATGTTTGTTATATTGAATTGTATTGTAATGTGATGTCATCGCTATTGTTTAATTTCACAGTAAGAAAATAAACTACTATTTGATATTAATTAAGGGACAAAATAAAACAATTGTGCAAAATAAACAAATAATCTGACAAATAATCGCTCCAGTGTTGAGCTGTTTTGGGCGCGATTTCCAATTAGATTTCTGGCGAATCCAAGAAGAAACTGTTTTTTTTTTTTTTTTTTTTTTTGATGAGTAGGCCTACGTGTAGCTCTTCACCGGGAATTCATTCTCTCTTTCTTTTTAAGAGTTAAATAAAGGTTAAATTGCATAGCTTTCTCGTCATGCCAAACATACCCTATACAACAAGCAGATAGGCACTCAATGTATGATATTATGTTTCCACTCAGTAGTTCATTTAGCGTAGGCTACTGAATAGAATGCACTGAGGCATCTTCTTCGTTGACTTCCATTGAAACAGCCTCTGTCGCTTTAAGCGGAGTTTGGCTCCCTCTCGAGGAGGGGATTTGCAGCGAGCGTCTTGTCACGTGACCCAAATTAATATTCAGTAGTAATGTTCTCCTTACAGCAAATCAACTACGTCGAACGTGACATAAGTCTCTTAATATTCATGAGTCAACCTTCGCCATAGTAGACACCCGGGTGGTACTAGTACATTGAGTGGCTGAGTCTTCTGTGTGTGAGGAGGGGAGATGATGGATGCGCCGCCGCTGACGACCGGCTGTGGTACTGAACATTTCAAATACACCACTCGAGTCGACTAGTTTTGAATGGCAACGATTTTACTGAGGAAATTAAATGATTGTTTAGCCTAAATGTTGAATGTATTGTTGTATGAGTAATTGTGTTGATTTGTGTAGTGAGTGAGATGGAGGCCGGTGGAGATGAAGAGGGAGAGGCTCGGGAGGAGAGCAAGGAGGTGAGAGAAGATGCATGCATAAAAGAATAGGCTATATCTTTAATGCCTTCGCGTCTATTTATTAGCTATAACATTCTCTGTTCATGAACATACATTATTCTCAGAGTAGTCTGAAAAGGGATGTGGCTGTGTGAGTTAACCGGCTTTTTAATCCATTCGAGGGTTGACACCCTTTTCATGTGACATGATCTGCGCATCTTTGTATTTCATAAGTATAAGAGTGCAGATCATACAGATGATGACCTTAAAGGAAAAATATTCGTTAAGTTTGCTTTGACACGCATCATTTGTGTTTGCAGATAACACCTCTTAATTTCTCTATTTGTGGTTTCATGCATTTTCATATTTCGGATGTGGTTCCATTCATATTCATATTTCTAATTCTTGAATGAAACGTTCCAAATAAACAGCATGTATTTAAATTTACGAACGAATTGCTGGTATATAGTGACACTAAGGTTTCAGGTATCACTGGATCACTATTTGTGTGGCAACACAATACATGCGTTTGCAATGTGAAGGAGAAGTGGTTTACTTAGAAATATGCCAGGAGGTTTTCCAGAGCACTGCACCACTGTCGCTAAATCTGACAAAGCTCAACAGTATAATATTTACAGTGTAGGACCTAAGACTGGGGTATTCATTTTGGGACACAAGACATCCTTAATGACAGATTGATATCCAGAATAAACTAGCAGGAACATACAGTGTATATCTGCAGAAATCTGGTTCAGTAACTCAAATTGCAGACCAACCTGCCAGAGAACCACTACAATGATATTTATCTGCAGGTTGGATCATTTTATGAAACACTATTGTGGTAAATGTAATGCTATGTGATTTTCAGTACATTTTTGTGTGAATATACACTACAGTTCAAAAGTTTGGTGTTGGTAAGAATTTTGTATGTTTTTTTTGTAAATAGAAGATCAAGAGATCGTAAAACCAATCCATATGAATTGAGCTGTTTAATCCAAAATTTCTGAAGAGACTCGATCGCTTTATATGATGAACAGATTGAATTTAGGCTTTTATTCACAAATAAACCTTCATCACCTCATACATCAGTTGTGGTAAATGGAATCTCAAGCATATTTGCTTAACATGCAAGAACCAATGAGATTCATTCTCGTGTGACACAGCAGCACGTTTGAGCTGCAGGAACCAATGAGCTTTGTTCTCACGCATAAAGCAGGTTCGGGTGAGCTTCTGTTTATATTCGCTCATCAATGTTTATATGTTAATAAAGCCTAAATTCAATCTGTTCATCATATAAAGTGATCGAGTTTCTTCAGAAAATTTGGACGAGCATAGCTGTCAATGGAGGGACAGAAAGCTCTCAGATTTGATCAAAAATATCTTCATTTGTGTTCATGGTGAGTAATTAATGATATAATTTTCATTTTTGGGTAAACTAACCCTTTAATATTTTTTGTGGAAACCATGATATATGGACTTTTTTTCTGGACTTATGATTAGAAAGTTAAAGAGAACAGTTCTACTTTTAAAGTAGAAAACTTTTATAACATTATACATGTCTTTACTGTCACTTTTGATCAATTTAATGCATCCTTGCTAAATAAAAGTATTAATTTATTTGAATTTTTTTTTTTTAATCTTACTGACCCCAAACGTTTGAACAGTATTGCATATATAATGTTTTAGAAACTGCTGTGTTCTCAAATTGTTTAATTTGTTATAACTTCTATATAAATTCTGTCAATATGTCAACACTTGTTGTGTTTTTAGTGCCAGAGACTCGCTGCAGAGAGAGATGAGGCTGAGAGGCAACTCAAGCACATCAAACGAGGTAAGATCAAGAAACCTGACTGTTTCGAAAATTTTTTCTATTTGTAAGGTTTGTTTGTCTTTCAAAGTGGGAAGAATAATATTGCAATGTGCAGTGTAGAGCAGATTCTGTTTATAGGTGCGGTGCATAATCACTTGGATCTCATTAATGGTAAAGCATCAGATTCTTTTTCTGATCATCTGTATAGACCGGAGGTCACCAATTAGGTTCCTGCGGTCCAGATCCCGGACCACAGATCAATTCTTACAAATGAATAAAATTATCATTTTTTTTTTCATAGCATCCCTCGTAACCCCTGCTGGTTCTTTTACTACAAAGACGCTAAAAAAGTATTAAGATCACATGAAACTGAAGTTATGATAGCCTTCTTGTCTATATTATGACGTATATTCAAGTGAAACGGCTTCTCGGACAAGAAAAAATGTAGGTTGGGACTTGATTTTGTCCATCAGGAATTGGTTGGAAGGTTGTGGTTTGCTATTGCTGTGATGTCATATGAGTGACAGGTTGTCCCGCCCTCACGCCAGTAAACATCATCAGAGATGAGATGTTGCTGCAAGAGGGAGGGGAAGTTATTTAGATTGAAGATTACAAGATTCCATGATGATTCTTCTTTTAATTCTCCTCCAATTCTCCTTGGTATACCCTGTACCCATACATCACCTTTTTACAAAGAGGAAGAGGAGAAGATGATACTCACTGACGCTTGGTGTTGTTTTATCTCATTTCCTATCCCCTCACCCTCACCCATATCACCATTACCTGAGGGCTCTTCTGAATGGTCTATTATTCGTGGGTGTTAGCAGGTATTCCAGTCTCCATGGCTACTGGGAGCCAACCATGGAGATGCATTAGTGTTAAGGTGACCTTACCTGCTTCCATTCCATTTTGTGACATGTAAGGAAACCCAGCCTCAGTTACTAGCTAATTTGTTAGCACTCTGACAACACTCGAGCGGCTGCCAGGAACTGAATCTGGAAATTGTTCTCAGGTGAGAAAATGCTAATTCTTCTCTGCAAGATTGAAATTAGGGTTTCATTTGACAGGGTTTCACTTGCTTTTTCATAAAAAAGGCCCAATGTTGAACTTTTGTACTTATGTTTATATAGTGAATATGTGCAGCACTGATGAGTATTTTTAACGCATATTCAACTCTAAATGCCTTATTATTTATGTAGAAACTAGTAAAGAAATCATATTTTTAATTATTTGGGGACAAATTATTTTTGCTGGAGTTTTATTGGTAATATGGTATGAACAGGCTTTTGTGCAATTACTACAGTTAATTGTTACCAAATATTTTCTTAATATTTTCATAAACTTTATTCAGTGATAAAGTGTGGGATATCAGTATGTCATTTTACCTGGAAGCCTATTTGGTAAATCATTGTGAATATTATTTGTTGTGCATAACTGAATATTGAGATGAATCCAGTTGCATTTTAGACTAGTTTGGTTTCTGCTTTTAGGTTATGCTTGCTGCTCTTTTTTTTCTCAGTGTCCTGGAATTGTCAGACCTTCCCTTGGGAAGCAATATAGAGCAGCTGAATTCAGCTCTTATCACTGTCTTGTTATATCACTAAATTATTAAAAATCACCAATTATGAATTATTTATCAGTAGAAAATGAATAGGCACCTTTCTTTCAACCTTCCATTGTAGTTCATGCCAAACCCCTCATGCGGTTTCATATCATTTCTGAAATGCATGTCACCTTGAATACAATTTAGTGGAAATATATTCAATATGAATGTCTTGTAAAATGTATTTTTATACATTAAAATGCATTTATTTTATAACCTCACTAAATCGCACAAACATGACACAGCAAATGTCACAGTAGTTTGCCCTACTTGCTGACATACAGGACAATAGTCTTGTGCAGATGCATGTGATTGGTCTGTGTTCTATTTAATGATTGGCTGCTGCAGGGGAACTGCTGTTGAGTATCTGGGAGGTACTGGATCTGTGTCTGGCAAAGCAGCTGTCTCCCACCTCCTCTTTGGGACGCTTCATTAAGAATACCCTCTGCACTTATGCAAATTAAAACACAGGCCTGTGTGTCAAGCTATCGGACCCATTACTCAGCTAATTTACCTTTACGCTTTACATATCTTACAGTTTGTGTGTGGAAAGAGTGAAATCTTTAGGCCTATATTTACATAAAAATGAATGCTGTTAGCATTTTAATTCAGTCTACACATCCGCCCCGCGTTTGAAGTAGATTATAGGTTGCAAGCACAGACACAATTAGTCCTGGAGTTGATATCAAAATTGCTGGGTGATTAAAGCTGAACTGTTACGATTTATTAAAAGAGCTTAAACGCTGCGATCAAAATTAGAATGGAAGCGCTTCAGACTAAAGCCGGCCTAACATTTTCTTAAAGTGGCAGACAAATGCTTGTTTGAAGCAGCTATTTCCTGTCTGCTAAGTATGCTCCTGCATTACTTTAAGCTTTCGTCTCCGTTCGACTGACTCCGCAGAGCCATGTTTTGCTCATGCAGCATTAAGCGTGGTGGACTTGCTGACCTAGAATCTGCACAAAGAAGAAAGCCCAGAAGCAGCGTTCTCTCTGTCAATCATTGGAAGCCAAATGAAATGAGCAGATGAGTTTGGACTGATCTGCAAGGGAAAGAGAGAGCCACACCCCTTTTATTGTCCTGCTTTATTTTCATGGGCCGCACATGCAAACTGACTCAGTGTCAGATGCAGAATTAGTGAATGACCCAGATGCAGTGTTGGGGGTAATACATTACAAGTAACACGAGTTACGTAATCAGATTACTTTTTTCAAGTTACTAGTAAAGT